>JASCZW010000331.1:0-611254 GCA_034211315.2 Aedes japonicus | reverse complement strand
TCACGGACAGGTCCAATATGGCGGCATTATGGACGACAGGCAAGTACCCGGTTCAGGAGGTTGTGTCTTCCACCAATGAAGGCTTCGCGGTTGTAAAGTAGATAGGTGTTCTTCTGCAGCTGCTACGCACCGCCAAGATGGTCGATTGAACTGTTTTCAAGCATGCTCGACCGTATGACAAGTGAGCTAACTGGCTTATACCCGTTGGTAATAGCGGGGGACTTCAACGCTTGGGCGACCGGGTGGCGGAGCCGCCTTACCAACCCAGAATTTAGATTCTTCCTGGAGCCTTAGCTAGGCTCAACGTGGTTCTAACCAACGTGGTGCCAGGTACATACACAGAAATGGAGCGGAATCGATAATCGACGTTACCTTCGGCAGTCCTGGGCTGCTCAATGATTGGAGAATTGGATGATGGCTACACCCATAGCGACCACTTGGCGGTTCGTTATTGTATCGTCCACAATACAAGGCAGCGTGCCTGGAAGGTAGCATCACTCATTCGCCCGCAGATGGAGGACGTCCTGCTTTGATGTGAGACTTTTAAAGAAGGCGCTTGAGAGAACAGGATTTCGCGAAACCCAGGAACCTTGCGGCGAACGACTTTGTGATGGCACCCCACGAGCGTGCGATGCGACCATGCCGAAGTCAAACCGAGGAATGGCCGATCGCCGGTGCAATCTGGTGGACGGAGTCGATCGCCGACCTCCGAAGGAACTTGTCTCTCACGCTAGACGGAGGAGTGCAAAGAGCGCGGTCAGACGCCGATAGAATCGAGCGCAGAGAGGTGCTTGTCGCCGCGAAGGCCGCTGTAAAGAGGAGATAAAGGCCAGCAATCGAGCCTGCTTCCAGGGTCTGTGTCAGAGGCCAGTGTCTGAACCCGTGGGGTGACGCCTATCAGGTAGTAATAGCCAAAACCGAGGATCGGCGGCTCCAACCGAGCGTTCATCAGAGCTGCTGCAGGTGATCGTTGGGGACTCTTTCCGAGCCGCGACCCGAAGTCCATGGCCCCCGCCGCCGTAGATTTGTCCCCATGACCAGCGTTCCAGTATCCCAGACCTTAACGCTGTCATGGCGACGGAAGGGTGGACGGCCCCGCCGAACACCCGCGACCACGTGGGCATTGATAACGGCACAACGGGGCCAGCGACGAGGACAACGGTGACGAATGACGAACTCATTGCGATAGCAAAGTCGCTAAAGGTGAACAAAGCGCCGGGACCTGATGGTATCCCGAACCTGGCCATCAAGACGGCTATCTTGCTGGATCCCGGAATGTTCAGGGTGGTGATGCAAAAGTGTCTCGGACGAGGGCGTCTTCCCGGACGCCTGGAAAATTCAGAACCTTGTGTTGCTACCAAAGACAGGGAAGCCACCAGGAGATCCATCGGCATATAGACCTATGTCTGTTGGATACAGCGGGTAAGGTGCTCGAGAGCGTAATCCTCAACAGACTGACAACGTACACGGAGGGTACAGGTGGTCTGTCGGACAATCAGTTTGGCTTCACGCGAGGAAGTCGACGGTGGATGACATCCTGTCCGTCACCAAGACGGCTGAGGTGGCAATCCAGCGCAAGAGGCGAGGAGTACGCTACTGTGCAGTGGTCACCCTTGACGTGAGAAACGCCTTCAACAGCGCCAGTTGGGTGGCTATTGCCGACTCGCTCCAGCGCCTACAGGTTCCTGGGTACCTGTACAAGATTCTGTGAAACTACTTCCAGAATCGCGTACTGGTGTACAACACGGAGGAGGGTCAGAAACGTGTACATATCACCGCAGGCGTCCCACAAGGTTCGATCCTGGGTCCGGTGCTATGGAACACGATGTACGACGAAGTGTTACGTCTCGAGTTCCCGAGCAGGGTGAAGATAGTCGGGTTCGCGGACGACATCACCCTGGAAATATGTGGTGAATCCATCGAGGAGGTGGAGCTGACGGCCTCACACTCCATCGGCATTGTGGAGAGATGGATGCGCTCCAAAAACTGGAGCTAGCTCACCATAAGACTGAGGTCACGGTTGTCAACAACTGAAAATCGGAGCAATACGCTACGATTAGTGCAGGCAATTGCACTATTGAATCGAAGAGATCTCTGAGGTATCCTGGGGTCATGATCGTCGATAAGCTGTCCTTATGCAGCCACGTCGATTACGCTTGCAAGAAAGCCTCCATGGCTATCTCGGCATTCATCCCGCATGATGTCGAATAGCTCGGCGGTGCTGAGGAGTAAGCGTTAACTCCTGGCCAGTGTCGCCCTGTCCATACTTAGGTACGGCGGGCCGGCATGGATCACCGCCTTGAGCATGAAGTGCTACCTAGGTAAGCTCGAGAGTGCACACAGGCTAATGCGCCTTAGAGTGGTCAGTGCATATCGAACTGTATTACGCGATGCGGTTTGCGTCCTAGCGGGGATGATGCCAATAGGCATCGTCATAAAAGAGGATGCAGAGTGCTTCGAGCAACGAGGAACAAGAGGTATTCGAAAGACCACTAGAGCCGCATCAATGGTTAAGTGGCAGAGGGAATGGAATAACTCCACCAAAGGTCGGTGGACCCACCGACTAATCCCGAACTATCCGGGTGGGTCGGTAGGCGACACGGGGAGGTTAACTTCCACCTAACGCAGATTCTGTCAGGCCATGGGTGCTTTAGACAATATCTGCACGAAATATGGGCATGCACAGTCCTCCGCATGTACCGAGTGCGCGGGAGCAGAGGAAACCGCGGAACATGGTATTCTTCACATGTCCTCGCTTCGACGGCGCGAGATCCGGCATGATGGCCGTAAGCGGTCACGACACGACTCCGGATAATTTGGTCCCGAGGATGTGCCAAGACCGGGACATCTGGGACGCGGTATGCGTAGCAGCCTCCCAGATTGTCCTCGATCTCCAATTGAAATGGCGAAACGACCAAAGGCAGGTCGAAAGGGCGACCTAACTACTGAAGACCTAAGTAGTTAGACATAGTGGGTGCTTAATTAGCACAAAAGCCCCCTCCCCGAAGTAATACCGAAAGGTGGTTCCGGGGAGGGAGAAAGGCTTAAGGCACGGGTGGGTTATTAGTGGGTCGAGGAGTTGGCACCCTCATCCCCACACCCTGAGTTCTTCAGATGTCTGGCTGCAGATTTTCCATCCCGTCTAAAAAAAAAAAAAACACACACACACACACACACACACACACACACACACACTTTTTTGTCATTCTTGAGCGCTATAGGCAAATTTCTTTTGAATGAATAAGGTTATTAAACATTAACAATGCTTCAAACTTGAGCTTCGTCGTTTATGCGTCGTTTTGGTTTCTTTAACTAGAAACCAACAGTAGTCACAGTAGTTGATATCGTCGTTCTATTGCGGATGAAAATGGCTGCTAAGATCAGCGAAATTCAAAAGAAAGTTCTAAGTTGTTTTTATACCGTCATTCTAGCAAATGAAACCAGTTGGGATGAGAGTGTAAGAAGTGAAGAGGTTTTTGGTAATAATTATAATTTTTATAGAGATGACCGTAATTATCAATGGTCAGGAAAAAAGGATCAATGGTCAGGAGGTGGAGTTTTAGTTGCAACTTCAACTGAATTCAATTCCGAAATAATAACTACAACAAAATTTAAAGAATTTGAGAATGTATGGGCAAAAGTGCAGGTGAGAGACGAAACTCATGTGTTTGTTTCGGTGTACTTTCCTCCAAACAATGCCCGTAAGAAAATATGTGATAAGTTTTTTACTAATGCTGAAGAAATCGTGTCTTGTTTACCCCCTGAAGTAAAAATACATATATATGGTGACTTTAACCAACGCAATGTTGATTTTATTGCTGACATTGATAATGAGAGCATCCTACTTCCAATAATTGGGGAGAATGAGACGCTTAATTTCCTATTTGACAGAATTGCTGATTTAGGACTTCATCAAATAAACCAGGTGAAAAATCAACAGAACTGTTATTTAGACTTTCTGTTGACAAATACTTTCGATGACTTCTGTGTTAGTGAATCATTGACTCCAATATGGAGAAATGAAATATTTCACATAGCAACAGAGTATTCTCTTTTTGTGCAAGGAAATGAGTCGCCTGATTGTGGACTCGAGGAAGTACTTGACTATAAATCAGCTAATTATGCTAACATAACAAGCAAAATAAACTTAATTGATTGGCAAACAGCATTTAGGAATGAAGATAATGTTGAAAGTGCAACTGAAGTGTTCTTCACTAAGTTGTTTGCAGTTATCCAGGAAGAAGTATCAGTTAAAAGACGTAGACGAAGAGTATTATCAAAAGATCCAGTTTGGATCAATAAACAAATTAAAAGTTTGAAAAACCGTAAACAAAAAGCGCATAAGATTTACACAAAACATAACAGTTTCGTTAATTTAGAAAGCTTTTTGAGCATTTGTGATGAACTTTATTTGGCTATGAATGTGCATTTGAGGAGAATAATTCAAAAATTGAACGTGAAATTAAATGTTGCCCAAAAAAATGCCCAAAAAACTTTTTTAATTACGTGAATACCAAATTTAAATCAGACAATCTTCCATCCTTTATGTATTTGGACAATAGTGAAAGTAATAATACAGAAGAAATATGCAATTTATTTGCCAAGTTTTTTCAAGAAACATACACAACATACTCAAAAGCAGATCGTGACCGGCAATACTTTGGGTTGTAAAGGGCGATACGGTCAAAATTTGGTCAATATCAACTTGACGTATTTCTTTCAATTTTGCATTTAAAAAACCTGAACACCCTTCATTTTGAAGGTGTGTGTGGGTAGAATGTTGCTCCTATTTTGATTTTGGAATTCACTCTTCAGTTGTCAAAATGCCGTCCAAGCAAGAAGAGCAGCGTATCGAAATTTTGCTCGCGCATCGCGAAAATCCGAGCTACTCGCACGCAAAGTTGGCAAAATCGCTAAAAGTTGCCAAATCAACCGTTACAAATGTAATTAAAGTGTTTGGGGAACGTTTGTCGACAGCCAGGAAGTCTGGATCGGGGGGAAATCGAAAACCGGAAGCCGCTGAGACGACAGAGAGAGTTGCCGGTAGTTTCAAGCGAAACCCTAACCTATCTCTCCGAGATGCCGCAAATAAGCTGGGTGTATCGTCTACAACCGTGCATCAGAGCCAAAAACGAGCCGGACTATCGACTTACAAGAAGGTAGTGACTCCAAATCGCGATGATAAACAAAATACGACGGCCAAAGCGCGATCCCGGAGGCTGTACACGACGATGCTGACGAAGTTTGACTGCGTGGTAATGGACGACGGAACCTACGTCAAAGCCGACTACAAGCAGCTTCCGGGACAGGAGTTTTATACGGCAAAAGGAAGGGAAAGGTAGCAGATATTTTCAAGCACACGAAACTGTCAAAGTTCGCAAAGAAATATCTGGTTTGGCAAGCCATCTGTACCTGTGGCTTGAAAAGCAGCATTTTCATAGCTTCCGGGACTGTCAACCAAAGAAATTTACGTGAAAGAGTGTTTGAATAAACGTCTGCTGCCTTTCCTGAAGAAACACGGTTGTTCCGTACTGTTTTGGCCGGATTTGGCATCTTGCCATTACGGTAAAAAGGCCATGGAGTGGTACGCCGCCAACAACGTGCAGGTGGTTCCCAAGGACAAGAACCCTCCCAACACGCCAGAGCTCCGCCCAATTGAGAAATACTGGGCTATTGTCAAGCGGAACCTAAAGAAGACCAAAAAAACTGCTAAGGACGAGCAGCAGTTCAAGGCAAACTGGATTTCTGCGGCGAAGAAGGTGGACAAGGTGGCTGTACAAAATCTGATGGCAGGGGTCAAGCGTAAGGCCCGGCAATTCGAATTTGGAAAAGCGGAAGCCTAACTGAATATTTTTCCTGAATTTTATACTAATTGAACTTGAAAAAGAAATTTAATTTGATTTTTTAAATAAACGATTTCACCGATTTACACGCGTTGTCCCTTGACCAAATTTTGACCGTATCACCCTTTATCCTGAATATTCCAGTGACATAAGCGTGAATCAAATCAATGTGCATGAAATCTTGGAAGGGTTAAAACATTTAGATGCATCCAAAGGCTCGGGACCGGATGAAGTTCCTATTTTGTTTATAAGACTTTAGCAGCTGAGCTTACATCTCCATTGTTTTGGCTTTTTAGTATGTCACTGGAATCCAAAGACTTTTCAAAATTATGGAAGAGGTCATTTCTAGTGCCTATTCTTAAGTCCGGTAAAAAATCTGGTTCGAAAACCACAAATTTCTTAGAATTCGTAAATAATTTTCTTGAAGACATGGATAACGGAAACCTTGTAGAGGTTTTGTACACAGATTCTAGTTAAGCATTTGACCGTGTCAATATACCTATGCTGATATTTAAATTGCAAAAAATGTTAATCCAGCCCAAACTCCTCAAAAGGCTTAATTCATACCTAACCAACCGTGATCAAGTTGAAAGATTTTAAGGAAAACAATAAACACCTATTCATACCACTTCGGGAGTCCCACAAGGCTCGCATCTAAGGAGTGTATCGAAAATAAGCTATCCACAAACTTTCTTTCAAATTATGTTGAAAACCGATATTTTATTCATACAAAAAATTGATCCTTTATTGTACGAGCTTAAACTTGAACATAATGAAGACCGGATGAAATTTAAGTTATTCCTTAACGAATTTTCAAACTTTGGATCGAATGCTCTTCATCAAGTTCCGGACAAGTGTTGCATCGCATTTTTTGGACGCTTGAGCCCAAATTTTTTTTAACTCCTGCATGTTCTCAGCTGCCTTACCAGTCTTCTTGAAGACCCTCTTCACGATTGCCCAGTAACGTTCGATGGGTCGAAGCTGAGGGCAATTTGGTGGATTGATATTTTTCTCAACGAAATCTATACCCTTTTCCGCAAGCCAATTGAGAGTGGTTTTGACATAGTGAGCCGACGTTAAATCCGGCCAGAACAGTGGAGGTGTACTATGCTTCTTATATAAAGGCAACAATCTCTTCTGAAGACACTCAAATTGATAGATTTCCGCATTTATAGTTCCGGTAGTGTAAAAAATGGTTGACTTCAAACCACATGAACATATTGCTTGCCATACCAGTACCTTTCGACCGAATTTCTCCACTTGAATCGACCTGTCCGCATCGCTCACATCCTCCCCAACGACGGCAGTAAAGTATTGTGGACCTGGAAGGGTTTTTGATTTCTCCTTTACATAGGTCTCATCGTCCATCAAAACGCATGCATCCGGACGCTGCAAAAGACGCGAATACCATTTCCGGGCCCTTTTTGCTGCTCGCTTCTTCTGTTCTGCACTTTGTTTCGAGATTTTCTGCTTCTTGTAGGTCTTCAGGTGGTTTCGCCTCTTGATACGCTGGATCATTCCGACACTCGTTCCTGCTTTTTTGGCCAAATCACGTATTGACATTGATTTGTTCTTCATGATTAGAGATACCACTTTCTGCTCCAGTTTCGGGTTGGAAGAACCGGGTTTTCTGCCACCAAATCCACCACCAAATTGCCCTCAGCTTCAACCCATCGAACGTTACTGGGCAATCGTGAAGAGGGTCTTCAAGAAGACTGGTAAGGCAGCTGAGAACATGCAGGAGTTCAAAAAAATTTGGGCTCAAGCGTCCAAAAACTGCGATGCAACACTTGTCCGGAACTTGATGAAGAGCATTCGATTGAAAGTTCGAAAATTCGTGAAGGAATAACTTAAATTTAATCCGGTCTTCATTATGTTCAAGTTTAACCTCGTACAATAGAGGATCAATTTTTTGTATGAATAAAATATCGGTTTTCAACTTAATTCGAAAGAAAGTTTGTGGATAGCTTATTTTCGATACACTCCTCATACAAATAACTTTAGGCAACACACACTCACAAAGAATTGATCCAATAGTAACTCTTTCAAAATTAAACTTTAACATACCAACAAAGCATTTAAGACATCGACAGTTCTTTGCAACAAATTATCATCGCACGAACTATGCAAAATATGGACCGATCAACCAAATGATGGCTAATTACAATATCCATTGCAATAGTATAGATTTTACAATGTCGAAAGAAAATTGAAAACAATATTTCCGCGACTGCTAGGTTTAAGTTAAGTTAAGTACTTATTGTTATTAAAACAGTCTACAACTGATTGAAGACGACAAATAAATAAATTTGCTACATTTGTTGGTAGAATCGTTACCTTGCTCAGCACTTTCGTCGCCCAGATTCGGTGGGAAGAAATCCAAATGTGAGTGGAGGAAAGGGATTTTCAATGGCATGTTCACACCTATTGTCATGCAGAGCAAGTAGTTATAAACTATGTACATGAAACGTGGGTAGTTTGATAAGTTATTTCTAGATTTAATATTACCTATTTTCTTATAGTTTTCCAGAAAATTCTCAATAACTTCAACACGATCCGCACTTTTACAGGGTGCGGCAGAAAATAATGCGAAATTTTTATCTATTTCTTTCAAATCCCATTTTTAAATAATTCAAGCAATAATATCCACATTTTTGAGTGCAGTTATCTTTATAAAGTCCTTTTAAACAAATTTATTCAATGTGTCCTCCATTTTTATTAACAATATCCTCGAGCCGACGACAGAAGCCAGAGCATGTCTCTCGGACGTAGTCCTCCAACATTGACTGCCATGTGCGTGTTATGGTTGATTTCAGGGTTTTCACACTAGGGTGTGATGTTTTGCAGGCTCGTGCTTTAACATATGCCCAAATCGAATAATCCAACGGATTAAGATCTGGACTGCTAGGGGGCCACATATCCTTCGGCTAAAACTTCATGTTATCGTTCAACGATTCTGGGTTCGATTGGACGTGTGACACGGCGCTTCATCCTGCTGTAAGACAACGTTTTGGTCCTCGGAGAAGTTGGCCTTTACCCAGGGAAGCACTTGGTCCTTTAAAATATCGATATACACGTCGGTATTGATTTTAACTCTAGCATCAATGAAAACAGGCGGCATTTTCAAACCGTTGGACGCCACCAAGCCAAACATCATGACACCAGCCGTGTTGATGTTTGATAGATTGCCCCTTTGCCTCAATGAAAAATCGCGAAGTTACCTCGATTTTGTGACAAGTAACAAAAAAGTGAGAAAAGTGGACATCCATGAGATTTTTTTTTATATAGGGGTCATTCCATATCAAGTGACCGGAGAAATGCATCGACCCTCTTCGATTCAAACCAAAATTGGCTGATATACTTGTTCTAGGCTATTCATAAAAAATCCAAAGTTTTAGACCAATCGGTGAACCCCTCGGCCCATGAGCTGGCCCCATTTTTTTGAGATTTTTGAAAAGTCAATATATTGTTTATTGAATATCTCGATGAATAAAAGAGCTACAAACAATGTTAAATATTTTTCATAAAGAAAATTCAATTTGCTACCAAATAAATATTTTTTATATTTTATACAGTGTTGCCAACATTGTTTTTTTTGTGGTTGAAATATTAAATTGCGTTTTTCTTAAAATGCCCCGACTTTTTTTCAATTTTTATGGCTCCAATGTGTTTAGCAGACTTTTTTACATAAGAAACACTTATCGAGACAAAACAATTTGCTCCGTCATGGAGATATTGATTTTTAAACATTTCATGTTTTATATTCAATGCATTAAAATTCAAAAATAGTGCTGACATATTCAAAGTGTTTTCTGAAAATGGGTCTGATAACAATCACAATAGGTGATTATGCTAGCAATTATTTATTGCCAGATTTCAATTCGAGAAAAATCTTCAGTGTTGCCATCTTACGTTTTATTTGTGATTATTTTTCAAAACAGATATTCATGCTAGGATTCATTTTTTTGTTAATCGAATCATCAAGCTATCTTTCTAAAAAAAAATAAAAATGACATGGAACGATATGTCACGATTTAACTCAAGAACAAACTAACAGATTTCCTTTTTTTTAATCTGTTCTTCTTTGGCTCAATCAAATCAGATCAATAATGGTACCCGTTTCTGAGCTCGAAATACTCTTCATAAAAACAGTGGCATCGAGCATTAGCAAATCTGACTACCAAATGTTTTTTTTTTTTGCTGCTTGCTCTGCCGTGATGCCACAAACTTCACATTCAAGTTGCAATTACAGCGTGCCAAATCATCATCATTTGGAGTTTGTATGGTCGTTCCTTGAAGACTAGCTCTCGTCGCCAATCGCTTTAGAGTTCCACCTAATCCATTGCTTGGACCTTTACCGTATGCCGTTGCAAAACAGTGCCATTCAGCTGGAACGCCAAAGCGTTCTCGATGGTACAGTAAATTCAAGATGTTAAACCTGTTTTTGTACTGTGAACCCGCACCGTCAGAGAACTAATAAATGTTTGTCAGCTTAGTCAGCTGAGATTTAAGGAATTCTATGAATTTCTTCTGGAAAGCGTAAGAGGTTGCTGTGTTGTGATCCAAGGCATCCGAAATGATAACACAATTCAATGGAACAATATTTCCTTGCTGCGAGAAATAGGCAGCAAATGGGTGAACGGTTGCTTGAGAATTGTTGTAGTGGACCCCTTGTACACTATCCCGAAAAGCAAATGAACAGTTTGCGTTAGTGTTAGCGTTAATAAAATACTCTGTGTAGATTTGATATTAATGTCAATCACTTTATTTTTGAAAATCTTAATCAGACTTCTTTAGATCTACTGATGGGAGTGACCATTATTTCAAGTTTGCAAATGTTTTAAAAGCATGATTGTCACTATCCTTAGTCACATCTATCTTTACAGTAGTTGGAAAGAGGAGGAGGAAATGTTCATGTAATACCTGAAAAACAAATGAAAAGTTTTCCAAAAAGTCGGCCACAACCAGAACTTCTCCGTCGGTCAAGTTGTCCCGAGTGAACTGGTAGAACTCTCCCTGTTTCGCTGCAATATAGTCATGCTTCCAAACAAATACGGCTTCTTCACTCTGGTGGGCGCAGAGTGTTTCGCTAAGGTTCGCCAGCACTAATCGCTTCTGCTTGAGGATACGAGATGTTGCCTCCCGAACACTTTTACACTCCTTCATACTAGCCAGTTCTTTACTCACGTCTGCCTCACGCAGGGTTACCATTAGAGTTTGAAAAATATCTGGCATGTCACAAATAAAAAATCTGGCAAAATCTTACAATACACGGAAATGTAAAAAAATTGAACGAGCAATTGAAAAGGGTCAAAGAGGTTTTACAAATGCTGATACACCCTTTATAAATGTTGTCCCAAAATGAGTCAGTTTTTGACTCGTATACTCGCATTCTTTAGTAACAGTCAAGCGTGGAATTACACTAATTGACCAATGCCAAATATTTGACGGACTACCCATTTGTACAAAATTGCTACGAATCGTTTTCAGTGAACGAGGACTGCAGTCACGCAGATCACTTAACGCTTTAGTGGAGTAGGATTGAATGACGCTTTTTTTTAATCTGTTCTAATTTCAAAAAGTCTGGCATTATGCAGGGTTTCTCTTTTTGTCTTTTTGCCGATAAAAAGTCTGACAGTGCCAGATAAATCTGGCATAATGGCATCCCTGGCCTCACGGTAAAACGCTTTTACTTTCTGCACTATGTCTTATGAAACACGATGGTCTTTCGTGGGGTTAGAGGAACAGATAATTCATTTCTCTTTGATGCACTTTTTCATGGTTCGCACTAACCTCTCAGAGCACCGAAATTCTTCTAGTAGGCCACCAAAATTAGTAGACCATGTAAAACTGTCATTTTTTTTTTAATTTAAGCGGTACTTTTTTGTTAGATCCGCCTTGATGTAATAAAACAGATTGTATAAGAGTGGTAGAATAAACAAATTTTTAGGACATGAAATGTTTAAAAATCAATATCTCCATGACGGAGCAAATTGTTTTGTCTCGATAAGTGTTTCTGATGTAAAAAAGTCTGCTAAACACATTGAAGCCATAAAAATTGAAAAAAAAACGGGGGCATTTTGAGAAAAACGCAATTTAATATTTCAACCACAAAAATAACAATGTTGGCAACACTGTAAAAAATATAAAAAAATATTTATTTGGTAGCAAATTCAATTTCCTTTAAAAAATAATATTTAACATTGTTTGTAGCTCTTTTATTCATCGAGATATTCAATAAACAATATATTGACTTTTCCAAAATCTCAAAAAAATGGGGGCAGCTCATGGGCCGAGGGGCTCACCGGTTGGTCTAAAACTTTGGATTTTTGATAAATAGCCTAGAACAAGTATATCAGCCAATTTTGGTTCGAATCGAAGAGGGTCGATGCATTTCTCCGGTCACTTGATATGGAATGACCCATAGTGAAGACTAAAATTTTTCTAACATATGATATTCTACGGCCGAGACAAAACGACTCATATCCCAGTTTCAGAGATAAGACAGCAGTTGTTTTATCCTATTCGGAGAGTTTATCATTTGCTATGAGCATTAGTAAGATAATAAACATGATTGAGCACCCGAGGCTGTTACTCCGTTGCTGCCAGATGAACTGTAATTACATTATCTCTCTCTCTCTCTCTCTCTCTCTCTCTCTCTCTCTCTCTCTCTCTCTCTCTCTCTCTCTCTCTCTCTCTCTCCCTCTCCCTCTCTCTCCCTCTCCCTCTCCCTCTCTCCCTCTCCCTCCCTCTCCCTCTCCCTCTACTCTCTCCCTCTCTCTCTCTCTCTCTCTCTCTCTCTCTCTCTCTCTCTCTCTCTCTCTCTCTCTCTCTACCTCTCTCTCTCTCCTCTCTCTCTCTCTCTCTCTCTCTCTCTCTCTCTCTCTCCCTCTCTCTCTCGCTCTCTCTCCCTCTCTCTCTCACTCTCTCTCTCTCTTGATTTAAATATACACGGTGTTCAATAAGTTCGGATACACTTTCAAAATTTGTTAAAAAAATGAAAACATGTTTTTTTATTTTTTGGATTTATGTTATTGAAAGCTATGTTTACAAGGAACGTTTACAACATTTCTCTTGGAATGACCCCTTTGTACTCCTTAACGAGCTTCAAACGTTTCTCGAACGCGTCGCAGGCAGCACGCACGGACTGCATGGGCATTTCGTCCCAGATTTTGAGAATTACCGTCTTGAAATGATCCAAAGTGCTGACCTTGTATTCGTTCAGCTTCGCCATCATATAGGACCAAACAAAAAAGTCGAGAGGATTCAAGTCCGGGGAGCTGGGAGGCCACAAAGTTTTGTCCAGAAAGTCGGTTAAATTGTCCCGACACCAGGCTTGAACCACATTTGCCGTATGGGCTGGTGCACCGTCCTGGTGGAACACGTAGTGCTCATCGCCGTAGAGGCTTCGGAGACTGGGGGCAACAACCTTTTCCAAAACCTCAGTTTTGTAGTACGCCGCGTTGATTTTGACGTTTTTTTCAATAAACACCAAGGGTAGCTTACCACGTTTGCATACTGCCCCCCAAACCATCACCGACGCGGCACTTTGGAACCGAGGGATGTTTATATTGGATTCAGGAATGCTGTCCCTCGATGGCGCCCACACCCGGTCATT
The DNA here is from genome assembly GCA_034211315.2 of Aedes japonicus. NCBI lineage: Eukaryota > Metazoa > Arthropoda > Insecta > Diptera > Culicidae > Aedes > Aedes japonicus. Next base: position 597,793 of record JASCZW010000331.1, on the reverse strand, counting down.
TTGCACATCGTGCGGCTGCTGCAGCACGAACAGTTTCTCGTCCGAAAAACAAACTCCTGACCAGCGTGCCGAGAGGATCCTCTTAGCTCGATCCAACCGCTTTTTGCTGGTAGCCTCCGAAACGCCATGGACCTTACGTTTTTTGTAAGGCCTGAAACCAAGGTCCTTGGTGAGTATGGTGTGAGCGGTTCCAATGGAAACGTTGAGATCTGCAGCCGTTTTCCGGATTGAGCGGTTCTTTTGCGCCGAATTCGCTCCCTCACGATCTTGATGACCCGTGGCGTCCTCGCTGAACGCGGCCGACCGGATCTCGCACGGTCATTGGTCGAGGACGTCTCCCGGTATCGCCTGATGGTCGTGTAGACAAAGTTCCGCTTGACCCCATGCGATTTCAGCAGCCGGAATATATCGCCGGGTCGCTCACCGTTCAAAAACGCTTAATTACGAAGTCCCGATACTCTTTCATCGCGCGTAACAAACGAACAACAACTAACAGAATGTCAACACCGCGCACATTCGGTAGCGTATGAATGAAGCTAAAGCTGACACCAATACCAATGCAGAATATGTACATGGCGCATACCTACGCAATAACACCGTGTACTATATATATATATATATATATATATATATATATATATATATATATATATATATATATATATATATATAATATATTTATATATACATATATATATATATATATATATATATATATAAATATATATATATATATATATATATATATATATATATATATATATATATATATATATATATATATATATATATATATATATATATATATATATATATATATGTATATATATAAAACCTTGCCCCACCCTATTTGAAATCCTGGATACGTCTATTGGATTGTGATGCTCCCCAAACTCTTCGAACAAACCGTTTACATCTCGGCTAAACAATTGTGTTATTTTGTTTGGAGAAGTATTTAACGAATTGTTCATCGCGATTTCTGTTGTACGAAATTGTTACACCATGCTCCTATTAATTTCTTTCTTTTAAGCGTCATTCAAGCGGTTCAGATTTTTGTTTCAACTATTCCAAATCACGTACCAAATCATTGAGTTCTGCTTGGGATCTGCGTCCTCGTTGACCAGCTGGGCAGTATTTTCAATTGAAGACTACCTTTTTCATTTTGGGCAAGTAGGGTACTGGTTTGGAATCGAATGTGGAGTTGGTTTTTCTACGGATTACACATCAGCATACTGCACCGACTTATGGCGGCCATGTTGTTGAACTTCGGTGAGGCAGCAATTTGCAGTAAAAATCCGTAGCATGGTAAAAATGTTCATTCCAAATAACTGGCTTATCAAAGGACAAATAGCGGCTTTACAGTGACAGAAATGAGAGTATATTAGAAATTTGAATGGGACCAGTGGTAAACCATACACACCTTTTATCTGCTATCTTCCTAGCCAGGCATTTTTTGCACGAATTACACAGAACCCAAGAAACAATTCAAATGCAAATAGGATTTATTCATGTTTTATGGTAGTTTTATCAAAGCATTATGGAGATCATCTGGTTTTATCAAGGCATTTTCCAAGTTAAAGGGGTTTTAATTGATTAACAGTTCTTAAGAGTGATTAAAGTACACTTGAAGAAACCTCCATAAAACTACATCATTTATTAGTGTTCTTCACCTTATAAGTAATTTTATAAGATATTTGATTCCCCTCTCAAGACATCGTTTCGCAACTTTCATAAAACCTAATGAAAGTTTTGAAAAAGTTTTATGACATTCTTCTTAAAAATGAATGCTGCCATAAAACGCTCTAAGAACCATTTGATTTCGAATTAGAGCTCATACTCTTGAGAAAGAACATTATGTAAAAAATAAACAAACTGCACAATGCCCATAGGTGAAAGAAATTTTAAAATAGTGGATCGTTCAAGCGGAAGTTCAATAAAAACCTATCCAATATATTGAATACTCCTTCATCTCAGCCACCAACAACAAATTTTGTTTTTGACCATCGCTAGATTCCATTGGATTCGCAGCCTACTGAGACTAACTTATCAGAAGGGTCTATGGTGTTTATTCGTCCTATTTTTTGTAACGAATCAAGTTAAATGGTGCAATGTGTCGCCATGTGTCGCCAGTTACCGAGAATCATAATTCATGATAATTATAATTGATTTTATACCAGTTGTGTAAGTTAAACCTTACGTCCCAGGTAGTGCGTTAAATGGCGTACCACAGTGGAAATACAGAGCAGTACTTTCGACGAAAGGTTTAACGTGCACTACGACAGTAAAATGTTATGTTAATGTTAAATTCTCCCGAGTCGTGCATTTCAGTTCCTAATAGGCTACACAATCTTTATACTCGTTGCAAGTAAAAATTGGTATATCATCTGAGCGAAAATCGATTTTCCCCCGTTAAATAAAGTCGGGAGTAGTGCGCTGGAATCGCTCAGTGATCCACTACAGAGCGCACTTCTTTCGACGTTAGGTTTAGCGTATAGATCGGGAGAAGAATCATTTTTCGCTCAACTGATGTTTCAGCCATCGACGCAATATTATTATCTGTTATTCTTCCCAAAACCATTGTAAGCATATTCAAGTTTGAGTTTTTATTTTTTATCGACTCACGCTGGTCATGGGCTTCAAAGGGTGAGTTGACAACTTGGCAGGAGGGTGCGACCGACCTCCGGTCCTCACAAGTTCCTACCTCACGCCTCCACGAGTCATATGATCACAAAAGACTGCCAGCTGAAACATGGAGACGCTGGTTTTTTTTTTTTTTTATAATCATTTATTTGTACAGGCTCAATCGAATTAACTTTACAGAGCCAAATTTTCATATTTTTATACATCATTTATCTTAAAACCAAAGTTAGGAGGATAGAGCCGATTACTCGCGGCCGTCTCGAGGTTAATAGGTATAACAAATTACGGATGGGAAGGAGGGTGGGAATTTAAAGTATGGTTACATAACACATTAAATTTAAATTCAGAATTATCTAAACACTTATAACTATACAACTTATGGTTTTCTTTTGACTTGAACATTTCTTGAAAAAGAAAAAAAAAACACACACACATACACATATAAAAAAAAAACTTATTCTAAACATACAGGTTAAACTAACTACAATCTAATGCTAATGTTAGTCAAAAACACATAAATGAGTTTCATGTACTCCAAATCACGTACAGCCAAAATATCTCGAATTGGCACATTGGGTTGTCTACCTCGAGCCCGAAAAAACAGGAGACGCTGGTTGGCGTAGCCTGGGCAATGTTGTCAATTTGACAATAGCGAAGTGAGGGGGTGCGACCGGCAAATCATAGCATAATTTTCCATTGTCATATCTTTCAGGTCTACCAGGTCATCAGGTATTATACAATAATTTAAAATTTAAAATTCATTTTTTTTTCTCATTGTCTAAATTTTCTGGTTCATAATGGATGCGGAAGTTTGTCTACAATTGCAACAAAACAGCAGTCGGCACAGATGTAATTTTCAGATTATATTATAATATCCCTTGACTATATATATTATCATACAGGAAATTGTTTATTCATAACCATTATCAATCTGCTTTATCATCATCATTATCATTTTGATCATTACTGGTGTTTTCAGGATTTATATTCTAACATATTTTTTTTTTTTATAATTTCACCAAATAGGTTATATATATACTTTTAATTATTATGTCTTATATGTCCAATTATCATTATGATTTAGAAGTATCTAGTGCCTTGAATAAAAGAAGCTGCAACGGAATCTATGGTAGGTTTTTGCACTTATTACCTAATGTATTTTTCAATTCCGGTTTGCAAATGGATCTTTTCCAAATTTGAGCTGTTTGCAATTCGGATTGTGTCTGATGTTACAGTTCAATTTTTGTCAGTACCGTATCATGACTCACAATATCATTATATTTGATGATATTGCTTTATTGATTTTACTTCATAGAGAATTTAAAAATTGCTTATTGTTTTTTTACGTCCATTTATCTCTAACTCCCTGTCAATAAAATCTTCTCTGTTTTCCTTACACAGGAGCAATAGTTATTAGGCCAGCAAAAATAAAAGCGTATTGCTGTAATATAAATCAACACCAAGCAGCAAATAGTGAACATGGCAACAGTAAATTAAAATGTATAAATGTAATTTTTGGAAAATTTAACAAACTTTTTAGGATACCATAAATCAAGGGAAATTGCTGCTATCGCTGAAAACGAACGAAAACGTGCTTAAGCGCGAAAACACAGAACTCTCCACATTAACACTTTATAACATTTCTTATATTTCAGGATCCACCGAAAGAGATCATAAATAATAGATACCGAGTGATTGCAGTCTTTTTCATTTACATAAATATATACAATATTATATAAATATTTCATGGGAATGGGAGGGACCATCAGGGCACCCGATTGAAGCACTCTGGATGGGGAGAGTGGAAATGCCAACTCCCCATTGCTAACAGTTTGTGAATAGAGGGCGGGCTCTTCTCCATGTTAGATAGCTTGCTCTTTTGACCAATTGTTCAATCTTGTTGTTGGAAGGAGATTCTATATATCCCTGTGGATACGTATAAGTGATGTTGCCTATCGATCCACCCAACCTCTTTTTGGCCCTTCATACAATGGCATGTTTAGGATAATCAGTGGTTATTAAAGCTTGATCAAGTCTAACAGCGAGGAGAGCTCACTGCTGTCGGACTTAGTTTCCGTGCTACAATGAGTGGTAGTACATATATCATATCGACTCACGCTGGTCATCAAAAACAATAAATTATAAGCTGTAATTATGACTAAGAACAACAATTATGCATAGTCACTTTTGAGTTTATCGTTCACATTTTCTTTGTTTATGATGTGCCTTGTTCACACTGATTTGATGGCTGTCTTACGAAAAACTTGTTTACCTTGAGCAATTCAAACAAGTTTTGTTTAAGCATAACTCATCTTTTTCAAAATAGAACAAATAAAGTTGAACTTATCGCGCTCCTCAAAAAATCTTGTTAGTCTCGTGCAAGACATATAAGTTTTATTTGCCTTTTATGGTGGTTTTAGATAAAACCATTGATAAAATGGCGATCGTGGCTATTTTGGATTCCCTTGGAATGGTAGCCATTTACATAAGTATGCAACAAAACTCTCCCTTATTGTTGTTTTTTCACTTATTTTTTCATTTTATAAATAAGTCAATGTTCTGGCAATAATTCAGTAGCGCATTAAAATTTTCGTATTTTATAGCAATAAACTGAATGTCGCATGAAAAAATTATCAATTGCAGGCAAAAAACAGATGCATTTATGGTCAATTTTACAATAAATTTACATACGTATCCACTTTGGAAAAGAAATATCATATGTACATCGATATTTTTTCTGTAGTAGCTCCCACTCAACTATAAACTATAAAGAGGAAAATCATAAAACTATCAAAACTTGTGGTAGTTTTACCATAGTTTAAGGCACGTCTTGAATGTCATTACAAGTATTTACCGATAAAACTATCAAGTTTTAAGCGAACCTTGGAAAACAGTCTTTAGAACCTCCTGTAGTATGAGCCTTTTGGAACTTATGAGGATTTTATGGCTGTTTTATCGATGTTATGTAGAACATCTAGTTTTATGCGTGGTTTTATCAAATGAGTCTTGAAAACTTCTTCAAGTGTACATTAAAATTGAATTTGTTACTTGCGAACGTTAGGCACCCATGGTTTATCCAGAATCTCCGGACAAATTTCAAAATAAATACGCAACGCAGATTGAAGAGAAGCGGTGAAAACAAGACATTTGTGAATCGTTTTTGCATTTGAATTCTCGTTTTGCAGTGCACATCTTTCTCACTCCGATAACTGAACAACGAACTGTCACAATTTGTTTTGTTATGAACGATTACCGATTACGATTGAATAGCTATTAGAATTAGGTGCCAGAATATCTAACTAAACAATAGAACAGAAGGTACACCAAATCCTGTGCGCGCGCGCGTGTGTGTGTGTGTGTGTGTGTGTGTGTGTGTGTGTGTGTGTGTGTGTGTGTGTGTGTGTGTGTGTGTGTGTGTGTGTGTGATAGAGAGAGAGAGAGGCGGGCGTATTTCTTTCGAATTTCTGTTTATTCCCGCATTTCTGCACTTTTTCCAAAAACCTGCATAACTTCCTCATTTTTGAACCAATTTTCACCATTGAGCCCTAATTTTCTTCGTTTTGTCTTTGGCTTCAAGCTTTAAATGCAATATTTTTTTGTATTACGTTATTTTTGAATTAATCATATATCATATGCTTAGCACATTTTTTTATAAATCTCAAAAAAAAAAATAGCAAAACATCTCGAGATATGATATGACTTTTTCAAAAGGATGTAAGTCACAAAATGTAAACAAACACGTTGTTCATGGCATGTTATTAAAAAATAATGTAAATATGCCCATATTTGTTGAATTTTCTGATGGATTATTTGTGAAAGTTTAAACTTACTTTTTACAAAACGGTGTAACATCACTTTTTAACTTTTTGGGAATAATGTACATACGCCGCTTGTGTGGAAAAGTAACATGCAAATCATTGTTATATCATTTAAATGACTCTTAACGACGTGCTAGTAAAAGTCTTTATACCACAAGGTTAAAAATATAGATTTTGTTAGGTAAGAGTTGATTTTTTTAGAAAAGATATTTTTACACCGTTTTGTTGCAGAAAAACTAATACGTCATTTTGATAATTTCGAGGAATTTGTGTGAAATTTGACAACTTACCGTAACATTTCGACATATCAACATTGTCATTCGCAGAATGACGTATCATTTTGACGCAAGTAACATGCCATCTATCATACTGACTTATCAAAATGACGTATTATCTCTTTCTATTGCCGACAGTTGTTAGAAACATTTTTCTAAATGAAACTTGAATCTTCACTCCTAGTGTAATTTTATAGGACAGTGATGTTATATCTTTTACCAATGTGTCATTCAGTGGAATTTAATTGGGAGAAACATGTCCGGTTTTCAAATAGGAATAAAAATAAATTCAAAAAATTTCAATGCTGATTTTCTCATTTCCGTCCAAATGTTACTTACGTCCATTTGAAAAAGTACTCGAGATATATACTTATAAATAGTGTCAAAACTATCACTCCTAGAATATTGCAATGTTGAGAAGATCGGTGTTAAATTTAATTTTGTTTCATTTGATGAACAAATATTTGAAATAGGATCACACACGTTGGAGATATTCAATTTTAAGTAATTGTGTTTTTGTTCATTTATAAAAAAATCAAATTTTATCCTTACCTCGAAAGCTGTTCTACCTTAATTTTTTTTGACGACATTTTTGAATTCTGCATAAAATTTTACATTAGAAACATTAGTCGAATTATAAAGTTCATCACTTTTGATTTATTTTGTAAACTACTGTAATAGACCACCTATGTTGAACTTCGTTCTGAAATACAAGCAGTTTAAACTCAATTTGAAACTCAAACAAGAAATAACTTGAAACATTTTCTCTGATTAATGACAAGTCAACAAATCCCGCAAAACGTTATTAGCTCAGTGCAGGTACCGCACCAAGTTCACATTTCGAGTGTTCTCCTCCCTGGAGGCTACACCGCCGTTTCGAGCAAACCTGAAACAGCACTAACTCAATCCTACTAGCACGTGTTTTCACAAATTCTCTAATTATATCAAGAAGATAGTTTCCTTGTGCCCCCCGGTGGCGCTACAGCATACCTACTCCATCCACAGCAGTAATACTGCTAGTGAGAGGCAGTAGAATAGCAGATATTATCTACCCGAATGGTGTTTTAACCCCTGCAAGTCGAATTATAGTATCGTGCGGTGTTGTTCCAGCAGCAATGGGAGTCCCTGAACCTAAAGCACACAACTTTTGCTCCATGACACAAGGATTCACTTCGCTTGGCAGCATTGCCGGGGCTCAGAGCGGCGTGCTCAGTCTTAAGGCCAAGATAAGCAAATAAAATTACCGAAATAACGATCCCATCGCACCGCACGAGATCACCTTGGATCCACGGGGGAACACGGTCCGCCGCCGTTGATATGAGCTGGCTCGCCCGTCGGACACGGTAGAAACCGGGCAGCAGTGCTGGGTGGGAAGGAAAACATGATATCTCAATTTTCCAGTGTCTCGAAAATTATTAAAATTATTATGCGCACGTACACGACGACTATGTCTTCCGTTTGCTTTTTACTTCTTCTTCTTCGTTGTGGATCTATCGAGTACCCTTCGTCATCATTCGAAAACATAGTTTTAACATAATAAAGACATTACGTACAAAATATTGTGAACTTTCCTAACTTGCTGGGCTGCGTAGCACTTCGATTCCCAGGAGGTGGTTGGCGCCTGGCTGCCTGCTGATCTGTTATGTTTATGTTTTGAATTGTGTCATATCGAAGCATAAAGTCAAACACCGTAGTTGGTGCTGTCCATGGTGCACAATCTTGTTCCTTTTGGCTTGATGGCTTATTTGAATTCTCTCTTCCGATGGGTGAAAGTGACATAACCATGTCTGGAGTTGAAACTATCGATTGGATTGAATGGTTTGAAAAAAAAAATAATGAAATATCCTGAGCAAATTTGGATATCAAAATAAGTTCCAGAAAGGCTTCCAGCTGAAGCCACACATAACCCTCGATTGTTGCTCGGTTCGGTCTCAGGAATCTGACTAATGAGAAACACAAGATTCCTTTCACATCGAATTAATCGAAATACCGGAGACATGGGAATAGATGGCTGCACTCGGGAAACCGTCTTTCGCCGTTTAGTGACAGACCTCCCCATCGGCCTCCAAATTCTAAACCTGACCCGATTCCAACTATCTGCTAAATGTTTGCTCAGAATCGTTATAATCAAATCGGATTTCGACATCACGGCAGTCGATTCAATTCGATAACGATAGTAGTATACTCTCTTACCACCCGGGGGCTGGGAAGCAAACGAAGACTGCTTTTCCACTTACTCTCAGCTTCTTGCCTTCACGAGAAACCCCCGGTACAGACCGGTGTCGTACTCTTCCACGAAGCAGCACGTTTGCTGGCCTCAGGACAAAACCTGAACTCTCGGAAATAGCTGTCTGCCGTTGTTATTTCGAGGGGCTCTTCCCTCTCAACACACCCACCAACATAAGACACGAGCTTATCCTATATTATCAAATTGTCATTCCTGGCCCCGAGCGTCTGAGACCGCAAATATTCGATTTATTTGTCATCGTCGTTGTCGACATCTTTCGATGCGTTGCTCGTGCCATATTGTTTTGAAGATTTTGTTGCTTGTACCCTAGAAGTAGTGTGAGTGCTTTTTCTGTTGTCTTCGAACAAACGAAGATTTAAAATAGACCACAGTTGAATGTTGGACGAAATTCAGTGGTTTAGTGACAGGCCTACACACAGGTGCACTATGGTTGAAAACGTTGAATTTGAAGACAATAATCGATAACTCGCAAGACCGCAAGCGTATGAGATTTGATGTCTTCGGAAGAGTTTTTCTACCAAAAAAATACGATCTAAATATATGGTCCATTAAAGGTTGCATGTCTGATTTCTAAGCGCTCGAAGCCGTTCGCCAAGCTGACTTAAAGTAAAAATGTACCCAGAAAAAGACCTGTAATTTGTGATTCAATAAGTTTAAAAAGTTCATTAGAGGTTTTTGAAAATTCAAAGTTACAGCATTAGATGGTAACATTTCTCCAGTTGAACGATATATCGAACCTTTCTCTTGATGGAGGCCCCGCACAGTGCAAACGGTCATGGAATCAGCGCATTTCTTCCATTTTTCCCGCATTTGCTGGATGTTCTTGACTGCCGATTAGTCGAAGTCACTGCTTTGAAATTGCCCAGTAATTGTCGATAGGCCGAAGTTCTGGGCAATTCGGAGGATTCATTAGTTTGAGGTCAAAATCGATCTTGTTGGCAGCATATCACTCCAGAAGCTTGTTGTGGCTTGGAATAGTGGCATGTCATCGTCAAGGATGTAACGAATGGTTCCGTTTTCAGGACTCAACATTAAATCACATGCCAAATCATGGACTTTTTCGCGAACTGGTCTGCAAACATGAACTTGAATCTTTCTGGCATATCCTCACCTCCAGTCGCGATGTAAAACTTTTGATCGGAAAGCTGCCTAAAATCGAGCTTGACGTATGTTTCGTCATCGATCAATGTAGCTCTTGTGTTTCGTCAGAACACGGTCGCACAAGAGCCTTGCTCGCTTTTTTTCCACGGAAATCTGCTTCATGTGTCTGTTCGGAGGTTTACTACGACTTATACCCGTCCTTGGCAAGGATGTTTCGCGCCGTTTGAAAGTTGGCGTTGTACCTTCTGGCCAAATCACGGATCAAAAGACCGGGGTTGGCTTTAACGCACCTGCTTTGGAAAGAGATCCCAGGGGTCCAAACGGTTCTAGGTGGTCTCCTTCCAGCTCGATTCCCGAACCGCGTAGAGATTGCTTCCGTCAAGGAAGAAGTTTCCGGAGGTCAGGACGTCTATGTCGTTTGGGTACTCCGGTATCGGCGTTAGAGTCCGAGAATTAAGACACATCTTGACATGAACCGAAGAGGTCAGCAGATCCTAGTAAGCAAAGTTGACATTACTGACCACCTTCATCAGGTGGTTCTTTGCTGATTTGCCTACGGCCTCCCAGAGGCCTCAATAGTGTTGTGGTCTCAGTGGAATGAATTTTTAGACAATTTAGTTTCCGGAGCACCAGTCGAAGATTAGGTTTCGATTGGCGGCTTCAGTCTCCAACATGCGGTAGACTCAGTTGAGTGCGTGTAAAGCGCCTTTAAAGGTAGTGGCGTTGTCTGAATGGAGTTCGATGATCCGTCCTCTGTGGGCGGCTATACGACGGAGTGCAGTTATGAATGCTGAAGTCGATAAACTTCGGGTTGGTGAAGTAGCCTTTGCTTTGACAGTCAATGCTATCCAACGTGAAGTACGCCTCGTCGTCCATAACGACCACCACGTTCCGCTTCGCCGAGAAGATCTCTTTGACCAGAGCCTTCAGCCGTTGTTTGTGGGGTTCTGCTTGGTTATCGACACGGCTGGCTTGAACGGATACTTCTTGACCGTTTGACCAGTCGCATCGACCTCCGGGCTAGTGGCCTCCTTTCTTTCCGTCTTCCGTTTGAGCTTCTGTTGAACCCTCCGGTCGCTTAAAAAGGTCAGACGGCCAGGCTTCCGCTCGATGGACACTCCCTTCCCCAGAAGTGCCAGAAACATATGGATGTTTCTGCGATCGTATCCGGCCGACACGAAGTGGGTCACGATGGTCTACTTTTTTAGGCCCGGAAGAAGCAGGCGGTACGAACAAACCATAGATCGAAGTTATTTCACTGTTCAGGCCATAGTTACCGCAAACAACCTGATGAAGCTGTAAAATTTTCACAGTATATTGGCAACTTTACTACTTGCCTAATGACTGATGATTATTGACCGGTGGACTGACCAACAGGTGGCAGGGTAATTGCATGAACAATCGTAGTATTAAGTGGTTTTCTTAATGCACGCCTAGTCGACACTGGACTAGAGTGGCCTTGGATCAGAAACAAGTGTGGAATCGGTGAAAAATGAACTTCACTAAATTTCTGCCGCCAAGGATTCAGAACTTCTGGTGGAAAATGGCTAGAAGGAGTTGTGGCCCTACGTGCAGTAGGCTTACGAGAAGACAGCTAGCCAGTAGCGCAGACAGCAGAATACAGATCTCCACAGAAATCTGCTTGTGCGGTGTTCATTGCCACAATCGGTGTCTTACGACCTTCTTCGGACGCTGCGAGGGAGTTTTTCAGGTCGATGATGGTCAGTGAGAGCCAGAAAGGCCAAGCAGCAGTGAGAGCCAAAAATAGCCGTGACACCAACGAGAACAGTTGATGATATTAGTTGGGTTGAGGCCGCGCAAAATATCGTCGGCGGGAGTTTCGGAACAAGCTATGTGCCTCCAGAATGTTTTCCAGTGGGTTGGAGCGGAACGTAACCAGTGAAACACGATGCTGAAATTAAACGAGAAATAGGTGGTTGAAATGATCTTCAGCGAGGCTTTCACCTACTTGAAGAGCTGTGTTGCCAGATGTGCTGCACAAAACTCATGTCTGGCGATTAAGGGATGCGTGGACAGTGGGGCTATCTATTATTTCGTCGTTAAAAGATGGATTTGCACACCTTGAACAGCAAACTTCATACGCAACGGATGATACATCGGCGAAAAACTAGAGTTGAATAATAGCCCCGACTTACGAAAACACGGAACGAGGAACTTTGACTTCAGCGAAAATGTGCAGCGTGGTGTGGAACTGCTTCCACTCGTGTTGAAGCTATTTCGGCAACGGAGAATCCTATTAGCAGCGATTGTGCTTTGCCTTCTTGACATCACTTTGTGCTTGGTCAAGATGGCAGTCGGCAGAAGTATTTCTACCTTAAATCGGAGGTTGTCGGCTTTCGGATCCCAAAATAGCCTAATTGTGGAGATCATCATCGGGTCCTCCCTTAGCTCAGTCAGTAAAGGCGCAGCTACAAAGCAACACCATGCTAGAGGTTGCTGGGTTCGATTCCCGGTCTGGTTTAGGAATTTTTCGTTAAGGAAAATTTCTCGACTCCCTGGGCATAGCGTATGATTGTACTTGCCACTCAATCATACTAATGCAAAAATCGAAAACTCTCAATTAATAACTCTCAATTAATAAGTGCACCTAGAACACTAAGTTGAGAGCAAGCAATAAGCTAATTGTGAAAGCAATAAGCTTGAAATGCTAAAGAAGAAGGAGATCATCTGCTCATCCTGTAGATTGTGGAGAGGTTGGAAGGCTTGATGGAGCATCATGGAGAACTTCTTGGGTGTTTGACGCCCAGTTCTTCAGCGTTAATCCTGTGGAACCGGACAACAGATCATCGACTTAAAAATCTTCCACCACTGCAGAGTGGGCAAAAATGGATCCAAAATCCCATTTATTTAGACGGCGCAGGGTAGGAGTCCTGAAAAATAGCTTATCCTATATATATGGATTCTGTCATGATGATGAGATTATTAAAATATTTGGGGAATCCGGGTAGAATGGACAATTTATTTAGGTTAACCCTAAACAAAACTATCACCATTCAATTCTCCGGACATTTTTCCAAAAAATTAATTGCAAGTGATAGTAATATTGCTGGTGGCAATTTGAAGAACTGCATGGTACATGGGCTTTTTCAAGTATGAGGGAAAAACGGGTAAAATGGACAATTTTCTGTTGGCAACCCTAAACAAAACCATCATCATTCGATTCTCCGGACATTTTTACATAAGTACTGTGCAAGTGAGAGCAATATTACTAGCGCCGATCTTCAAAACGGCATGGTATATGAGGTTATTAAATTATGGGGGGAAATCGGGTAAAATCGACAGTTTACTGAGGTCAACCCTAAACGAAACCATCACCACTCGATTTTCCGGACATTTTTACATAAGTATAGTGCAAGTGAGAGCAATACTACTGGCGCCAATCTTCCGAACCACTTGGTATATGAGTTTATGCATGTGTGAGGGAAAAGCGGGTAAAATGGACCAATTCGATCAAGTAAAATTTATTCCCTATAGTTCTTCAGCTTGTTTTGTAAATTAACAGTGCATTTGGGTTCAATATAGTAGCACCAAGTTTAGTTTTTGGGTAATAATTCTAGTTTGCATCCAAAAAATGGGGAGAAATGGGCAAAATGGGACACTTAATGTGGTGAACCCTGAATGACACCAACACCATTGGATTCTTCGCATTTTTTCCCATCCGATATGTTTTTTTTCAGGACTCCTACCCTGCGCCGTCTAAATAAATGGGATTTTGGATCCATTTTTGCCCACTGTGCACTGTGTTAACTGCAGCAGGATATAACCCAATAAACATTGGATGTTAAATTCAAGCCTTTTCAACCAACAATTAATTTCTTCAGCTTAAAGATAGCCTATTCAGCGTTTAAGCAACACAAATTGTTTATTGGAATCTCCGCTTAGTCGATGACAATCTGCTGGAGTGTCTTTGTTCTATATGAAAGTTCATATATAAAAGTCTGCAGTTCGAACGTAGCGATCTGATCTTCGATGGCGGATGCGAAGGAAACGGCATCATTGGGATGATGCAATACCTGCCTGTACATCTTCTCGACGTCTGCTACAATAGCAATAAGTCGAGTCTGGAACCTTCTGTAGATCTTGCTGGACGACGGGTCCATTGAGAAGCCTGTCGTTCAATGAATAACCGGATGAGGTCTTGCATGACGCATCAAAAACTACACTGATCTTCGTGGTCGTGCTGGATTCGTTGAAAACAACGTGGTGTGAAATGTTGGAGTGTTTGATTTGATCATCTATTAGCTCTGGCACTTCGTGCTTGTGAGCAAGCTGTAGACATTCCTCCATGAATCTATGGTGATAGAGGTCCTTGGTAGCTGCATCTCCATTCAGTCGTCCTTCCAAGCTCAGAAGCTCAGCTGACGATCGGTAATCGACCTTGATTATCTGAGAACCTTTTCGGGATCTTCAGTCCTTGGGAGACGCACGATTTACCGCCCTGCAGAATTGCGCGTCGTAGTAGTGGCGTACAGGTCATCGCAGATACCTTTTTCGATTGAGCGAACGTAAGCCGATAGAATGTTTTCCATGTCCAAGAATTTGCGTAGAGTGGCTTCCAGTCGATCATCAGCGGAAGAGCACAGCAAATCCGTAGAATGAAGGTAGCCGAGCGAAATGCGAGACCAGTGACCATCCAACCAAAGAGAATTTCAACTTCCGTGGGTATTCAGCCATTTACCCAAAAAATCTTCCGTCCCGTGTAAAGTTCCCAGTACGTTTAGCTACCGATGACGAGGTCAACGTTTCCTGTGGATGGTCTAAGCCGAAATATTGATCGTTGTAGTTGGCAGCTCCAATGAAGCCCTACCAGCACACTTGTTGCTAATCTGTGTCCTTTAATCGGTTGAAGTTACTTCAATGTGACGCAAATCAGTCACATTCAAGTTGGTGCAACCAATTTTAATGGTTTTGTGTAGCTTTGGGTGGCACCAAAAACTGCTTTTTCATCGAGATCATTCAATCTCCCGACTCGATGGTTGCTGTAATGGCACGACTATTTTATTTTGTGTAGAGAATCCGATACGTCAGGCAGCTGAAGAGATTTAGCATAAACTGATGGGATCTTCCATGTTAAAATTGAGCCAGTTATCGCTAGAATGGAAGATAGCAAGCAATTTTGAAAAGAAGAAATATTGCAAACAATAACGTTGTTCACGCTTGTTTTGGATTGAAATTAAACGAATGGAAATTTTACGCGTCTTTTAAAAAAAATATTACTGTGTAGATAAAATGATCAGGACAGGAAAATGTTTGATCAACTTTGTTGTGCTCTAACTTCATAAAATATTAACTGATTTCATTTTCTCAAAAAGCAAGACTGAGAAATTAATGCAATTCAGTACAACGGTAACGAAATTGGCCATGAATATCGAATACTGCAGATGTTTCGGGTTTCCGAGAGGGCTATGTAATTTAAATAGTAACGATATTTAGGACCAGATTATGCTGTTATTTTATCGAATACACAAATAGCAAAAAATTCAAGCGAATGAAAGTTTTATCACAAAATTTGGCCATAAATTGACTGAGGTATGGCCATTTTCGTAAAATATGTTCTGATGAAGTTTCCTGAGAGTGATCATATCATTTTTTGTACCCAAAGTATGCCATGTGGCAGCTCTTTCTTCTTGGTTATTGATCACAAAGCGTAATATAAGTGGATCTTTGACGATATTGGCCTCTCTCAAAACTACCAAAACTTCCCGTAAGAAACTTTTGTAATAGTTTGGTATGATTTTACCATGAATGAGCAGCCTGTTGTGTCTCAATGAGTGTAACGTATTTGGATCATTTAGAACTACAAAACTTTCACCACAAGATGGCATTTTTTAGGTACAACTTTGTAGAGGACACCATAATTCGAAAGCTTAAAACTCAGGAGTTTTTAATTTCCTCGTGAAAAAAGGCTTTTCCGACCACTGTGCGCCGCCTACCAATGGCTCTATCAAACTTTATGCCGCCGCCGGTCAACAATTGCAAATGAGTTCGTGGGGAAATACCAAGTGGGTTGCAAGGGTGCCCTAGCTTCTACGCATAAGATTCTCACGATTTGGCAAGTGCTGTAGAAATGACGCGGATATAACGTGGCCAAACATCATCGATTTCGAATCAGCTTACGAAACAATCGATCTAGACCAACTATGGTAGATCATGCACCATTATGGATTCTCAAAAAAAATTATAATCTTTTTGGAGTGGTAATGTAACATATATTGTCGATTATAGAATACGTTCATCAAATTTATATTTGACCAAACTATTCAAAGCCCATACAGAAAAAAATGAACTTCGCAAAACCCCTTCTAGATTAAACGGATGTTTTTTTTGTTAACCTTGGTATCTGCCATTACTAGATCATAAAAAGTTTGAAATTTATTGCCACTATTAAAAACAAAACAAACGGAAAATTAGCCCATTTTTAATGTTCACCTATGCATTGACGCATGAGAAAAAAATCCAATTGATGTACTTCAGCATCTTCCCACCTTCTTTGAGTTTTCTTTTACATTGCAACCTGTTCTTTTTTTATATTTTGGCTACCTTTCATCGTTGCCCGGTATAAAAACATAAACATTTTCTAGTACCTGCTAATTTCTGTGCTTTTATGAGCCTCCAATTGGCTTCATCACTGCTCGAAATTTCGATGCACTTGCCATGGTTGCCAGATCTAAGGAATTTATGAAAAATAATTTCAACCTCCAAAGATCCAACTGTAGGCTTTATTTTCATAATTTAAAAAGCTTTCAAAATTATTCCTATGCTCATGTATTTCTAGCATTCCAAAATACTTTATATAATAGGAATCGAAAGTAGCTGCAAGAGCTTTCCCATTTCCTATTATCCGAAAACCGGCAGATCTGGCATCGTTGGCACCGGCATCACTTTTGTTTTCCGCTCTCTTTTCCGTTTCTTATCACTTTTCCGTCGAATGAAGGGCGATCGCATCTTGATCCGAACCTGATTCCTTTTCAAGAATACCGAGGAAGGCGGGAACACGTGAACCATCAACCGAGGGCAAAAAGAGTGATCTTTTGTTGTTTGACTTCATAAATTATTGGTCCAGAACGACAAAGAACAAAGCAACTGAAACCGACGAATCATGCAGCTAGTGGCAGGTGAGTTTCGATCCTGCCCGAAGGCAAGTGCGTTTTGCGCTGCGCTGTCCTTGCCGGGAAAAAAAATAGGTCCTAATTTTTTCTCTAGTTTCGGAGAAATTGGAACATCATAAACCGGCATGTTCTTCGATAAAGCATGGATGGCAAAGTAGAAAGAAACCATCACATTAATGATAATTTTCGAAAGACCGCTGGAAAGGATCGGCCGGCGTTCAGCGGTTTGGCAACGGACAATAAATTTGGAAATCAACCGCCCGTTATCGGAGTTCCGTTTTGTTTCGTAAACATTTTCGCTGCAGATAAGGTCCTTGAATTGGAGTGGTGCATCGGGAGTGTTTTTTTTTCTTCTCCATATGGCAGTTGGTAATGTTGTAATTTTGTGGTGATAAGATTGTGGACACGTGCGGCGGGGTAAATTTTTTTTAAGGAGAAAGAAACATGAAGAACTCGTGGCTCGTTCCTCGGTTAATTAATGATGCATTTTTCAGACTTGTATGCAAAGATGATCAAAACGTTTGAAAACCGTGACAGATAATCAACAAAATAAGAAAACTGGAACATATTTTCAAATGATGCAATATGAATTGGATCTTAATGTAAAAAAACTCGTGTACCGGGTTTTGAACATGAACGATTTAACTTTACAGAGCCAAGTTTCATATTTATATACATCAATTATCATAAACCTAACGTTAAAAAAAAATCTCCGCCGGTGTGAAGACCCGCAGTGAAGACCCAGGTCATCCTTTTTCCATACTCCAAATATACCAAACTTGTTCCGCCTGATGGTTGTAAAATCAACCTATGCAAGAAAACGATGGAATAGGTCAGTTCAGCTGACTTTCATGGCGTTTCCCTAAGAAACAAGCTGATTTTCAGGCAGCAAGTTGACAAAACTGTCACAAAGTGTAACGTTCTGTTGAAGTTGCTGTACCCATTGCACAGTGGTCTAGAATGAGAATATAGCTGGAAAGATACATTTTCAGCCTAAATTTGAAGTTTTGGAACATAACTGTCTTCGATAAAGTTGTTTCTTATAACAAGCTGCTTTTTTTGGTGTTAATGAAAACTAAGGTGGTCCTTATTTTCAGAGAAAACGAATATCTTACTTTTTTATTTGCAGAAATAAAGGCAAACATTATTCGAAAAAGCTGTAGAATAAATAATTTTGAGAAACTTCGATTGAATAATTTTTATCTACCTTTTGATATGACCGAATTAGAGCATTTTTCCTACGTAGCTTAGGGTGGCCCCATAAAAATCAGTTATTTTGCTGTAACTTTTTTATTCAAAAATTTTCAGCAGATTTGGTTTCCCATTGATTCTAGAACAATAAAAGTTACAGTTGATGGTGAGTTGAAATTGTCTCTATCGTATGTCAAATAAAAGTTATTATTGTTTTTGTAAATAAAATTGGCCTTTTTCAAATGTAGGTTTTTAGTTGGGGCAAACTAAATAATTATTTTTTAACAGAATTTGGAGGTGCTTTTATTTTGCGTACTAGCTGACTCTGGTGCGAGCGTTGCTACGCATGCAACAAAATCAATGAACAATGGTTGTTTTTTTGGAAAGAGGTTTTTATGACTAAAAAGGGGTTCAAGCTTCTAACAGACCATTCTTCTCACCCGAAAAATACACAGTTTGTGTTTTAGTTATCTGGATAGTTCTCAGGTTTGGTTGAAATTTGTGTTTGGGATCTCCATAGAAACATTTCTTGCATTATAAAACCCCGCATGGCAATTTTGGTTCCATTTGCTTGATTCAATCTCAAGTTATGCATAAATTTGTGTTTCATTTGTATGATAGCCCCAGCCCCCACTGCAAACAGGAGAAAGGGTCTTGAACTACCATAGAAACATTTCTTGCCTCCAAAAACCTCCACATTCCAAATTGGCTTTCATTTGCTTGATTAGTTTCCGAGAATTGCAAAAATTTGTGTTTCATTTGTATGGAAGCCCCGTCCCCTCCCTTCCAGAAGGCAAAGGAGTTCAAATCACCTTAGTAACATTTATCTTCTTCAGAAACCTCCACATGCCTAATTTGCTTCCATTTGCTTTATTAGATCTCGAACTATGCAGAAATTTGTGTTCCATTTGTTTAAGAGCCCCTCCCCCTTCTTCTCATACGGCGAAAGAGTCTCAAATCACCATATAAACATTCCATTTCCCTGATAAGTTCTCGAGTTATGCAAGGATTTGTGTTTCATTTGTATGGGATCCCCCCTTTTGAGAAATGGAAGAGGTTTCAAATCAACTTAGAACCATTTTTTGTCTTCAAAAGCCACCACATACTAAATGTCGTTCCGTTTGCATGATTAGTTCCCGAGTTATGCAGAATATTGTGTTTTATTTGTATATGAGCCCCCCCCCTTATAGGACGGGGAAGGATCTCAACCTACCATAGAAACCTTTTTTGCCTTCACACATGCTAAATTTGGTTTCTTTTGCTTGATTAGTTCTCGACTTATGTAGAAATTAGTGTTTCATTTGTACGGGAGCACCCCTTTCCAGAGTAGGGAGGGGTCTTTAACTTTCATAAAAATCTTCCTTGGCCACAATAATCCCTGCATACAAAATTTCACGCTGATCGGCTCAGTAGTTTTCGAGTCTATTTGGTTCAGACACACAGACAGACAGACAGACAGAAATCCATTTTTATATATATAGATAGATATATATCGAAATCCTGCCTTCATGAACCTCCAGATGCCAAATGTGGTTTCATTAACTTGATGGGTTCTTGAGTTATGCAGAAATTTTCGTTTAATTGACATGGGAGCCCCCACCCTCAAAAGGGGGAGGGGTCTAGAACTGCCATAGAAACATTTCTTGCTCCCATAAACCCAACATGTCAAATTTGGTTTCATTTGCTTCATTGGCTCTCGAGTTATGCTAAAAATTGTGTTTCACTTGTATGGCAGTCTCCCCTTCCTGAAGGCGGAGGGGTCTCAAACCACCATAGAAATATTTTTCTTCTTCAAAAACTTCCACCTGCTAAACTTGGTTTCATATACTTGATTAGTTCTCGAGATGTTTGTGTTTCATTTGTATATGAGCCCTTCTTTCTGAAAGGGAGGCGTCTCGAGTCACCTTAGAACCATTTCTTGCCTTCAAAACCTCCACCAGCCAAATGTGGTTCTATTTACTTGATTAGTTCTCCAGTTATGCAGAAATTTATGTCGCATTTTCATTGGTTTGTGAACCCACCTTTCCCCTCTCCAGAGAGAAGGCGTCTCGAACCACCTAAGAAAAAAAATCCTGCTCAAAAACCCCCACATGCCACAGTTGGTTCCATTTGAAGAACTCCAATTCCAAGAACTCGGGCTTTGCAGAAATATGTGTTTCATTTGTATGGAAGTCCTCCCCTTCCAGGCGGGAAAGGTGCTTCGAACCATCATAAGAACCTTCTCCGGCCTCAACAACCCGTACATGTATGTTTTCATAATAGTAGGTATGATTCTCATGTTTGGTTGACATTTGTGTCTAATTTTCATGGGAGCCCACCCCTTCCAGCAAGGGAGGAGTCTCAAACCTCCATGGAAACATTTTTTGGTTCCGAAAACCCCCACATCCCAAATTTGGTTCCATTTGCTTGATTAGTTCTCGAGTTATGCAGAAATTTGTGTTTCATTGGTGTGGAAGCACCCCTCCTAGATGCGGGAGGGGTCTCGAACCATCATAAGAACCTTCCCCGATCCAAAAATCCCTGCATAAAATTAGTCATACCTGTTGGGATAATTCTCATGTTTTGCTTAAATTCGTGTTTCATTTATATGAGAGCCCCTTCTTCCAATGATGAGGGGGTCGCAAACCACCGTAGAAACATTTCTTTGTTACGAAAACCTCCACATGCCATATTTGGTTCCGTTTGTTTGATTAGTTCTTGAGTAATGCAGAAAATAGTTTTTAATTGGATAGGAGCCCCCCTTTCTAAATGCGGGAAGGGTGTCGAACTATCATAAGATCCTTTCCCGGACCCAAAAACCCCTGCATATAAATTTGCATAGCGGTAGGGATAGTTCTCATGTTTGGTTTAAATTTGTGTTTCGTATGTACGGGAGTCCCCCTCTCCAGAGTGAGGAGAGGTCTCAAATTACCATAAAAATATTTCTTGCCTTCAAAAACTTGTCCATGCCAAATTTCGTTTCATTTGCATGGGGGCCCCCCTTTCTAGAGGTGGGAGGATCTTGAACTATCATAAGATGGTCTCACGGACCTAAATACTCCTACATACAAATTCACATAGCAGTAGGGATCATTCTTATGTTTGGCTTAAATTCGTGTTTCATTTTTATAGGGGCCCCTTTTTCCAGGAAAGGAGGGGCTACAAACCACCATAAAAACATTTCTTGCCTTCAAAAACTCACCCATACCAATTTTGGTTCCATTTGCTTGATTAGTTCTCGAGCTAAGCAGGAATTTGTTTTTCATTTGTATGGGATCCCCCATTGCTAGAGGCGGGAGGGGTCTCAAACTATCATTAGATGCTTTCCTGGACCCAAAAACCACTGAATACAAAATTGCAAAGCAGTGGGCATAGTTTTCATGTTTGGTTGAAATTTGTGTTTCATTTGTATGAGAGCCCCCCTTTTTAGAGGGAGGAGGGGCCACCATAAAAACATTTAATTCCTGATAAACAATAAAAACATTAGTTCCTGAGTAATGCAGAAATTTGTGTTTCATTTGTATTGAAGCCCCTTCTACTCTCTTTCAGAAAGCGAAGGAGTCCAAACTACCTAAGAAACATTTATCTTCTTCAGAAACCACCACATGCCAAATTTGGTTCCATTTGCTTTATTAGTTCTCGAGTTATGCAGAAATTTGTTTTCCATTTGTTTAAGAGATCCCCCCCCCCCCTCCCTTCTGATATGGCGGAAGAGTCTCAAATCACCATGGAAACATTCTCTCCTTCAAAAACTTCCACATGCCAAATTTGGTTCCATTTCCCTGATAAGTTCTCGAGTTATGCAAGGATTTGCGTTTCATTTGCATGGAATTCCCCCTTGTAGAAAGAGGAGGGGTCTCAAATCAACATAGAACCATATTTTGTCTTCAAAAACCACCACATGCTAAATTTCGTTCCGTTTGCTTGATTAGTTCCGGAGTTATGCAGAATATTGTGTTTTATTTGTATGGGATTTAAGGGGGGGGGGGGCTTATAAGACGGGAAGGGTTCTCAAGCTACCATAGAAACCTTTCTTGCCTTCAAAAACTCACACATGCTAAATTTGGTTTCTTTTGCTTGATTAGGTCATGAGTTATGTAGAAATGAGTGTTTCATTTGTATGGGAGCCCCCCTTTCCAGTAAAGGGGGGATCTCAAACCATCATAAGAACCTTCCCCGACCCCAAAAACCCCTGCATACAAAATTTCACGCCGATCGGTTCAGTAGTTTTCGAGTCTATTAGGGTCAGACAGACAGACAGACAGACAGACAGACAGACAGACAGAAATCCATATTTATATATATAGATGTTTAAAAACTGGAGAGATGTTTTTTTTTAAATTGAGTAAAACACATTTGAAAAGGTCGTAATTTTATAAGAAAATCATAAATTACTCGCTAACGGTAAGAGGCATCGGAATGATTTATACGTCAAAACATTTATCTTTTCTAGTTAAAAAAAACCAACTCACAACAACGTTGTTTGCAAATTTGAAATAAAAAAGTTGGAACAAAAAACTGTGTTTTCTGTAGTTTCAGCTTAATTAATTTTATGGGGACACCCTAAGTGACGTAGGAAAAATGCTCTCATTTGGTCATATCAGAAGGTACAGAAAAAATTATACCATCAAAGTTGATTGAAATTATTTATTCTATAGCTTTTTTAAATAATGTAAAAAAGTTAGATATTCGTTTTCTCTGAAAATAAGTTCCACTCTTGTTTTCATTTACAATAAAAAAAAAAGCACCTTGTTATTAGAAACAACTATGTGGAAGACAATTATGCTCCAAAACTTCAAACTTAGGCTGAAAATGTATCTTTCCAGCTATATTCGCATTCTGGACCACTGTGCATTGATCAACAGGAGGCGTTCATTGTCCCTGTAGAACAAGCTTGATGACTACAAACAAATTACACTCCCGGTCATCGAATATGACATGTCAGTTTGAGAGAGTTGCGCAAAAACACAGCACCTGAAGCTTCAGTAAGTTCAAAACAAGTTCCACAAGATGATTCTGAACATCCCTCCGAGGGCAAGAACAAGTGAGGTCCACCGTCTGGCTGAGATATAGATTCTCTAAGATCATTTCAGTGAGCCTACCAATCGGTACAGCGCATGCTACATGACATCAGATCTCCGGATTATTCGGGACTTGTTTCCCCAATTAATTCAATTAATTTAATTAATCAAAGCTCATGATCCCAAAGTGCTGAATCAATTGCTATGTAAATTAGTTTGTAAGACACTAAATGAAAAAAAAAAACCAATAAAACAATACGGGATCTATAATTGCATTAGCAATACAGTGCTTTCACCAACGAACCGATTTGCTGCTTGAGAATTTAACGTGCAAACATTCAATTATTGCGCAATAAAAAACGATCATAAACTTACTGTTCATGCATTTCGCTTTGTAAAGCAATTAAACATGATCAAAATGACTTGTTCCGACGAACAATAATTAACACCATTATCGGATTGGAGTCCCGCCAAAGTAACGACGTGTATTTGCGAATGCAATCCAATTATCAGTCGGAGAATCGAAAACACAATCTGTTTACGATTCCATTTCATATCATAATGAACGATCGAAAAGTGCCTTCCAGAATTACATTACACCAAAAGTGCAAACTTCTATCACCCAGTCAACCGGCCGGGTGGTGTTGTGAATGCATGTGAAAAGTCAATTCCGCATCGACAACGAAAAAAGCACAGTCCAGTTCGGAAAAGTTGATTGTCAATCGGATGGTTCGGCCAACGCGAAAAGCGCATCCTCCTCCCACAGTCAGCCACTGCCGATATCGGGCTTGTTTTCATTCCGTAGGGAATTAATTCTGAATTTTAAGCTGATTTTTCCACGCGAGATGTGCCCACCATCACCCACACCCATAGTGGAAGGCACGCGGCAACAAAGAATTGGCTCCGGTCATTCTCTGCCAAGTGGCCAACGCGGGCCGCCGATCGCGAGTGAGCGCGCAAAAAAGCTCTTTTCCGGTTTTCATTTCCAATCACCCGAGGGTCAGAATTTAATTCCGCTTTTTACGATGATGCAACAATGAAAGAACCACAAAAAGAATGGCATTTTCCAATACATATTGTGCAGTGTTTTTCTGTGTAAGCAAATTTGACTGTACAATGAAAAGATTGGGTGGCTCGGAGTGACCAAAATACAGAAAAAAAATAACAACAACAAGGATTCTGAAAAGCTTCCCAGGACACACTATGCCCAACAATGTTTGCTGTAGCTTCATTTTGAAATGGCATGGAAATTTGTTCTGATCTATTTGTGTGTGCGGAAATTGGTGTTTTGTTTTTCCTGTATGCAAATATGCTTTGACTGCAGAAATGACGACTGTTATTTTTCGATTGAACTCTATCGGGATAAATATTTGTCTGAATGCAATTTGACTAGACTTTGATTAGAATGAAAATGTTTGCGATGTAGTGCCGGATGGTAATCCAGTTGTTGTTGAGGTATGCAATTATTTTACAACTTGTTTTGCATTGCAGGCGAATGAACACATCCAATTTTTGTCAAAATTAAGCTTAGGATTTAAGGGAATGTTGAATGAATGGAAAAGAATAACCTCATAAGCATTTCGCAAGAGGTGTTCGAATATGCTGTGTACGGTATGCGTAATAATGTTTGCACCATCGTACAGACAATCCCGTTTCATCTGTGCATGAATGTCTTGGTTTTCTTTGCGAGCCCGTTAGACATAATTCTTGTAATAGTAGGCTACGAGTAAAGGAAACCAATTTTCTTAGTATGACAAGTGTGCTATGACAAGGTGGCAGGGTATTCGTGATATGTCACACGCGTAAATGACGCAATAAGACAGTTAAATCTAGACAAAATAGTCAAAAGGTCGAAACTAACATTTGTAAACAATGACTTCTAGCGCATTTTTCTGGGATCTGCTTGCTCCCATGAACCAAATAGCACCAGAAATAGATAGAGGGAATTATTACCTTCCCGTCGGTAGTGGATATAGATGTAGGAAACCTGGCATTTCCAGGAAATTTAAGTTTTAAGTCATTGTTTACAAATGTTACTTTCGACCTTTTGACGATTTTCTCTAGAAATCATCGTGGAAGTGCACCGGTTAACAATGAAAAGAGTCTGAGGATGAGAAAAAAATAACAACTCTAGATAAAATCGTCAAAAAGTCGAAAGTACCAATTGTAAACATTGACTCCAGATGTAAATTTCCTGCTAATTACAGGTCCTAACATCTATATTCACTGACTTCCTATATCTGTTTCTAGTGCTTTTGTGTGCGTGCGAGCAAGCAGATTCCAGAAAAGAACGCTTGATGTCATTGTTTACAAATGTTACCTTCGACCTTTTGACTATTTTGTCTAGAACTGTCCGCTTAGGTGGCAGCAGATCATTCGTGGTCAGTTTGGATTGCGAGGGTTAATGCTGCGATCAAAAGGAAGATTCGAGCAAATTCAATGCGTTCAATTAGGAAAATGGCGAAGAAACACGTGATCAGCCTTTACGACCCGAAAGCACAGAGAACAGACATTGATGTCCATATACCTTTTCTTGAAAAACGTGTGTAAACGTTAATATGGGCAGCCGGTATAAGAAGCAAGTGCAGAGAAAAAACAAACAAAACTTTTATGTTATGTGTTATGTGCTAAGCTTTTTGGTTGATCAGCATATACATGACAGTTATCGCACAACAGCAGCGCCGCCTACCAGGAGCATAACGACATACATTTGAAATGTCGGTTTAAAGTTTTACACAAGTAGCAAACTGAAGATGAACGTCTGTTCTCTGTGCCGAAACATCGTGAAGGAAGATTGCGGAGTCAGTCAAGGGAACGAAAAAACTCTAAAGATTACCAACCACATTCTGGAGCTACGAGTCAAGCATTGTAAAAAAAAATCTTGAACTTCTTCATGCGAAAAAAACGGTGATCCTGTTTACCGAAGAGACGCCTACTTTGAGTAGTTGGCCGTTGCTAGATGTAGCCAGAACACCACCTCATGTTCTTTGAGGTTATAATATTGGTCAACAGTTCGTCTGCTGAGATCTCCAACGCCTCCGAGAAATTGTTGGAACTTAAATGGATGTTATTTACAAGCTCGCACTGAAAGTTAATTTTAGTTTATATTATAAAATCGAAGGTAATACCTACAAATCCATTCGTTGTTTTCTGCAACGAAACTGATTTAATCTTTTTATGAAGATATATTCGTAATGGCATACGCGCAACTGTCAAAAGCACGAAGTTTTTGTTAACACAGAGAGATCATTCATACATTGTACGAAAACAATACAAAGAGCTACGAATATTTGGTCACAAATTCAAAAGAAACGTCTTTCTAGTGGTTGCATGAAGGACTGACAGATCTACTTTATCGACTCAAAATGTTGTTGACAAAAAAAGCGCAACCACGTGGAGTTGTCTAGCGTTTTTTTTAATGTATCTGACATGGGGCTCGAACCTGAATACGCTGACTCGTGAGAACAAGTTTGATTAATGAGCATAAAGTTATAGCTCCCGACAGCGCTTTAATTTTTGTTTTGGGTTAGATAAATTATTTCCGCCCATACCAGCAAAAACATCATCATGCATGAGCACGGTATAAAAAAGAAACCGCGATTGGCTGGTCATCACGAAGTTCATTTCGTGCATTTTACAAAAAGGTGTAATTATAGCATTTCACTAGATAAAAAGCATTATGAATGTTTCATACAATAAACGAGACATTAGTTCTACGTACAAAATTCATGTTTTGGAACGCGTGAAAGCTATTTTACGAAAATAAATTTTCAGTGCGTTAACGACTGATGATGTTCCGTCCGAGATTGTGGGAGATGACGAAGTGTTGACTTATCTCAGAAACTTTTTCTGCAGGAGTAATTAATCGATCCTTAGAGCCATTGCTGTCTAGTTAAGTTAATGGTGTATTAGGCCTTAACTTGGTTTTTAAGTTGTTTGTCAACTTCCAGAAGCACTTTGCACAATCTGGGAGAGCGCGAATGTTGTCCGAAAAATCTTTATATCTAAGGTCCACCAATACTTTTCAAATAAGGCAGACCAGTTCTTTATTATTGCCTTCAGATGACGTTGCGCAATTGTATCAACTCTTTAGTGGGTCTATCAATGTATTCAAAGTTGCTCACCTGATCTATCACTGGGATATGTTGCTCCCGAAGCTTGGAGGTAAGATCCGTGTGCTCGACTAGCTGGGCGATGTTGTTTCCCATGTTGGAGAGGATGGTGTAGATATACTCAACCTGATGGAAGTACCTGGACCATTACACCCTCTTGTAGGATGGTGCCATTTTGGTTGCGCTTCCTCCAGGTTTTGTGTCTCGTGTTCACGTCGCCGGCGGTGATAAATTGACCCTACCCTCATATTAGCATGCGGATGTCGTTTCATAGGACAGTCCGATGTGCGTTGTCCGATTAGCGGAGCTTGCTTGGATCAAAAATCTACGATGATGATGATAGGACCGACAACAGATTCGACCCCAACTCCGATGGCCTTGATAAACTGTAGGTGAAAGCTCGAAAGCAGGTGGCAGTTGATGTTGTTGCGCAGGATGATTGCAAACTCCCCTTCTATTAAAGCCGCTACGATCAAGTCGCACAATCCAGTAGCCTGGGATGGAGACGCTTAGTTCAGGCTCGAACTGCGTCTCCGTGAAGATGGCGATGTCAATATTCTTCTTGTTAAGGAAGGCACCGAGCTGAATGATTATGTTCTGGATGGAACAAGCATTTCAATTAAGAATGCTGATGGTGCGTTTACGGTCCATACTCGAATGGTAAGGTCATCCTTACGGATGTGGTAGTTTTAAGTTATTCCTTCTTCGAGCGGACGTAGTTGATCGTAGAATTTTTTGACGAACTCGGTGATTTTCTCCGAGTCGTAGAGCTGTTCATCGACATATGGTTGCGCGGAGGTACTGCAACCCAAATTGCATCAGCCTGGAAGGGGAGTCAATATGGAGGCGGCTGCCGCGGATCGTTGCTGACGAGCTGTTGGTCTGACGATGGTTTGAATAGAACGGCAACAAGTTAGACATTTGATTCCGTAACTTCAGGGAGTGTTCATATGAGGTTATCGGCTGATGTTGAACAAGCCGAGACTTGATGGATGCTTGCTTGCAGATAGGCCAGGTAGGCCCGATTGCTGCTCTCATAATTTGTGCTACAGTTGGCGTCCTTTAGTCCATCGGGGCACAATCCTTGGTGGCTTGGGCTCGAAATACTTTCCAACCCGTGATTTCATGCGGAAGGTACGGGTTTCGTGGCTAAACAAAAAGCAAGGCCACACTGGTTTTGGTCATGCTGCTCCAAACGATACCGGTCCCAGTCGACAATAATGTTGACGAGAGCCGCGTTTCCAACAGCTCCGCCATCGTTACGGAACCCTTCTCAGTTGGTTCCGATGGTTTTCTACTTGCCGGCGCCTGATGGGGAACACCTTCTGAGATTTCAGTGCCGCCGCTTGCCTACGGAGTGAATTCCACAAGGCAGCGCAGAATTACTTTCAGCGGCTTGCTTCCGGGCGCGTGTTAAGTGTAGAAGTCATATTGCTTGGCGACTACGTGAGCACCAGCAGCACGGTAGTCAGCTTTCGTCGCTTACTTGATCTTTGTGCCCGTACTGCACAGCTTGTACAGCAGATGAATTTGGATGGCTGCAACGATGTCCGTTGACGTGGTGAAGAGCGGTGAGACTTCTACCATTTTTCGCACCTATACAGGGAGCGCGGCAAACTGGTTGTTTGCTTAAAGTCACGTTGGGGTTCGATGGACCGAAGTTGTCGTGGCGCTGCCCGGTTTTGGTATGTCTTTGGAAGCAGAGTAGATATCCCCGCGTGACGATTTTTACAACCCATTGCCACGGTAGTAGGTCGAGCGGGAAAGCTTGCGAAACGTTTTAGCGCTTTCTTCTTACTTGACACTACTTGTAGATGAGGAAGCGCAGGCGATATTTTGTGGATCAGACGAACAATCATGAGAAAATGGACGAGGGAGGAAAAGACAATTTAAAGATAATCCGACAAAAATTGAATTTTTCGCGATCACTTTAGTGGGTTTCAATTTTTTCAAGTACAGTCAGTATGTTGTGATAGTCTAGAAGCGATAGCTGAAGTTATGTGATATATCCGTTTGTTGATCGGATATAAGTGGCTACTGTTATTATATTTTCTGTGTTGTTCTGTTTTTACTCCGAACTATCATTAGGCATCCTTATGACGTGCACAACCCATCCCTATTGACCGATTTTTTGTGGTGTAAACAATGAGAAGTTCTCCCAGCAACTCGCTTAATTTGGGGTATATTGGCCTTCTCCACATTCCATCTTTAATATGCACTGTGCTGTGATCTTACGCAGCTTCTTCCTAACAACACCAAGGACGCGTTGGTCCACCGTAAGCATAGTCCTTGCTTTGTGACCGTAAAGAGCTACCGGTCGAATCAATATTTTTCAGTGGTTAACTTTGTAGAGTGGTGAACTCTGTTCGATCCAAGCGTCTTGTTGAAGTATAAGCATAGCTCTAGAAAAATGTTTCATCCTTTGTAATGGTGCATCAATAAGAAGTCAACAAACACTGATTATTTAATTTGAAAACAGCTGACATCCTCCACTTACTTATGGTTTTTGTACTACGCTTAATTGCAGCATTGAACTGAATCAGACCAACAGTAATTATCCGTTCCCTGACCACTTTAACAACTCGTGCAGTCCGCACCGTACTCGGATCTCTTCCGGTCATCCAACGAGCAGGTGTCACGGTACCTTCGGATGGTTCGGTACTCAAAATCCCACTTAACTCCGAGATTTTTCAAATTGCGCCCGGGCGCTCACCTTTCAAAAACTTTTTTATCACCACTGTACGAAACTCCTCCATCGCTGCTAAAAGCGTTTGTATAAACATAGTGCAAAACTACACCAACACATACGTGAAACATGTTGAGTAGTTGCACGACACCAATGCTAGGAAAAAGTGTATGAGAATATATTGGACACGGTGTATGCTTAGTAACTGCTTTCAACCAGTAACGAGCCGATCCGGACTCGTATTTTATTTGGACCGTGAGCATGTCCACGGATTTTGGAATAATATAAAAAGAATAATTTCGTACGGTGAATAGATTCTAGTTTTTGGAAGGGAAATCACACAGCGAAATCAAAGAGCGCTTGGATGCTGTGTAGGGTGGCTTTTCTTCTTCGATGGCGACCGACAGAAATAAGTTTAACAAGTGATCACAAAAACGGCTACCTCGGAGGAGAACGTGACAAAAATTCACCATATCGTTTTTTCAGACCAGTAGGAATCTAAAATGACCGCATGGGTCATATTCAACATGCGCAACCGTGAGGTCTTTTCAGAGCAGGGTTTGCGGTTATTCAATCAAACGCAATTCATAGGAGTTTCTGCGTCATTTCGTGTCAATCGACGAATTACTGGAACAAAACAGAGACCAAGTATCAGTCGAAAAAGTGGAGTTTATTTGACTGGCATGTGGCATGGCAAGATGATGTCCACCTTTTTTTTTTGGATTCACAAGGTGTGATCTACATCAACTATACCTGCAGAAAGGCAAAACGGTTGCGGTACCATTTGGTGAAGAAATGAGGGTTTTACACCGTGACAACGCACCGGCTCACATCTCCGCCGTCACCAAATTGGCCCAATTAGGCTATGAACTACTGCCCCTTCTACCGTATTAAACAGATTTGGCCCGGCTTATGTCTATCTACACAGGACTGTAGTAGTTAGTTTGTCCCTCTGACCAACCTCTGGTCATTTCGTCGTCTGACTTGGAGCTCGAGGACAATCTGGGAGGCTGCCGCGTTAACCGAGTCCCAGATGTCCCGATTTCAACACATTTTCTGGAATAGGTTCCCTAAATCGTGTCCTGACCGCTCATGGCCGTCAAACTGTTTCTCGAGTCGATGTAACAAGGACGAGTGAAGAACACATGTTCTGCGGTTTCCTCGAACTCCACGCATACCGGACACAGTGTGCATGTACATGTCCAGATACTGTCTAAAGTAGCCGTGGGCGGACATTTGTTTCAAGTAGAAAGTAGCTTCCTCGTGTCACCATCTGGTACACCGACCTTTGGTGGAGTTATTACTATTACTATCATTACCTTTGCGAGAACTTTAACCTCAACACTTCATCATACATCGTGTTTCTCAGCACCGGACCCAGGATTGAACCTTATGGAGCTTTTGCGGTGACTTGAACATGTTCTGCAGTGTTGTATACAAGTACCCAGAGCGATTTGGCAATAGCCTCCCAGCTGGCGCTAGTGAACGCATTTCTCGCATCCAGGGTGGCTCTTACGTTGGATTGCCGCCTCTGCCGTCTTGGTGAAAGACATAAAGGCATCCACCGTTGATTTCCCTTTACGGAAGCCAAACTGATTCTTGGAGGCCGGGTACCCTACGTGTTCTTCGACAACCTGTCAAGGATAAACCTTTCCAAAACCATACCCGTCGTATCCAACAAGCGTATTCTTAGTAGGTCTTAACGGCTGCCTCTAGCATTGCACGGCTTATCTAGGCTGTTCGCAGGGATTGTCGAAAAACACAGAGTAGTGCAAAATAGGCAAGAGCTTCATCCAATTTCAACTGTGCGTGTCCTGTTTCAGAAGAGCGCACAAAACGAAAGTGCGAGAGATTTCGTAACTGCACGAGAGACAGACAGCCGCACATGCACTACTCTTTCCGAGACAAAGAGTAATGCACGGTGCTCTACTCAGTGCTTTACTCTGAGCTTTGGCACATGCTTTGGTAAATGGTAGCAAATTGAAAAGTTTTGATGCTGGTAACAAAAAGGCATTGTATGGGTTCATAGAGGGAAAACTTTATTAAAATCCTTATTCACATACTAGTCCGGCCCATACCGCCATGTCTGCACGGCACAACAAGGATGCACGGGAGTACAAACTGCACTTTCACGTCTCTTTGAAATTTAATGTGCTGTCTCGTAGCAGCGCGTGCTGCACTCAAAGAGATTTGAGTCGCACCTTATCCGTGGCTGTTCGGTTCTTTTGTAATCAAGAATAAATAAAAAAAACCGAATTTATCCACCGAAGGTGAGCCTGAACCTTTCTAACACTTCACCAGAATTACGATCTCAAATGTGGCCAGGCATATTTTTTCATCGATGTGATTAAAATATTGCCATTATTAGTCTTTAACGACCTGTTAATGTTAGTAATAATAAAGGGGAAATTACATAAATATTAGAAATTCCATAAATTCGGTCCCATAGAATGACAATAACACAATCCTAAACGTCAATTTCGATTAATGTGCTCTCGGATTTAATTTTGGTCATATCTCGGATTTAGTTTTGCTCATAATGTAATCATAATGAAATTTTGACCAAATATTTGAAGATTGTATAACTTGGTTTTGGCGCAAACAAAACTAAAATCGGTATATAAAAAGCTCAGTGAGAGAGAGAGAGAGAGAGAGAGAGAGAGAGATGCGCTCAGTTCGTTGAGCTGAGTCGAATGGTATATATCACTCCGCCCTCCGAGCCTCGGATAAAAAGTCGAGTTCTCAAGTGAAACATTGAGTTTGACTTCAGAAATCACAAAGCACAAACAAATATGGTGGCGTGAAAAGTTTGATGATCATGAGCCGGCGACTGCTTCTTGGCACTTCAATGGGCTTGGTTTCAATATTAGAAAAGTTTGATGACTTTTTTTTGCGTTGTGAGTAAAGCCGTTTCCGCTTGTGACTAATACACTTCTTCGGTGTCGAGTAACGCCGTTAGGCTAGTTTCATGTATTTACGAATGTGATAACTAAGGTTTATGAGCCTTCCTGGTGATAAATTAGCCCAATTAAAAAGAAGAAGAAGAATAATAAGATAATATTGAAAAAAGAATGCAAAGCACGCTTGTGCGAATAAAGCCTCAAGAACTGTGAAGGAACCACTTTAAATATTTGAAGCCCCAATTAAAAGAAACTACGAAGAATTCACATGCCAAACTTTAATATAATTCCTACTGTAGTGTGGGAACAAGTCAATAATGTTTTTCATGTGAATCATCTCTGTCGTTGACATATTCTTTTTGATTCATATTGCATTCACTTTAACTGTAATATTGATTCATAATTTCACTCGTTACTCCATTCTACTCTGACAAGAGTTGAACACGGGAAAAATCATTCACTAAACATTGAGTACATTTGCTAGAATTTTTATCCTGTTTCACTGAAAAGTAGGGTTACTCAATGGATAAGTCCTCACTGGATCCTCACTTTTTAGCGAAACTGAGTTAAATTTCCAAAAGATGTTCTCAGCGCTAAGTAAATGATTCTTTCCAAAAACCATATCTTTTTATATCCAGCAAACTGATCTAGTTATAATTACTAAACCGAACGATTCGTGAACATCCACCACCCAGGAGATAATAAAGGCTGTTTGTAATTGAGAATTGAAACCTTCGTCCTTCGGATTTTTTTTTGCCCTAAATGCCACACATCGATTTTCAAACGCAATGATGCTGCTTTCCGGATCCATTTAGCCAAATGTGTGTTCTTCGTTTCTATAGACTCGGAGCGATATGGCAAATGGAGTGGACACACTGTCATTGTCCGACAGCCGAATGACACGCCAAAGGAAAACAGATAAATCAAAGCATAAAAATGTCAATATTTTGTTCAAATGTTTGCAAACACAAATGGATTAAATTCGGCTCATTGTGTATCCGGAAGAATTGGAAACCAAGCGGCCATCTCTCGGAAGGGATGGTTGAAATGAAATCGAAAATTCTAAAGAACCAACGACCAAACCATCCTTTGTTGTGCTGTCTCGTGTTGTGCGGTTCTTTTCTGGGGTTTCAACTTTCACTCTTTGGCTCATCGTTGGCCATCGTGTGGCCTTGAAAGGAACGATTCTGCAATGTAGATTTTATGTTTTTGGGTTTCGTTAGACCTTGATTTGAGATTTGTTCATTTGGTTTCCTGATTCGGTTAAAACCAAAAAAAAAAGCTTTCTTGAAAAAGTACATATATGTAAGGAATTTTCAATTGCCGTTTTCTTCAATTTCAGAGTTTATTGAATGGTGCCAAAATGAGTCACGGTTCACCAGCCGTAAAATAATGACATAAGTCTGTAATGATGATAAACTTCATTTAGGCAGCTTAACTATTCGAACCAGTCTAGAACTCTCCAACAAGCGTATTTTTCCCAAGCTTTCGGAGTCTTTGATCTTCTGTTTGAAGCCTGAAATTTATTAAATCGACAGAAGAGGAGGTCACAGGAAAAAAGGTGTGACAATCAATTTGAACCCAGCCGAGCAGCCCATCGAAACCGACCGAAAGTGTGAAACCATTTATGTGCAAAAGTGGTCGCCTGCGTCGTGTTTGCCGCTACTGGATAACCTAACGTACGTATGGCTTACAAAATGCAATGTGAGAATGGAATGCGTTCTATCTCCAGTGGCGCGAGCGAAGACAGCAGCAAAACCATCAAAGGACAAGATTCCTTCGTAGAATCCAACAGCAGCAGTGACGAATAAAGTGGCTACAAAGTGTAGAGGAATGTCCGCCTCGGATATCGGGTCCCCCTTTCGGAGAAGAATTGCCCTCTCTATGTCACGCTTTACCATTCGTTGGCGTCGTGGTCGCCGGGGCGATGGCACACTAACTGCAAGGTCAATTTGAGCTGGAACGTTTCTAATCGATTCGTTGTGGGAATCGGCGAGCTGGAAGATTGGATTCTCATCATCTCCCATGGGGTGAACCGACCTGCTATTACTAGCTGCACCGAGACTGATAAATGGCCAATGGAGCTTGAACGTTCGTCTATTGCCGCCATCTCCGAGGACAATCGGTGATAGTTTTCTAATCGAAATGGGAGCATTCAGCTGGATAATTGAATTTAGTTTGTTTGCCCACAGGACGTCACCGTAGGATGTTGCAAACCCAACACAGTTGGGTTCTGACGTTTAGACGGTGTTTCGGATGATTGTTGGATGAGTGGATTGGACGTTTAATGAGAGGTTACGTCTGGTAGTTCGCGGTTTTGGACAGATGTGACTAGACATATAGACGAATATTGATAGGTAATAATGGAGATGACCTATTCTACCTCATAAAACTTATGAAGGTTGATTCAGCTCACACATTTTTGTCAGCAGTCATTCATCGATTCTTCTGGTTCGGCTCTAAGCACCTTGAGCTAAGATACCAAGTTGTTATCCACCGATTGCCTGCCCAAGTAACAATTCAAATGCAAATTGGTTTTATTCATGTTTTATGGAAGTTTTATCAAAGCATTATGGAGATCATCTGGTTTTATCAGGGCATTTTCCAAATTAAGTGGTTTAAATTGATTAACAGTTCTAAAGAGTGATTAATGAGCACTTGAAGAAACCTCCATAAAACTACATCATTTATAAGTGTAGTTCACCTTATAAGTAATTTTATAAAATACTTGATTCCCCTCTCAAGACCTCGTTTCACAACTTTCATAAAACCTGATAAAAGTTTTGAAAAAGGTCTATGACATTCTTCTTTAAGATAAATGTATCTTGAAAATGCTGCCATAAAACGCTCTTAGAACCATTTGATTTCGAATAAGAGCACATACTCTTGAGAAAGAACCTTATGTGAAAAATAAACAAACTGGACAATGGACGCCCATAGGTGAAAGAAAATATAAAACAGTAGATCGTTCAAGCGGAAATTCAATAAAAACCTATCCATTATATTTATCAGCCACCAACCTCAATTTTTTGACCATCGCTGATTCCATTGGATTCGCAGCCTACTGAGACTAACTTATCAGAAGGGTCTATGCGTTATGCGTCTCATTTTTTATAACGAATCAAATTAAATGGCGCAATGTATCACCATAACTCATGATAATTGAGTTTATGCCAGTTGTGCAAGCTAAACCTAGCATCCCAGGTAGTGCGTTATCGTATTTCCACCACCGTTTAATCTAAAGTCGGAAGTAGAGCGCTGGAATCGCTCAGTGATCTACTACACATATAGATCACGAGGAAAATTCATTTTTTGCTCAACTGATGTTTCCGCCATCGAGGCAATATTATTATCTCTTATTTTTCCCAAAACCATTGGTAGCATATTCAAGTTAGAGTTTTTTGTTTGTTTTTTATCGAATTACTATTAATACTGATATTAAAAACAACAAATTAAAAGCTGTATTTATGACTAGGAACAACAATTTTGCATAGGCACTTTTGATTTGCACGTTTACATTTTCTTTGTTAATCATGTGCCTTCTTCACACTGATTGTATGGCTATCTTACGAAAGACGAAAGACTTGTTTACCGAAGAGTAGGCCGCACTGAAAATCTGCGGTGAAAAAATTTTCTGCAGCGTAAAATTATGGTTTCAAAACATTTTAATATTGTGAAAAATGCTCCGAAAAGTGTGTGCAAAGTATATTTTTTCCACTAAGAGGACGACCCGTTCAAAGAGGTTTTATGAAGAAATTTTGGTGACCAGTGTTGTGGTCAAAAATTCACCGCCGGTCGCAGTGAAAAGTGTTTTGGAATGATTAGGACTGTAGGCACATATACATACAGCTGGTACAGGTTCTCGAATAGGAAGTGCTTCTTTCGCAGAGCAATAAGCAATTGCATCAGGAACCCCTCGATAGTGGCTTGGTGGAAGAGCAAACGATGGACCTCGGTACTGAAAAATTTAGACTGCGGTAGTAAATAAGTGCGAGAGGAGTTTGTAGGATAATGTGACGTGTATAAATTGTGATTCCGTTTTTATTTTGCAAACCGAAATTGTAAAAAAGGGGAAGAAACCCGTGAAACATACTTCTTGTATTTTATAGTGTGTATGAGTTGATAAGAAGGAAGCTAAGTTCATAAAGAAAATGTTTGTGAAGATAGCCAACAGCTAGATATTGGTGGTACCTTTTTCTTGAAACAGCCCAGCACGAAGATGCGGATTTGCTGTGCGTTTTAATAGTAATATTTGAACGTTGAGATTAAGTGCTTTTGTAGCCGAACTGATAAGATTCCGTTGACGCTCGTCTAGCAGACCATCTACGATTAGGACTGCGAAACAAAACGGCATTGAACTGACGACTGAATTGGTAAGCTCGTTCTATTTTACTCATTATGTCTAACCGGTTCCAAACATTTGAAGCTCTTTGCAAACCATGAATATGTGTATGTGTGAGTGTGCGCAGCAATCCAAGAAATCTGACAAGTTCTCTTTTAGTACCCGTTCTTATATCTTTAGACATTCTTCTCTTTTCAGAGAGCGAGTAATGGCGCTATAACCATAAGCCATAGGCAGCTAGGACTATAGTCGATGCTAAAGTCCCAACCGTTTGAAGAAAAAAATGGAGCATCACTTAACCTTCTTAGACAAGATGCTCCCAACGACCATTGTTGAATACATTTTTGTTCTATACACCAAACAGGGCATTCTGTTCAACTATTCTCTCCGACTATTCATTTCCTTATTCCTTTGATATCTACTGAAGGCTACGTGGGTTCCCCGTGTCTTCTTAAGGTTGATACCAAATCCTCCCTATCACCAACGGTTGCATGGACGTGGCCAGGTGAGCGATCGAGGAGTGTCTTCGTGGAGATTATTGCGCGAAGAAACGTATCAGAAACTGATTTCGTTTCATGGTGGCATGCAATGTCTTCAACGAATTATTCCTCATCGTAGCTCTATCCACGAGGTGTGCAAACGTCAATGCTAATGCTAATGCTAATGCTAATCTTACGAAAGACTTGTTTACCTTGAGCAATTCAAACAAGTTTTATTCAAGCTTAATTCATCTTTTTCAACAATAGAACAAATAAAGATAAACTTATCGCGCTCCTCCTAAAATCTTGTTGGTCTTGTGCGAGCAATATAAGTTTTATTTGCGTTTTATGGTAGTTTAACCCTTATGTGATCGACAAAAAAAAACACCTTTAAGTAATCGACAGGGTACCCGGGTACCGACCAAATTCAAATGATTATAACTCTGGCTATTATTGACCCATTTTAATTCTTTTGGCACCGTTAGATTCCAAAACTCATTGGCTTCAGGAAAATTATCAGCAATGACCATTTGAATTCATCTGGTTCCCGTAAATCCGGGTCACCGGGGCTGTGTTCCGGTACGGAGGCACAATTTGGAAACAACTATTAAATTTCTGGAAATGGATGTCAAAATCTATAGAATAATTCCAAGAAACCATTTCTATTCCATTGTGGGCTATATGCGCACTTGTTCCTGGAACGGCCATTCTGTAACAGATTCCCGTGAGGCCTCGAGTGGCCATGAACATATTTAAAAAGAAACCCTGGCAATATGGGTATCAAAATTAATGAAATTTCGCCAGTAGGCTATTTCTCAACGTTTAGTGGCCATATGATGATTTGTCCTTGGACTTGTCAATCCGGAACAGGTTCTCGTGGGACCTCGAGTGGCCATGAACATTTTCAGTAGAAACCCCTGGCAATATGGGTATCAAAATTCATGAATTTTTTCCAGTAGGATATTTTTCAACATTTTGTAGCTCTCTGATGATTTGTCTTGGACCGGTCAATCCGGAAACGGTTTCTGTGGGGCCTCGAGTGGCCATGAACATTTTCATTAGAAACCCCTAGCAATATGGGTATCAAAATTCATGAAATTTCTCCAGTAGGCTATTTATCAACGTTTAGTGGCAATCTGATGATTTGTCCCCGGACCTGTTTTACCGGAACAGGTTTCCGTTTGGCTTCAACAGGCCATGTTCATGTTTAGAAGGAAACTTTGACAATATGGGCTTCAAAATTCAATAAATATTTCCAGAAAGCTATTTCTCAACGTTTAGTGGCATCTGATGATTTGTCCTCGGAACATTCATTTCGAAACAAATTCCCTTGAGGCCTCGAGTGGCCATGAACAAACCTGGCCACAACACGTTGAGAAACGTTGGAATTTTGATAACCACATTGTCAAGGTTTCCTTCTTAAAATGTTCATAACCACTCAAGACCTGACGGGTACCTGTTCCGGATTGACAGGTCTTAGGATATATCATCAGATAGCCACAAAAAACGTTGAGAAATATCCTACTGGAGAAATCTCATTAATTTTGATACTCATATTACCAGGGGCTTCTACTGAAAATGTTCATGGCCACTCGAGGCCCCACGGAAACCTGTTCCGGATTGACCGGACCGAGAACAAATCATCAGATTACCACTAAACGTTGAGAAATATCGTACTGGAGAAATTTCATGAATTTTGATACCCATATTGCCAGGCGTTTCTACTAAAAATGTTCATGGCCACTCGAGGCCCCATGGGAACCTGTTCCGGAAAAACTGGTCCAAGGACAAATCATCAGATTGCCACTAAACGTTGAGAAATATCCTACTGGAGAAATTTCATTAATTTTGATACCCATATTACTAGGCGTTTCTACTAAAAATGTTCATGGCCACTCGAGGCCCCATGGGAACCTGTTCCTGAAAAACTGGTACAAGGACAAATCATCAGATTGCCACTAAACGTTGAGAAATATCGTACTGGAGAAATTTCATGAATTTTGATACCCATATTGCCAGGGGATTCTACTAAAAATGTTCATGGCCACTCGAGGCCCCACAGAAACCTGATACAGAATGGCCGTTCCAGAAACAAGTTGGCATATGTCCCACAATAGGATAGAAGTAGTTTCTAGGAGTTATTCCTAACATTCGGACATCCATTCTTGCAAATTCAATAGATGTTCCGATATTGTGTCTCCGTACAGGAACACAGCCCCGGTAACCCTGATTTACGGGAACCAGTTGAATTCAAATGGTCATTGCCTGTTATTTTCATAAAGCCAGTGATTTTTGGAATCTAACGGTGCCAAAAGAATAATAATCGGTCAATGCAAGCCAGAGTTATAATCATATGAATTTCGTGGGTATCCGGGTACCCTGTCGATCACTCAAGGGGTAAAAAAATCGAGGTCCCCCCCTTCGGCACCCCTTGCTACTATACGAAATGTTTTTATGTAAAAAGTTGCCTTTCAACTATAATTAAGATGTCACTAAATTTCAGCTTCCTAGTTTAAAATAAACTATGAAATTTAGTAATGTAAAACATGAAAAGGTACCCGGGTACCCTGTCGATCACATAAGGGTTAAACTTTTGTACTCGTCAACTTTTAATCCTTACAAGATTATTTTTACTAAAAATATATGTTGTTTTTAAAAGGCAAATGATTGAACAAAAACATTAAATTAAGTTAATTAATTAAGTTTTTTCATTGAATAAATATCCTGATGGTAAATTTTTTTCACGGATTTGATGATCTAAAACCGGTTTTCGCCCCAAATCGTATTCGGAGTTGGCAACACCCTCTCAGATCACAACGAAACTTTCTGGGTGTGTAGACCATGACTAGATAAGCCACTTTGCATACCTAGTTTCTTAATTTTTTTTTGTAGACTTTTTTTTGAAAAAAGCCAAACTTTTTTAATCGATTTTTTTTAAATGTGTTTAATAAAAAATTACTACTCCTACGAAAAAGTGTTCTATGGGTAATTATCACAAAATAAGTCAGGTTTTAAGAAAAAAATATTGAAAAAATTCAAAACGAGCCCTACACATTCAGATTTGTTTACAGAAATCTTTATAATTTTACCGAATTCTCAACAGCTGAACGTTCGGTAAGGGAAGTTCCATTAATAATGTCACGCAGTAGTGGGGGGGGGGTGGGTTGAGAAAATGTGACGATTCATACAAAACAGTTTGAAGGTCCATACAAAAACGTACCAAGGGGGGGGGGGTATAAAAGTCAATTTTTGCGTGACGTAATTAATGGACTAATCTGATTTTACGGATTTCAGTAAAATTTTACTGGATTCCGGTAATTTTTTTATAGATATCTGTAAAATTTCACCAAAATCCGTTAAATCGGATTACCGAACGATCAGCTGTTGAGAATTCGGTAAAACTTTACAGATTTCTGTAAAACAAATATAAGTGTGTACACTGAGAAAAATCATTTTTAAATATTCCAAAATTTGGTGCGAAAGGTCTGTTGCACCTCAATATTCCCAAGTTTTTTTTAATTAAAGTTGAAAGAAGAATTTCGATTGAATAGCAGTAAATAGTTGCATATAAACGAACTTTTCACTTTGATTTTGCTCGGAATAAACCTCTACTTCAAACCGATGATACAATTTTTACTGAAATGAGGATTTGATGTGTCCAAGCATACCTTATTTTAGAATCATTGATGCTGTCATTGCATCTGCTAGTCAGACTGCACCTATCAGCATGACAATCAAGCACACCAAACACAGATAAAATTATCTTTGTTTGCTCAAACGAATCGTGCTCGGCTGAACAAAATTGCATATTAGCTGGGAATCTCTTCTGTATGCTAGGCTATAATTATTTCCAAAGCAAATTGGCATCAATACTTCACACAACATGAAGGAGTGAAAGGGCTCTGTTTGATAAAATCGATTGCGACGATTTCGGTAATATTTAGGTGGGATTTGGATACTTAACGATTCATTCTGTGCTTGATTCAGAGGTTTGATCACGTAAAATGGATTTTCATTTAGAATATTAAACGCCGTCATTGTTCGTAGATACAAAGGGAAATTATCTGAATGGATCTTATTTCCGAAAATTAAATCTGATAAAGCTCTGATTTCGGGATGTGACAATTTTGTACCTGGTGCCTGTAACATATTATGATTATACTCTAGTTCGTAGCTAAAACAAATGCACTTCAAAAATATTGTTAAAGTGTGAAATGAACCACTAAAGATATACTTACTGCAGTAAATATATAGGAAACCCTTATTCTGAAAGTGTGCTTTAATTGAGAGTGCTCAACGAAGCGCGCCATGAATGAGTACGTATTTACCTCTGAACCATCATCATCATCCATTCATCCACTCAACCATTCATCCAACGCAAGTCCTTGGTACTTACGGGAAGCAGCAAGTAAACCCTCTCATCCTAGCTCCCACCGTCACCATCGCAGCAGGTGTACATGATTTATCTAACACTCGTTTTGTCGAACAAAAACAAAACATACGTTTAATAAGCAAACGAAGCGAGCTATATCCATACAATGTTGTTGTTACAGCTGAAATCTTACGAAGAACAAGCAGTGAAAATCTATGCAACTGATATTCTAGCTGCTCAAGAAATTGAATTCGCTCTAGTCGCTTTTTCCGGACTTCAATTCCAACGCCAATATGCTCGGAATATCGCCATTCGTCTGTTTGCATGTGCGTATGATGTATCACTTCAGCAGATTTACCCACCTGATTCAAAGCAACGCAGTACTACAAATTACATTATTACGAATGGGATACACACACTTCTCTTCAGCGAGCTTTTCTGCTTTTGAGGGTAATTTTTCACTTACATCATCCAACATTCGTATCCTAGCGAATAATAAACACAGTGGGAAGGCTAAGTCGCAGCAAGAGATAGCACCCACTCCATCGGGAGTGTGTTGGTTGCCGGGTTGTACAGGAAGAAGCATCCTTGGCGTAGGAAGGATGAAAGCTGTCGAATCTGGAACTTGCCTTCCCGAAATG
Source organism: Aedes japonicus (assembly GCA_034211315.2). Classification (NCBI taxonomy): domain Eukaryota; kingdom Metazoa; phylum Arthropoda; class Insecta; order Diptera; family Culicidae; genus Aedes; species Aedes japonicus. The sequence goes on along the minus strand of JASCZW010000331.1, from coordinate 554,858 downwards.
GGGTTGTCATGCGGTGGTTTCGAGAGATCAGGATTGAAAATGTAAATACTTACCTAGCCATTAAACTGGGTATATTGGTTGGCCCGCTGACTGTTGAGCCTTCGCTATTAACGAGCTCCAGTGAGGTAGCAGAACGGTTCTAGGTGTATGATGGGTGGTTTTGAAAAATGATTAATATTCGTTTGGAAAGCGAAGACTCAAATGCGAGGAGCCGATTCAAAAGCGTGATCTTGATATAGTCAAATTAACCATTATAGTGGTTCAAAGTCTCGATTCAGCTTTACTTTATTGAATGGCTTTTGATTGTCATTCGCCTAAATTATGACCTTGAGTGCAAACTCTAGACACACTGAACCTTTGAAGTTTATATAGGATAATCAAAACTCTGTGATAAAATCAAAACTCTGATCTGGTTTATCAATTTGAAACCATACGGAGGTCAAAGAATATATGTAAAATGAATTAATATTTTAGGAAGTTTTTGCACGAATTAAATACTTGTCATAGCGGTAAAACGTAAGCTCAAACTTATCCACGTTAAATTTCGGACTCAAAAAAAAGCAGCAAACAACATTCACACGTAATTAAAATAATCCGATTGTGTATTTCACAATAATAGAGTTTTATCTACATTAGCAACAGTTGATTAAGATGTCAATTCTTCTTTCTGTAAAATTCTCGAACTTTCTGTGTAACACCCGCCATGAAGTTCCGTACGGTATCCTCAGATACACCCGTCGTGACGATTTTCCATCTTACCCTGAAGTAGGGTTTAAGTACCGAGAGTACCGGTACCGGAATTCCCGGGAGTACCGACCAATTTTCGGTACCGAAATACCGGTACTGGCTTAATGAAAGAACCTATATTTTCGGTATTAAGCAAAAAGTTTTGGTCCGAGTGGAAACTAAAACTTCCGGTAGCAAAAACCACATTTGAATACAGCAGCTAGTGAGATTTTTTTTTTTGACCCACTGTGCAACATTGGCAACTCAGTTCGATTTTGAATGGCAAGATTGACAAGCAGCTATGTCTCGCTCAGTTCATTCATATTCATACGTATAACACCAATACCACTACAAATCATCTTTGCATGAATGCAGTCGTGACGTACTTCTGTCGGAGAATTGAAACGGTCATTGTTCAGTATTGTTTACGGTGGTGAATAGAGTGATCAATACCACTGAGGATGGAATTTGAAGCAATTAGCAAGGAAGGAGTGCCGGAAACTTCCGTTTGGAGATATTTTCTTCGTGGAATTCAAAACTGTGGTGTTGCAAAATGTTTGAGTACCTCCGGATTGAAAAAAACATCTCAAAGGAGTACAATTTGGACAAACGTCCGGCATCCTTTGACTTACCTCAAGACAATCAAATCACAACGACATCGTCACATCCCAAAAAGATCGTCACACTTCATCAGTATTTTTCCAAATCGTCCCCGCTTGAGGCCGCTTTGGCAAGGATGGCTGCTGAGAACAATATTCCATTCAACACAATTTGCAACTCAGAGGGCATCCGGCTTGGATTATATGCCCGAGGATTCCGAGATATCCCCAAATCACCGGAAGGTTTCAGGCTGAAGGTCAAAGCGCACTACATTTTTGTTGTTGGGGGTACCGAATGGAGTTTGGTCAAATCAGGAAGCAAGGCCGTAAGATTAGTATCACTTTCGATGAGTGGACTTCAACTCGGAACCGCAGATACATGAACGTAAATGCTCATGACAGTTAGCACACCTGGAACTTGGGTCTGAAAAGGATAGTAGAATCAATGGATGCCGAGAAATGTGTCAAGCTGTTGGAAGAGATCTTGTCTGAGTATGGCTTATCCCTCACCGAAGACGTTGTAGCAGCACCGACAGATGGTGCATCTGTAATGAAGAAAGTCGGAAAAATAATTCCCGCGGATCATCAAGTTTGTCTTGCACACGGGATACACCTTGCTGTCACGAGTGTGCTTTCTTCCCGTAATGAACCAACATACAATCAACGTGAGCTGAGCGGAGAAGGTTTGTTCATTTCAAATTGTTATCTTTATAACTGATCTTCTAGGTAAATTCTCGAATTTTAGGTTCCAACGATTCTGATTCAGACTCTTCTACCGATGATGAGGATGACGATGACGGTGAGTTCGTGCTAGAAGATGCGGAATGCGATGAAGCGGAATTGCGGCCTGAATACCACGCTACCATTAAGAAGCTCCGTAGAATTGTAAGAACTTTCCGCAAATCACCGGTCAAGAACGACGACCTCCTTCAAAAATACGTCCAGCAGGAGTTTGGAAAAGAGATGCCGTTGGTTATCGACGTCAAAACACGATGGAATAGCTTGTTTGACATGCTTAAGAGGTTCTACGTCGTCAGGAACGCGGTACAGAAAGCGATGATCGATCTGAAAGGACAAGTAAAGCTGAACATGACCGATAATGAAATGGATTTGGTTAGGGAAATCATAAACGCTCTTGAACCCATCAATGCTGCTGTTGAACAACTGTGCCGGAAAGATTGCTCATTGTACGAAGCTGCTGTACAATGAAAACCAGCTGTACCCAGAGATGAACCTTAAGACCTTCGGGGAGTTCATGAATGGTATAGTGGTGTCAGCAAGCAAGTTAACTCAGCACACAGGGTTCGGGAAAAGTACCGTTGTGCAGAAGTCAAGGACGAAGAACAAGGGAACAATCAATGCACACGTTAGCCAGCCGGAGAAACCGAAGGATGATGAGAGACAATGCTGGGTTTGTAAGGGCCGTGGGCATCGGGTATGGGACTGTGACTGCTTCAAAGCGGTCTTCGTCGACAATCGGTAGAAGATAGTTCAAATAAACGAGCTCTTCCGTAGCTGCTTAAATGCGCACGGTAGACAAAGTTGCCGGAATGCCAACCAGTGCGGGATTAACGGATGCACTTTTAGGCAGCTCAATCTGCTTCATTCCAACCGCAGTAATCAACCATCACGAAAAATGCCTGGAGCAAATGTAGAATCGGATGGAAATCACACCCATCGACTTTTGGAGCAGTCACTGCTCTTCCGAACTATTCCGATTACACTGTACGGGCCTAAAGGGAAGGTGAAAACGTTCGCTTTTCTGGATGATGGATCATCCCTCACAATTGTTGAGAAAAAGTTGGCCAATGATCTCAGTGTAATTGGAACTGTCAAGCCTCTATTCCTGATATAGACGGGTAACATCACTCGAATTGAAGCGGAGTCCTAGAAGCTAGATCTGATGGTGTCAAGTGCTGAGAGCGAAAAGCGACTGAGAATGGAGGATGTCCCCACCGTAAAAAAGCTTGCCCTGCGGTAGCAAACACTGCGTTTCAACGATCTTGGTTGGAGTGTTTACGGAAGAAACAGTAAGCCCGTGTAGCACTCACTCAATTTCCATGCATGTGGGCAGAGCTCGAAAAAAATGAACGATGAGTAAAACAAATATTCAGTAGGTACAATTTTCGCTCCCTTCATTTCGTTCTATCAGTCACGCAATATATTCGTGTTTACTTATTTTGCTATGCTCAGTCATTCCGTTGTCCTTGTGTTCCACACAACTCATTCACACCACAGCAAAGGACACGGCTATTCAAGCCTCAAGAGATTTTGGTTGCTTGACTGAATGTTCTGGTAACCAGTCATTCATTTTCGCGTTCGTGAGTGATTTTTTCTGCCACAGGATTTCAAGTATTCTCGAACATGGCTGAAGGCAAAGGAAGCCAAAAGGTTAAATGGCCGAAATTGATACAGAGTTTGTGGGGCATTTGTTCGAGAAAAGGCATTTGCAGGATCGATTCGAGAAGTTTTGGTTTTTTTCACTTCATTGATTCTCCAAATGAATGACTGTTCTTTCGTCTTCACGGTAGAACGTTGAAATTGAATGAGTTGTTTGCACTTACGTACATTTACTGCTTTCCGGAACGAATGAATGATCAAAGTAAAGCAACACAAAACAAGTTGACTCATCTTGCACAAGAGATTCATGAAGGCAAATTTGTGTTTACTTCATGTTCGTTAAGAACAGTGCGTGATGACTAATATTTTAACTCAGTCAGGGTGCAATTTGAGAATTGAATATGATATTTTTAAGCTCTGCATGTGGGTGCAACTAAGATTTACATGAGCTGGTGAAGGAATATATAACGCTTGACGGTGTTGGGGTCAAACCGGTGGCAGGATCAAAAGGTCGAAGAGCACAAGAAATCCTGGAACAAACCACCATGTGCGCAGGAGAAAGGTACGAGACCGGATTGCTGTGAAGATACGATGACATTGAATGACCTGATAGTTAAGGAATGGCGTTGCAAAGATTGGAGTGCCTGGAGCGTCGAATGGAGAAGTTGAAGGAAAACTTATACAGTCAAATTGCAGAATGCCAGTAAAAAGGATACACACATGAAGCCAGCGAAGAATAGATAAAGGCAGGCATCTGAAAAGGGTTTGGTATCTGCCGTTAGGAGCGGTGGTGAATCCAAATAAACCAGAAAAGGTGCATCTAATTTGGGACACGGCAGCCACAGTAAATGGTATCACGCGTAACGCCTTGTTTCTCAAAGGGCCAGATCAGCAAACGTCTTTGGCAGCCATCTTATCACGATTCCGTCAATTTGCGGTGGCCGTCTCTGCTGATATTAAGGCTGCTGATTCGTGCAGCGGATCGTCACTCCCTAAGATTCTTGTTTCAAACTGATCCTTCTGGTCCATCAGTAATCTATGTAATGGACATCGCTTCATCGCTGGACAACGGCTTTGCTGCAACAGATTGATAGTATTAGAATCCCTAGATGATATTTTCCGAATGCCACATCTTGGAGATACCGTCAGCTGCAGCTACATACGTTCGTAGATGCTAGTGAAACCGCATATGCGGCAGTGGTGTATGTCCGGATTGTCGACGCAGATGAAACACCACGTTGTGCTTTAGTAACAGCAAAAACAAAGGTGCCACCGCTTAAACACCTATCTATACCAAGACTAGACCTTCAGGCTGCGGTCCTCGACTAACACCGTTAAGGTAATAGCGCGATACCTCGCAGATTCAGCGATGGTTCTACTGTGGGTCAGAGCAGACTCCCGCAACTATAAGCAGTACGTAGCCTGCCAGATTGTTGAAATACTGGAGCAAACTGAATCGAACGAGTAGCAGTGTGTACCGTCGAAGCTAAGCCCTTAGGATTATGCAACGAAATGAGGAAGCGTTCCGTCTTTGGATGTCAAAAATGCTTGGTTCTAAGGACCATTGTGGCTGACCCAGAAGAAGCCGCATCCAACCATCCCGGAGGAACTACGTTCCAGCAATGTTCATGCGAAGGTGTCCAGAGAAACATCAGTGGTCGACTACGAACGATTCTCTAAGTGGGAGCGTTTACCCCGCGCTACGGTATTCGGTGTGAAATCTGAAACTGATGATATCCAGCGAGGCGAAAAACATAGGTTACCTCACACATGAGGAACTTCAGCAATCAGAAGTGACATTGGTTAGGATGGCGCAATGGCAAGAGTATCCAAGCGAAATGAGTGCGCTCACATGCAATCGTGACCGCTCGAGAACCCAACACGAGGGTTTGAACAAATGCGGTCCAATATATCAGCTGACCGGTTCGTTGACGATGCCGGCATTCTTTGAGTAGACGGGCGCATAGGGACAGAAGACCATGTATCGTCCAAGACGCAGTTCCCAGTGATCCTGCCTAAGCGGCACCGGATTACAACTCTCATCGTGGACGCCTATGATCGGAAATTCCATCACGGTAATTCGGAGACGAGGTGCGGCAGTGATTTTGTGTATCCTGGCTTCGACCAGTTGTGCGTAAGATTGGGAGCGGATGCGCGGTCTGCAAATGTGGCGAGCGACACCGCATATTCCACGTATGGCTTCACTCCCTTCAGTTCGGTTGGCCTCGTATGCTCGGCCTTTTACGTACGTTGGCCTAGATTTCTTTGGACCCTTAGTGGTGAAGGTGGGATGCGGCAGTGCTAAAAGGTGGATCGCTCTCTTCACCTGCCTTACCATTCGTGCGGTGCATTGCGAAGTGGTATGCAGGCTATTAACCGATGTTTGCATAGAGTATTCATCGTTTCGTGTGTCGTCGAGGGGGGGGGGGGAGGGCTATATGCCTGCCAGCACAGATAGTGTTGCAACGGCTGAAACGTCAGGCATAGAACTTGACCGATGACGGATCGAATGCCATCATTCTGTCAACAATCGGCAAGTTTAAGAATTGAAAATTATATACTATAATAGAAGTTAGCATTTAGTGACGGTGTAACGTACCTAAGGCGTTCTTTAATTTGTGCTTAAACCTAATATCACATAACGTAAGTTAAAGGTTATTCGCTATTCGTAAATAACATGAAATTAAACATCACAGGTGATTAGATACAAGGGCACAAAGAAATGTTAGTTGAGTCAGGAGAGGTGCAAAACCGAAAATTGTAAGTTACATCATTTGTTGTTAGGCTACATTATAATCAAATACAGTTCAGCCTAAAGCTATTCTCGCACCCTAAAATGAGCTTGCGTTTTGCTCAGAAAACAGTTCGGGACATCTCTTTATTTCTCGCAACAATTGTATTATTGGATTATTATTCAATCAACTTAACCATAATCGCAAATAGTCGAAAAAGTTTTTTGCAAAGTTTATGTAGTTTCCAAAACTTTCAACTACGGTGCGGTTTCTTTTGTGAAGATTTTGTGGTGGTTTAATTAACATATATGGTCGATTGTGAAAATAATTACAAGAAATATAAAATCTTAGGAAGATTTTTTTTAAATCTCAAAAAAGACTTTGTGAAACCTGATAAAAACCATTGAACCGTTTTGTAATAAAAATAACACATAAAAGTCGTAAATTGTTGAAGTACATTGACTAAAGTTTCTGAATATATATATGGTCTGAATCCTCAATAATCCTCAATTTCAATTAAATTTTCGAATTTTGCACTTGACACCATCCATTCAGGTTATGACAGAAACTTCAGATACTGTGGTGGCCTTCTTTGTCTAAATTTGTTAGACGCGTTTAATATCTTTGATTTCTTGTTTCATTCCAGAAAGTTTCCACTACATCAGAGCCCAATATCTTTCAATTGGACATAGCTCTGGACAATTTGGTGGATTTGCGGTTTTTGTTCAAAACTCTCTTGATTTACTTCGGACCACTCTATCATAGCTTTATCATGATGACATGATGCCAAATGGAGCCAGAACAAAGGTTTTTTTTTTCCTGTGGTCTTTGATGAAAGGTAGCAATCGCTTCTGCAATCACTCTTTCTGGAAAATTTCCTTGCTGTTTGAGCCTGTATTGACGAAGGATTTTTCGGGACATTTCGATGCCTTCTTCATCCTGATATGCTCAGCTGTAGGATTAGGCTATAGATATACACAGGTAGAGACCGTAGTTTTGCTGACGTGTTCTGTTGTCGTTGCGATTTGGAAATGTTTTTACTTAAGGAGTGTATCGAATATAAGCTATCCACATACATTTGCGTTGTACGCATGTATTTGTGATGGTTTTTTATGCTCTGAACACTGCATGCTGTGCGTTTGACTGTCAGCTTTCTTTTGTTTAATTGTTTGTGCGGTTCAAGTTCTGCGTTTTCAAAATGTCGCGTATTGAAAAGGAAGTGAAAATTAAAGTTCTGGACACATGGATAAGTGAGAAGGGTATTACTATGCGAAAATTTGCGAAGCGGTTTGGAATTCATTATGCGAGTGTTAAAACCATCATTAATAAGTTTGAGGAACACTATTCTTTGGATGAGCTACCAGGAAGAGGCAGAAAACCCGGTTCTTCCAACCCGAAACTGGAGCAGAAAGTGGTATCTCTAATCATGAAGAACAAATCAATGTCAATACGTGATTTGGCCAAAAAAGCAGGAACGAGTGTCGGAATGATCCAGCGTATCAAAATGCGAAACCACCTGAAGACCTACAAGAAGCAGAAAATCTCGAAACAAAGTGCAGAACAGAAGAAGCGAGCAGCAACAAAGGCCCGGAAATTGTATTCGCGTCTTTTGCAGCGTCCGGATGCATGCGTTTTGATGGACGATGAGACCTATGCTAAGGAGGACTCAAAAACCCTTCCAGGTCCACAATACTTTACTGCCGTCGTTGGAGAGGATGTGAGCGATGCGGACAGGTCGATTCAAGTGGAGAAATTTGGTCGAAAGGTACTGGTATGGCAATATGTTCCTGTGGTTTGAAGTCAACCATTTTTTACACTACCGGAACTATAAATGCGGAAATCTATCGATCTGAGTGTCTCCAGAAGAGATTGTTGCCTTAATATAAGAAGAATAGTACACCTCCCCTGTTTTGGCCAGATTTAGCGTCAGCTCACTATGCCGAAACCACTCTCAATTGGCTTGCGGAAAAGGGTATAGATTTCGTTGAGAAAAATATCAATCCACCAAATTGCCCTCAGCTTCGACCCATCGAACGTTACTGGGCAATCGTGAAGAGGGCCCTCAAGAAGACTGGTAAGGCAGCTGGAAACATGCAGGAGTTCAAAAAAATTTGGCTTAAAACGCTCAAAAAATGCGATGCAACACTTGTCCGGAACATGATGAGGAGCATTCGATCCAAAGTTCGAAAATTCGTGAAGGAATAACTTAAATTTCATCTGGTCTTCATTATGTTCAAGTTTAACCTCGTACAATAAAGGATCAATTTTTTGTATGAATAAAATATCGGTTTTCAACATAATTTGAAAGAAAGTTTGTGGATAGCTTATTTTCGATAAACTCCTTAATATGAGCTCAGCCCCAAATATGATTCTGAGTTTTTGACAAAACCACGAGATCTTCCTTTTTTACGGCTCACTGTTGGAACAGAGAGGTTCGACCTATCAGTCCATATCTTCTTGACCTTTCGGTCTATGAAAGGATCAGCACGATCATTGTTTTTGACACTTATCGGTTTCCTCTCTACCGTCATTTTTTTTCCGAACAGAATTTGCGCAAACCGTGGATTTTAGTAAATCCATTTTTTTTTTGTAAGTTCCTGCATTGACAAGTGAGGATTAGCATTAACATTAGCATTAGCATCAGCATTGACGTTTGCACACCTCGTGGATGGAGCTACGATGAGGAATAATTCGTTGGAGATATTGCATGTCACCACGAAGCGTATCCAGTTACTGATACGTTTCTTCGCGCAATAATCTCCACGAAAACACTCCTTGATCGCTCACCTTGCCACGTCCATGCAACCGTTGTAGATAGGGAGGATTTGATATCCACGGGGGTACCCACGTAGCTTTCAGTAGATATCAAAAGAAATTGGAAATGAATAGTCGGAGAGAATAGTTAAACAGAATGCCCTGTTTGATGTCCAGAACAACAACTTATTTAAAATGGTCGTTGGGAGCATATATAGCATAAAGCCCATATGGCTTATGGTTATAGCGCCATTACTCACTCTCTCAAAAGAGAAAAATGCCTAAAAATATAAGTACGACGGTGAAAGATAACTTGTCTGAAAATTTGCGCTCCTAATTGCATCACTAAACAACAACACGGCACCAGGGACGTCATATCCAGTATACACGGTAGGGTGTTTTGTCCACCAGCACCTCCTCTATGCATCTTTAAGGCCAAAAGTTGTACAAAGTGGCCCACTCTATAGATGGTAGTGAAAACAAATTAATAAAAATTTTACAAGACCATAAGGATTTTGAAAATGTTCTATTGAATGACCACTTGAAAACTTTCAGAAAACCTATTGGCTGCCATCAAAACCAACATAGGGCCAAATGGCCAAAGCTGTCAAACTTCACGGTGATAGCGTGGTTGGTTTTTGTTGTCCCGTTTTGTTCGATTCTCTGCTCTTCTGATTCATCTAACAGTAAATAATGGCTAAGAAAAAAAAAGTTCTAGTGTTGCGGGATATTGTTTTTTGATTGCAAAATATCAAAAACAAATTTAGTTTTTAATAGCGAGTTGATGATGTTGACAAATTGAAACAAATACATTCAATAAATTTACCATGAATTTCCTGAAAATTTTGGAATTCCATTATCTAAAAGAATGCCGAAATTGGTCTCTGATCTACAGTTCATTCGCATTACCTTTAAAATCTGGTGTATATCCACATTTCATTTATTTAGATAGGAAGATATCACAGTTTTTCCAAAAAAGCCAATTAAACTTGGCAATGGCTACTATACAATTATTTGGTTATTTGATAACTTTTCTGAATGTGGTTTTGCCGTTTACTGCATTTACTGGAGGCAAAATCGTTTTAAAATGCTTTTTCAACTGACCATAATAAGATAATAGGAATGAGTCCTAAAACGGCATTTCAAAAGAGCATTTTACGAGTTCTTAAAGTCAAAATAAAACCTTTGATATCAGGATTCTTAGAAGACACGCTTTTATGATTGTTTTTGTAGGTTCTCATAAACTTGACTTAAATTTGTACGGCATTGGCATTTCTTGCTGTCATAATAAAACCAAATTGATTTCTAGTGGCTTTCATAAAACTTTAATAAAACTTAATAAAGCTGTATGGTTTTGGCAATGTTACTTGAAAAAGTGTCCGGATTAACGTAGATAAATGAGTTTTTATGTTTTTGACCAAATTGTTACACGTGTCCTATTGATGTCTTCGCATATACATTGGATACACCGTATCAAATCCAATAGGCTGTTTTTCGTTACCGAATGGTAGCAAATAATATCTCTCCGACGCAACCCTTATGCAAAATCCTACTGACACCATTGGTACAAACTTTGCAACAAAAACAAGCCTAATCGCCACCAAGAAAGTAAGGAAAGCCAAAGTCAAGTGGTTTCAAGGATGAGGATTCTTCGTGGTAGGTGGCACCTTTACCAGAGTATCTTTGGAGTATTTCAGATGTCATGGATGGAGCGAAAAACATATGCGTGCTAGGTAAAAAGCTTTCTTAGCAAAGATTATCACATTTAATTAACCAATATTTGCTCTGTGCTGTAACGGAAATAAATGGATTGGAGTTTTCAAAGCCTAAGCATTTTGGCATCCTTATGGTGATTCATACAACGCAATAGAATTGACACACACTTTGTGGTTCCTTGTGCTACATAATTATTGGGGAACAGTACGCATGCCTTGTTGTCAGTGCTTTGAGTTTTCATAAAATATCAATGAGAAGTGAAAATGATTTTATCCCAGTGTAATGATGATGTTTACTTTCTAGGTTTTCATGGTTACCGCTGTCACTTCTATGCCAACTGAACTTTGTTTGCTGTAATGAATGAAGTCGGCTCTATGTGCGGGTCAAAAATCTGCTGTCACTGTTGTTTTGATTATCAATCGGTATGCATGAATTTCATTTGATGAAATCTGAATATCACCTCTTGTGATGATTTTTTATTATTAAGTGATTTTAAATCCTAATCCAAACATGGAACAACCAGGGCCGTCATCATCGTCCCAGAGGAATAGATGCTAGCAATGTTGTGCAAGAATACCTTGGGCGGGCTGCCCTTGAATTTTTCTGATCCTGACGGGTAATTGATATTCATTGTGGTTGATTGAATTTCTTTCTGATATTTTGAAATTCGTTTTGGAAATGAACTTGTTTACATAAATGAATATCAAAGCATTTTTAAAAATGAACGTTCATTCTTCTGGTTACGTTTGTTGTCATGAGTTATCATTTGATTTTCTCATGAAACTTATAGGTAGTCAATGTTATGTTGCCTGAAAATCCACGCTTTTGAATCTAATGAGCATGACTTTTACCAAGACTGCTTGTTGTTGTATATTCAGCCTTTGAAAGATATTGCGGGTTTGTTTCATCAATCGTTATACATTTTTATTTCGATGCTCAAAAAGCTGATTCACAGCCACTAATTATAATTAAATTATAATTACGCAGTGGTTTGGAATCGGCTTGTTGGTCTCGCCGTCAATGTTTGTACAGTTATCTTGTACAGTTATCCAATGAATAGGACTGATTGAATCAAAAAATATAACACATTAACAAGTTAATGGAGACAGGAGAGAGCGAGAAAAAGCACCATTAATTACCGCAAAGCATGTTCCTTCGACAAATGTAGTGGTTTTGAAAAATCCTACCTCAATTTTGCACTCAAATTGAAGAGTGGACACGACACAGAGAGCAAGGGTCCTTGATTTATTCAACACACAATCACTCAACTCGTTAAAAGTTGGAGTAACTCAAAACTTTTGATTCATTTTTTTACTAAACTGAGTTATAGATTGTATGCCTTCGATTAAGATTAAGGCAACAAAAGCACTCACTGAGTTAGTCCTTGCGCCCGTATTGAAATCTGAATTGAAAGTTACTCAGTTCTCTTATTAAATCATGATTTCTAAAAGCTTTCTTTTTATGTTCCGGAACGCATATGAAATAACCTTAATCATTCACTCGTATCACCCGGATCTCTCGTATCAATCAATTCTAACTTACTCGCTTACTTACGCAAAAGTTTCAAACACTAAGACCAATCTGGCTGCCTAATTTAACTTCAAAGAAGCATCCATTGCCATTAACTCGCTTAATACTCGATCTGTTAAGCTGAGCAAACAGTCGCAAATATTACCTATTCAGTAAACTTACACTGAGCAAAAAAGCAAAACTCTCCATCCCACCACAGGAAGAACACAGATCCATGAAGATCCAAGAACAACGCTGCAAGCTAAAACAATATTATTTAAGTCCGATCACGATTTTTCCTCCTCCCATGCTTACCCTTGCAGCAATATACTTCAATCTTGAATTGGAAAAATAATCAATTTAAATTAATTTTGGCATTTAATGCCACAAGGAAACTTATCCGCCCCGATATTGTGGAAGTGGTGGTTGCAGTTTGCGTTTGTTCTACGTCGTGTGTCTTATGCCGCGGACTGGACTGCCAGTCGGTCGTCCAGTCCAGTGGTGTCCAGCAATCGGATAATCGAATCCGAAGTCTGATCAAAGCTCCTTCATCTCTTCCACCATCGCCAATACCATCGTCAGATTGGGAACCGCTCGTTGAAGGAGTTGTAAAACGATTCTGCAATCGATCTTCCCCGGCGCGTGATGCGATGATGGGGAGGAGGAAAAGGAAGTTGGCAAAGTTTTGTCGTGCAGAAAGCGGTTGATATCAATTCTTCTTCCTGACTGAGGCTTCTGAACTGAACCCACGTACCACCCTCATCAGCTCAGTGCACTAATAAATGGACGACAGACATTGCCAGGCGATTGGCCACGGCGAGCAATAGTTGCATCAAATGAACCTTCCGTAGAGGAATATTCGCGGCGCGCGGTATCGGGCTTTGATTATACTTTTAAGGATACTCACGTTTTCCTCCACCGCCGCGCCGTCGTCAATGGTTCGGTGGATTTAGTCTTCGTTTTCATCCGGCGCGCTCGACTTCAACTGTGGAATGCAACGGAATGCAATTTTAAATCACACAAGCTGAATCTTTCTCTTCTCGAGGGTTCTTTGCTCCAATCATGGCCGTAGGAGAGGTGAGGCTTGAAGAACTCGACATGTCACGATTTAAACACGTGATAAAGTTCCATTGTTTGTTTACGGATTAGCAGCATGAGCGATCGGGATCAACCGATGGGGAAATGGCGATTGCTTGTCTGATGTCAGCGTGATTTGGAAATGTAATTGCTTACATTATGCGGGAACATTCCCGGCGGACGGTCGGAATGGCAGCTACACGTGGTTGTGATTCATCAAACCCAAATATGGATTGGTGTAGAATAGGTTCGACTGGCTGGGAACCTTTATTGAAATGCTTAAGGATTATTGTTTAAACGAACTGATCAGGCGAACATCGTTTTGACTAAAGAAATTCGCCATATATGTGTATTTTTGTAATTATAAACACACCAAGAAAAACAAAACAGTAAAAAATCAAAAGATTCAATCCGTACTTGATCTAAGTCGCTACATACGATAATTCTAGACAAAATCGTGAAAAGGTGGAAAGTCACATTTGTAAACAATGACTTCTAGCGTATTTTTCTTGGATCTGCTTGCTCCCACAAACAAAATAGCACCAGACACAGATACAGGGAGCTTTTACCTTCCCGCCGGTAGTGGATTTAGATATTAGCAACCTGGCATTTGCAGGAAATTCACCTTTTTAAGCCATTGTTTAGAATTGTTATCTTCGACCTTTTCACGATTTTTTCTAGAATTTTCATTTATATAGCTTTGAGAATGACTGTTTTGACAGCACTGGCCGTACGCAGACATACGTGCCGACGAGGTAAACATGTCAGATAACATATCAAGCAAAACAATGCATTAGGTCCTAAGTACATTGAGAGACTCTCTTTGTCGACTTTCTCTTTGCGTTCCTACGGCTAGGTAAGAACATGTTCAACTATTTTGAACTTGCAGTACGGTAGTAATAAGTGTGATTACGGATCCAATACGTCGAAATCGTCAGCAAATCGTTTAATTGACAAGCTATTAACCAAAGAGAAAGTCGACAAAGAGAGTCTCTCAATGTACTTAGGACCTTATGCATTGTTTTGCTTGATATAGGGTAAGTAGAGTAGAAGAGACAGAGAGAGAAAGAGCCATAGACAGAGAGAAAGGACACACGTCAGAGATAGTAGAAGAGAAATATAAAATTGAACTGAATTGCGTTGTGTTTTGCGTTTGTAGTTGACGTTTGGTGAAATTTTTGTTATTAGTTAAATTCAGTGACATTTAGTGGAGTTCTGTTTGTCAATTATAAATGAATTGTACGATCCTAACACAGAAGCCGGTGAGTAGTGTGAGAGTTAGATGAATTACAAGAAATAAACTAGATCTCAATCGTAACAGCTTACTACACAAAGATGAACGATACAGTGGTGCCTAAACATTTTCACGCGTCCCGCGAGCAGTCACGGAAACGGTCTACATTCGACATACGACGTAGTACTAACAGAAATTGTATGACAGACAAGTAAATTTGAAGTGCACAACAAGAAATGAATAATTGTCATTAATTAATAATTAAATTATTACCAGAAATTTCCAAAACCGCGGAAGAAGGAAGTTGTGGACGGAAAGCAAACTAAAAATTGTGAGTAGGCAAAACCACCGACACTATGACAAAACACTTGATAATTATAATTAATTAAACTCCAAACAGTTTGACCATCCTGTGAGGGTGATAGTCAAATACGGTTTGTTTTAAAATCCGACCTTTGATTCAAACAATGACTATTACTACTTATTTCAAATCAATTGAAGTTCATAACCAAGAGGCATCAACTAATAATGATGGCTTTGAGTAGCTTTGAATGACTCCGTCATTGAGGCCCATGTCTCGATAATGGACGATTACAAAGCATCTTTTCTGGAGCGCAAGGACAGGACTCCCACAGGCTGGTAGGTCAAAAAGATTGCCGCCAAAACTTCATAATCTCCTTCAGCCATGTTTGAGTTATTTTACAGCTTCATATGACACGGAGAACTTGATTCTTCAAAATATCCATGTAGGCTTCAATAATCACCCACCCACTAGTTTTCAACCAGTTTAACAAAACTGATCAAAATATCATAACTTCGGTGGATGGCTTTGTTGTAAACTTTTTTAACATGTTTGTTCTTTTGGAACGAAATAGACCAGTCTGTGTATTCGATGAAGGATAAAAATTGAACAGTTCCTCGTCAGCAATCACGAAGTCCAGATATATTTTTTTTTAACAAGGAATGCAATCGCTTAAAAAGCTCGAGTCATAGCACATTGATTCGTTTTGTTATCAATTTGCGTTTCACTCTGGCCCTACAAGATGCGTTTAAGTCATTTTTAACCAACCAATGCATAGGGGTATTCAAAATATTAGTTTTCTTATAGCATTCCTGGATTTTGCACAACTATTTCCTTGACTGGTTAAACCGTCCTTTCAGTTTGAGTGGGCCGTGGACGTCCACTCAAGAGATCATTTCTTAAGCATTAGCAAAATGTTACTCATAGTGCATAAAGGAGTGTATCGAATATAAGCTATCCACATACATTTGCGTTGTACGCATGTATTTGTGATGGTTTTTTATGCTCTGAACACTGCATGCTGTGCGTTTGACTGTCAGCTTTCTTTTGTTTACTTGATTGTGCGGTTCAAATTCTGCGTTTTCAAAATGTCGCGTATTGAAAAGGAAGTGAAAATTAAGGTTCTGGACACATGGATAAGAGAGAAGGGTATTACTATGCGAAAATTGGCGAAGCGGTTTGGAATTCATCATGCGAGTTTTAAAACCATCATTAATAAGTTTGGGGAACACTATTCTTTTGATGAACTACCAGGAAGCGGCAGAAAACCCGGTTCTTCCAACCCAAAACTGGAGCAGAAAGTGGTATTTCTAATCATGAAGAACAAATCAATGTCAATACTTGATTTGACCAAAAAAGCAGGAACGAGTGTCGGAATGATCCAGCGTATCAAGAGGCGAAACCACCTGAAGACCTACAAGAAGCAGAAAATCTCGAAACAAAGTGCAGAACAGAAGAAGCGAGCAGCAACAAGGGCCCGGAAATTGTATTCGCGTCTTTTGCAGCGTCCGGATGCATGCGTTTTGATGGACGATGAGACCTATGTAAAGGAGGACTCAAAAACCCTTCCAGGTCCACAATACTTTACGGCCGTCGTTGGGGAGGATGTGAGCAATGCGGACAGGTCGATTCAAGTGGAGAAATTCGGTCGAAAGGTACTGGTATGGCAAGCAATATGTTCCTGTGGTTTGACGTCAACCATTTTTTACACTGCCGGAACTATAAATGCGGAAATGAGTGTCTCCAGAAGAGATTGTTGCCTTTATATAAGAAGCATAGAACATCTCCACTGTTTTGGCCGGACTTAGCGTCGGCTCACTATGCCAAAATCACTCTCAATTGGCTTGCGGAAAAGGGTATAGATTTCGTTGAGATAAATATCAATCCCCCAAATTGCCCTCAGCTTCGACCCATCGAACGTTACTGGGCAATCGTGAAGAGGGTCTCCAAGAAGACTGGTAAGGCAGCTGGGAACATGCAGGAGTTCAAAAAAAAAATGGGCTCAAGCGTCCAAAAAATGCGATACAACACTTGTCCGGAACTTGATGAAGAGCATTCAATCCAAAGTTCGAAAATTCGTGAGAAAATAATATCAATTTCATCCGGTGTTAATTATGTTCAAGTTTAACCTCGTACAATAGAGGATCAATTTTTTTGTATGAATAAAATATCGGTTTTCAACATAATTTGAAAGAAAGTTTGTGGATAGCTAATTTTCGATACACTCCTTAGCGTCAATAATGAAAGTTGGCGTCTGCGACAAATATATTTGTGTGGCTGAAGACTTTTGAAAAGTGTAAACATTGGTTCATAATTCACCCACTACGTGAGAACATTTTGCACACGCACCTCGACAAGCCACTTCTTTCGCAGCTAGCCATCGGAGAGATGTGGAAAATTTACCAGCCTACATTGTCTTGCGTCATAAAACGGCTCATAAACCCAACTGTTCCGTTCAGGATGTCGCGAAAAAGCTGCACTTGACCAAAAGTTTCGTGCAGAAAGCCAAGAATCGAGCCAGGCGGATCCATTAAAAGTTCAGAAAGCTGCATAATAGAACAGCTAAAACACGTGCGCGTAAGTTGTACACACAAATGTTGAAGAAACCACACTGCATCATGGACGATGAAACACACGTAAAAGCGGACTTTAAACAAATTCCCGGCAACCAGTATGTGACTGCGAAAGACAAGTTAGATGTTTCAAAGTCTCTCAGCAAACAGCAAGTGTCAAAGTTCCGCAAGAAATTCATGATTTGACAGTGGATTTGTTCGTGTGGTAAACGGAGAAAGCCTTTCGTGACAACCTAAAGTTGTCACTACAGAACAGGAAATATTGAAGTTATGGTTGAAAGCGGAAAAAAAAAATTCGGCTCAAGCGTTGTACAAAACGTGGTATTAAGAAAAAAGTTCGGGCTTTAGGGCCTGGTAAGGAAATACAGTGAAATAAAAATACCTAAACTAAGATTATACATTTTTTTATTCCTTGAATGTTTCATGACAATCGGTTAAGAGACTTGTTTTTGAGGACGAGCTTAAAGTGATGCAATTTAACTGCAGACACCTTTTATCAAGGCTAGTTATCGAGATCCAAATTTGGTATTCATATGCTATTGTCTCCTGCTCGGGCAACCATGCATGGAGGAGTTCGAAATATTTAGATTTTTAGCCAGACTCCGGATTGACCTTACTGGGTTTTGTTTAACTTTTTCCTTGGTCGGTTCAACCACTTTTGCAGTGCGGGTGGGCTGTGCACGTCCACTCAACGGTTTCCGTGGACGTTGTCCGCCTTTAACTTGGGTTCCAAAACCACTGAAAATCGTATTTTGAGCTTCGGTGATGTGCAATTTTCTTCAGAAATTGGCATCATCAATTATATTTTGATTTCACGAGCAACATTACCGGAGAAAGCGTTTCAATCTGACTTCACCGAAAAAAGTTATAATCGTTTAGATACAACACATTCAGTCAAAAAAAAACAGCGAAATACAATCAACTCCCCGACTAACGCGGATCCCCTTAAGGAGGGTCGCAACCCGAGGAACACCGAATAAGTTGATAACTGGCCTTGGTATTTAAAAGCTCCTATCTAGGCATTATTCACTAAAAGAAAGTTGGCGTCTTCGGCAAACATTTTTGTGTAGCTAAGGCCTCGTGGATAGTGGATAATTCGTCCACAACGTGGTCATAGTTTACAAGTGCACTTTTTGTTTTACTTGAATCCTAAGATCTAGATCATTTATGAATTTACTGTCTTGGGTAAAGTTATTTGGGAAATTATGACCTTACAGGCATTTGACTCAAAAGTTCAGAATTATCTCACTACGCTGCACTAGTGTGTAATTAAAATTTCTGAAAAACGTGGATCTCAAAATTCTTGAAATATTGCAAGTCTTCGGCAAATATGTTTGAGCGGTCAAGGCATTTTGGAAGGTTTAACATTAGTTCAGAACTCGTTCGCTTCATAGCACGAGTGTACATGTGCACTGTTTTTACCACCTGTTTTTGAGGTCTAGACTAACTTTGAATTCACTGTCAAAATTTACCGGGTGGAAAAAAAAACCTGCCGTAAATTCAAGAAATATTATCCACAGGGAGTTGAAAATTCCACTATACCAATCCAAATCAACTTGCCTTCATCAGCAGCACTGAAACTCCGTCAAGCTGCCGCAAAGAAAACCCTTTCAAAAGCATTCGGAACAAATTCCGAGCAGTTCCACATTAACAACTGAAAGTGTGCCAAGTGTTACTGTTTCGGATTACCGCACCGAGGGAGTAAGGTCTCATCATCATCAGTGGAACATGACATACACAATTGTAAAATAAATATGATTGAAATGATTGATTCATTCCCCGTAAATCAATATCAACTGACATCCTAACTATGCACACAACCCGTAACGCTGGTGAATTAACTTTTCGTGGTGCGTTACGGGATATCTGAACTACCGACGAACCCTAGCCCAAATTAACCTAAGTTTCTCTGCAGACTTCCCCTGTAGTGATCTACAGAATTTACCTGAATTTCTCTGCATAACTTGTTTGAAGTTTTCTGCAAAACTTCTCTGAAGTGCCCTGCAGAAGTTTTCTAAAGTTCTCTGAAGAACCTTCATGAAGTTCTCAGAAAAACTTCCCTGAAGCTCTCTGTAGAACTTCCATGAAGTTCTCTAAAAAACTTTCATAAAATTCTCCGAAGAACGTCCTTGAACCAAGTTAGCCCCAAAACTTCTCTGACAGAATAACCTGAAGTTGTCAAAAGAACGTACTAAAAGTACCCATATAAGGGTATTAACCAAAGTAACATTTTATGATTTATGAATTTCTACAAGGATAATATAAAACAACATCCATAAAACCCTGGTCAACGCATATTTGACTTTATTGTTTCCTCAAAACCTCATAAAGACTAGAATTTTCCCTAGTTTGCCCACCCTGGCAGAGGGTATATTCAAGAGGAATCGGATTAAAATAAAAAGATTTTCCCAAGCAACACAAATCTATTAGGGTTCCAGCAACTTGATTGTGACTCAATTCAGTGACATTGCAGGTTTCTCAACTGGTTTGCAACATGTGTGCTACTAGGGTTATTATGACCTAATTAAAAATCACTTTAAACCAAACTAATATGACATTTATAAAAACCGTTTTCATGGCACATCCTCTAGATGGTTGCCAAGACCCCTTAAAACAGTTTTACTAATATTTCATTCAGTCTCAACAAATTCATTTCGCGAAAAAAAACTTTTGATTGGGGGCTAGGATGACTATGACAGCATAGTAATTTTCAAACGACTATGACCATGGTCAAAACAACCTTCATAAATAGTCGATTATCCATGAACTATAGAGTCGGAATACTCCTTGTTACCATGATCATAGTCAAGAACACCATGAACGTAGGGAATTCAACCATTGACTACCCAGGGTTGCAACTCCGTTTTGGCCAGATCATCTGTTATTACTCAGAGAACCAACAGATCTAGGGTTTTTTTCATTAGGGCGAATCAAAAGTGAGAGACTCTCTTTGATTACTTTCTCTTTCATTCATATTCCATTCACCTTTACGTTTTTCATTCTACTATTTGTAGACTATGATAATCAGCACTGCTGTGTTTCGATCTTTACTGAAGGATCCCTCGAAAGTTTTATAACGGCGCTGTAATAAATAAAAGATTCATGATATCTCTCAAAATTAGATTCGCACTAATGAAAAAAAAAAACCCCTAGAGATGAATGGTACTGACAAACATCCTCAATGTGTAATAACTGGCGATCCCATACTAAGATAACGCCGGCGCCGGCCCCGCCCGAATACAAATGGTCAAATAAGAAAAAGGTAGGAATGAGTTGACGTGATACTCGCTTTATTGGAAGCTGAGAACACCTCCGCACTTCGACGAGAAAGCACGGGGATGTTGGATTTCATTATTGAATTTCATGATTTTTAGGTAAACTATAGGCTGTCTAGTGAAATAGTTATATATAAGTACGAATTTCCGAAATCAAGAAAAAAAAAAGAAATTTATATAAAAGCTTGAGAGCCAATTTGGATCGATTTACACCAACAGTACGGATGCTGTTGGAGCAAAATGGGATAGTTGTTTACTTCTTCAAACACATGTGGCCCGGCTAGTATGGCGAACGAAACGAGTCGCGTTGATTTCTGGAATATCTTCAGCGCTAAAGACTTTTTTTTCTCTAGTTTCTAAATATATACTCTCGATGATAGGTCTGCAAATGGTGATCAGGCCAATGTAGTTCTCTACCTAATTTGGAAAAGGGATAAAGCTTGTTCCATTTATTTTATTTGACTGCAGCGCTCTTTCAGGTGGGATCTGGAGTGCTTTACGGCAGTTTGTTTTGTAATGTTACCTCATTCATGACTTGAAAGTTTGTCACGATTCATTGTGTTTAAAAAAAGTGACACTGAATGGAAGCCCCGAAACAAAATTTGATTTTGAACTCCCTCTTTGATAATCCAACGTGGTCAGGTTAAAACATCGTGGAGTTCATGAAATTGGCTAGATCAGCCGTGTGGATCATAGCAAGAATCATAGCGAGAAGAATCGGAAGTTACATTTGAAGGTGTTGAGAACGATTAGGGCAAACCCAGGGACGGATTATGATATAGCTAATAAATTCAATGCAAGCCAGAGCTTCGTCAGAAGTATTCATCTCCAAGAAGGACTTCTATCTTTTTGGACCAGTAAACAACTAAACACGACAATGAATTTGAATCTTGTGGCCAATAGACGGAATTTGAAAAACGAGGTACAAAGTACGCAGGACAACCGCTCGAATATCATTTTCAACTCAATAATTTAAAAAGTTACAATTAAAAAATTAACCGATATAAGGTAAAGCAAAAGAACACATTCGCTTTTTCAAATAAAAAAATACATGTATTTGAAATATAACGTTTGCATAAGAAAAATTCACTTTTTCGGATGGTGATAAAAAATAGCTAAGACAGATAATTGCTTCTAAAAAATTTTCCGCAGAAGTTAATTTTTTACTTGCCAAAAAAAAATCTACGCCCTTGCAAGCGGCCTTCCGGCACTTAACCGGAACATTCGCCATGGCGGACGAAAACATGCGTGTAGGCCTGTTTTTGAGTTCTTTCTTCGCTTTATTCATCAATTCCTCCTCAGTTTTCGCGACGAAATTGTTGGAGTAGATCTTACGCTTCAGGTTGGCCCAGAAATTCTCGTTGGAACGCAGCTGGGGGACATTGGGCGGGTTCGTCGACTTGGATACCTCATCGTTATTCAGCTGCTTCATCATCCTCCAACGATCGATTCGAGTAGTGGGCCTACGCCAGATCCGGCCAGAACACCGCGTCTTCGCCCTAATGGTATTCCTTGATGTACGACGCAACTTCCGGCGTGCATTTCGTACTATAAATTTCCCCGTTCACGGCCAGTCCGGAGCGAAAGAAGAGCGACTTTGTCATCCCCTTCTCGCTGATTGTCAGCCACAGCAGCACCTTCTTGGGGATCTTGGTGTGTGAAATGAACTTCACCTGAGAGCTCGTATCCTTCGTGTGGGAAGTAAAGTACGAAGCGCCCTCAAGTTTGCCAGGTACTTTTTCACTGTTTGGCCGGTTGAACCGACTTCCCGGCCTAGCACATGCAGCAATGCAGCCACTTTTCCCTCGGTCGTCTTCTTCAGCATCCTTTGGAGTTTCTTGTTGCTCAGGGTCATCGGCCGTCCGAAACCGGCTTTCTTTCGATGCTCTGATTGTTGTCTAATAGTGCCAAGATGTTGTAGACGTGGCGGGATGCCGTTCTTTGAACGCGCACACTTCTGAACGGAGTTGCTTCACTATTTTTGGCATCATGGTTAGATTTCGAGTGATAGAGCTGTCAAATTTTGTCTGCTGACTTATGGGTTACTATGATTGATGTTGCATGGGTAGTTTTTTCAAAGCGGGTAAAGGTAAAACCATGAAAAATCGGCAATTTTTGTCCATTTTTTTTAAAATACATGCGTTATTACACGTAGACACGATTGAATCAAAATACCTAATAAACTTTGAATGCGAATGGGCATCAATGTTAGGGTTGGCCAAAGCAGCTGCCAATCCTCACTATTGCATGAATCGTGAAGTTAAATAAAGGATAAGCGCATAGGTTATGAAGAAACAGTCTATTACTAACTTAACATTAAACGATGTGAATAACCTGATATCCTGTGTTTGTACCTTTTTCTAAGTACATGTTCTGCCAAAAATACGTTGGAATGCAGCAAATAGGACCATTTTGTTTGTACAAAGGCACCCAACCTATTTGAAGCCCGTGTCCTTGGAGAAGTAAAAAAGAGAACCATCATGTAACTTAATTTTAACTTCAATTCAAAAAACTTACTTTACTATTCTCCCACCCCAAACTAAAAGCGAGGAGTATTGTCCACCAGCTTTTCCAATGAATGGGAAAAGTTGCTTCATTGAAATATCTATCATTGTAGCACTCTGGAGGAGTGAATTCGACAGCTACCAGGCACACTTGCCTTTCCAGGTACTCGTGAATGGAACCTGTCGGCACTTCCGTAAAGCAATATTCAAATGAGCTGCCACACTTTGCCACAGACAAGGACCACTCGAGTGGCGATCGGTAGAAAAGTAGAAACAGAATACCGCCAACAGAAAATCAACAATAAAAAAAAAATCTTGTTGAACATCGTGTGACATTATGTCAGCGAGAGCGGCAAAAGTTTCGTATTGCCCTCCGGCTAATACAATAAAACATTTATTCACACATTTGGATAAATTGATTCGCGGTGTCGATAAGGATACGCCTTGTTTGTGGCCGCTCCTGTTCGAAAACGATACCTAGTCGATTCGCGGCCGTCGAGCGCTCTTCCTCTGTAAGCCCTTTTAAGGGATAATAAATTTTCGTTTCTCTCTGACTTCGCCAAAGCTTCAACGACGACGTCGAGATGTCTTCTGTCGGCGAATTGGTTTTTTATAATGTTGATACTTCTGCTACCAGTGTTTGGGACATTGTAACTGCTAATGCCCCTTGGGAGTTCTTGTCTTGTTTTGCAGGGACAATCCATGAGCGTTTCTTCTTTAAATCCATACTGTTGGCTTAGTGTTTTTGGGTTTCAGTCGTGTGATGTTCGGAATCCAACTGAAAAATTACCCCTCAGTGATGTAATCAATATTTGAGGCTTCCGTTTGAAGAGAGCCTACTTAGCAAATCATAATATTTTTCTTCAACCGATTGCTTTAAATCACATAATAAAAACAACCCATTACCGTCAATCCCCGAAAATAAAACGTGTGAGAACAATTTCTTTTTTACAGCATCATAGAAGCGCACAGCCGAAGGAAAAGGATTCTTCGTTGTATAAACAAAACTAATTTTCCTTCCAAAAACGTTTTACGATTCTCACACCCGTTCGTCAACATTAAACGTTCCGAAAGAAAAAAATTAATAACGACTTAGGTTATCAGCCAAACCGTTTCCCCTCATTCCTTAATCTAACGAGGTTGTTTGTTTTACATATGTCTACCTTTTTTCTCTGGATCGTTAACTAGATCCGAGCTTCACACACACTCACCGCCTGTCATCCATCTCCGCCGAGCTGCTCACCATGGATAGCCTAATCTATAAAACAGCAAACCATATTAAAAACCGCCAGGCAGCCAGGCAGGATCCTTCGTTTTATTTTTTACTCCTTCGATTCGTTATTTAACTGTTCTTGCGTTCTGACATCTGACATACACGCCCTGCTCGTCGTTCGTTCGTTCATTCTATCGTTCGTTCGTTGATGGTTTTCAGTTCAACTGTCAGATGTTAAACGGCGAGACGCCAGGACCCCATGGACCGAAGGCCAACCTCCAGCGCCGCAAATATGACTGACCCTTTTCTAGAAAGGAACAAAAAAACCTAAAACAAACTGGCAATGCGCAACCTGCTGTCCGATCTATCAAGCTTTGCGACCTGCAGTAACAATAAATGGAAACAAGAAAACCGGAGTAAAAACACCGAAATTATATTAAATGGGTTTGCCAGCTGGATGTGGGATGAGATTGGGGGTTTATATTGGCTGTCTTCTGAAAAAAAAAAGACGTTAAATAGGCAGCTTGAACAGAAAGCATGTATCTTCAGCGTTGGAGTCCCTTTTTCAAATCTCCTCATTTATGCTCTCGAAAATTTCAAAAAAGTCTTTCAAAATATCAAAAAAGTCATGTTTTCTTAGTTTTAATAATTTTATTTGGCAAATCATATTAGTATTTGTGTTTTGGGGTGATTCAAAAATGACGTCCACTCTTTAGGGGGGGAGGGGGGTATCAAATTTGTGACAATATGTGACAGGGGGGGGGGAGGGGGTTATAAAAATGTGACATCCAACAATTTTGCATTTGGTAATCTAAATTTATCAGCGTTAGCACGAAAACGAAGGCGTCAAAAAGTTTGAGTGTAAATGAAAATACAAATTTAACTTAGTTGTGTTAGTGCAAATAATTATTTACTGTTGGCATACATGTTCTTATCGTCAATCAGCACGAACCGCACGAGCTGTGCTTCATTCTGAAACTTCGTCGAAGTTTGATTTTGTTGAAAATCCTATTGTGTTCATTTTTGGTTGCGTTGAATTTTGATTTGATTCAAACGCTGGTCGATGCATTTTGTCGTGCATAGCCGCTGCGCAATTAACAAGCCAACCGTGGTGTGTGAATACTGGCGAGATATAAAAAACGAATCCTCACAGATAAAAAGAAACATTGAATTTTCTGCGTTATGTAATGCACATAAAGGGAATGCTAGATTTGCCAGAAAATAATGGGATATTTCATGTAAATTTAAGCCAGATAACGCCTGAATCCAGCCTGTTGTATGAAAAATTGCCAATATTGTTGTATGGCACATGAGAAATTGCAAACAATTTCGTTGTTTACGCCTCCTTTAGCTTAGATTTAAACGAAGGGATATTTTACACGCATGTTAAAATTAATTTTTTTCTTCTGTGCTATTGTGAAGAACTTTTCAAATCGAAAATTAGCACCTTGAAAACGGAATCTTCGAAACCGAAAGAAACACTGAAGGATGGAGGGAATTGTTAAAAAATGTTCCAAAAATACCACCGGATGAAGGAACTCCAGCCTTTCAGTTCTTCACAAGCTCCTCCGGATTCGGACAAAAAAGTTCCCTCTTATTTTGCATGTCCTAAATAGGATGCAATTTCCAAAGAGTTGGAGCCTGCTGATTAGAGAGCGAAATGACATGCTTTCGGGTATACAGAAAAGACGCTGTCTGACCTGATCAACCGCAAGAATGCGCTAAATATGGCCCTAGAGAAGAAGAAATCAAATCAGCAACGTCAAGAGACAAGCAGATTGAACCGAAAGAAGATTCTTGAGGAAGAATTTGAAACAAACGCTCATCTTACCAAGCGTCTCAAGATGCGGCCTAATAAAGGACGACCTCCGATAGAGAGTAACCAAGCATATAGACTGTTCCAGAACGTATAAGCACACTGTCAAAATAACAAACAAGTCATGTTTATTTTTAGTTTTAATAAGTTTATTTGTGTTTTATACGATATTTTACTCTCGTTGAATCAAAAATATTTAATCATAGTCAAGACTCCTAACTTTTCATCGAACATGACCCATTAGCTTCTACACGGTGGTACTTCTCACCAAAAAGTCTCGATTGGCCGTGCCTCCAGGCAGTTCGGCGGATTCATGTCTTTCGGCACGAAACATAAATTTTGACATTGGTACCATTCTAAAGTGTCCTTTGCATAATGACATGACGCCAAATCAGGCCAAAATCGCTTCTGGAGACATTCCTTAACGTATTTCTGAGTGATCATCGTCTCTGTTGCGATGTACGGACTAGATGTTTTATCACACTCACATATTGCCTGCCAAACCATAACCTTCTTACCGAATTTTTCGGTAAAAATAGCCTTCTCCGTTTTGGGGATGTCTTTGTCTTCGCTTACAGTATAGAATGTGTGGTCCGGGAAGCGTTTTTAATCTAGTTTCACATACGTTTCATCGTCCATTATTATACACCCAGAATTTCTACACAATAACGAATAGTAGAGTTTGCGGGCCGTGGTTTCACGGACGCGGCCTGTTTTGGGTTCCTTTTGGGTTTTTCTGCTTTCAGGTATGTTTTTATCCCAAGTCTTTCTTTGGCTCGCTTTACGTTACTCGACGAGGTCTCTAGTTTTTCGCAATACCCAAACGGAAACGGAAGTCGCTGGTTTTCGCTTGTAGGCATCCCTAGGACCGGATTTCCGACCACTCTTCGGCACATCTTCATATGTACACTGTTCTCTATATTTTCTAAACGCAGATCGTACCGCTCCGACGCTTACACCCTCTTCCTTGGCCAATTTTTCAAGGAGAGTCCGCTCACGGTGCACCATTTGTGCACGATACTTTCGTTGTTCAGGTAAGACCACGCATTTTAATAGGTAACACAAAACTGAGAACTTTTTTGATGCTTTGTCATTCAGAAATGTGCAAACAAATGGACGCAGCCAAAACCTGTTGAAATATTTTATTATATTCAAAATGACCGTTAAAATAAGGTGTGAATATACTTTCTGGAACAATGGTTAGTTGCTGAAGACGTTGGTCGATCTTGGTCAGCATGGAACATCAGCTGGGCAGAGAGGTGACGTTGAGAATTTGGAGTAACATGAACATCTACTAAAGCAACAATAGCATTGTTAAAAATAAATACGTACGCGAACAAACTTTTCAGTTAGCATATTCTTTTTTGAAAGTAACAAAAATGAAATTTATGAAATTTTTTACAAATTTGCTAACTGTGATTTAAAAACTAATTTGAGAACTGATCGTCTTACGAAATTCTTGTGGTGGAAAGTGCTTTAAATTATCTCAGCAAGCTGACAAATTATGCAATTGCAAATTTTTTTCACAAAAGTTTCTAGGGCTTAGGAAAATCGAAAAATAACTATACCAAAATTGACCACAAAATTGAAATATTGATTTCTTGAAACCCATGTCAAGGTGGGAACATTTCTTGATCTCCAAATTGTATGGTTCTAAAAATCAAATTTTGCAATTAAAAACAATTATTTCTGTTGGAATATATATGACTTCATTTATTTTTCACTTTCTGATCAAATTCTTTTTCGGACTTATGAGTAATTTCAAGATTTTTCAAAACTTTTTTCTACGAGTCATGATGTTTTGCGCATCTTCTCTACAAGAAAAAATATATATATTTTCATATACTTTTCCATATCTCGAGAATGGATAAACATCCGATATCGATATATCAAAATTTTCAATCGCAAAAAGTTGGTTTTAATTTTTTCGCCATACAAACGGTGTTTTTCTGGGGGTTAATAACAATTTCCCAGAACCGTGAAATAATGTTGTGTAAAATATCTTTCCAGACATCTTTTTCTATTGATTAGAACATTTCAAGCACTTCTTACAACTCAATTTATGTTTTACAAAGTTTGCACTGCAAACTTAAATTATTCACCTGAGCTGAAATGCGATCAGTCAATTGTGTTTAAACCAGATTTTGCCCGATTATGGGGTAATTTTTGCTCAAAAATCTGTAACTTATGCACAAAAGTGAGGAAAAAAAACCGGTTTCTACATTAGACCCGGGGTTACCTCATAGATGTGTAATTGCATCTTAGAGTGTGGTTCATGAGTAATGAATTTTTAAAATAAGAAATAAGAAAAACTAAAAATGTTATAAACTCAACTAAAACTCCCCATTTCTTAAATTTTATCCATTGTAATCTAGTTAGTTCGATGGTTGTGAAGATGTTAATATAAACCACTCATACCGATGTGATCTAGAGAGAAAGCTACGAATCAGCATATTTTAGTAAAGCTTTGTTTTTGGATCTTCAAAAACTATCGCACCTTTAATATTTGTCAAGAGTAATAAAAATAAACATTTCTAATAGGCCTGAATCAGAATCAGGCCAGGGTTTTTTTACTGCTTTTCAACAAAGATTATTTCAATCTCAAAACTGACATTTAAAAAAACTACGTTTTGTGCAGAAGAAAACATGTCATACGATAAGTTTTGTCCATCTGTTACGAATATCTTGATTTATCCCTGCCAGTTATTTCCATCAAAACGCACTTCACCTATCCGTGGACAGAAGAACTTTACACATTTAATTATGTAAATAATTCAATTTGAACTAAAATACACGTTATTATTGAAATCGACAAAACCAATATGCATATATTCTTTTTTTCAGAAGTGTGGATGTCACAGGGGGGGGGAAATCATATTTGTGACAAAGTGTGACAGAGGGGGAGGGGTTTAAAATCCTGAAATTTGATGGACGTCATTTTTGAATCACCCCTTTACTCTCGTTTAATCAAAATATTTAATCATAGCCAAGACTCCTAACTTTTCCTCGAACATTACCCATGAGCTTCTGCACAATGATACTTCCCACCATTTTGACCACTTTTAGCCAATCTTTTTTTTAATTTTTGGATGTCGTCCGCTGGTTTTATGACTTTTCAAAGCTTTGCTTTGGTTAAAGCCCAAAAAGTCTCGATTGGCCGTGACTCCCGGCAGTTCGGCGGCTTCATGTCTTTCGGCACGAAACATACATTTTTACTTTTGTACCATTCTAAAGTCTCCTTTGCGTAATGACATGACCCCAAATCATTATGTGACCTTCGTGTTGCCTGACCATCGGCAATAATCACTTCTGGAGAGATTCCTTAACGTATTTCTGAGTGTTCATCGTCTCCGTTGAGATGTACGGACTAGATGTTATACCACACTCGCATATTGCCTGCCAAACCATAACCTGCTTACCGAATTTTGCGGTAAAAATTGCCTTCTCCGTTTCGGGGATGTCTTTGTCTTCACTTACAGTATAGAATTGTAGTCTGGAAAGCGTTTTGTAATCTAGTTTCACATACGTTTCATCGTCCATTATTATACACCCAGAATCTCTACACAATAACGACTCGTAGAGTTTCGCGGACGCGGCATGCTTTGGGTTCCTTTAGGGTTTTTTCTGCTTCCGGTATGTTTTTAGCCCAAGTCTTTCTTTGGCACGCATGACGTTACTCGACAAGGTCTCTAGTTTTTTAGCAACACCCCGAACGGAAGTCGCTGGTTTCGCTTGTAGGCATCCCTGATCTTTTTATCGATATCCGGACTAACAGGACCGGATTTTCAACCACTCTTCGGCGCATCTTCAAACGTACACTGTTCTCTATATTTTGGAATTGCAGATCGTACCGCTCTGACGCTTACACCCTCTTCCTTGGTTAATTTTCTCAAGGAGAGTCCGTTCATAGTGCACCATTTGTGCACGATACATTTTCGTTGTTCCGGAGTAAGACCGCACATTTTGATAGGTAACACAAAGCTGAGCACTTTTTTGATGCTATGTCATTCAGAAATGTGCAAACAAAAGGACGCAGCCAAAACATGTTCAAGATTTCATTATATTCAAAGTGATCGTTTAAATAAGGTGTGCTTATACTTACTGGAACAGTCGTTAAGTATTTAAAGTAGCATTTGAAGTTTTATTGCGAACGATTAGAGCAAACCCTGGGCTGTTGGACTACGAAATCGCCAAGGAATTCAATGCCAGCCAAAGCACCGTCCGAAGGATTAATCTTCGAGAAGGATTTCGATTCTCTATGGCCAGTAAGCAACGAAAGAGGACATTGAAGTAAAATTGCATTAAAGCTCACAATATACTTGTAAAATTTTGGTCTGATTTGGCAAGCACAGTGGAAAACTTAAGTGTGTAGCACATCTAATTGCATCACGGGAAAAACTCTGTTGAAAATTACCTAGTTTAACGATCTTTTTTGAACTTTCAGATAACAAAATGTGAGTTATAAGTGAACTTTTGGCACATTTATATAATTCAATTTCAATACCATAACCATACGCTCGCATCTTTTTTTTTCTTTTTTTTTTTTCCTTGATTATCGAGATTTTTAGCCTCGGGCTGGTTCATCTCCCGTCGGAGTCAGTCAAACACCACTTTTAGGCATTTCGTAACTTCTCCGGGGGTGAGATTTGAACTCGTGACTTTTTTCGTGACAATTGAAATTAAAAAAAATGTTACCACTGGAGTGAAGAATTTCCTCAGATCTTTTATTATACCAACCCGTACTTTTAGTTTTTTCTGAGTCTGCGTTAACCTTTATTTTGTACTAGCTGTACCCGGTACGAGCGTTGTTACGATTGCAACTAAATTAATAAAACTTAATACAACTGGATCACTATTGGTAGTTTTTTTTAATTGTTTTTTTTTTTTTTGTAATGCTTCCACACTGAAAATTTATTTTCGTAAATTAGCTTTCAATGACAGCTCTCCCCAAAAATGCAGGATCGAATCCCATGTCACGAACAACTTCTCGTGATTGCACTTTTTTTCAATTATATTCTGAGCCGATAAAGAAGATCTACCACTCGTTTATGCAACCACCAGAGAGACGTTTCTTTTCTATTAGTAACAAATTACTCATAGCTCTCTCTGTTGTTTTCGTAGAATGAACGAATTTTCTTTTATTGTCAACAAATGCTTAGTGCCTGTGACAGTTGTACGAGTGGCATTAAATACAAAAGAGGCTTCTTAAAAGGTACACATCAGTTCCTTTGAACGAATAGATTTGTTAGTTTTACCTTCGATTTCGTAGTATAAACGAAAATTGATGTTCAGTGTATTGGGGGAGAGATCTCAAACCACCATAAATAAAAGACCTTTAAAAAAATCCACATGTCAAATTTGATTCCTCTTACTTGATTAGTCCTCGTTTCATGCAGAAACTTCTTTTTCTTTTGTATAGGAGCCATACCTTCCAGAGGGAGAGGAGTCTCAAGCTACCATAGAATAAAATACTGCCAAAAACCTCCAGATGCCACATTCGGTTTCATTTGATTGATTAGTTCGCGAGTTATACAGAAATTTCTGTTTCATTTGTTTGGGAGCCCCACCTTTCAGAGTTTGAGGGGTCTGGAAAAATAAAGCCTGCCACCAAAAACCCCGACATGCCAAACTTAGTTCCATTGTCTTGGTATGTTCTCGAGTTGTACAGAAATTTCTGTTTCATTAAAAGCCCCTCTTCAAGAGGGGGAAGGGTCTACAACTATCATAAAAACATGTGTTGCCTTCAAAACATCCACATGCCAAATATAATACCATTTGCTTGATTAGTTCTCGAGTTATGCAGAAGTTTGTGTTTCATTTGTATAGAAGCCCCCTCGTCCCGATGAAGGAGGGGTCTCGGATCATCATAAGACCTTTCACAGTTTCAAAAATCTCTGCAAACAAATTTTCACGGTGATAGGCTCAGTAGTTTCCGAGTTTATAAGGGTCAGACAGACAGACAGACGGAAATTCATTTTTATATACATAGATTTCGAAATAAAAGGTTGATCTTGTATGTTTTTTTACAATATTAGGTGTTCTTACATATAAAGAGCGTATCGAAAAGTAGTAAGCAACAGTCAAACAATAATTCCTCTAGAATTACTTGACTTTTTTTGTGTGTTTTTCGGTGAAATGTTTGTTTGTATATCAATAATAGTTGTGCAATTGATAGGTTTCGGTAAAGTGGATCGTTTCAAAGATGAGTCGAATTAATCTGAACAACCGAAAGAAAATTTTACACATTTGATGCTTGTAAAATAGTGTCACGTAAAGCTAAATTGCAAAACTGGTGAAAGTGAACCACAACTGTGTCAAAAATGTAATCGAAAAGTTCGCTGAGAGCCGTTCCTTGAAAGATTTGCCCAGATCCGGCAGGAAACCGGGCTGAGTACCTACGGAAAATGCATCGTCTTTGACACGGGAATTGGCCTAGCAATTCAACTCAAGCATCGGGATGATTGGACGGTTCAAAGCTTGGATCTTGCTGAAATCATCCAAGAAACAGCGAAGGTGCCGAAAAGGTCGCAGGCTCAGAACAAAACAAAAGCAATAAAAATGTGTAACCGGATTCGGGAGAACAAAGACGATTTTTTTTATCGGCGTTTATTTGTTAGGCTTAGGCGTGTATAACGCTTTACGGAGCCGAAATATAATATTGTTACTAACAGTGTTTTATTTTTCATCGTTTGGAAGGGTCAAGACAGGTTACTTATTTTAGGTATTAGTTGCTACCCGTGGTTTGAAACATCTACCAAATCCCCTTTCCCTGTTATACCTTTCAGGAACTAAGCCGCAGACGGGTGACCACAGCATGCTGGGCAGATACAAAAAGCACGGAAACAAACGGATAATATAACTGGGACACAGTGGCAGGGAATTTACTAGAGTGGATGGAAGGAGGTTAATGACATTACACTTTAGACCAGACAAGTAAAGGGATTCGTAAATCGCTTGCATGTAGGGAAGATCACGCATTCCCAAAACATTTCTTACCTCTGGAGGCATCATCATCCGGGTTATTCCAAACTGCGTGAGCGATGTCATCATAACCGGTTCCGCACTTAGGGAAATTGCTTTCGACGAGGTTAATTCTTTGTGCGTCTAGCGAGTAGTGATTGAACATAAGTCTTGACATAACACGACTGATACCGCGACTTACATCCAGATATTTGAACCACGGTCTCGGCGAAATATTTGGAATAATGGAATGTAACCACCGCCCAAGAGAATTACTTGTTTAATTGTTTCTCGAGTTTCTTGTGAAATCCTTGATTGTTGCTATATTGTTGTTAGTTGACAGAGTTTATTCAAATTTTCATCTCATTTCTAGACAAAAGCTTATGTTTATTGCACACAACTGTTTATTTCGTTTGTGATAGTTAATTAATTTCAAATTTACACAGCTATTTAATTTATATTCATTAGTTAGGACAGCCGAAATAAAAATTTTATGCTCTCACTCTTTGAGTGATCCTTGTCTAAAAGTTAAAGATTAATAGACACTACATTAAAAATAATAGCAAGTAGAGGATTAATAATGAGCACTTTAATCCATTTTCTTTACATAGTCTGATTAGATTATGTATTCATTATTTGTTCATTCATATCGAAACACATGTGGTCGGTAGTGTACATTTCATTTGGATATATTTCAATCGCCATCATTATTCATTAAATTTATGTTGCGTTCTCATTACGTTCCGCATGTGGATAAAACAATGCATTTTGAAAACTCGAAGTATCAGATCGCTCTGTTGGAACAAGAGTGTACATTTTTTATTATGTTGCACTGAAGGTCAAAATTACTACATAATAAACATCATACACAGGAAAATTTAAGGTATGCAACGTCATGATTGAATTAGCTTAGCTGCAAGTTTGCAAAGAAAAACAGGTTTCGACTAACGTTTGTTTTGATAATCTGAGCAAACCATTTGAGTAACCTCAATGATATATCTAGTATCTTGTTTACGTGAAACAAACTCAGCAGTTACAAATTTGTAACTGCAGAATTACTCAAATAAAACATGAAAACTAAGTGTTGAATGCAAAAGATGTTTTGTGTGCTGCTTGGGAAGTTAGTCAGCATGGCATTTTCATTGGAATAGCTGCCAACAGCTTTAACTGAACAATCAATATTTCGATACAACCAAACTTTCTGAACGTCTATGAAGCAAACAGTTAATTCTCACGCTAATATTTTTCATTGGCTTAAGATTTGTTGAAGGCACTGGTAGTAAAAAATCATTGTTTATTTTGTTAATTTATCACAAACGAAAGGTGAACCATAACGAAAATATCAATAGCTATTTGTTATTACCTCTATCTTATGGCCTCTCATGCGATATTGAGTCAGAACGCACCGCAACAGTCTTGATCAGTTTTCTCCGGTCATTAGGGGTGGAACCACGATTTATCATCGTTCTTTTTCTTTTGGTCGAGAGGATGGCTGGAATTCGAATTTTATTGTCTTTATGAGGTACAGATTTCCCCCACAACGATGTGAGAGAATTTTGGCATTCTTGTGAGTCATTTCGGCGGAAAAGATATCGATTTGATTTTGTAAAAAAAAATAGTGATATCCTCCCATGATTCCTGAAAGAGGGTCTGTCTTGTTGCGCCGATTCTCTTTATCGACTAATCTGTGACTATTACGCCTGCTAAATCATTTGGAATGAATTATATCATGTACTGCAACCAAACAGCGTCTGCTGTCAATCAAAGTAAGCTGTAAATAGGGCCATACATTTGTTTGTTATTCTGTGGTGAGTCAAAGAGTTTAAGAAGAGAATCGATCAACAAGTCGTGCAATATAAGATAGATACCGAAATCATAGGGATCAAAATTATTTTCGTTGATTGAGGTGCAAGCAGTCGTGATAATCAATATCAGATTCACGAACAGTTTTTCATTGAAAATCAGAATATCAATCATGACAATGTGTTCAATGTTTTGCATGCATCAATCGGATCACAATGAACAAATATTCAATGACAGTGGTTTGGAATTGAACGAAAACACTGTTTTTGAATTCTTATGCTGATAGTGATGATAGTGATAAGCAGTGTTATGAAAGAAAAAAACATGGTTTAGTTTAAGGAATTAATTAAGAATTAATAAATAATCATGAACTGCACAGCCCTGATTTTTTTTTTCCAGGCGCCTCATTTACAGCAGTGTGTAACCCTGTAAATAAGGGATGTTTGTCATTTTCGAAGATTTTTTTCACATCAAATCCCGACATCGCAAACTCGGTTCGCGACCAAGTCCGCACACCGGATAAGTATTGAATTTCATCCCTTATGTTATGATTTGTATGTTTCCTACAGTCAGTGCAACGATAATGTCTTGATGATGGAAAGGGGACATCGAGAAGCTAGGAAAAAGTGCCATGATGTTTTACTCATTCAATGACGACGGACTGTTCCATCATTATGCGGCAGATCACTGAAGCGGGATTGGAATTCACTTTGTGCAATATGCAGTTGACTACTCACGTGTTCTCTCGTGTTGCGTTTGTGTGTTCTATGCCCACTGATCGAGAGTAGCAATGCTCTTGACGGTGAAAAGTATACCATATGCCATAACAACCGCAAACACTCCTTGAAAATGTTTACGAATAAAGAAGGGGGAGCGGGATGCGTGTTTAACGAGATGTTTTTGGTAACGCTAATTAAAACAAATTTAGGCATATTGTGCTGTGGCAGTATGGCAGAATCTTTTTTCATAA
Source organism: Aedes japonicus (assembly GCA_034211315.2). NCBI lineage: Eukaryota > Metazoa > Arthropoda > Insecta > Diptera > Culicidae > Aedes > Aedes japonicus. Next base: position 518,756 of record JASCZW010000331.1, on the reverse strand, counting down.
ATTTCAAGGTTTGGAATATCTTTTAATAAACTTCAAAAATTCCACAATCCACCTTCACATTCATCCAATGTTTATAATAGTGAATCCAGGAGATTGTGAGCTGTTTAGTTGAATACCTGTAACTAGGAGATGAGAAGAAAGAATAATTATTTCCATTTAATTCTAACTACCTCTATTGCTTATCTTGTTCGTTTACATTGTGCAGACTTCTTCAGTGTCGTGTACTTATATTTGACTGATAGAAAACCTTCGTCACCTGCCGTATGCATCCTATTTTCTAAATACAAACTCTTGTATCTTAAAATTTTTTGCCTATCCTGCCCTAAGTAAAAAAACAATATTATGCTTAATATTTACCTAATAAGAAAAAGGCCTTTATTCTTTCGAACTGCTCACCAATCTTTTTGTCCAAATCTGGTTTAGATGGACCAGGTTTACCACCACAACCAGAAAGATCCAGCAAATTTTTATGTGTTCCGAATTGTTTCAGCGTATTTTGAACCGCATGAACGCAAGCTCCTTCCTGCTTCCGTACAGTATTTGGACACAATCATTTTACGTTTTCCTCACGTCTTATTGTTGCACATTAGTGAAAAAAATTAATATTCAGCTGCGTCATTCACATGTTTACTATACCGAGTACATGCGTAAAAAGAACCGCTGTTAAATTTCATAGTCTTTTTCGCAAAGCAGCTTCAAGGTGTTTCCAGAAAAAAACGAAACGGTTTTTAAATGCAATTTACAGAATTTAGACCAACAACCGTAGATCATTGTATTCTGTTGCCTCCAGTTTTGTCACCAATAAACTGGAGCAGTGGACTGGAAATAACTATTTACAGCAAGATAATACAAATCACTTCAGGGATTTTTTCTAGCTCACCTAGCCTAAAAACAACGAAGATTGTGAAATCTATTCATACCCGAAAAAGTAAAAAATCTACTGAGGTGTATGCCACCATGGATTTTTCCCCTAAGGCACAAGTTTATCAGGTTGCAGACCGCTGATAGAACCAGATAGATCTCAAAATTGACCGGGGATTCGTCCACTAAAATCTCCGTCGAGCTCAACAACCTACTGAACAACAAGTAAAGGGCGATACGGTCAAAATTTGGTCAATATCAACTTGACGTATTTTTTTCAATTTTGCATTTAAAAAACCTGAACACCCCTCATTTTGAAGGTGTGTGTGTGTAGAATGTTGCTCTTATTTTGATTTTGGAATTCACTCTTCAGTTGTCAAAATGCCGTCCAAGCAAGAAGAGCAGCGTATCAAAATTTTGCTCGCGCATCGCGAAAATCCGAGCTACTCGCACGCAAAGTTGGCAAAATCGCTAAAAGTTGCCAAATCAACCGTTACAAATGTAATTAAAGTGTTTGGGGAACGTTTGTCGACAGCCAGGAAGTCTGGATTGGGGGGAAATCGAAAACCGGAAGCCGCTGAGACGACAAAGAGAGTTGCCGGTAGTTTCAAGCGAAAGCCTAACCTATCTCTCCAAGATGCCGCAAATAAGCTGGGTGTATCGTCTACAACCGTGCATCGAGCCAAAAAACGAGCCGGACTATCGACTTACAAGAAGGTAGTGACTCCAAATCGCGATGATAAACAAAATACGACGGCCAAAGCGCGATCCCGGAGGCTGTACACGACGATGCTGACGAAGTTTGACTGCGTGGTAATGGACGACGAAACCTACGTCAAAGCCGACTACAAGCAGCTTCCGGGACAGGAGTTTTATACGGCAAAAGGAAGAGGAAAGGTAGCAGATATTTTCAAGCACACGAAACTTTTAAAGTTCGCAAAGAAATATCTGGTTTGGCAAGCCATCTGTACCTGTGGCTTGAAAAGCAGCATTTTCATAGCTTCCGGGACTGTCAACCAAGAAATTTACGTGAAAGAGTGTTTGAATAAACGTCTGCTGCCTTTCCTGAAGAAACACGGTTGTTCCGTACTGTTTTGGCCGGATTTGGCATCTTGCCATTACGGTAAAAAGGCCATGGAGTGGTACGCCGCCAACAACGTGCAGGTGGTGCAGGTGGCACACGCCAGCGCTCCGCCCAATTGAGAAATACTGGGCTATTGTCAAGCGGAACCTAAAGAAGACCAAAAAAACTGCTAAGGACGAGCAGCAGTTCAAGGCAAACTGGCTTTCTGCGGCGAAGAAGGTGGACAAGGTGGCTGTACAAAATCTGATGGCAGGGGTCAAGCGTAAGGCCCGGCAATTCGGATTTGGAAAAGCGGAAGCCTAACTGAATATTTTTCCTGAATTTTATACTAATTGAACTTGAAAAAGAAATTTAATTTGATTTTTTAAATAAACGATTTCACCGATTTACACGCGTTTTCCCTTGACCAAATTTTGACCGTATCACCCTTTACAGTACGTCCTTACACGGAAAAAAATCCGTGCCAAGATTTGTGAACTGCAGTCATGAATTTGAGAATAAGCAAAAATACACCGTGAACTGAATCACGTAATCGGGAACTAGTTCACGTTTTTGGGTAAAAATAATGAAAATGGTCCGTTTTCATCTTCGTGACCGCTTTTGTTTCTGTGTAAAACGTATGTCCTAAGCACCGACGAGACAGAATAATTCAAATTTTAAATTAATGATACTCGTTAGCCGTCGGCTTTTGATGCGGTTTTTGCAATAGATCTCAAAATTATCCTAGTTTATGGATATTCTATGATTTTTTCCGAAAATTTCCGTAGTTATGGATTTTGAGGTGGGAGTACTGAGGTAAAGGGCGAACACGAAATTATTGCGACACCGAAAATGTCATGCCAATTTTCTTATAATGTTTAGAATCAAACCAAAATTTTAGGGTAGGTCTATACATATATTTACTTCAAAAATCAAAAGAAAAGTTAATCGATGGAGCCTTGAGTGTGAAATTTAACGCATTTTCGCTTGATGCCCTCCATCAAAGTCTTTACAGTGTCATCCGGTACCAGTTTCTCAGTTTTTTGACATGTCCTTCTCGTCTTTGACTGTCTTCTTGCTCTTCCAAAGTTCCCGCTGCATCATTGCCCAGTACTGCTCCACCGAGCGCAGCTCCGGACAGTTTGGCGGATTCATGTCCTTTGGAACAAAATGGACAGAATTGGCCTCATACCACTCCAGGACACTTTTAGAATAGTGGCATGATGCCAAATCTGGCCAAAATAGCGGAGCTTCGTCGTGCTGCTGCAAGAACGGCAAAAGGCGCTTCTCGAGGCACTCAGATTTGTAGATCTCGCCATTTACTGTGCCCTTTGTCACGAAAGGCTCACTCCTCAGTCCGCAAGAGCAGATGGCCTGCCAAATGAGATGTTTGGAGGCGAACTTCGACATTTTCTTCTTCTTAAATTTGTCGTCCACATAGAACTTGTTCTTGCCGGTGAAAACCTCCAACCCCGGAATTTGCTTAAAATCGGCTTTTATATACGTTTCGTCGTCCATCACACAGCAGCCATATTTTGTCAGCATCTTCTTGTAGAGCTTCCGTGCCCGAGTTTTAGCCGTCGATTGTTGCCGCTCATCGCGGTTTGGGAAGTTCTGTACCTTGTTTGTATGTTATCCAGCTCTCTTCTTTGCATTCTGGACGTAGCTCTGCGACATTCCGATCTTTTTAGCCAAATCACGGCTTGAGACGTTGGGATTTGCTTTAATCATCCGCTTCACCTTTCCCTCCGTCTTTTTGTTCTCCGGTCCCGGTTCTCTTCGAGCTCCTTTGCCGTGGTGCAACGTCAACCGCTCCTGGAACCGCTTCAACACTCCGGAGACGGTTGAATGGTGAATGTTCAACATTTTTCCCAACTGCCGGTGCGACAGGTCAGGAAATTCCAGGTGTTTGGAAAGAATTTGTTCTCTCGACTCGCGTTGGTTCACCTCCATTTTCGTTGAATCGAAAAACACGACTTCGAGTTTGACAGCAAGTAAACAATAAACATCAATGAGAAAGTGTGCAAAATTTGGCTGATTTTTACCCAATGGTAAAAAAGTTATGCCCTGTTGAATGTGTCGCAATAATTTCGTGTTCACCCTTTAATTACCTGTCCAGTGAAGGTGGACAATATATTTTTAGATGTGAAACATGACATGCGGCATGTCAAACTTCATGATTCAGCAATACTAGGTCATCTGAAGACATTTTGAGGATGTCTGAGAAGTGGCTATATTCAAATCTTTTCTAAAACATGACTTGCGACATATCAAACTTCATGATTTTGCAAAATCAGGTCTTCAAAGGACACTCTACAGATTTCTGACCATACTAGTTACTTAAAGAGACCCTGTGGAATCCAAGTGCGTCCGGGAAAGTGGCCAAAATTGAATCGTTACCACAACTTGGCTTACGACATATTAAATTTTATGATTTCGCAAAACTTTGTCTTCGTAAGACATTCTGAAACTCTATGATTAGCTTGTATGTTCTTAGCATGTGGGTAAAAAATCATAATTATTTTTCTTTAGCTTTTGTTTCAGTGCTTGTTTGTTGTTTTATGAATATTGGCAAGCTTTCAAGTCAAGTAGTTATCGAGATGGCATCGGAACAAGCGCAGATCCACTGAAAAAACATGGAAAATCAGACTACATCCCACAGAAGCATCGGAAAACTCCTAGGATTCCATCATTAGATGGTGCTGAAGTCATTTAAGGAGACCCAGTAGACCCAGCGGGGGTCAGACAGCGGCAGAAATTCAATAAAAGATGATCCGGTAAGGGCACTTCAGGTGGTGTATCTGTTGAAGCGTTGGTCGAGCTTTTTGATCCGCGATGTGGCAAAGAAGTCGGAGGTTTCGATCGGGTTTGTCGAAAAAACGATGAAACGGGCCGGCCACCACGTCTACAAATTCAGGAAGCCCCAAACCGGAACGACGGACAAAACATGGTACTCAAAATACAAAAATTTGTACCAAGCGTGGTTGACAAAACCAAGGTGCGTCGTGACGGACGACAAGACTTACATTAAGGTGGAAACCAAGCAACTGCTAGGGTAGTAGTTTTATGTTCACATCACGGTTGGCCGTTCCTGAGCAGGCAAGAAAGAAGAAGGTGGACAGCTTCGCCACAAAGTTCTTTGTTTGGCAGGCCATCTGTGGGTGTGGATAGCTGAGCAAGTCATCAAACACGGCAGGCACCTTTTTTTTGACGGGATAGGAAATCTGCAACCAGACTCCTGAAGAACTCAGGGTGTGAGAATGAGGGTGCCAACTCTTCGACTCACAAAATCCCATCCGTGCCTGAACCCTCCCTGTACCCATCTGTTTTAATTCAGGGAGCGGGCTTTTATGCTTGTTAAGCACCCACTATGTCTAACTACTTAGTGCGCGACCTACCGTTGGTCGTTTCACCATTTTTATAGGAGATCGAGGTCAATCTGAAAGGCTGCTATGCAAACCTCGTTCCAGATGTTCCGGGCTTGGCACATCCTCTGGACCAAATTATCCTGAGCCGTGTCGTGACCGCTTACGGTTATCATGCCAGATCTCATGCCGTCGAAGCGAGGACATGCGAAGAACACATGTTCTTCGCATGTCCTCGCTTCGACGGGGGACTGTGTATGCCCAGATTTATGCAGATATTGTCTAAAATAGACGTGACCTGACAAAATCTGCGTTAAGTGGAAGTTCACTTCACCGTGTCACCTTCCAACCCACCTGGATAATTCCGGAACTAGTCGGTGGATCCACCGACTTTTGGTGGAGTTGTTCCATTCCCTCTGCCACTTAACCATAGATGTGGCTCTAGTGGACCTCCGAATACCTCTTTTTCCGCGTTGTTCGAAACACTCTACATCCTCTTTTATGACGATCCCTATTCACATCATCCCCGCTAGGACGAAGACAGCGTCGCGTGATACCGTTCGGTATGCACGAAACACTCTTACGCACATAAGCCTGTGCGTACTCTTTAGCTTACTTATGTAGCTGTTGGTACTAAAGGCGGTGATCTATGCCGGCCTGCCGTACCTAAATATACCTATACCTAAACTGGCCAGGAGTTTACGCTAACTCCCTTATACCGTCGAGCTATTCGACATCATGCGAGATAATGCCGATATAGCCATAGAGGCTTTCTTGCAGGCGTAATCGCCGTGGCTGATAAAGGACAGCATATCGTCGATCATGACCCCAAGATACCTCAAAGACCTCTTCGATTCAATTGTGCAGTTACCTGCAATGATCGTCACATGTTGCCCGATTTTCGGTTGTTTATAACCGTGACCTCAGTCTTATGGTGGGCTAGCTCCAGTTTCCCGGAACTCATCCATCTCTCCACAATGCCCATGGAGTGTGAGGTTGTTAGCTCCACCTCTTCAATGGATTCACCACATATCTTCAGGGTGATGTCGCCCACGTACCTGACTTTCTTCTCCCCTTTCGGGAACTCAAGCCGTAGTTCCTCATCGTACATCTTGTTCCATAACACCGGATCCAGGCCGAACTTTGTAGGCCGTTTGCGGTGATCTGAACAAGTTTCTGGCCTACCTCTGTGTTGTATACCAGTACGGGATTCTGGAAGTAGCTTCCAGTAGCGTACTCCTTGCCTCTTGTTCTGGATTGCCACTTTAGCCCTCTTAGTGACTGACAGAATGGCATCCACCGTCGACTTTCCTTTACGGAAGCCAAACTGATTTCCGTATATTTTGTCAGTCTGTTGACAATTACCCTCTCGAGCACCTTACTTGCTGTATCCAACAGACATATATATATATTGCCGATGGATCCTCTGGTGGCTCTCCTGTCTTTGGTAGCAACACTAGGGTCTGAATTTTCCAGGAGGTTGGGAAGACGCCCTCGTTCAGAAACCTTTGCATCACTACCCTGAACATTTCGGGAACCAGCAAGATAGCCGTTTTGAAGGCCAGGTTCAGAATACCATCCGGTTCCGGGGCTTGGTTCACCTTTAGCGACTTTGCTTTCGTAATGAGATCTTCGTTCGTCACCGTCGCCTCGTCGCTGACCCCCGTTGTGCCGTTGTCAATGCCCACGTGGTCACGAGTGTTCGGCTGAGCCACGCACCCTTCCCTCGCTATGACAGCGTTATGGTCTGGGATACTGGAACGCTGGTCATTGGACAAATCTACGGCGGCGGGGGAGCGTGGACTTGGGTAATCGTTCGGAAAGACCGCTCCGCTCGGGGGTACCTGAATGAGCACATCTACTGAGACACCTAAGAGCGCCTACCTTAAGTGGTCTCACGGAGATGAGACGCTATTTTGGCCGGATTTGGTATCCTGCCACTTCGCGCGACCGGTGCAAGACTGGTACAGATATAACAATGTTTTTTTTTTGCATCAACCCGTCGAACTCGCTGGAGCTTTGTCAGATTGAGAAGTTTTGGGCCATCATGATGGTTTGACCATACTGGCCACTTGGAGTGGCCCTGCGGGATTTTGAGTGGTCGTAATGAAAGTGGTCATAATCTATTTTTTACCAAAACCAGTCTTGCGACATATCAAACTTTATGATTTAGCGAAACTAGGTCTTCGGAGGATATTCTGACATTCCTGATCATACTGGCCATTTAAGGAGGCCCTTCGGGACCCTAATTATTCCGGAAAAGTGGTCATATTCAAATCTTTTTTTGAAACCTGGCCTACGACATATCGAACTGCATGATTTTGTAATTTGGAGGATATATATTCTGAGAGTGTCTGATCATAATGGCCATTTGGGTGGCCCTGCGGGATTTTAAGTTCCTCCTGAAAAAGGGGATATATTCAAATCATTGCCAAACCCAGGCTTGCGACATATCAAACTTTATAATTTTGCCATACTAGGTATTCGGAGGCCATTCTGAAGATTCCATAACAACAAGTAGAGTACGTCTTTAAACATTTTCACGAGTGGTTTTATATCGCACGTAGACATCTTCATGAATTTTTCGTATTTTCTGCAGAGGCAACCCCTATCTACCTCACCCTTAGGAACATAAACGACCCACACATGCAAACAATAATTCTATCGATTTTGGCTAGTGTTTTGTCGAAGCAACGAACACAATAGGAAGCAACAAGAGTCAGCTTAAACCTACACGCCAGAATCAATAGTATCGTTGAACATGATCCAGTTTGAGCATGCGCATGAGCATGATTGACCGCCCGAGGTTGCTACTCCGTTGTTGCCAGATCAGCTGTTATTACACAGAGAACCAACAGATGATGCTTGGGACTAACATACATCTTCAATGTGTAAAAACTGGTGATCCCAAACTAAGGCAATATTGGCGCCGGCCCCGTCCGAATGCAGGTCTAGTTAGGAAAGGGTAGAAATATGTAGACATGATACTCGCTTTATTGGAAGCCGCGGAATCCACTGCACTTCCACGAGAAATCACTGGGATTTTGGATAACAGGATTGGGTAGCAGCAGGTTTCGTTTTAGTTAACGATAAGCTGTCGAGTTAAATATTTGAAAATAAGAGTGATTTCCGATTTGAACCGATTTAAACCAACAGTAAGGATGCTATTGGGGCCACTCACAAACTGTGATTGTGGTTTTTCATTGGGAAACTAGGAGATGTTTTACAATGCTGGAAAGCCGATTTGGACCTCACAGAGTGTGATAGTGGTATTTTATTAGGAAAACAAGGCAATTCATCTCAACGCCTGAGAGCCAACTTGGACTGATCTTTACCAACAATACGGATGTCGCTGGAGTCGTTTATAAAATGGGACAGTGATTTATTTGTTCCAAGATAGGGTGGCCCGACCAGCATGGCAAACGAATAATTTGGATCACAAGTAGATATGAGCCATTCCACCGACCCATCTTACTCGGTGAACCACGACTTCTCATGCCCCCTCGATCACTCGCGCGACAGCAACGCAATGGCGACGCAATAGGCAACCAAAACAATAGATTTATACCCCTTCAATATGATCCAGTTTAAGAAAGAAAACTCAACAATTTCCTGAAAACAAAAACTTATACTCTAGCAATAAATTGAACTAAATAGGTATTTTATTTTCTTTCTCGTAAAAGAAGTGAGCCACCCTGAGGCTCAGAAAACCTTAATAAATGGAAAACAATCTCATGGATATGTATAGGCGATGTTGCCGATCGATCATTTCAACTCGTTTCAGGCCCTTTATACAATGACATGATGAGGACAATCAGTGGTTATTAAACAGAGAGAAGAGACCGTTGCTGTTGGAATGTTCTACTGGCGACCAAACATTTTCCCGGTTTAGCCTGACAGATAATGCCTTCTACGAAACATCAGTTAATGTCGCTTGGAATTTCGATAATTTCTGGTTAATAACTGCATGGATGTGACGTTCATCGAATGTATAATCTAATCTAATTCAAGAATGACAACTAGCAACTCGTTTTCATAATTGGACAAAAATGTGAATTTTGAATTTGCCTTGGTGGTTTTTAAACTGTTTGAAAATGGCTCATCGTCTACGTTCGCTTGAACTGCAAATGATCTCGATTGCAAGTGTACAATATTCAACATTTCACTACAAACGATGGTTTTGCAAAAAACTGTGCATTTACCACCACTAATCCCAACCTACTCCGCATCTCATCTCCCTTTCCCGATGAAATAAGTCTGATAAACTTACAAGCTCAGTGCATGCAGGCTGGCTGATTCTGATCCAACCTCCCCCCATCTCGCATGTGGGTCATTGTCAATTATTGCTCGGTAGCCCTCGAGCACGAATGTTAAAACCACACGTCCTCAATGTGTTCTACCTTTTGCATTCATGCATCTCAAATGAAATACACCCTTCGGCGCATCCCGGATGCACTTACATTCAATCTAATCTAATTGATTTTCAATCACTCTTCTTCTCACCTCTACAGAAGTCGGCCTTCCACAGCCCAAGGCTTCCAAACCAACAGCAAGTACTTAGCAACACTCCATCTCATTTAATTTAATGTATATATTCACACATAATGTGGCTTCTGGACGTGCCGATGTGGTCACATTTTGTTGGTCGAGCCTGACAGCAGCCCCTTCCAGTTCGTCCATCTAGAAACGTGCCCCAATCAATGCCATCTGATCACAACATGATGCCGCGGGATTCGAAGCGTATGTGTGTTTATCCCTTGGCACCATCTCCTTACACTCCATCATCCATCAGCTGGACTAGAGATTTTCGACGCCAAATGCATTCCTGACATGTATATTGCTATCATGATGACTTGCCGTGGTCGATTCATTCATTCAGCTCATCTACCGACAATCGAAGAAAAGTTCACTTTGTGGCTTGTGAGATCGTGCTCCTGGAGCGGCTTTCTTTCAAGCACGTTCCATTTCGGCCAACCACCGACTGTATCTCTTTCTCACTCTGATAGATCTTCAATAGGCACCCGATTGAAGTGTCAACCCGGAAAAGAACCGATGAGTTTGCAATCGCACACAAATCACTGTCGCTTCGGACGGTTTCCAATCCGTAGTTCCAACGGTGGTGGCACGAGAGTGCTGTTAACAATGTTGATGCTGTCGTTGCTGCTGGGTTTTCTGCTGCATGACTCATGTCAATTTTGGGCACACGATTTTTGCATACAACTTATATTTAATCTAGCAAAACAGTGTCAGCCGTTAGATGGGACATAGTTTGCATTTGAAAAAAAAAATCTGCCCGAAGCACGTGCATTCTTGGAATTTGTTTTTCACAAATTTTGCGATAACCTGTTCAGCGCGTAACGTAAAAATTTCAACCTTTTTGCTAAATTTTCTCTTCAGTGAGCAATTTCACCCCAACATGGTACAGTCTAAAAAATAAATAACAAACATAAAAAAATACACACACTGGCTGCCGGTGAACTACTCCGCACAACTGTTGCAGATTGGATTTCACGAGGTTTTTGCAATTTGGAGCAAAGTTTTTGCTTCCCGGAATATGAGTAGGTAGCAGCAGCCGCTTTTGTGTGGTTTCTGAAACCATCGGCACAAACACACATACACACACACACACCGCAGGTAAACTGTTGGCGTAGTTTGGTTGGGTCCCCATTTTCCAAGAGTTTTCGACTTTGTTCGGCCAAGTGCCAGAGTGCCTTAGTAACCTACCGGTCGGTCGGTCGTGTGCTGTCGATTTGGGTGTCTGATTACTAGAAGGAGTAAAAAGTTTTGATCTGGAGGATGATTTTTTTTCTTCCCAAGCATATGTGTTCTTCTGCAAGATTGTTTTGAAAACCAAACCATGTGCGGTTGTAAGCCTTCGCATTGCACAGTGAGAAACGCATTGATGAAATTTGATATTTTTGTGCTATAAAGTTGATTGGGGAGCCTCGAAGTTTAGGGGGCTCACATTAATTGTTTGTTAAAAATAAAGATTTTTTCAAAGTAGGCAAAAGCAAATGAAATGGCTAATAACGTGTGCATGAACGTATTTAAAAAAATAGAGCAACCTCCCGGCCACCTGGCATGAATTCACCTATGCATCACCAATCGTAGCAACCTTGTTGTGTACAGAAAAAGTTTGACAGTATTATCAGTTGATTTGCAGCAGCCAAGGTGAAAACGCTCAATGCTTTGTTGTATTGCCAGCTTCATCCCGGAACCAAGAAGTTGAACATCGTGAGGGACTTCGTATCTCCCGGATAAAGCCGATCCCGCATTTAAAACATCGTCTTCCTTCTGGAGAAGCCCAAGAGCGTCAAACGAAAGTCTGCGTGACCGAAAACTGCAGCAGAAGCTGAAGAGGGAGGCTGAAGGTAAGGTGGCCTCGTCGCACCGCGTCAAACGGCGAAGAAGTACCTGCCTTGAAAAATTATTTTATTAAATTAGCTTTCACTCGTTTCGTAAACACGGATTTTGTACATAAAGGGTGATACGGTCAAAATTTGGTCAAGGGAAAACGCGTGTAAATCGGTGAAATCGTTTATTTAAAAAATCAAATTAAATTTCTTTTTCAAGTTCAATTAGTATAAAATTCAGGAAAAATATTCAGTTAGGCTTCCGCTTTTCCAAATCCGAATTGCCGGGCCTTACGCTTGACCCCTGCCATCAGATTTTGTACAGCCACCTTGTCCACCTTCTTCGCCGCAGAAATTCAGTTTGCCTTGAACTGCTGCTCGTCCTGAGCAGTTTTTTTGGTCTTCTTTAGGTTCCGCTTGACAATAGCCCAGTATTTCTCAATTGGGCGGAGCTCTGGCGTGTTGGGAGGGTTCTTGTCCTTGGGAACCACCTGCACGTTGTTGGCGGCGTACCACTCCATGGCCTTTTTACCGTAATGGCAAGATGCCAAATCCGGCCAAAACAGTACGGAACAACCGTGTTTCTTCAGGAAAGGCAGCAGACGTTTGTTCAAACACTCTTTCACGTAAATTTCTTGGTTGACAGTCCCGGAAGCTATGAAAATGCTGCTTCTCAAGCCACAGGTACAGATGGCTTGCCAAACCAGATATTTCTTTGCGAACTTTGACAGTTTCGTGTGCTTGAAAATATCTGCTACCTTTCCCCTTCCTTTTGCCGTATAAAACTCCTGTCCCGGAAGCTGCTTGTAGTCGGCTTTGACGTAGGTTTCGTCGTCCACGCAGTCAAACTTCGTCAGCATCGTCGTGTACAGCCTCCGGGATCGCGCTTTGGCCGTCGTATTTTGTTTATCATCGCGATTTGGAGTCACTACCTTCTTGTAAGTCGATAGTCCGGCTCGTTTTTTGGCTCGGTGCACGGTTGTAGACGATACACCCAGCTTATTTGCGGCATCTCGGAGAGATAGGTTAGGGTTTCGCTTGAAACTACCAGCAACTCTCTTTGTCGTCTCAGCGGCTTCCGGTTTTCGATTTCCCCCCAATCCAGACTTCCTGGCTGTCGACAAACGTTCCCCAAACACTTTAATTACATTTGTAACGGTTGATTTGGCAACTTTTAGCGATTTTGCCAACTTTGCGTGCGAGTAGCTCGGATTTTCACGATGCGCGAGCAAAATTTTGATACGCTGCTCTTCTTGCTTGGACGGCATTTTGACAACTGAAGAGTGAATTCCAAAATCAAAATAGGAACAACATTCTACACACACACATCTTCAAAATGAGGGGTGTTCAGGTTTTTTAAATGCAAAATTGAAAGAAATACGTCAAGTTGATATTGACCAAATTTTGACCGTATCGCCCTTTAGAACAAATGTCTCGTATTTGTATGAAACATTCATATTGCTTTTTATCCGATGAAATGCTATCATTACACCTTTTTGTATAATGCACGAAATGTTTTTCGTGAAAACCAGCCAATCGCTACTTCTCTTTTATCGTACTAATGCATGTTGGTGTGGTGGCTGGGATGAGTGGGAATAATTTATCCATCCCAAAATAAAAATTAAAGCGCCGTCAAGAGTTAAAACTTCATATTCATTATTCAAGCACCTTCTCACGGGTTACCATGGCCAAAAATACATGATCGAACCTATAAAAAGGGTTGGCAGATCTGTTGTTGATTCACGCAACAACCAGAGAGACGCTTCTTTTTAATTCGTAACACCATATTCGTAGCTCTTTGTAATGTTTTCGTATAATTCACGAATGGTCTTTCTGTGTCGAAAAATGCTTCGTAATTTTGACAGTTGCGCGCATGCGAGTATGTTTATGATGAAGGTATGTTCATAAAAACAACACATCAGTTTCGTTGTAGAAAACAACGAATAGATTCGTTAGTTGTACTCTCGATTTCATAGGGCCGAATTATAGAAATCGAGTCAACCGTCATTTTGTTGGACAGATCAATTTTGCTATCACAGATGTTGATGTCGACGAAATTTTGTCGATTTGGTTGACTCAATCGATCGCTCGGCAACTTGTGACTGATCTGACACATTTTGTCAAGTGAGAGTTGCGTTTATTATTGATTAGTAATAATTGTTTCAGCAAGGTAAGAAATACACTAAACCATTATTTTTTGCAGGTGAATAGAAAGAAACACATTTTACTTCTAGCAAAAAAATTCTAATCCTATTGAAAACAAACAAATAACCGTTGCGTGGAGCCAGCAACACTAATGCTTAAAAGAAAGGAAATTGGCCAAGAGCTTGATTTATTAGGACCTTCTTGTGTAGGAATAACAAAAAGTAGAATTTTATTTTCTCGTTTTTGATATTTTTCTAAGGTTATTTTAAACGCATTATTTCAGTCCATTTACACTAAAGATTAGGAAATTGACCCACAAGTTAAGTGTTTTATGAAATTAGTCCTAGATTTCTTGAAGTTTAGAAAGAAAACTTCTTAGTCGTTCAAACAACAATATCCCAAAAAACTCAGCACCATATATCTTCTCAATTTAAGATCATGCTTCCGAGAAGTTAAGGAAAAAATCAAAAGAGGACTTCTTAGAGCTTCAGCTAAAAAATTTTAAACATTCCAGAGGTTTTGGAGTTTTTCCCCAAAAATTCAAGATGAACTTCCCAGATGTCCAGGAAACGAAACTTTCCCGAAGGTCAGGAGGAAACTAACTATAACTTCTCAAAATTTCAGTTACAAACATTCACTAAGTTCAGAACGATATGTCCTAGAAATTCAGAACAGAACATTTCTGAAGTTCAGAAAAGGACTTCTCAGAAATTTCAGTAGAAATTTCCAAAAAAGTTTAGTTTGAGCTTGCCAGAAAGCTATCCCGAAAAAAACATATCAGAACGAGGATTTTTCAAAGTTCTTGAAGAAACCTCTTCAATGAACAGAAAGAAACTTTCTGGAAAAAAGATTAGTAGATCTAGTAGTTTGAGCAACATTTTCTCAGAAATTTAGAAAAAAGCTTCGAAGTTCAGAAGAAAGCTTCCCAAGAGTTCAAAAGTGGATTTCTGATAAGTTCAGAAAGAAATTTCTAACAAATTCAAGGGAATTATTCTCGAAATTCAATAGAAGACTTTTCTAAAGTATCGGTGATGTTTTCCTCGGAGCTCAAGGGAGGACTTGACTAGATGTAAAGAAAGGATAGGCTCAGGAAAAAACTTTCCAGAATTTCAGAAAGAAACTTACCAGAGATCAAGTCTAAGGGGAAATTGCTCTAAACTTACAGGAAACTTCTCCAAAGTTCAGAAGAGGACTCTCCAGAAATTTCGAAAGCGATTTCTTAAAAGAATTAGTTGAAACAACTCATAAGTGCTAGAGAGCTTTCCTGAAGTTCGAAATCATGAGCATTCCAAAAGTTAAGAATGAGGCTCTTTTGGAGCTTAGGAATTCATAGAAGTTCAGATAGATACTTCTGGGGAAAACCAAAAGAAACTGTCCAGAAGTAGAGGGGGTACTTCCTAGTAACTAAAGCAGAAATTGTTTATAAATTCAGGAGAAAACTTCCCTGTAGTTCCAAAGAGGACTTCTCAGATGTTCAGGAAGAAACTTTTTTTGTTGAGTCATATACTGCCGTGAAACGCATATCAGTCCCATATGAATAGAAAATCAAGCAAAGATGGGACTGATATGCGTTTCACGGCAGTATAGTATCTTGGCGTGATTATTGATGATAGCGTGATTATTGATTATAGATTAAAATTTGACTCTCACATTGACGATGTCATCAAGAAAATTGCCAAGAAGTCCGGTATTCTCCGCCGATTGAAAAACGATTTAACTATTGCTAGTAAAGTACAATTGTACAAATCTATCATCTCTCCTCACATTGAATTTTGACCTTCCATTTTGGTTTTAGCCAAACAAACACAAATATCGAGATTACAGCGTTTGCAAAATAAGATAATGCGGTTGATCTTGAGATGTAACAGGTTCACTTCCTCCTCTTTTTTGTTAGATGCCCTACAGTGGCTATCGGTGAAGCAGAGAGTTGTGTATTTGACAATGGTGTTCATTTTTAAAGTAATAAACGGTTTACTGCTTCGATATTTGTGTGATCGAATTGAAAGAGGAAGTGATATTCATAGATATAACACTAGAAACGCGGATGATGTTAGAACATCATATTTTTTGTACGGAGCTTCACAAAATTCGTTGTTTTTTAAAGGAATAAATGTTTTCAATTCGATGCCCATACACATCAAACGTGCTGCAACACTTACAGATTTTATGAGACAATGTATTTCACACATCAAAGCTGCCTTTTGAACAGCTACTCTGTTAACTTTTTACTCTTGACTAATTTTGTATCTTGACGATGTTATTACAACGGATATTTTTGTATGGTTTATTGTTAAATGTTTTATATTTGTCATGGGGCACAAAAAAACTATATTTTTCGCCTAGATGATGATGATGGATTTAAAGTTTTTATTTTGTTATTGTAATTTAAAGTATTTTTCTTTTTTTTGTGTAGTCTTCAAAAGTTTGAGCCTCGCGCGCGGTATACAGGTATAAAGGACTTCTTTTTGAATTTACAAAAAAATATTGGCCTTTGATGCTTGAGAAGATGCCATGGAATAGTAGTGGGTTGTCTGGCTGATTGTCAGGGAATTCTTTGTCATTTCTGTTGTGGTTGAAAGTAAAAGTTTGACTAGGGCCGGGCCAGGATTTTTTCGGTTTGGAAATTTCTCGATTTCCCTGTTTGGGGATATCCTTGGTCAGCCCAAAACTAAGGTGGCGGTTCCATTAGTGTTGAAACCTCACTCTGTAGCGGGCAAGATCGGATATTGGCTTGTATTTTGATAATGTCATTATACAGGATTCTGTGATTTGAATTGTAATAGAATTTTCTGATCGCTGGGTTTACTTGCGAACATTTGTGGTTGACATCAATAGCTTTTCACAATTATATCGCTGTAAAGCAAATGAACAGTTTTGGAAGGAGTTTATTTCTGTAGATACAATCAGTTCGTTTTTGGTTTTGCATAACTGGTTGAATTGTTTTTAAATAAATTATCTAATAGATAAATCGTCTAGCTCAAACCTTTGTAGGAGTAAGTTGCGGGACCATCATCATCATCATCATCATCTAGTTGACTTGGCCGCAGCTGCCTTCTGTGTTACAATTCTGACCGACATGCTAAGCTTTCTTGTTCACTTGCTTTGCGAATTTTCGACTTTCTCGAGACTGTTTAAGTCTGAACTAACTCGTTGATTACATTTGCGGAAACACAAAATGATTTGATGAAACTAGAAAAACAAATAAAACAGACAAGTTTTAATCACATGGATATTTTAAACAAAAAGTACAATGGTGAATCTGTCTAGGACGGCATTTTAAATAACCGCACATTTTGTACTTATCTATGTAAGTTGGAACTTCAAAATAACAACAATAAGTGTTTTTTAAATGATGGTTTACTGGCGGGATTATGAATAGAGTAGAAACCTCTATGCCTGGTCTTTGGTGATACGTTGCGTAAATCCTTTCACATCGTATTGCCAGCTGTACACGTAACATGTCGTTCAAAAAGACGCTCTTGCAAAGTACTCGGAAAGGATCGTGCAAGGATCAAGTCATCCGTAAAGATGCTTTTGGCACTGTCTCAAAGATTTTACATTTTCAAATTTTCTTTCCCTTTCTTTCAGTCATGTTCATGTCCTCTGTTTTGGAATGTGTCGTTATTTAGTTTGTCAATGTGGTTTCTTAAGTCTTTTGCTGTTAAGTTCGTCATTTATATGCTGTGAAAGTCTTTTTGAGCAGTTTTCTCGAATTAAAAATAAGTTATCATTATGTCGTCAAGATATTTGAGTTCTACCAGTTTTAGTAATGTCTGATAATACAAGTCTCAGTAGTCCCAACAGTACATTTTTTCTCATAAGTTCCATCAGTTTCTCATAACTAATGGAACTTATGAGAGAGAAGTTTGCTTTAAAAGAGTTTAGGAGGTCGTTACGTCTCTTTATGTTATCTTATTAGTCGGTCGGTGTTATATTTATAACAGTGTTCTAGAGGGCATCTCGTAACATCTTCAGTCGTTTATAATTTAGTTTATAGGTTTCTAGCTCTCATGTGCTCTGACTATCATCGACACATACCTCGTCTTGCCACGTGTAGTTCTCCTATCACTTCGTCCGACATAGTCAGTTCTTGAATTCTGCATTATTCAGTTAAATTCTATAGTTCTATTGTAGAAAAGTTTACGTTTACTTGCCCGTTCATTGCCTTTTTTAATTTGTCTAATAATTATCTCTAAGCCATCTGTCCGCTTCAAGTACATACATGTGCAGCCTAACAGTAATTTATTGAGTCGTGGTCAGCTATATGATTCACTTTTCGGTGGCAAAGTAAAGCTTCATCAGGTGTGATTCTTCTCCATTTTTTTTTCGAGCATGACGTCGTTACAGAGTGACTACGGTTTATGGTCTCGAGGAACGCATAAGAAAGGTGTTGCAGCTAAGAAAAAAATTCACATCATTTTTAATGAGAAGACTCCTACCAGTCTGCACCAGTACTCAAGGCCCACAAACAGGATGTCAGTGCATCGAAGCCAGATATGTGACACCCCGACCAGAAGCGTATAACATAAACATAACAAAACTATAACAAACCTTGTTGAGACTAACTGATTATGATATAAATTTGTTAAATACATTTTTGTCTGCATAATTGTATACCATATTTATAACAAATTAAGATATAATGCCCTGGGAGACACAATCTTTGTAAAGAAATAAATTAATTCTAACAATAGCTGATATGATTTTGCTTCATCGTAACAAAACTGTTACAAAGTTTGTTTTGTTTTTGTTATATTTGTATCATAGTTTGCTATAATTTGGTTACCTCTTGAGAATTTTTTTGTTACAATTTTTGTTATTTTAACAACATCCGCGATCTGAATTCTAACAACCGCTATTATAAAAACAGCGTAACTGAATAACAAAACCTGAAATAATTTTGTTGTTTCCTTCTGGTCGGGACGGCATTAAAACAAATTAATCAACATGTGATACCGCCGTGTCGAGATTTGTCTTTGGTTTCCATCTCAATGCTAATGTCGTAGACCCATCTATCGCGACCAGAAAACATATCCAAGGGGAAGGGAAATGGCCACAATGTGAGTATCTTCAGAAATTGGATGTTGTGAAAATGCCAAAAATCGATACTCGACGCCAACTTTCGACATGGTGTTTTTTAGTTCTAAAAAGTCTGTCAAATATTAGACAATATGGTCAAATACAGCAAAAGAAACATGCATAATTAATGTACTTCAGTAAAAACTGATGTAATTTAGCGTAAAAAAATAGTTTACTAATGTTTACATGTGCAACATTTCGTCATAATCTGCCAAGTTGTTATCGAGATGGCTTTCAAGCAAGAAGTGCTTCAACAAAAATGTATGGGCGTGGTCGTGGAAAATCCATGCCAGTCGTCTTTCCTGTGGTAAAATTGTTCAAGGAGACTCAGACGACCCAGTGACGAGCAGCGGAAGAAAAGCAAAGGCGTACGATTCCGAGAACGCGTGGGAGGTGAGGGAATATTTCAAGCCGAAGAAGGTCAATTTTTGCGCCTGGTTTATCCAGCAGACAACGAAGCTGGCCGAACTTCATGTCTTCAAGACAAGGAAGGCGAGTAATTGAACAGATAAACGGTGGCCAAATCCCAGGCCAGGAAACTGTACCGCGAAGGGTTGGTGCACCCGAAACGCATCGTAATGGACGATTAGAGGTCTGGAAAATTTATCAAGCCGCACATAACCACTAAATTGTTTGCAATCTTTCATACAACAGGCTAGATTTAGGCTTATTTGGCTTAAATTTACATGCTTTACCCTCTATTTTTTTGCGAAATCTAGTATTCCCCTTATGTGCATCAGATAATGCAGAAAATTCAATGTTTCTTTTTATCTGTGAATGATACAAGAAAATGTTTGCTAAAAATTGATAGAAGGTTTAAGCTAAGGACGACTTTTGCTGTGAAATTTTGTTTGTCATCACGGTTAGACATTTTTTTCTTTTTATACGCCTTCAGTCCTTGCCTCTGCTTCACTTTTTGTATGTATGATTTTGAATTTGAAAGATTGTGATTTTTCTCAAAAATGGCTTCAACCTTCTTGTCGATTTGTCGGAGCATAATTTTCGATTTGTTTCACTTCCAATCTTTCGATCCACAGTCAAGCGCTGGTCAAATGATTTGCAAACACAAAACACGGTACTTTTCGGTCGGTTTAGTTTCTTGGCAATCTCGCGTACCGATAAATTCGGATTTTGCTGCCGTTCGTTCAAAATGCGTTTGCGCACTTCCACTTGATTCGACGTCGTTTTACTGAATGTAACAAGAATGTGAATATATTTTACCACGAAATAAGGTGGAGAGTTTTAGCTGTCATCTAAGTAAAAAATTTCAGCGATCCGTGAAATAATTCCATATCAACACTGAAAGAAAAGTGTCTGAAATATAACGTGGACAGGATTTACTACCTCCGAATCATGAAATACTTCTTCTCGTCTGCCCGGATGTGATCTCTGCCAATTAAGCCAGATCAACTCTACAACTCTGCTGATAACGTTGATGATTTTGTTGAAAAAGATATCAACCCAGCAAACTTTCCCTAACTAGGACCGACCGAGTGTTACTTTGCGATCGTCAAGTGGAACCTCAAAAAGGTAGGTGCAGTGATCCACAACATGTCCTCAAGATCTTCAAGAAAAACTCGGTCTCTGCGTCCAGGCAGTGCACGAAAACCACTTTATAGAACTTGATGGGCGGTATAAATGCTTCAGGACGATCATACTATCGAGATCAGCTATCAGATTAATTTGTTAGTTTAATCGCTTTTTTTACACGTCAACACGTGAAACTGTAATAAAATTCATTGCTGTGGAATATTGCGAATTTGCTTAAGTTTTATTTCAATTCTTCAATGTTTATCGCTATTTCTCGATACGTTCCTCTATCAAAACCCATGCTTGTATTAAAGGATGAAAGCAAAATCTGTACAAATTAAACGATACAATTCTGTTACAACTTATTGCATAGTTTTTCAATGTGTCATGATAGTACACAAGCTGTACTAACTGTGCTGCACGCATCGAGACATTGTGGTCTTCATCAAACCCCGGAAACGATCGATTTATCGGTCAATTCCGTTCTACATATGTAACCGATTCTCACTGGGTCAGGCATCGACTTTGAAATCCGCTTATTTGTCGCCCGCTCTACAAACGCATGGAATGAGGTTCTATTTTCCGGCACTTTGTTTTGCTCTACAGACTTAACCGATTCTGTTTCGTATTCATCAAATGCCTGGATAGCTTGCAGCCCTGTATTTTTCCACCCAACAAACCGATAGCATAGGGCTATTCTCTCCGATTCGGGATTATGTTGTGTAATCCTTTCCGCTCTACATCGGCTAATCCATTGTAGTATAAAAATTCACAGTCGAGTTGATACCCATGGCTTCGTTTCAGCTATATTTGACGAAGCAGCAGCAGCAGCAAGAACGTTGCCACTTCTCACTTCCCATTCCGAGCCCACGAACTGCAGCTCTAGAAAAGTTTGATGTTTCCGTTTCGCCATCACTGCCGCCAAGTTCGCAATCCGAAACGTTGTTTATATTGGCTAATCCTATTTTCAGCGTAGCTGGGCGGTTTCGGCAAGCAAGATTCGGCAAACAATGGTGGATCTTTCGCTGCACTTCCTCCTGATA
Source organism: Aedes japonicus (assembly GCA_034211315.2). Classification (NCBI taxonomy): domain Eukaryota; kingdom Metazoa; phylum Arthropoda; class Insecta; order Diptera; family Culicidae; genus Aedes; species Aedes japonicus. The sequence goes on along the minus strand of JASCZW010000331.1, from coordinate 497,317 downwards.
AATCCGTCAGCCCCTCGTTTCTAGTTGTTAAGTAATTGGAAGTCTCACCCTCGGTGCACATTGGAAGGACTCGATGGCAAGAGGACGGCCAAAATAAACAAACTGCAGTCTTTATATCTCTGGTTACAATGAAATTCATAATAACATGTTTTCAAAGCGTTATACCTTATAATAAACAAAAGGATTTCAAAACTCTATAAGAACAAATTAGATATCCTAAGCCTTTATCATGTATCAGATAGAAATTTTATCATATGCTATTCTTATTCTACACTCATTCACCCTCCTTCAAGCACTGCCGCACCTTCTTTTGTGTTTAAAAAAGACCATTATTCAACTGGAAATTTAAAAGTGGCCACGATTTGCATTTTATCCGACCGTTGTGCGTTGTTCACAACTTGGCACCCAACGCGATGTGCGTGAAAAATGACGCCATGGAAGCGGAATACATAGAACAAAAGCTACTTTTCTCCCAGCTGGCAACCGGAATTGTCTTGTGAAAAATTTACCCAAAAACAGCAATGTTTGACGGAGTTTTCCGGAACAAAAGAACTGTTTTCTGTGTTTGCTAAATCTGCTTTTGTCTGTCGAGTGTGTAATGTTATTGTGAAGAGATCTGTGGATTCTAAATCAGACACGAATGCATTTACTTCACAGTTACTAAAATAGCTCCCTATTATAATATCTACATGATGGTGAATTATAACCCGGTGGAAAGTGTTTTAATTAGAGTAAATTCCCATGTATCCTTGCAAGCACATCATTAATCACATATGACTAACGAGAAAAGTTGCACCTGCTTCGACTGCATAATTAAGCGCTTTATTATGATCCCACTTAAGACGACTATTAATGCAGTTTGAAATGAAAGTCGAAAGATCGATTATCTCATCGTTAATCTTATGGGCTCGTTGTTGCTTTGCCGAGTGAAGTTTCAGGCAGACGCAGAACGAGCGAAAAACTCTAGTCACCACCTACCTACCGGTTCGACGACTCAAACGCCCATCAGCAAGATGTCTACTGGATTTTTTTTCTTTGTGAGGGAGTTTGGCCGAAAAAATATCAAATTACGTCCCTCTGTGGATCGGCTGTGCTTCGTTCAGGAAGAGGCAAAATATGCTTCCAAATTAGAAATCTGACTTCTGTCATCTGTCACACCGAACGCGGACAGGCGGCAAGATGACGAAAATACTCCATCGCTAATGACTGTTGCTGATGGTTCGCTCCGCTGGTTTGGAGAAGTCCTACGACTTACAAATTCTGAATCAAAAATGAAAAGCAAAGAACCGCAATTCCATTTCTTTTCTCTTACTTAAAAAGCCAACCGTATGTGATATTTATATTTCAGCATGGCAATAGAGATTTTATTTGCAACATATGCCAAACATGTCCAAGCCCACGTTCCAAACCCGAACAGCTGAGCAGTTCATTCTGTCTATGACGACGCAATTTTGATATGATCAGTTTTAGAAATTTATTATGTTGTGATCTGAACTGAATCGTCAAGAAATGGGGATGTGTGGCTATGGTTTGCTATGTTCAAGTTTTGCTTCCAAAACCAATTCCTCTCTGGAACTAACTACTATGTCTAACTACTTAGGGCTCTAGTAGCTAGGTGGTCCTTGCGACCTGCCGTTGGTCGTTTCGCCATGTTTGTTGGGGATCGAGGACGATCTGGAAGGCTGTTACGCATACCGCGTCTCAGACGTCCCGGTCCTGGCACATCCTTTGGACCAAATTATCCGGAGTCGTGTCGTGACCGCTTACGGCAATCATGCCAGATCTCGCGCCATCGAAGCGAAGACATGTGAAGAACACATGTTCCGCGGTTTCCTCAACTCACGCGCAATCGATGCATGCAGAGGACTGTGCATGCCCATATTTGTGCAGATATTGTCTAAAACAGCCGTGGTCTCACAAAATCTGCGTTAAGTGGAAGTTCACTTCTGCGTGTCGCCTACCAACCCACTGGTTAATTCTGGGATTAGGCGGTGGGTCCACTAACCTTTGGAAGAGTTGTTCCATTACCTTTGCTTCTTAACCATAGATGCGGCCCTAGTGGTCATCCGAATACATCTTGTTCCACGTTGTTCGGAGCACTCTACGTCCACTTTTATGACCATGCCTATTGGCATCATCCCCGCTAGGACGCAGACGGCGTCGCGTGATTCCGTTCGGTATGCACTAACCACTCTTAGGCGCATAATCCTGTGCGAACTCTCTAGCTTACTAATGTAGCTCTTGGTACTCAAGGCGTTAATCCATCCACCGTACGTAAGTATAGACAGGGCGATACTGGCCAGGGGTTTACGTTTACTCCATTTCACCGCCAAGCTATTCGATATCATGCGGGATAATGCCGATATAGCCATAGAGGCTCTTTTGCAGGCGTAGTCAACGTGACTGACAAAGAACAGCATATCGTCGATCATGACCCCAAAATTCCCCAAAGACCTCTTCGTTTCAATTGTGCAGTTACCTGTGCACTGATCGTTGCAGTGACCTCAGTCTTACGGTGGGCTAGCTCCATTTGCCTGGAGCTCATCCATCTCTCCACAATGCCAATGCAGCGCGAGGCCGTTAACTCCACCTCTTCAATGGATTCACCACATATCTCCAGGGTGACGTCGTCCGCAAACCCGACCATCTTCACCCCGTTCGGGAGCTCAAGCCGTAGTACCTCATCGTACATTGTGTTCTATAACACCGGACCCAGGATTGAACCTTGTGGGACGCCTGTGGTGATCTGGACACGTTTCTGGCCTACCTCTGTGTTGTATACCAGCACGCGATTCTGAAAGTAGCTTCCAAGAATCTTGTACAGGTACCCAGGAACCTGAAGACGTTGAAGCGAATCAGCGATAGCCACCCAACTGGCGCTATTGAACGCATTTCTCACGTCAAGGGTGACCACTGCACAGTATCGTACTCCTCGCCTTTTGCGTTGGATTGCCACCTCAGCCGTCTTGGTGACGGACAGGATGGCATCCACTGTCGACTTCCCTATATGGAAGCCAAACTGGTTGTTAGACAGACCGCCTAAACCCCTCGTGTATGTTGTCAGTTTATTGAGGATTAACCTCTCAAGCATCTTACCCGCTGTATCCAACAGACATATGGGTCTATATGCCGATGGATCTCCTGGTGGCTTCCCTGTCTTTGGTAGCAACACAAGGGTCTGAATTTTCCAGGCGTCCGGGAAGACATCCTCGTCCAGACACTTTTGCATCACCACCCTGAACATTTCGGGATCCAGTAGGATATCCGTCTTGATGGCCAGGTTAGGAATACCATCCGGTCCCGGCGTTTTGTTCATCTTTAGCGACTTTGCTATCTCAACGAGTTCCTCGTTCGTCACCGTTGCCTCTTCGCCGGCCTCCCTTGTGCCTTTGTCAATGGTCACGTGGTCACGGGTGTTCGGCTGAGCCGCCCAGCCTTCCTTCGATATGACAGCGTTAAGAAATCCCAGCGTCTGGGATACTGAAACGCTGGTCATGGGACAAATCTACGGTGGCGGGAAGCCATAGATTTGGGTCATGGTTCGGATATTGTAAAATGTCACTTTTTGCGTGACATAATTGCTGGACGTTCCCTGAGTGAAACTTGAAAATAAAATAAAAAAATAAGATATCAAAAATGACTACAGTGTCTATAGCTTGTCTACGGAATCATGTGTTACGGCTATAAGGTGGTTTATATGTCATCGTGGATCACCAGCAGTATTCTACTCCGACAACGGCACATACTTTCAAGAGGCCAACCAGTAGCTTCAGGTGGAGATCGCTATAAGCAGCGAGGACATAGCAAACATCTTCACGAACTCAAACGCGGCCTAGAAACTGATCCCTCCTGCAGCCCCACACATAGGTGGAACGACTTATCAGGTCGTTCAAGACAGCTGTTTATTTTACAAACATCTTTAGCGCCAGTCCTTCAAGCAGGAGGCCACCTGTCGTCTGGTATTTGCTCAACCTTTATGAGACAGTCACCTCAGGGGACTCGTGAACGGCTATTAGCTCCAAGGCTCAAACACTGTTCAGATAACCACTAAACATGAAAAAACGCCAATATATCCAGCTTGATTTCCCCCTCTGAACCTAAGTAAATAAACCCAACTTTAAACTCGATCAATCTCTCACCGAAACGGGAGAAGAGAAGCCTGATATCGAAAACAACGGAACGGAAAACAAAAACGGATTTTAGGAGGAGTCAACTCTATGGGAATTGCCCGAAACGAAAATGAATTTAAACTCAGTACTTCAAATCATAAAATAATCAAATTAATTTATTTTCCGGTTATTCGCGACTCATTCGGGTTGGACAGAATATTCGGAAACGGGAAATATTCACTGGGAAACAATCATGGCCATGAGAAAAGGTTTCCACATACCTGCGCAGGTTTTTGACGAATTCTCGATGACTATCTAGACTAGATGACTTAATGCCGGCGGGGTACCGACGACGTTGATAGTTTTCTCCTGAACTTCGGGGAAGCTTGTTCTTTAACATCTGAGAAATTCCTGCATGAACTAGTAGGAAGGGATACTGTGTGAACTACTATAAGGGATACTTTTGGAAAGTTGTTTCCTGTTTTTCTGGGAATTCCTGATCTTCGAAAAAGCTTCGTTCTGGAATTCTTAAATGTTTGATTCTGAGCTTCAGGAAAGCTCTCTAGCACTTATGTGTAGTTTCAACTAAACTTTTGGGAAGTTTCTTTCGGAACTACTAGGACGTCCTCTCCTGAACTTCCGGAAAGTTCTTTCCTGAATTATCGAAGAAATACCGTCTTGAACTTATAAGTAGTGCCCTCTCTAGTATATTTCTTCCTGTTATTTCCCGAGCTTATTCTTTACAGGCCGCTTATGTGTCCCATCCTGAACTCAGAAGAAAATTTTTATTGGAACTTTGGGAAAGTTCTTTCTAGAACTTTTAGGAAAGTTCCTTTAAATTTTTTGGAAGTTTCATTATGACCTTCTTGAGTTTTGTGGAATTTTGTTCCTAAGTATTATTGAAATTATATGTAGGAAGGTTTATTTTTTTGAACTTCTAAAATGGAATCATGAATTTCAGGGAAAATTTCGAGAACCTCTGGAAAGTTCCAAATTTTTTCTTCTTGAAGCTCTGAGAGGTTCTCTCCTGATTTTCGGGGAAGTTCTCTGCCAAAGATCTTGAAAGTATTTCTGTGAAGCTCTGGGAAGTCTCATTTTAAATTTTCTACAATGTGGATCTTAACGCTTATGTGATCGACAAAAAAAAACACCTTTAAGTGATTCAAATGATTATAAGCCTGGCTTTTATTAACCGATTTCAGTTCTTTTGGCACCGTTAGATTCACCCAGGGCTGTGGTCTGGTACAGAGGAACAATTTGGTGTCATCTATTAAACGGCCTGCAACGGCCTTTCTGCAACAGATTCTCGTGGGGCCTAGAGTTGCAATGAACATATTTAGAAAGAAACCCTGACAATTTGGGTATCAAAACTCATAAAATTTCTCCAGTAGGATATTTCTTAATGTTTTGTGGCCATCTGATGACTTGTATTCGGACCTGTCTTCTTGGAACAGGTTTCCATGAGGCCAATTGTTGACAAATATTCTACTGGCGAAACTTCATGAACTTCCACTGAAAATTTTCCTGACCAGAAAGACAGGTCCAAGGACAAGTCATTAGATGGCCACAAAACGTTAAGAAATTTCCTGCTGGAGAAATTTCATGAATTAAGATACCCATATTGCCAGGGTTTCTTTCTTAATATGTTCATGGCCACTATACACAGATAAAAAGAAACACTGAATTTTCTGCGTTATCTAATGCACATAAAGGAATGCTAGATTTGGCAGAACATAGGATATTTCATGAATTTAGCCAGATAACGCCTGAATCACTGTTGTATGAAAGATTGCAAACAATATCGTTGTTTACGCTCCTTTGGCTTGGAATTACACGAGGGGAAATTTTACGCGCTTGTTAAAATTAATTATTTTTTTCTGTCTAGGCTCCACGAGAACCTGTTACAGAATGACCGTTCCAGGCACAAGTCGACATATGGTCCACAATGGAATAGAAATAGTTTATAGGAATTATTCCAAGGATTCTGACGTACATTCCTGGAAGCACAATAGATGTTCTGATATTGTGTCTCCGTACCGGAACACAGCCCCGGAAACCCGGATTCACATGAACAAGATGAATGCATATGGTCATTCTCGATAATGTTCCTAAGGCGAATGAGTTTTTGAATCTAAAGGTGCCAAACGAATTAAAATCGGTCAATCATTGCCAGAGTAATGATCATTTGAATTTGGTGGGTACCCGGGAACCCTGTCAATCACTTAAGGGGTAAAAAAAATTGAAGTCCCCCCCTTCGGCCCCCTAGCAACTATACGAAATGTTTTTATGCAAAAAAGTGCCTTCCAACAGCCATTAAGATGTCACTGAATTTCAGCTACCGGATTCAAAATAAACTATGAAAATTTGTAATGTAAAACATGATTAGGTACCCGAGTACCCATAGGCGTTAAAATACAGGGATGTTAGGTTCTGAATTTTCTGGGATGTTCCTGCTTGAACTACTTAGAAGCGCTTTTTTAACTCCTGAGAAGTTTCTGCCTGACCTTATTTCTTTTTTTTTCATTTCTCGGAAGTCTTTTTCTTTTCTAAGACGTCTTTTCCTGAACTTCTGGAAAGTATCTTCCTGAAGCTTTGGGAAGTCTCCTTTAAAATTTTCTATGATGTCTCCTAAACTCTGGACAGTTTCTTCCAATACTTTTATACATCTACGACTAATTCAATAAACCACTTTAGTTTAACGTAAATATCCAAATCTCAAATGCAGATGTACTGAAAAGATGCGCTTAGTAGTACTTAAGAAAAAAAATCAGAATTCTAAGATGAAATTCAAAAACGCATAACTTTTACTGTTGTTCTAAGTCTCCGTTTGGCCACCAACTGGGCTTGAGAACCAATATTAGGATCAGAAAAGTAATAGTTTTCAAGCGGGAAAATGAAATTTACGTTTTGTTACTCCGACCATTGGTGATCTGAATAAATTTAGCTTCTGGTAAATTTCCTACTACTTCTACTAAACATCAGTTTTTCAAGGCTCTGACAATGTCCACATTAATTTTAATATGTTTTGTTTTTAAAAGGATGATACTTTTGTTTTGCTTGAAGTATATTGTTTTTCTGATAGCTAAAAAATATAATGGTAAGTATATTTCTGGACTTACTCAATCAATTACCACTAACCGATGAAAAACTCGTATCAAAACAAGCTCTTACCCAGCAAAATGTGACAAATCAGTCACTAGTTTCTCAGCGGTCGATTGAGTCAACCTACTTTACAAAATGTCTCCGATCTTGACATCTGTAAAAGCAAAATAGACCTGTCGAGAACAGCGACCCTCGATTCGACTTCTATAATTGGCCCCTATAACAGCGGTACAAAACTTGATGGAAGATGTGAACCTTTAAGTCCGACATTCCGAATTTGAAAAATCGGAAACCTAATCAAAAAATTTCCCTGTGTTTTGGCGATAATGAACTTCAGAAAGAAATGAAGATTGATCATTTATATAATATGATCGCTCTCTGTACACCTAATCAACCTGTTAAGGATGATCTTTTCCAAAAGCTTGCTAAGTATATCCAACAAGCATATGGGTCGATATGATGTTGGATACCCTGGCGTCTTTCCTGGCTTTTGCAGTAGCACCAGCTTCTAAATCTTCCACCTATCTGGAAATCCCCTTTTCTTGACAATTCTGCAACACACTCCTGAACATGTAGAGCCGCTTTCAATGCCACGTTGGGAATTCCATCCGGTCCCGGTGCTTTGTTCACCTTGTATGTCTGTCTGTCTGTCTGTCTGTCTGTCTGTCTGTCTGTCTGTCTGTCTGTCTTTTTGGGACCGGGAAAGGTTCTGATAGTTAGAGACTCCTCTCTTCTCTAAAAAGGGGGCTCCCATACAAATAAAACACAATTTTTAGCATAACTCGTGAACCAATCAAGCAAATGGAACCACATATGACATGTGGAAGTTTTTGAAAGCAACAAATGTTTCAATGGTGGTTTGGGACCCTTTTCCATTCAGAAAGAGGGGGCTTACATACAAATGAAACACAGAGCTTAACTCGAGAATTAATTAAGTAAATTGAGACCTCTCTCCTTTTTGGAAGGGTGGAGCTCACATACGAATCAATCAAATGCCACCAGCAGATGAAATCAAAAAATGTTTCAAGAGTGGTTTGAAAACCCTCCGTCCTCTAAAAGGAGAGGGGGTCTTCGGTGCAGATGAAACACAAATTTATGCATAATTCTAGAAATAGTAAGGCAAATAGAAGCAAATTTGGCAAGATGAGGTGTTTTAGAGCAAAAAAGGTTTCTATGGTGGCTTGAGACCGCTCCTCTCACTAGAAGAGGGAGGCTCTCATACAAATTAAGCACACATTGTTTTATAACTCAAGTACAAATCAAGCAAATGCAACCAAATTTAGCAGGTGGTGGTTTATGAATGTAAAAAATGTTTCTTAAGTGACTTGAGACCCCTCCCCTTTCTAAAAAGAGGGGGCTCCCGTTCAAATAAAACACAAATTTCTGCATAATTCGAGAACTAATTTAGCAAATTGATCCAAATTTGGTATGTGGAGATTTTTGAAGGTGAAAAATGCTTTAATGGTGGTTTAGACCCCTCCTATCACTGGAAGGGGAGGCTCTCATACAAATGAAACACAAATTTCTGCATAATGCAAGAACTAATCAAGCAAATGGGACTTAATTTGGCAGGTGGAGGTTTGTGAATGCAAGAAATGTTTCTATGGTGAGTTGACAGCCCTTCGCCCTCGGGAAGGGGTGCTTCCATACAAATGTAACACAATTTTCTGCATAACTCGAGAATTAATCAAGCAAATGGAACCAAATTTGGCATGTGAAGGTTTTTGGAGGCAAGAAATGTTTCTATTGTAATTTAAGATCCCTCCTCCTCTTCAAGGGGAATGGCTCTTATTCAAATGAAACACTAAATTCTGCATATTTCGAGAACTATTCAAGCAAATTAAACCACATTTGTCTGTCTGTCTGAACCTTATAGGCTCGTAAACTACTTAACCAAACAGCGTAAACATTTTAATGCAGGGATTTTTAGGGCTGATAAAGGTTCTTATGGTTGTTGGGGGGCTCTCATACAAATGAAACACAAATTTTTGCATAACTCGCGAGCAAATCAAGCAAATGGAGTCAAATTAGGCATGTGGGGGTTTCAAAGGCAATGATTGTGTAGTGATTTTAGACCCCTCTCCTTAATGAAGGAAGGGCTCTCATACAAATGAAACACAAACTTCAACCAAACATGACAACTATCCAGGCAACTAAAACACAAAATGTGTATTTCTCGGGTAAGAATCATGTTTTGATAGAAGCGTGAACCCCTCTGTAGTTAAAAAATACGCATGTCAAAAAACATACATAAACGTGTCAGTTCTATTAAATTTTCGTTCATTTAATTACAAGCGTAGCAGCGCTCGCACCGGGTACAGCTAGTCTTCTATCTATATACACGGTGTTCAATAAGTTCGGATACACTTTCAAAATTTGTTAAAAAAATGAAAACATGTTTTTTTATTTTTTGGATTTATGTTATTGAAAGCTATGTTTACAAGGAACGTTTACAACATTTCTCTTGGAATGACCCCCCCTTTGTACTCCTTAACGAGCTTCAAACGTTTCTCGAACGCGTCGCAGGCGGCACGCACGGACTGCATGGGCATTTCGTCCCAGATTTTGAGAATTACCGTCTTGAAATGATCCAAAGTGCTGACCTTGTATTCGTTCAGCTTCGCCATCATATAGGACCAAACAAAAAAGTCGAGAGGATTCAAGTCCGGGGAGCTGGGAGGCCACAAAGTTTTGTCCAGAAAGTCGGTTAAATTGTCCCGACACCAGGCTTGAACCACATTTGCCGTATGGGCTGGTGCACCGTCCTGCTGGAACACGTAGTGCTCATCGCCGTAGAGGCTTCGGAGACTGGGGGCAACAACCTTTTCCAAAACCTCAGTTTTGTAGTACGCCGCGTTGATTTTGACGTTTTTTTCAATAAACACCAAGGGTAGCTTACCACGTTTGCATACTGCCCCCAAACCATCACCGACGCGGCACTTTGGAACCGAGGGATGTTTATATTGGATTCAGGAATGCTGTCCCTCGATGGCGCCCACACCCGGTCATTTTGCACATCGTGCGGCTGCTGCAGCACGAACAGTTTCTCGTCCGAAAAACAAACTCCTGACCAGCGTGCCGAGAGAGGATCCTCTTAGCTCGATCCAACCGCTTTTTGCTGGTAGCCTCCGAAACGCCATGGACCTTACGTTTTTGTAAGGCCTGAAACCAAGGTCCTTGGTGAGTATGGTGTGAGCGGTTCCAATGGAAACGTTGAGATCTGCAGCCGTTTTCCGGATTGAGCGGTTCTTTTTGCGCCGAATTCGCTCCCTCACGATCTTGATGACCCGTGGCGTCCTCGCTGAACGCGGCCGACCGGATCTCTCACGGTCATTGGTCGAGGACGTCTCCCGGTATCGCCTGATGGTCGTGTAGACAAAGTTCCGCTTGACCCCATGCGATTTCAGCAGCCGGAATATATCGCCGGGTCGCTCACCGTTCAAAAAACGCTTAATTACGAAGTCCCGATACTCTTTCATCGCGCGTAACAAACGAACAACAACTAACAGTATGTCAACACCGCGCACATTCGGTAGCGTATGAATGAAGCTAAAGCTGACACCAATACCAATGCAGAATATGTACATGGCGCATACCTACGCAATGATGAAAACTTGTATTCGAACTTATTGAACACCGTGTATATAAAAATGGATTTCTGTCTGTCTGTCTGTCTGTCGGAACCTCATAGGCTCAAAAACTACTGAACCGATCAGAGTGAAATTTTGTATGGAGAAGGTTTTGGGAAAAGGAAAGGTTCTTATGATGGTTTGAGACCCCTCCCTTCTCTGGAAAGGAGGGCCCCCATACAAATGAAGCACAAATTTCTGCATAACTTGAGAGTTGATCAAGCAAAGGAACCCAAATTAAGCATGCGGAAGTTTTTGGAGGCAATAAATGTTTATATGGTAGTCAAAGACCCCTCCCCTCTCTAAAACGGAAGGCTCCAATACAAATGAAACAGAATTTTCTGCATATCTCAAGAACTAAACAAGCAAATGGAACCAAATTTGGCATGTGGGATTTTGTGAAGACAATTTTTTTTCTATGGTGGTTTGAGACCCCTCCCCTCTCCTAGAAGGGGTGCCGTCATACAAATGAAACTAAAATTTATTCGTAACTCTAGATCTAATAAAGCAAATGGAACCAAATTTGGCATGCGGGGATTTTAAAGGCAATGATTGTTTCTACGATAGTATGAGACCCCTCCTCTCTCTCTCTGGTAGGGGGGGTCCATACAAATGAAACAAAAGTTCCTATATATCTCGAGAAATAAGCAAACGGAACCAAATCTCACAGGTAGCGATTTTTGAAGGCAAGAAATATTTTTAAGGTGACTCGACACCCGTCCGCCCTCTGTAAGAGGGGGGCTCTCATACTAATGAAACACACATTTGTGCATAACTCGAGAACTAATCAAGCATATGGAACCAAATTTGGCATGTGAAGGTTTTTGGAGGAGCGAAATGTTTCTATAGAGGTTTGAGACTCCTCTGCCATCTGGAAGGGGCAAAGGGGGGCTGAGGGGAGGGGGTTCCATACAAATAAAACACACATTTCTGAATAACTCGAGAACTTATCAAGTTAGTGGAACCAAACTTGGCGTGTGGAGTTTTTCAAAGGCAAGAAATGTTTCTATTGTGGTTTGAGACTCCTCCGCTCACTGAATGAGGGGTCTCTAATATAAATGAAACTCGAATTTCTGCATAACTAAAGAACAAATCAAGCAAATGGAACTAAATTTGGCATATGGAGGTTTTTGAAGGAAACAAATGTTTCTAAGGTGGTTTGAGACCCCTCCGCCTTCTGAAAGGGGAGACTTCCATAAAAATGAAACATAATTTTCAGCATAACTCGAGAGCCAATGAAGCAAATGAAACCAAATTTGGCATGTTGAGGTTTTTGGAGGCAAAAAATGTATCTATGGAAGTTCAATACCCCTCCCCATTTTGAAAGGGGGGGTGAGCTCCCATATAAATAAAAAGCAAATTTCTGCATAACTGGAGAACTAATCAAGTAAATCAAACCACTTTTAGCATATGGGGGTTTTTGGAGGCTTGATTTCTATATGCATAAAAATGAATTTCTGTCTGCCTGTCTGTTTGTCAGACCCTTATAGACTCGGAAATTTCTGAACCGACTAACGTGAAAATTGATATGAAGGGGTTTTTGGGGCTGGAGAAGGTTCTTATGATTGTTTGAGACCCCTACTCTCTCAGGAAGGGGGGGGGGGGGGGCTCCCATACAAATGAAACACACATTTCTGCATAACTCGAGAACTAATCAAGCAAAGGAAACCAAATTTAGCATGTGGGAGTTTTTGGAGACAAGATATGTTTCTATGGTTTCTTGAGACCCCGCCAACCTCTGGAAAGGGGTGCTCCCATACAAATGAAACACAAATTTCAACCAAACATGAGACTTATCCCTACTGCCATGGAAATTTGTATGCAAGGGTTTATGTTTTGGAAAAGGATCCTATGATAGTTCGAGACCCCCTCCGCCTCTAGAAAGGGGGGCTCCCATGCAAATGAAAAACAAATTTGTGCATAACTCGAGAACTAGTCATGCAAATGGAACCAAATTTGGTATAGGCGAGTTTTTGAAGGCAAGAAATGTTTTTATGGTAGTTTGAAGCCCTTCCTCTCTCTGAAAAGCGGGGGTCCTCATAAAATTAAACACAAATTTCAAACAAACATGAGAACTATGCCTACTGCTATGCAAATTGGTATGCAGTATGTCCGGAAAAAGATCTAATGATAGTTTGAGGTCCCTCCCACCTCTAGAAAGAGGGGCTCCCATACGAATGAAACAAAAGTTTCTGCATAACTCGAGAACTAGAACATCATCACACCACAACTCGAGAACTAATCAAGCAAGTGGAACCAAATTTGGCATGTGAAGGTTTTTGAAGGCAAGAAATGTTTCTACGTTGGTTTGAGACCTCTCTCCTCTTTAGAAGGGCGCGGGGGTCATTCAAATGAAACACAAATTTGAACCAAACATGAGAATTATCCCCACTGGTATGAAATTTTTTATGCTGGGATTTTTGGAGTCGGCGAAGGTCCGAGACTCCTCCCTCATCTGGAAGGGGGTGCTCCCACACCAATGAAACACAAATTGCCACATCACTCGAGAACTAATCAAGCAAATGGAATAAAATTTGGTATGTGAGGGTTTTTGAAGGCAAGAACTGTTGCTGTGGAAGTTTGAGACTCCTCCCCTTCCTGTAGGGGTGGGTTCTCAAGAAAATGAGACAGAAATGTCAACCAAACATGAGAATTATACCAACTGTAATGAAAATTTATATGTAGAAGTTGTTGAGGCCAGAGAAGGTTCTTATGATGGTTTAAAGCTCTTCTCCCGTCTGGAAGGGGGGGGGGGGGCGGTCTACACAAATGAATCACAAATGTATGCAAAATTCAAATACTAACCAAGCAAATGGAACCAAATTTGGCATGTGGGGAGTTTTAGACAAGATTTTTTTCTAAGGTGGCTTGAGACCTAATCTCGCTGGTGGGAAGGGGGATGGCCTCTCAAACAAACGAAACAGAAAGTGGAACCAAACATGAGAATTATCCATGCAACTTAAACTCAAAATGTGTATTTCTCTGGTAAGAAGCATGTACTGATAGAAGTTTGACCCCTTCTTAGCCAAGAATGGTTGATGCTTGAGTTACTCTCAGTGCTACATTATGCACAAGAAGTTGATCAAAGGTTATGCAAGGGAAAATTACATTCAAACTGACAGGATACGGCTTCATTTGATGATACATTTTGTTGTCAATGAAATGCTTCTACGCAGAAAGAAAGACCTATAGAAACTACCGATCCAAAAGTTTAATTAAAACCATAAATCTTTGTTTTTTTTCAGAAATTACATTAGCAAACGAAAATAGTTTAACCAGATGCATTAACGAGCAGGTTCTATTGAATTTTCATTCATTTTGTTGCATGCGTAGCAAGGCTCGCACCGGGTTCAGCTAATTACATATAAAAACGAACTTCCCAGAAAATTACTGCACGCATTAGTTCCACTAAAACAAATAAACATTAATCGCAGCAAACCACTGACATACCTACATGTCTTACATTATTCTGTTTGTCATCGAAAGCCAATAACAACCTGCCCACTCCTTTTGCACCGACAAGCCAAGAAAATTCCTAACCTGAAGGAACTTCGAACAAACAGAGGATTTTCCCTCCAAACATTGTATTCCGTGTATGGGTTTGTTTGTCGTTTGCTCTATAAATATATGTAGTGATAATAACCGGCAATCGAAAACAACGAAAGGCAATAATCATAAAACTAAAGTGTGGCAATTTAAAAGCGAACGGTCCTTGGATCTGGCCCATCGAGTGGGGACGGATAAGCTGCTGGTGCACAGTGAGGTAGGTATTCTTGCAATCTCGACTTGCGTCCTCCAAGGAGTCTTTCCTTGGGTGGCACTTGCTACAATCCACGGAAATGGGTGCTTTCATTGAGTGTTGGCAACTGAGTCGAGCTGGCACTTGTTTTCTTTAATTTTCCTTCATTTTACCCTTAATGGGATCAAATTGAGACGGTGTGTGCAAATAGCCGGCATGGAATCCAACCAGTTCGGCCGTACTGAAAACGTGATAATTGAACGAGTTTATTAATCAGGGTAACGTGTTCTGTTCATTTAGTGAACGTCATTAGCAAGCAAGTCGGTCTGGGAATCAAACTGCGTTTATAGTCATCCTCTCTCCACCCAAAAGCCTCGGCATTTCTCTGTGACAATAAAAGCAACATTTTGACTCTTTTAACTGACCTATGTTGACACAGCCAAGAGTGTGAAACCTTCATAAATGATGAGCCTTTATGTTCCATTCAAAAGAAGAAAAACAAACTTCTGCTAAACCCGTCCCATTCATGCCCAGCAACTTCTTATCCATACATAGCTAAGTATCGTCGGCAAAAACAAAAATCCATTTAAAACTATTTATACAGAACAAGAAAAAAAAATCCCAACAGTGAACGAGACCTTCCATTGCCACACAGAAACAAAATAGGACGATTGACACACCAGCAGCCTGGAAGTTATACATTTGTATGTTATGTGGAGGAGGGGAAGAATAGTCAATAGTGCACTTCTGGTGTTAAATAGTGATTTCCCATCTACCATCCTAGAACGTTGGAAGATCATCGCCTGAAACAGCGCCATTTTCCTCCGACAGTCCGTTTTACATACTTCGCTAATACGGTTCCAGGGTTTTTGCTCGGCGAAACCCCCCATTCCACTACTTCACGTTATTGCACGTCAACGAAGAACGTAAATATTTGTAAATTACAACAATAACATTTTTCCCGACTGACGTTTGAAAGGAAAAACTTTTATTCCATCCGAATCGCGTCGAGTCTCGAGAATGCCGGTGATGGGTTGAAAATTTTCCTTCCTTTCGAAGGTTGAGAATGCCACATGAAGGTATATGCTTTTGTGTGTGTGTGGGTATGCCTATTGTTCGTTTGGATTGAGAATAAAAACTGTTCCTTCTATAACAAGTTCGGTTCCGGAAAGGTTTTCAGGAAAAGTGGAAGGATACGCTGAGTGTCAAAACGGGAAAAGTGAGACATATTTGGTAGAAACAAATTTTGGCAGCACGAACGGTGGCATATTGGCGTGAAACTGCGGATTGTTTACTGCAGTCGTTCAGGGGAAGTTTAAATGGGTTTTTGAAAAACTTGCTGCTAAATGCACCTTGAAAATTACATTTACGGAGAGCTCGAACATTGCTTTTCAAGATCACATATATAGATTTGTCAATGAGTTTTTGAATAATATAGGAAAGGGGGCAAAGCGTACGATTATTCACAAAATCATACTAACGGTAAAATAAATAAAGGGTGGAACGGTCAAAAATTGGTCAAACATGATTAAAAGCGCACTGATAAGCTTATATGGCTTGTCATCAAACCATTTCGGGTTCCGTAAAGGAAGGTCAACGGTGGATGCACTTCGGATTGTCGTCGACAGTGCGTATAAGGCACTCAAGCAGCAGGGGAGAGGTTATCGATATTGTGCGGTGACAACGATAGACGTCAAGAATACTTTTAATAGCGCTAGCTGGGAAGCCATCGCCGAAGCGCTACACATAATCAGGATTCCGTTCTATCTATGCAAGATTTTAGGTAGCTACTTCCAGAACCGGGTTTTGCTGTACCATACAGAAATGGGCCAGAAGTCGATTAGGATCACGACGGAGTGCCACAAGGTTCCATCCTTGGACCGATGCTTTGGAACGCCAACGGGAGTCAAGATCGTTGGTTTTGCAGACGATATTGTCCTGACAGTTACAGGCGAGACGCTAGAGGAAGTGGAGATGTTGGCGACCGAAGCGGTTGAAACGGTTGAGAACTGGATGCGCGGAAATAAACTGCAGATAGCACACCACAAAACGGTCAGCGGTGCAAAGCGGTGAAACGAGCGGCAATCGTCATGTGAGGGCATGTCATAGCCTCGAAGCGAGCACTGAAGTACTTGGGAGTGATGATCGATGACCGGCTGAACTTCAACAGAACTCTTAAAATTTTACAGATTTCTGTAAAAAATCTAAGTGTGTTTTTAAGTGGCGAACAAGCCCAGGAGGCTGAAAGCCACTAAAATAAAGATTAACAAAAAAAATCTAGGTGGGTTAACAAGTGACTCGGTTTATTATAACCTTTTCTCGGTAGTGTGGCCTAATACGACAAATTCATTTGAATAGCATATATGAAATCAGCCACCCAACATTATTTGGAAACACATAACTTAGCTAGGGTACGGGACTGGTTTTAACAAGCTGTATACATGCATACATACATTTATTTGTTCAACATCACATTTAGGATAAGACATAATCAACAATAGTACGCCACAATACTCGGTTTGCTGCCACCGCTCTCCAATCTCGGTCACGCCCCACCGCCCATCGGCACCTTCCGGCTTTGGCCACCTTCTGGATGCTAGGTTTGCCTTAGAGTGCAGCGAGCGCATGGTTCATCCTTCGCCTCCACACACCGTTCTCCTGCACACCGCCGAAGATCGCTCTTAGCACGCGTCACTCGAAAACTCTGAGTGCTTGCAGGTCCTTCTCGAGCATGGTCCATGTCTCGTGTTCGTCGAGGACCACCGGTCTGATTAGCGTTAGACCACAGTTTCTTCTGGAGCCCGAAGTAGGCACGACTTCCACTGATGATGCACCTTCAAATTTTCACGACTCGTATTGTTGTCAGCCGTCAGTAAGGATCCGAGGTAGACAAATTCCTCCAGATATCCCCGTTTATCGTGGCATTACTTTCTAGGTTGAACCGGTCGTGTTCGGTTCCACCTACCAGCATGTACTTTGTTTTCGACGCATTCACCACCAGTCCGACCTTTGCTGTTTCGCGTTTCAGGCGGGTGTAGAGCTCTGCCACCGTTCCAAATGTCTTGCGATAATGCCCATGTCATCCGCAAGGCACAACAATTAACCAGATTTCGTGAAAATCGTACCCCGGCTCGTCGCATTGCAGCTTCCAGAGCGATGTTGAATAGTAGGCATGAGAGTCCGTCACCTTGTCGCAGTTCCCGACGAGATTCGAATGAACTAGATAGTTCACCCGAAACCTTCACGCAGTTTTGCCTACCGTTCATCGTTGCTTTGATGAGTTAATTTTCTATAGCTCTGTGCGGTCGATACTGTCGTATGACGCCTTGAAGTCGATGAACAGGTGATGCGTTGGGACCTGGTATTCACGGCATTTCTGGAGAATCTGCCTTACTGTGAGGATCTGGTCCGTTGTCGATCGGCCGTCAATGAAGTCGGCTTGATAACTTCCCACGAACTCACTCGTTTTAGGTGACAGACGACGGAATATGATCTGGGATAGCACTTTATAGGCGACATTCAGAATTGTGATCGCTCTGAAGTTCTCCCAATCCAAATGATGGGGTATGGGGCAGATAACCCCTTTCTTCCACTCCTCTGGTAGCTGTTCAGTTTCCCAGATCCTGGCTATCATCCGTTGCAAGCAGGTGGCCAACTTTTCTGGGCCAATCTTGATGAGTTCAGCTGCGATACCTTTTTTACCAGGTGCATTGTTGGTGAACTCCAAGTGTACCGATAAGGGAGGCTGTGTTGGAAAAAGGTGGTACGAATGGCCATGTTCTTGGAGGCGGCAAAATCAATGAGCCGTAGGCCGTTTTCGTTAGTCAGCTGGTAGGCGCTGAACTTTTCAATCGATGGTTTGAATTCCTCCTCATGGCCTACCTGAGCGTTAAGGTCTCCTATGATGATCTTGACGTCATGGCTTGGGCAGCAGTCGTACTCACGGTCGAGCTGCGCGTAGAATGCGTCCTTGTCATCATCAGTACTGCCAAAGTGAGGGCTGTGCACGTTGATTATGCTGAAATTGAAGAATCGGCCCTTGATCCTCAACCTGCACGATGAAAGCTGTTCCCAGCTCGCGTATGTTGCCTGGTAGAAAGTATGATTACCTCTAAGGAGTGTATCGAAAAGTAGTTATAAACATTCGATGCGTTATTACGCATAAACTACTGTATATATTTTTAGCGTGTAAGCGCCATTTGCTTTGTTTACATGTCAAAAATGATTATTCGGTTCATTCATTTCCGTTGATAAAGTTGTATTCAAAATGTCGCGAATTGAATTTGAGACTAAAAAGAAAATTCTGCACACTTGGTGCACCGAAAAGGGTGTTACTTACAACCAGATTGCGAAAAGAGTAAATGTTCACCCGGCAAGTGTAAAACGCATCATCGAAAAGTTTGGTAAGGAGTGCTCCCTCAAGGATTTACCAAGAAGTGGCCGGAAACCCGGCTCCAGCAACCCCGATTTGGACCAAAAAGTTGTGGATTATATTCAACGGAACAAATCTGCCTCTACTCGCGATCTAGCCAAGAAGTTCAGGACCAGCATCGGAATGATTCAACGAATCAAGCGCAGGAATGACTTGAAGACGTACAAAAAGCAGAAAGTGCCCAAACAAACTCCGGAACAAAAGTCTCGTTCCAAAACCAGGGCTCGAAAGCTGTACAGCTGCATTTTGGACAATGTCAACCAGTGCATTTTGATGGATGACGAAACATACGTTAAAGAAGATTCAAGAACGCTACCGGGGCCACAGTTTTATACTAAATCTGTTGGGGAACGTGTGCCAACCGCAGATACGACTGTTGCGATGGAGAAATTCGGTCAGAAGGTGCTCATTTGGCAAGCTATTTGCACATGTGGCTTGCGTTCTTCAATTTTCTATACAAAAGGAACTATAAATGCTGAGATTTATCAAAAGGAATGTTTGAAGAACAGGTTGCTACCATTGTATAGAAAGCACCAGTCCCCTCCTCTCTTCTGGCCAGATTTGGCATCGGCACATTACGCCAAATCCACTCTACAGTGGCTGACGGAGAATAACATCAAGTTCGTAGAAAAAGACATCAACCCACCAAACTGTCCCCAGTTGCGACCGATCGAACGCTATTGGGCAATAGTCAAGCGTATATTTAAGAAGGATGGTACAGTGTCCCAAAACATGACCGATTTTAAGAAAAATTGGGCAGCGGCATCCAGGAAGTGCACAAAGGTCACTGTGCAGAATTTGATGGCAGGTGTCAAATCAAAGGTACGGGCATTCTACAGAAATGAACATGATGACTAGTTTTTCCGTTTGGATCTTTTGTAAACATGTTAAGCTATAATAAACTGAAATAGTATGTTAATTTTAACCATGTTTTCATGCCTATTTTATTATTTGGAAGTTTATAACTACTTTTCGATACACTCCTTAAACTTTAAGCTGTTGCATGAAAAAAACTAACCTCGCTTATCACCTTAAAAGTATGAAAGATAGAAAAAGCCATCATTTTCTCCGTCTTTTTTTCTCACACACGAATTTCTGAACACAAAGGCACCAGTCATTGTCAAATCTGAGGTGTGACGTCACTGTAACTTGGACAATAACCATGGTTAACAAAAAAGAGAGGAAACATGGGCTTTCTAAAAAGCAACAAACAGTGTTGCCATAGTTGCCGCTCAACAGCGAAGCATTATTTATCTTTGAGTACTATTGGACAGCTCCGAAACATGTCAGATGATGGACAATATAATCATAGGCATAGATCAACCTCAAATAACTGGAAAAAAACGTTTAATATATAAAGTGATTTTAAGATCATCTCAATGTGAAATAAATTTAACTCAATTTTCAACATCACATTCTAGCATCAAGTCTAGATGTGAGAAAGAGCTGATGAAGATATTTCCTTCGGTACACGCAAACAAATGCAAAATTCACAAAGGCAAAATTTTAGCGAAATTCTTCAGCAGGCATGCAACTGATGGTTTTCTAGATGATGTATTTTAAATTTTCAAAATGACCGTAATTGGCAATCAATCATGATTTAAACATCGAATCAATAGCCTGATACAAAGAGCATATGTTCGTATCGTATGTTGCGCCCCTCTTCTTCTATTACCTGTCGATTCGTTTTCGAGAACCATTTTCACATTCTCCGACATTCTTACGACATGCCCAGCCCATCGTAGTCGACCGATTTTTGCGTTGTGTACGATGGGAGGTTCTCCCAGCAACTGGTGCAATTCATGGTTCATTCGCCTCCTCCACGTTCCGTCTTCCATCTGCACTCCACCGTAGATGGTACGCAACACCTTCCGTTCAAAGACTCCATGGGCGCGTTGGTCCTCCACTAGCAATGTCCAAGTTTCGCAGCCGTAGAGAACTACCGGTTTAATTAATGTTTTGTAGATGGTCAACTTTGTGGTTCGGCGAACTTTGTTCGATCTTAGCGTCCCTCGGAGTCCAAGGTAGGCACGATTACCAGCCATAATGCACATTTTTATTTCTCTGCTGGTGTCGTTATCGGCGGTCACCAATGAGCCCAGATACACAAATTCGTCTACTACATCGATTTCATCACCGTCGATCTGAACTTGTGCTAGGAGGCTAACATTGTCTTCTCGTGAGCCTCTTCCCTTCATGTATTTTGTTTTCAGCGCTTTAATCACAAGCCCAATCCTACCAGCTGCAGCCTTAAGTCTGATGTACGTTTCCGCCATCGTCTCAAATTTACGTGCTACGATATCAACGCCGTCGGCGAAGCCAAATAGTTGGACAGACTTCCTGAAGATCGTGCACTCGTGTCTATCCCAGCTCTTCGAATCACACCCTCCAGTGCAATGTTAAACAACAAACACGACAATCCGTCACCTTGCCGTAACCCTCTCCGAGATTCGAAGGGACTTGAAAGCGTCCATGATACTCGGAAGACACACATCACTCGATCCATCGTTGCTTTGGTCAACCGCGTCAGTTTTTCTGGAAATCCATTTTCGTCCTGTTTCCTAACAACTGATTAAAACAGTCACCTCTGATTAAGCCGTTCCTTACCCTCTGTTAAATCCATTTTTAGATCCATTTTTTCGACCGATGATATCGTGGTTGGAATAGACTACTATTTGCTCGTCTCGGAGGCACGCGGATGTTCAGTTGAGAGATAAGCCTTGTGCAGTCAATTTCCTTATTTAAAGCTATCAGGCAGTACGGGTTAGTGAAGTCTTTAGAGATTTTCGACCCAAACCCTAGCTGGTGATTAGCCTTAGATACTTATATCGCTAAGTTTGTCGGTTCTATGAAGAACGAAGCCATTAATGGAATAGCAAAACGTTGTCGGCTGGTTGATGCAATCATACAACATAAACATACAGTTCAGAATTTTGATCATAAGTTTATTCCAAGGACACCTAACAGCAAAAAGATCCAGTAATGATTTAAGATGAATACAATCATCGGCAGTCTGCCCCACAAACACAGTTTTAGGTCATCATCATACGAGCCATAATGAGAGATAATTTTTTTTTCATCCAAAAGTCACGGACTTGTTGACACGCCCTCGTACAACAGAATTAGGAGAAAATTATTCAACCCACTCAAAAGGTCATGTTTAGAGGATTCTGTTTAAATTAAGAGATTTATATTCTGATTTCTAAAACTTTCGATTGCAATTGAGCAAAATTTGCTTATATTACCTCAACCTTAATATTTGTTGATACGCTTGGTGCGAAAATTATAATTATTTTATTTTTTGATAAAATATTCCCTTGACTATCACTAACGAGATGAAATGAAATATTCCTCTAGTCTGCAATGTTGTCACAATAATAAATGCTCTAAATGAACCGTTAGTTAAAATAATGCAGTGAAACATGTAACTTATAGTAATTCACAGATAAACAAGCACTCAAACTCTTCGAATCAACATTCGTGCATATTTCAAGGCAGTCTCTGCTGGTGATCCAAAGCTTTTCCAAACAATCGAGGTCCATCCATTTGTTTTATCCCATTTGCCAGTGAGATGACTGAAAATTCAACACATTGATTAATTAATCAGCACCAACGCACAACCCAACATCCAACTCACGTGTCGTAGCAGCGTCCTTCAAAATACCACCAACCTCCCGTGTATGGAGTATTGCATTCCTTTCTCGGACCATTATCTGATGCCGTGAATTTGCTCAACTTGTGTGCCGTAAACGAGTCACCTGCCGTTCCGGTATACGTCCCGAGATCTTTAACCGGATAATGATCTGCCTCAGGTCCAATTGCAAACTTAGTATACCGAGCGTATCGATAGTTTTCTGCGAAGTCCTCCATTTCCATCAGCACCTCATAGGCTGTGTTCTTCGTCAAATGATGCAATCGTTCCAGACCCAACCAGAACTCCTGCCCAACCGTTCCAAATCCGTTCCGGTAATCCGACCAGTTTCTATCGAAATCCACCGATCCATCGAATCTCTGCAGTACAACAAGCCAATCTCCTCCAAACCGTTGCTGGTCCATAAAGACTGTCGTTTCCTGATCTGCAATTATCATTCGGCACACCCCCGATTTACGGCTCGACACTTCCGCACAATCATGTACCCCCACAGTCATCTTGGGCCGTAACTTCAACAATGCATTCTCAACGCGATCGTGATTGGAGCAAAACGTCTGAAGTTCCAAAATCTGGCGAGATTGGTCCGTAATTAGACTAACGTTTGCTCCGAAAGCATCCTCCATGCCTTCCACTAAGTTGACAATTTTTCGCTCATGTCGGTCAACGATGGTATTTAGTTGTCGCTGTTCGGCTTCAATGCGTCGTTGGTAGTTCAGAAATCCTTCACCCTGCTCTTTCAATTGAACGAACAGTTCTGAAAACCTATCAAAGTGGTGTTATTTCTCCAATCGATTTCCAATCCATATCACTTACCGATACTCCAAAGAATCCAACTTTGACTGAATAAGTTCATATCCAAATCCAGCGCTAGATGTTTCTGCAGGGACAATATCCGCTGTTTGAATGGTCACTACGCAAAACGCTGTCACCAAGAGCAGCAACGTCGCAGAGCTCGGTCGTGACATCTTGTTGGTTCTGAATGTCGATCGATCGCAACTGAAGTAAGTTGTTTCGATGCCGTCTGTTTTATTCATACAATCGTCTTCGACGGGGATCAACATTCGCATGGTTTTATCAGTTGTGGTATATGCGGTGAGGTGTGCTTCGTAGCGTTGCTAAAAAATGCGATTTCATCAGCTGCAATAACCACAAACAAAGGAAGAAAATGCCAAAAATAAACTGAACAGTAAGTGACGAACCAGAACCTGCTTTAAAATCACCGTAATAAGGAACACAGAGAACATTATTAATCCCCCTATTGGGAGGTTTCACAAGTGTTACTAAATATCATTCTGAAAAAAAAAGTGAACACGGGAAGTACAATGATTTAAGGAAACCCATTTAAGTATTTGAGGTGCTCGCATGTAATTAAATGAACAATGTAAATAAATGAGTGCGAGTCACTGTGATACAACTTGCTCAGAGCCTAGCATATACGAGTGTCAATTTTGAAACAAATTAATGTCATTTGAAATTAATTTCAATCAAAAGCAGCTTTTGTGGATGTAGATTCGAATATCTTTGCTATGTTCATTTCACATATTCCTTATTTTTTCGGTCCTACTTGTAGGATTTAAATGACATATGGAACTTGATTTTTTGTCTCACACAGAGCTTTCCATTTTAAGAAGGGTTAAAATCCAATGAGTAAACTTTAATGCAACAGTCTAGACAGGGTCATAAGACCTTCATGCGAAAGGTATTTCAACCTGGGGTTTATTGCTAGGAATTTCATTTTTCCCACTATGTAGTTCATTTATTTGGGAGGCTCAATCGCGTTAGCTTAACGGTGCCAAACATGCATTGCTTTTTACCCTTCTTACATCAATAGAAGGGTATTAAGATCGCTTGAAAACTCGACTTTTTATCCGAGGCCCACAGGGCCGAGTGTCATATACCATTCGACTCAGCTCGACGAACTGAGCACATGTCTGTGTGTATGTATGTGTGTGTGTATGTGTGTGTGTGTGTGTGTGTGTATGTGTGTGTGTGCGTTACAAATAATGTCACATCGGTTTCTCAGCCATCTGTGAACCGATTTGAGTTCTGTTGACGGCAAATGGAAGCTACAACATTCCCATAGAACGCTATTGATTTTTTTTTCATTCGGACATTTCGTTACGAAGATATGAACGAAACAGTACTTAAAGGCCTATTATAATAGTATTCAAACAGTTTAGTCTCCGATTACATACTGAGCTATTTGTGTACCGATTTTAGTTTTGTTGGTACCAAATCAAAGTTATGATATCTCCAAATAACTGGTCAAAATTTCATTATGATTGGATAATCCTTCATGGAGATATGACCAAAACAATACCTGAGAGAACGAGAGCAACGAATTGTGAGATGAAAATATACTCGTTGCAGTTCAAAACCAAACAGTACCACTCACACCCATCGATGCCGCTTGCATTCTATTGTGTCAAATCTGGGGCATTGTATAGCACATACAGGGGACTAGCCACACTAAGCGACTCTATAGAATTCAGGATCGATTAGCTCGAGTGGTTTTGAATTGCAACGAGTATATTCGAAAATTACACAAAGTTCCCATTTACTATAACTACACAATTTTGACGATTAAGAATTAAGTATTCATTTAGCATCTTGATTCCGTATTGATAATCAAAATTCATTCTGTGGACTAAATATACGAAATTTCTAATATTTGTGTAAATTATTCTTTTATATAATAGGTCGTTAAACACTATTAATGTCAATATTTTAATCACTTCGATAAACAATATGTTCAGGATTGACAAATAGTTCATTTTATAAACTAAATGTTTGAATATTCCAGGATCTTCTTGGAATTTCTGATGAAAATATGTATCCAGTACCATATTGGCCACATTTGAGTTCGTAATTCTGGTGAAATGTAAGAAGGGTTCAGTCTCACCATCGGTGGATTAATGCGGGTTTTTAATAACATGATTGGCTTAATACTAGTATTAGTACGACTTGGGCCGTTTACTCGCGGCTTACTTGTTGCTAGGACCCTGCACAAAGATAATTTGCATTTATTTGTTTCGTATGCATTGAAAGAATAATTTCAAAATGTAAAAAAAAAAACATGTATGGTTCAAGAAAGGATAACATGCATTTTATTTCATTCAGTGCTTAAAATTTTATTACAAAGTAATCGTTTGCAGAGAATTCCATACAAACTTGGATTCGTTTGCGAACTAACCTACCGTGGACAAAATGGATTTCAACAATCATATTCTGGAGAAAGGTTTAAACGGTCAGGATCTTCACATGCTCAATACAATGTTGGACCAGTCTTGCGTACACAACAGAAAAAAAGTAAACACATCCATAAATGGGACGGGATAATAATGTAGTGACTCATCATTCGCAAATCTTATATTGTGTGGTTTGTGAATTTATATGACTGAAGCTTCAAATCGTCGTAAACTATGGCTTCATCGGAAGATTTTGAAATTTTCAGTGGTTTTGCTAACTTTGGGATGGAAATCAAATAATTTGGCTTGATTTGTTGCCGGATAATCTTGCGCATTTGTGGAGTTCGAACGTTGCGCTTTTTTCTTCTCTTCTTGGTATCGTTTTATTGCGCAACTCACTGTAGATTTTCACCCATATTCAGGGTCTTTGCAATCACTGAAACAGTTTTTCATTTTCGAACGAGTTCAATTACATCTGCGCGCATCTCATTCGACTTCATTTCGAATGAATTAGAAATCACAACTATACCAAACTTACGCATATTCATGAAATCATAATATGTGTCACTTCATGACATTATGGCTATGCTTTATGATATCATGAGGGAACTCACAATCATCATGTAAAGACTGTATTCGATGAAATTTGGACACACAAAATAGGTCACCAAAAATTTTCCTTGAGTCCGATTCTTTTCAAACTTTTTGGAAATAAAGTACTACTAAATAGTTAAGTTTTGACATCATTGGTTTATTGAACCTCTTCTCCTAACCCAAATGCCCGCACCTTTGCCTTGACCTCTTTCATCAAATTTTGGGCAATGAAAGGACCGACTTGCTTACTTACTTTTAACCACACTTTCTTTAGTTCAAGTTCATTTTCTATCAGTTTTGTAGTTTTAACGAGCTTTGCCTTCATGATTGCCCAAAATTTTTCAATTGAACGAAGTTCCGGAGTGTTTGGAGGGTTGACGTCTTTTGGTACAAAAACTACATTATTATCTTTGTACCAGTCTAAGACGGTCCGGGCATAGTGGCAAGATGCCAAATCCGGCCAAAACAGTGTCGGGTCACCGTGAGATCTGAAGAAGGGCAGAAGTCGTTTTTGGAGGCATTCGTCCTTGTGGATTTGCCCGTTGACGCTGACTGGATGTTGTGGATTTGTCCGTTGACGGGCTGACTCATTTTGCCACATCCGCAGATCGCTTGCCAGACAAGGATTTTTTTTGGCAAATTTCGACAGTTTCTTCTTCCGTACACTCTCCGGAACGGCCAACTTAGAGGTGGCGACGTAGTGTTCCTGTCCTGACATTTGTTTGGTGTCGGCTTTAATGTAGGTCGCATCGTCCATCACAATGCAGAACGGTTTTGTGAGCCACTCCATGTACAGTTTTCTTGCACGAGTTCTGTTTATCGCTCCGATTTGGTGTCTTCTGGACCTTGTACACATGTAATCCAGAACGTTTCATTGTGTGCTGCACAACACAAACTGAAACTTTCGCCTTTTTCGCAACATCCCTGATCGAAATGTTGGGATAACGCTTAAATTCGTTCAATACCATCCTGGCCTTCTCCGGATATGATGTGCCACGTTTTTTGCCACTACCATTTTTCCGCTTGGTTGTTTTGATCACATAAGATACGGTTGAATGTGCAATTCCGAGCTGTTTTCCGATCCATCGGTGAGATATTTTTAATAAATTTTTTTTTCATCTTGTTTTTTCTTTGATTCCGGCGAAATTAGAAAGTTTTTCTTGTTTTATGTCAAATAGTTTTCATATTTTGTTATTAAAAAGTTTTGTTTTTTGGTCTTAATCCGGAACCAAACAAAAATTATTTAAGGTTAGAATTTAAAGTTTTATATCTACACATCAAATTTGACATCGTACAATTACAGCCTCAAATTATCACGGTTGGAACTTCATGCCCCGATAAAGCAACTATCGTCGTTTTTGGCGGCGCAGATTATAAGACAGAAAATATACTGCATGCCATTTGTATCTGCATGCATGTAACCTATGTGATAAACCTCTAGTACGCGCCGGTCTTCACGCCACTGTGGCTGTTTAAGTCAAACTTTTACCTTTTTAAAATACCAGTATCGATCGTAGAGCTACCAAATAGCACTAGATTTGCTGAGGTCGATTGATTGATTGATTGATTGTTGATCTTTTTCTTTATTTTCTTTGTTTTCATACCATTTCCGTAACATACACAAAACAAAGCCAAACACTATTGAATGAATTAACTTATAAAATACCTGAAAGAATCTATTTTAAATACCTAAAGGAATCCGTTTTTTCTCATATACATAAATACCCAAGTAGCACACTACAGTGATAACTAGTTGTAGTTACTTGATCATGACTTAGCAAGTCATATTTATGTTATCTCAACCAAATGGCAGCAAGTGTACTACTAGGGTATGTTGTATGTTACCATGAACTCGTTTCATGGTACCTATGTTGAATCATGTTCATGTGTTCATGATTTTTTTCGTAGTTCTAAATTAAATTTTTCATGATTTCATGAATCAACTTGCCCGTTTTCGTCTCTAAAATTGGAATCATTAATGACAGGTGCCAATTATCATGAATTGGAGTGCATGTTTTTATGAATATTAATTTATGGTTACTAATCAGATGCTTCATGATTTTATAAATCAAGTTGCCACTTTTCGTCATCAAAAATCATAAACATAACGCCAAAGTGGCGTTACGTTGGATCATAACAAGCTGATTCATGATTTCGTGACTTTTATTCATGTTGTATATTCATAACATGAAAAACCACGTTTTTTTTAATGATTTCATGAACCATGAACCAGCCCCGGATTTTTTCCCGTGCTTAAGACAATGTTCAAGGTGTTAAGCCATGATGTAGGTATGCTTAGTTGAATACGACAAAGTCTGTACGGATAATTTGCAGACACCCTGTAGTGGCACTGTGGTTGGAAGAGTTACATTGAAACAGTATAAACGTTAACAAAGCTTAATTGTTTGTTATTGCTTATAGAGAATGTAAAACTCTCATAACGCATCACTTTTGCCAATCGAACTCAGTTACCTCCAGCAAAGTATTGCTGTGTAGCTGCACCTTTACCGACTTAGCTAAGGAAGGACCCGTGACTAGTTATGCTGGGAGTTCAATAAGTTTGAATACAACTGTTCAGCGTTGTTTATGTGCGCACAATGAGCATTCTGTGTATTGGTGTTGGTGTCGTCTTATGCCTCAAATATAGGATAACCGACACGAATCGATTTGCTGTCATTTGTTGTTTTTGTACCGCGCACGGCAAAGTAGTGCCGCGACATCGTAGTAAAGTTGTTTGCGAGAGGTGAGCGACCCGGCGACATATTCCGGCGGTTGAAATCCGGGGTGAAGCGGAATTTCATCTATACCACCATCCGTCAATACCGGGAGACGGGCTCGATCAAGGACCGTGCGAGATCCGGGCGGCCGTGTTCGGCGAGGACACCAGCTGCCATCAAGATGGTGAGGGAGCGGGTTCGTCAAAAAATGAACCACTCAATCCGGAAAACCGCTGCTAACCTGGATGTGTCGATCGGGACTGCTTACACCATCATGACGGAGGACATGGGGCACAAGCCGTAAAAGAAACGCAAGATTCACGGGGTAACAGGGGCTACAACGAAGAAGAGGCTGTACTGAGCCAAACGGATATTTTCCGGCACGCTGGTCAGTGTTTTCTGACGAGAAACTCTTTGTCTTGCAACAAACGCACAATGTCCAATGTTGGCTGTGGGCGCTGACGTTGGTCAGCATTCTCCCGTTACACATAAACATCCTGCGGTTCCAGAGCGCCACGTCGGTGATGGATTGAAGGGACATATCCAGGCATGGGAAGCTCTCACTAGTGTTTTCATTCAGAAAAAACGTGAAAATCAACGCCTCGTACTCTAAGATCATGGATCTAATGACTGTTCCAGAAAGTATAAGCACACCTTATTTTAACGGTCACTTTGAATATAATGAAATATTTCAACATGTTTTGGCTGCATCCTTTTGTTTGCACATTTCTGAATGACATAGCATCAAAAAAGTGCCCAGTTTTGTGTTACCTATCAAAATGCGCGGTCTTACTCCGGAACAACGAAAACGTATCGTGCACAAATGGTGCACTGTGAGCGGACTCTCCTTGAAAAAAAGGCCAAGGAAGAGGGTGTAAGCGTCGGAGCGGTACGATCTGCGATTCGACAATATAGAGAACAGTGTACGTTTGAAGATGCGCCGAAGAGTGGTCGGAAATCCGGTCCTGTTAGTCCGGATATCGATAAAAAGATCAGGGATGTATACAAGCGAAAACCAGCGACTTCCGTTCGGGATGTTGCGATAAAACTAAGGACCTCGTCGAGTAACGTCACGCGTGCCAAAGAAAGACTTGGGCTAAAAACATACCGGAAGCAGAAAAAACTCAAAAAGAACCCAAAGCAGGCTGCATCCGTGAAACCACGGGCCCGCAAACTCTACGATTCGTTATTGTGTAGAAATTCTGGGTGTATAATAATGGACGATGAAACGTATGTGAAACTAGATTACAAAACGCTTCCCAGACCACAATTTTATACAGTAAGCGAAGACAAAGACATCCTCGAAACGCAAACGGCAATTTTTACCGAAAAATTCGGTAAGAAAGTTATGGTTTGGCAGGCAATATGCGACTGTGGTAAAACATCTAGTCCGTACATTACAACGGAGACGATGAACACTCAGAAATACGTTAATGAATGTCTCCAGAAGTGATTATTGCCGATGGTCAGGCAGCACGAAGGTCAAGTAGTGCTTTGGTCTGATTTGGCGTTATGTGATTACGCAAAGGACACTTTAGAATCGTACAGAAGTCAAAATGTATGTTTCGTGCCCAAAGACATGAATCCGCCGGCTTTAACCAAAGCAAAGCTTCGAAAACTCACAAAACTAGCGGACGATATCCCAAAATTTAAAAAAGATTGGCCACAAGTGGTCAAAATGGTGGAAAGTACCACTGTGCAGAAGCTAATGGGTCATGTTCGAGTAAAAGTGAGGAGTCTTGGCTATGATTAAATATTTTGATTAAACGAGAGTAAAATATCATATAAAACACAAACACAAATATGATTTGCCAAATAAAATTATTAAAACTAAAAAAAAACATGACATTTGTGTTATTTTGTAAGTGTACTTATACTTTCTGGAATAGTCTATCGAAAAGGTTGCAGCACCAGCACTTTGGGAACTCTACGGGAGGGATCATTACGTCTTTCATCAAGACGGCGCACCGGCCAACACGCTGAATATCGTCCAAACGTTACTATAAATTAGAAGAAAAATTAGTAATCTCCATTTAATTCCAACTACCTTTGCTTATCTTCGACAGATACGCGAATTTCGTCTACAATGTGCAGACTTCTTCAGTGTCTCGTACTAATAACTCGACAGCTCAAACCCTCTAGGGTCCAAACGTTGTGTCGCGAGAATTTGACTGATTTTCTCGAAAAGATTTTGTGGCCTCCTAGCTCCTTGGACCTTCATTCCCTGGACTTTTATGTCTATGGTCGTATATTATGGACCAGTTGAAAAACTTCATTTCCATGATCTGGAACAAAATGCCGATAGACCAGGTGCGTGCTGCTTGCGATTCTTTTGGGAAACGCCTCAAGCTCGTCATACAGCACAAAGGGTGGGAAGGGGGGATGCTCCCAGATAGTTTGTCGTAAAGGTTCTCAATACACTTCAATAAAAATTGATTTAGAATAGAATATCTTGTATTTTTATGTTTTGTAACACATTTTTAAAGTGTATCCGTACTTATTAAGGTATGTGTATGTGGTTGGATCAAGTAATTTGCGAGTCATTGAAATGTTGAGAGTAATGAACCGCTTCGATAGCGTTATGAAAGTGTTGTTCCAGTTTGCTTCAGCTTTCAAGCGTTCCCAGGCTTACATCTCCATTTTAAATGAAGAAGCAGAGAAACCACAAAATGGGTCAGGTCCTATGAACTGATCAATTGCTCAATGGTCGGAAACCCAGAACAAATAGACTTGGCTTTCATGTTTCTGGCTTTAAATCCTAGTAGCACACTTGTTACAAACCGGTTAAAGTGACTGTTTTGTGGCGCATATAAGTCACAATGAAGTTGGTGCAACAATTTTTTATCATCGGGTGCTGCTTTGGCAGCATTTAGAGCTACTTGACTGTCCGACATAATTCATATATTTGAATATCTGTAGTTTCTGCCTAAGCATATAACAGAACATTCCAATTGCTTGAATTTCAGCTTGGGATACGGTTGGCTACTAACCCATCGACATTGCCATGTTAATCTCAGGAACAGTTATACCTCTTTTGCCTTGATTGTTCATTTTTGAACCGTCTGCATAGAATCAATCGATCCTTGACAGATGTTTGAATCACCTCTTTTCCGAAGAATCACATCCAGGATCACTAACTTGATATGAACAGTCAAAGTTGTATTTTAACGTAGGACTACGTTTTTTTCTATTCCGGATGTCATTTCAATTCTATTTGTCTCAATTTTGAAAAATGAGAGCGTTACGCAATAGTGAAAGGTTTTTGAACGCTAAAAACTCTCGTTTGTTTGAACAGAATGACTTTATACGTTTGATAAGAAAAACTTACATATATTTTTGATCAATTTTTCAATTTTGTGGTATGAGTATAAGTAGTTCAACTTTTTAGTTAAAGATGACCTAATTTTCCTCCCATACAAATGTGCACATGGACAGCTTGAAAATTTGGTTACCCTTGCTGGGTCCTCAAAAACGGGTGACAAATGGTTCAAATTGCCCTCCTCTTTGTAGTTTGCTATGTTTCATTTCAACGGCCATAGCCATAGCCATAGCCAAACTGATTTCATTGGGATAAACATTTGTATCTGTTGACGAATCAATAATAAATAAAGAAATAAATAAATTCAAATTCGATTGTTCTCTTGTTACAAAGATTTTTTTCTGTTTCATCCGTTTTCTCGCGATTGCACGTCTGGCCCGCTTCCGAATCAAAAATAGTACATTTTGGATTGTTTGTGGCATTAAGTTGAGAGTTATTTAACAGAGATTTTTCATACATTAATTGTTATGTTATGTATTCTCCGTGCGTGGAGTAACGATTATGATGTAGAAGGAGATGTTTGCTCATCTCCAAGAGGCACCAAGAGTGAACATTAATGTTTTTGGCTAGAATGAAAGATATGAAGAAAAAGTTTTGATAGTTCCGTCAGTGTGCGGCAGGCTTGGAAATAGAACAGATGTTTTAGGAAAATTGAGCGAAAAGGGCATGTGTTCAGTGGTACTCGAATCAACGACGTCCATTTTTGCCTAACAACCCACTGCGGGGTAGGTCGAAGCACGGACTAAGTCCGCCACTTCAACAGGCAAAAATATCCGGTTGGAAGACGCTCATGTACCACTGCGGCTTGTATAGAGATTTTTCACTAAGCCCGAACTGATAACCGTAAGCAATGGCTTAGTATGTAGAAAATTTAATAAGAAGGGACACACAACATTTACTGCTGTGCTGCGAAAAAAAAGGTTATATTACAGCGTACATTACCAATAATCTGGACTGAACTGTTTTTTCTCATGAGTTATATTCGCCAACTGTAACAGCCGGTGAACCATCGTATCCAGAATCAGCAACATATACAGAATGTGAATGGATCAGTTTTTGTATACCAAATGAAACTAGTGGGCTCCGACTCATGCATAATCGTTTTGCCGCTGAGCCAAATTTTTATCGTCTCCTTTTTTGTCGTGATCCGTATTCTTCGGCGAAGCGCATTTGACAGCATAGCAAATGACTCCTGTATGTTCGCAAAGCAACCGCAGCATGTGATTTATTCAGTGACACCCAAAATCGGAAAGCCCTGGACACACCAACGCAGTCCTACGTTAACTTTGCGGTTTATCGTTAATAAGTCTATCTATCTTTTTCCAAAACTTGGTCCAGGGAGCTTCCTGCCTGGAGTGGTCGTCGCTCATACACCTCTTGTCGTTTCGTTCGTTGCTGGGACCAGCCCTGGCACTTGTGCCGCCCTCGGTGATTTTGGCGATTTTAGCCCTGGGGCCACTTACTTTACACCCCGTGGGGTGTGAGGTTGGACCCTCCGACCACGATATCAAGTTTGCGTATGTCTATGGACCCGTGGGGCCGCCTGACTCCAACCAATTATCTATTTCATGAAGATAGACGCATCCGTCTGCGTGTGTTTGCAGGCGAATTCTCTGGCCTTTTCCTCAGCCACTAGCTTTTCTATTTCTCTGGCTCTTTGGTCGGCTCGAAGATAAGCATCCAGTTTGTCTCTTTCGCGGCATACAACCTTAACGGACCTTAGAAGCTTCAACATCTTATCCTTGAGGTCCTTGCTTAAATTGTTACGAGGAGACAACGGTCTAGTATAACATTCAGCTGTTTTGAGCCTACTAACACTGTTGGAAGCATATCTAGATTGCTCTCCATTGCAGGATTGAGCCCCGGCTCTCCCATGGCTTCTCCGGTTCTCCCGGAGACCCCTGCTTCCGAAGCTGTCGCGCTTCCACACGTGTTGGGTGCGCCGCCAAATCCCGCCATTTTGCTAGGCTTGTATCTGACTGGACCTTTTTTGGCGAACGGGTTCACCTTCTCTTGCTGTTTTGTTTCATGTGGAGCTTGCAACTCAATACTGTTGGGGCCCCCTTCAGCCACCATCCAGACCCACGTAGAGTAGTCGCCATTATGTTAGACCATGGTTATCTATGCAAGCAGGGAGGCCATACGGGGGTTGATACGGGACTTTATGGGAAAACCGCATTCAGACCCGGATCGGCGCAAGTCAGGTGGAGAGTGGAACGTACTGAAGGCCTGCCAGTTCTTGTAAGTGCCACCCGGCAGTACTCTGGCAGACATAGATGCCAGGCCGAAGTCGTAGTACCGTGAAAAAAAAATCCGTACATCGGGCGGTTGCCGTAATTGGGTTCTTACTGGCATCGACGCCAATGAGCCATGTCGCGTGCCCCCCGTAGTTCGTTTAGCCGTTAAGGGGAGCTTAACGTTTCCAATGTGCACTGTCGGGAGGCGAACTGAATTACACCTCTGATGCGGCGTGAAGAGTACAAAAACTGCATACACCGTACAGTGGAATCGCTCATTTACAAATTTTAAGAAAGTGCTCATGTCGGTCCGGCTTGGACGGTCTTACAGCAAAGGATAGCAGGCGATTAAAATTTGAAGCCCTAGTGAGACCTACTTTGAGAGCGATAGATGGAAGACGAAGAGAGGAAGTTCTGATAGTTTTCGTAAAATATATCGACTTCGTTAATGACGTAACGGTAGCATTGATATTGCTTGAACTTTCATCTAGATAAGGACTAGTGGTTTTAACAACTTTGTAAAATAAACTGGCAAACAAACTTCGCCTTTTTTTCTTTGTTCAAAATGAATGGTTAACCAGGTTTATTCGTTCCATAAACTATAAATCACAACAAATTGTTTCCCTTCGATTTAAAGCGTTGGGTAGCCAGCTTACCTCCATCGGTGATTG
This sequence comes from Aedes japonicus, assembly GCA_034211315.2. Lineage (NCBI taxonomy): Eukaryota > Metazoa > Arthropoda > Insecta > Diptera > Culicidae > Aedes > Aedes japonicus. The sequence continues at coordinate 461,928 of JASCZW010000331.1, read as the reverse complement.
GCAGTGAAGCATCTGTGCTGACTTCAACACTGATGGGGATCGGGTCATGAATTTATGATCCAACAATGAGACGTGGGGTACGGAGTTGACCACGCTACAACTTAAAACTAACAAATTAAAATTTCCCATTCCTAGCCGTTCTCTACGGTGACCAAAACCAACTAACTTGGTCACGAATTACTGGTCATCACTTGTCCCGTAGTCGCTCCAATCTCCCTCTCAAATTCTCGAAAGGGACAGATGATCGGGGTAGTCCGTCGGTGTTACGAGAAGTTTGCTCTCGACGAAGACGACAATGACGACCGACCATCAGTTACATACGCCGTTTCCCATCTGCTTTCTTCGGTATGTGGTTAAAGGTTGCAGTTGGAACCTCTGCAACGAGGGTTTCGATATTGACAATAGCCTGTAGTGGGTAGTCCGATTTAGATCAACAGCGTTTGTTGTCTGTGTCTGATTGCCAGAAAGTAAGAAGTCTATAACTTAATTGCGGCAAATCCAACCACTATCACGCCACTATGTTTCTGCCTTGATATAAACATCGTACGACGTGACAGCGAACTATATGAGCAGAATAAGAGATACTCTCACAACTGGTCAAATTCTTAGTCTTACATGCAGGTTAAGCATAAGATAAGCCTTCTCTCCATCGGAGAGTTGAACCCAGGAGAGGTATAACGATAGGTCTTCCATTATGGTCCTTAACTACAACAAAATAGCAGATAGAATCAAATACAGCACAACATCAGGTTTTGTTGGGTATATTAATTAGCAAATTACTGAGAATAAAGCACGCACGATAGATGAGACACGGTTGAGCAAATTAGTGCAAAAAAAAAACCACGACCAACGGTGGGACTTGAACCCACTGTGTCCCACTAAGTACGCTGATTCATTACCAATTATGTTATTGTTTCTTAGATTTGTACCATCAAAAATTCGAGGTGGCGCTGCAAATTGGGCATGTTGGCGGTCATATTTGTATTCAATCGATATTTGTCTTAAGCACTTAAAATTGAACACCAATTGAGAGACAACCCCGCATCTAAAGTCTCTATATCACATCTAACTGAACTATATTCCATTCGAATGAAACCAACCAATTCCCTGAAAATGGCCATTTGGTGTTCATTGTTTTGCACTTTGTGCTCAATCCATAGAAATCGGTTTCAACAATTCATGCTTTGCCACTATTCCACCATCATCGGGCTGATTGTGTGCGGCATTGGTAATTTGATCCCAATGTTTATTTTGCGATATGTTTCTCCAGTCCACACATATGCCAAGAGCGTCGTCATCATATGCGCTCGGTTCCAACTGTACCTTCCTTTGTATTCCATTTCCTATAAAAATAGGACAAGGATCGATTCCGAAAGACGATTCAACTGTGCACAATAATGCAGCAGAAGAGGTTTGCTTCAGATTTGCGCGCCCGAGGTGGTTTTGAAAACTCCGGATCGTTTCGTTATCACAACATTATAATGAGAAAAAGTAAATAGGAATTGAGCATCATCACACGATATGGTTTACAATTGAAACGTGGTTCAATTTTTGCACTCTCTGTCGTTGGTCCTTCCGTGGTGGGTGTTAACTCGATGCGATTCACTTGATTCTCGGGTTAAGCAATTGGGTGGGTGAACGGGACATGTTTCAGCATATTATTTTTTCACTTCTGAAGCCCCTAGCACCTCGCTACTTTCTGCAGTTTGAGATGGGATTACGAAACTCCCGGTTTTGTTTGTACCATGATGACACCCTTTTTTAGAGTTTCATTTTCCGATGTGTTTGTGCCCCTCTGGCATATCAGGACAATTGTCCTTGCACCATTTAGTCGCACATACAGCATGTTGTGTGTGTGTGTATTCTTCAGTCAGTGCGCTTCATGCATATCCAATTACAAATAACATCACTCCGAACAATAAGTTTTAATTGAGAGACGTGTTCTTTTTGACGCCGCTTGTAAAAATGGTCGGGGAACAGGTCTATTCCGGGACGGGCAGAAACAGCTCGTGTAGCACTGACAAATGTTGGCCTTGAAGTGACAGGTTATTTGGGGTGGTTTTCTGAAAGGGGATTAGATTGGAGGCATCTTTCAGCTTAAATAGTTCATTAGGGAGAGATTGCTGCGTCGGTTCAGTCTTAATTGTGATGATTCCAATGTCCTTCTGGAATTTTCCAAAAGCTTTAATTCGACGGAGACTGATATTCACTAGAGATGTTTTAAATTGAAACCCTTTTGACACCCGAAAGTTGGGAGCGTGAATTAAATTGGCTCGTTCTTAGATCCTTGTCGATTCATTTAAAACACTTCTCCCAACGGGTCCATTTATTCGCTTAATCAGTCGCGCTCAAGGTTACCAAGGTTTGGTGCTATGCTGTTTCTTGAATTTATAACATATTTGAATGGTTGTCAATTTTTCTGGTAACTCTGGCTTTGTCGAACTTTGTCAATTTCGTGCTCACGGCTGGCGGAGGGAAAGGTCAACAGTCCTGTATTGGCCGATTACCTTGCCAAAGGCTACCTTCAACCAATCCAGAATGATTTCTAAAAAGGGCGAATCAACTGCTATGAGCAAAGATGTGGTAAATCGATGTTTCCCTAAGGTGATTCGTCGTTTTGGAGAATTCTCCTTCAAATGACTGCCACCCAGATGCCACACAATAGGCTGGAAATGTAAAGGGTTAAGGCAGTTCTGCAAAAGGTTTGAGGAAATCGAACAAATGTTACATAATTGTGTTCATTCAATCCCCGCCGTACAGCTCCGGTCAACATCCAGAACCCACCGAGAAAAGGGGTGAAAATTACCGGTCAAAACATTTACTCACGCACTTAACCCATTCCTTGTCGCACCTCACTCACCGTCTACATCGTGTTTGTTCGATATAGCTTGAAGTTGGATTCAGCCGGTCGAAACGACAAAGTTCCTGCTCAGAACAGTGCCGATCGTCGGGAGCCACCCTTCCGTCCACTATTGCTGTTTTGTTCTCGGTTGCCGTTCTATTTACGACCGCACCAGACACAACTCGACCCAGCAGCAGTCAGACGGTTGACCCCGGAAAAGACTGACAATGACGTTGGTCCGAAACAGTTCACCGAAATGGTTCCTTGCTTCCGACGGCGAGACCAGGCTGGGGACACGCGAGTTAGATGAAAGTACAGTGAATTTAAATGACAATATTGTCTCCTGTCCATTTTCACCAACCCCTTTTTGGTCCGATTGAGCAATCGCCCCTCCCCCTTTCGCTGTTAAGGTGACGGGACGAGGTGCCTTTTCTGCGTTTGAGTATTGATCGAATGTTTAGATAAATTTTCAATTTGAAGAAAGGAAAATCATTGTTTTTAATATGCACCAGACACGCAGCTGGTAGTTCCAATCATTGAAAGTTTATTAATTTTCCTAACCCTCTCGAGGGGAAGGTGCAACAGGCAGTTTGTTTTCGTAAGGCGGGAATTTAAGGCAAATTATTTGAGGACATCACACTAACTGTCTGTATAAAATGTTCTGAAGATAATGAACACTTTCCAAAACACGTTTTTCTTTGACGTAGGACTAAGTATTTGTGTTCTATACCGGGTATCAATTGAAAAATAAAACCGAATTCTTGTTTTAATTCTTTATTTGGCGTCAATCACGTGTAGACTTAGGAGTAATTTTACATGCTTTGTCACTTAAATCCTTATAAGTATATTTCTAACACACAGAAAAAAAAAAAAAGCGTTCCCTAAAATTATTTTTGCTCATAATTACGTGATTCAGTTCACAGTGTATTTTTGCTTGTTCTCGAATCCACTGCAGTTCTGCAGTTAACGGATTTGGGCACGGATTTTTTTCCGTGCAGTATGTGTTTTATATTCTAGTACATTTATGAGCAGGTTGTAAGCAAATATCGTTAAAGTATTGCTTCAATTTAGATTTTGTCATTTTAAGCCATCGTTTTCAAAATTGCGCATTGTACGGTATCATCATCCGATTTAAAGGTCAACATTGAGCATAATTTGCACGATGGTGCCTTGTTGTAAAACGTTTCGATTTCGTAGTTGTCGACTTGGTATGTAAAAATTAAGTTTTGATAAAAGTTCTTCAGAATCAATACGATGCGAAACTATATCGTTTACAACTGAGACCATTGCGAATTCTCGACGCTATTTTAATGTTTGGATGCTGATGAGCATACACCGAGCTTTATAAGATGGAAAATCATTTCCAACCTAATTTTTCAAGTGCAAACAGTATAAATTGCTACAATAGACGAATTTCACGCCAACTTATCCAGTGCTTGGCACCACCTTCTCAGAATCCAATGAAACTTTGTGGGTGCGTAGTCTTTGTCTTTTCAAGCAACTTTGCATGCCTTGCTTTCATCAAAATTGGTCAAGACTGCCATTTGCAAAGGGCTTAAGTTTTTTGATAGTTTTTTTTTCAAATCAACATAACTCAAAAAGGACATGACATGAAAAAGTGACGTACGAGTGACTTCCAGCAAATTGTTTTAACTTTAATAAAACAAATTGTTTAAATTGTAAAATCTTTTCTTACACGCTAAAAAGAAATATTATAAATTGCAAAAAAATTGCCATTTTAAAATAGGTCGAATTTTTTTTTAATATAATTGTCTGCAATATAATTGTCTGCAATATAATTGTCTGAAAGTTCGCCATCCATTGCAAAATTTTCAATTTGAAGGAAAAAAAAGGTTTTTAAAGGTTTTGTTTTTTACCGTCTTATAATTTGGTCCTTAAGCCTCACAGAAGCCAACTAAATTTAATTATAATGGCAATTTGGATTTTTTAAGGGTCTGTGAATGTTTGAAAAACATAGGCTACCATTTGGAGAGGGCTTTTTTATAAATTATCATTTTTTTAAAACTTTAGTGATAATATAATTAAATCAGGTGGTTGATCCTGTTTATCACCAAATTTTTGAAGTATATTAAAAGTAGGACGATAAAATGGAAAACAAAAGCTTTATCATTATATCTGACCCATGACTCAATAGCAGTCCAGTTGTTTGTATCAAAATTTCTAGAATTCAAATTCAATACATTGCTCATAAATTATTTTTATGTTAGTTGGAGCAGCGGCCCATTATAAGAAAAAAAAAACATTGTCAGCTTGTGCAATTTCAAGTCCAAAATTGGATTGGAAGCAGAATAGCACTTCGTTGCAACGTCTCATGTAAAAATTCCATGTGATGCTATTGGTGGTACTCTCAAGCGAATGGCAAAGAGAGCAAGCCTTTCTCAAGATTTTGGAAACACAATCAACACTCCTCGAGAACTATATGACTTGGCAGTTCAATAAAAGTATTACAAAACTGAATTTCTGATTCATATCAGCTGAACAGTATTCAACAATGTCAGAAGAACTATAGCCACGTACAGACAATACCTGAAACACAGGTTCATTGCTTCGTACCTGTTTCAGCTAAAAGATTTTCAGATTCAAAGGATAATCCAAAGAAACTTACTTTGTTTGTGGAAGATTTATAAAATAAATATATGAAGCTATGTTAATTACTAAAACAGGAATATGCATATAGAAAAAAATCAATAAAATATAAACCTTTTCAAGCAAAACCCTATGCGTTTTCACTGACATAAGCAGTGTTCCAAACATTCAAATAACGTCATATTTGAATCGTCTTTAAATGGATATTCATCAAGTCTTATCAAATTATAATTTTCTAATTTGCAAATCCATGTAAAAACGATTCAAATATGTCGCCCGATATTCTTTAAGATTTATCCGCTCCTTTCTATTATAATTTTTTCCACATTCTGTAACAAAGCTTGACATTCCTTCCGCCACCTTACTGATGTCAAGGGAAATTTAATGTTATTGACCCTTTTCAAATGTTATTCTAGATGATCATTGTTTTTTACCAAATGTTCAATACATTCATTTTTTTATGACTGCTAAATTTTATTGGATTCTATAGGGATGTTGAAAATCATAATTAGACGAATTTGCGTGATACACGGTAAAAATAGGACATGTTGTGATAAAAACTTTTTTTCCTTAAAAGTGCTTATCTTGCAATGTGTTGCGAAGTTTTAGACAATTATATTGCCTTTATTGAGAAACATTTCGTCCAATTCTAAGATAGCAGTTTTTTGCTAATTGACTGCAAATTTTAAAATATTTTTTTTAGTGTGTATAATTGACTGCAAATTTTAAAATATTTTTTTTAGTGTGTAAGAATCAATCACTATTTTCACAATTTCTTTTCATAAAGTTGAGAATAATTTTCTAAAAGTCGAACATATATGACTTTTTTGTAAATCTTTTCCGTTTTGGGTTATGTTATGTTTTTATGTTTTTTGAATGAGAAAATTTTTTTCCTTTAAAGTATCTTGCAATTATAGGCAATTATATTGCCTTTATTTTAAAAAAATAGTCCAACTCTAAGATCGTTATTTTTTGGAAGTTGACTATATATTTTAAAATATTAATTTTTAGTGTGTAAGAATCGATTTTGCATTTTTGACATTTTGTTTTCATTAAAGCTTAGCCAGCGACCACCTAAGAAACATGCTGCTTGTATGTGAGTCGCGAATCCAAAATTATACCTTAATCCTACACGTGGCTCAACCGTTCAAAATCTGTCTCTGACGGGTGTTCCGATCAAAATTTGGTCAAACAGTAATGTGTGTAATTCGCTCATAGCTTTTAGGTCAAATTCTTTTTCTTTTTCAAGTTCAGTTAATATGAAATACAGGAGAAATATTTTGATTAGCTCCCTTTTAACCGAATGCGAATTGCCTTTCGTTTATCACCTGCCATATGATTTTCTACAGTCTCCTTGTCCGCGTTAGTTTCCGCAGAATGCCAGTTAATCTTGAACTGTTTCTCGCTCACAGCAGCTTTTTGAGTATTCTTATGGTTCCGTTTGACGATGGCCCGGTATTGTTCGATTGGGCGGAGCTTTGGCGTGTTGGGAGGGGTCTTGTCCTTGGGCACCACTTGAACGTTGTAAGCAGCATACTACTCCACGGCCTTTTTTCCATAATGGAAAGATGCCAAATCCGGCCAATATAGAACGAAACAGTTGTGTCGCTTCAGGAAAGGCAGTAGACGTTTCTGTAGGCACTCGATTAGATGAAATTCCTGGTTGACGGTTCCGGTCACAATGTGAAAGTTTCTCATCAAACCACAGGTACAGATGGCCAGTCACGCCAGATATTTCTTCACGAACTTTGGCAGTTTATGTGCTTGAAAATATCTGTGACATTTCCCCGTCCGGTTATCGTATGAAGTTCCTGTCCAGGAAACTATTCAAAGTCTGCCTTGACGTAAGTTTCATCGTCCTGCACCACGCAATCAAACTTCTTCAGCATCGTCGTGTACAACTTTCGCAATCGTGCTCTGGCCGACGTGTTTTGTTTATCGTCGCGATTTGGAGTCACCACCTTCTCGTACGTCGACAGTCCAGCTCATTTTTTAGCTCTATCCACGGTTGAAGACGCCACTCTCAGCTTCTTTGCGACATCTCGGACGGAGGGGTTGGGGTTCCGCTCGAAACATCGGGCAACTCTTTTTGTCGTCGCTGTGGCCACCGGCATTCGATTTCCCCCCGATTCAGCTTTCCTGGCTGTCGACAAATGTTCACCGAACACTTTTAATACGTTAGTAACAGTTGAGTTAGCCACATTCAACAATTTCACCAACTAGCGGCGAGATAGTAGTTGGGATTTTCGTCATGCACGTGCAAAATTTTGATGCGTTGCTTCTCTTGCTTCGACGACATTTTGATAACTGAAGTGCTAATCTCAAAACCAAAGATTGACAAGATTAATATCGTTGAAGTAGATCAAGATGATCTACGGTCAAAGACGACTACCCTGTGGTATCTCCGAGGTCCAAGATGACTACCCTGAGGTATTACCGATGTTGCTGGATAAGTATCAGAACGGCAGTCACCTATAGCAACCATGAGTTGGTGACCAGAAAGATATGATTGAAACCATTGTAAAAGGATGCCATTAATCCCGAGGCGGCCTAGCTTAGCAATAGCAATAGTATGGTTCACTCTTCACCATTGGTTCAGTTTGTCGAAGACAGCTGACAAATCAGCATATACGGCATCTGTTTGAGCTCGGTCATTCATGCTATCAGTTACATACGATGTGAGACAGAGCAAATTGGTGGTAGTGGAACGACCTACCATGAAGCCTTGGAGAATCCTTGAGAAAGTAGTGGATCTATCATGACAAGCTCAAATAGCTCCGATAGCGCTCAGTGATGTAATTCCGCGATAGTTGTTAACGTCTCGCTTGCACGAAGGAAGGGTACCCAAGTAGCACCAAAACAAGTTTAATTTGTCACGTGTCATGCTGTAGATCCATAGCAGTGTGATGTGACTAGTTTTGTCATGAGGAAGTACGTTTCATGCAATTCAAATCTAGATTCTTTTAGCTCATTATTGATTTGTCATACATGTGCTCTATGTTTTTCAGTTAAAACATGTTTGTTTACGTTTGATATCTTATTGATTTGTCATACATGTGCTCTATGTTTTTCAGTTAAAACATGTTTGTTTACGTTTGATATCTTGTTTGCATATTATGTTTCACAAATGTATCAACACAAGTCTTCTGTATTTCAAAAAGCAAACATGCGAGAAACGTCATAACAGAACTAGTCAGGTTTGTTTTGTTAGAGCCATATTGAACGGGAAATAATAGTTTTTGAACTTTGCTTTAGTAATGCTAGAATGATGAGAACGGGGCGACCGCGGCGTAGTGGTTAACATCCATACCTCGCACGCCAAAGTCACGAGTTCGAATCTCACCCCAGACAAGTTACGAAAGTACCTAAAATTGTATTTGAATGACTACGACCAGGACGGAAAATCTCGATAATTAAGGAAAAATATATAGAATGATGATATATTGTCATTTTCAGTTATCATTTGCTGCTGCTTGTAAAATCGAACATTATGATTGATGCCATTGCTTGTACGACAACGTAAAATTAAACAAAACGTAGCCGCAATCAACCAATAAACTTAGGTTCAGCATATGCTTTTAATATAAACTTGTACCCCTGGCTTGAATTATCTTATATTAAGTGAACGCATGTTTAAGTTCCCTGTTCGGTTGGTGAATAGAATGATGGTTAGGTTTAAGAGGATTCCGTCTAATACATATCTCATGTGTAGAAATGGTCGAGCGGTAAGAACACGGACCTAGAAAGCTTGGCGATCATAGTATGAACCCCTGGTTCCTGAATGCTTTTTTGCTGCCGGCAAACATTTGTTCAACTGAGGTTTTATATTTTTTTGTTTTTTAGCTCTAAAAAGACATATCTGACTGTCAGACATAAATTTTGTTTCGTAAGCTCCACCTTCTGCGCTATTTCTATTCTACAGAAGTACCTGAAAAGGTTTCTCATGATCGGAATGGCAACATAATCATTTGCCACATTGAAGCAAAAAAGCATGTAACGAAACATTTTGTGTTACTTCGGTACTATTATGAACTGAAGATTGGAACACATAGCCGAACGGTGTCAATAAGGAGTCGATGTTCTTTTTGAGAAAGATGGACGGGATTCCATCAGGTCCTGGACAGCAGGAAAATTTCAGTTTGGAAGCGGCTCTTGAAATAGTCCTGTCGTTGAAGTCGATATCGCCCAAAGTGTCACCATGCATAGGGACGTTGCTTGCTGCGAGGTTAACGTGTTCTTCGATTAGGCTCTCATCGGCGAAAACCTTGGAGAACTCTTGACAGAAGAGTCGGGAGATCTACTGAGTCGATGTAGCAACTACACCATCAAACACCATGGACGATGGAAAACCTGTCTCCTTTCGCTGCAGGTTCACATATTTCCAAAACGATTTAGGGTTTGATTTTATCCTGCGCTGCAACGTAGAATAATCTTATTGTGTATGCAGCTAGAATGCTACTTGTTTTACTGCTTTTTGTGTTATACAGGGTGCGGCAGAAAATAATGCGAAAATGTTCATACTTGAGTGTTGGGTTAATTTGTGTAGCTAGTGATTAATTTCTGTCGAAAGTGTATTTGTTTATGTTTACTGTCAAGTACTGCAACCAAACATTCTAATTATTTTATTGCAAATTCGTCAAAATTTTCGCGAAAGAAGTGATCACCAGTTCGTTGCTCGTCAAGAAGAAGCCGAAAGAGATTGTCAGTCAATGTCGAAGGACGTCCGAAAGGAATGGTCTGGCTTCCAGCGTCGGCTTGAGGATGTTATTATTAAAAATGGAGGACACATTGAATAAATTTGTTCAAAAGGACTTTATAAAGATAAGTGCACTCGAAAATGTTGATATTATTGCTTGAATAAGTTGAAAATGAGAAAATGAGAAACAAATTAAAAAAAGAATTGACCTTATAGACGGTACCCCCAAAGCTATTTTTGGCTCAATGTTGTTGTTATTGTTGTTGTTGTTGTTGTAGTTGTTGTTGTTGTTGTTGTTGTTGTTGTTGTTGTTTGTTGTTGTTGTTGTTGTTGTTGTTGTTGTTGTTATTGTTTATAAATGACACTTTACTTATAAAATTCATAATTTCTAAACATTGTCTTCAGAAGTATATCGATTGTGAGAAGTATATTGATTCAGAGATACAATATTTACACAATCAATTTGCATTCATTTCGTAGCATAGTTCTAAGTCATCATTTTGAACAACCTTTTGGGGCTGAATCTGGAGTTTATTTTTCGCATGGTTTTGATCTTGATAACTGGCCTTGATATTCTTGATAACCGGCCTTGATATTCGGATAAAATACCTAAGAATTGCAAGCAAAATATCTTTTGAATAACAAAACTAGTTATTTGGGATACCTAGAAATACATGAGAGGTACTTTTTTGACATTGTCTTCCCTCAATTGGTATTTGGCGAGTTTAGCTGGAAAAATACAGCCTGAGTTTGAAACTTTGAAGCAATTCAGTCATTTCAAAAGCTACAGCAAAATTTGTTGAATCAAAGTTGCTGAATTTTTTTCCTACAGATAAATGCTTTTATTTCTGCTAATAAAAAAGTTAGATTTTCGATTTCTCAGAAAACAAGGACCACCCTAGTTTTTATTCACACCAAAAGAAAGGGCTCATTATTAAAAACAACTTTGTAGAACACCATTTTGCAACAAAACTTCAAATTTAAGCTGAAGGCGTATCTTTCCAGCTAAATAAATTCTGGAAGACTGTGCATTGTGGGAAAAATTTTATGGTATTATCCTTAGGTATTTTACCTCTTATGCAGGGCTCTTGAATAGCAAGGCCAGTAATTAAATTATTCGTTCTTCCGCTGGTCCCGACCAGGAATGAATAACTTGATAACTGGCGTTGTATTAAGGACCTCAGATTAAGAGGTAAAACACCTGTGGGTCCTCCCTTAGCTCAGTCAGTAAAGGCGCAGCTACAAAGCAACACCATGCTGGAGGTGGCTGGGTTCGATTCTCGGTCTGGTTTAGGAATTTTTCTTTAAGGAAAATTTCTCGACTCCCTGGGCATAGCGTATGATTGTACTTGCCACACAATCATACTAATGCAAAAATGGTACCTGACATCGAAAGCTCTCAATTAAAAACTGTGGAAGTGCATCTAGAACACTAAGTTGAGAGCAAGCAATAAGCTAATTGTGAAAGCAATAAGCTTGAAATGCTAAAGAAGAAAGAACACCTGAGGATAATTTCATAAAATTGTTCCCACAATGTAATGCGAATATCACATTGAGGTAAGATAATACCAAAATAGTACCTATCAGATATTCCCAGGAATCCAAAATAACATGTTTTGTTTTTTGTGGGATATTTTGTTTGCCATTCTTAGGTATTTCACTGTTGCGTGATGGACCGTGAACGGCCTTAACCAAATGTCAACAGACACCACAAATGTAAAAAAAAAGAAATTCACTGTGGAGCAGATGATGTCAAGAATTCAAAAATTTTCACTACATTTTTTGAAAACCGTCGGAGTTTACCTGTAATCTAATCTTATCTAATTGCCTAACCATCATGAATTAAAGAACAAACTAAGATACACCGTGAAAACAATCACGTAACAGGGAAGTAGTTCACGTGTTTAGGTATAAATCCTGAAAACGTGGACTAGTTCACGATCCGTTTTCGTTTTTCGGTTTCTGCTAATGTTTCTGTGATCTGAGAAACACCAGATTGCATGGGCTTGGATTCTAAATGGACCAGTCTTTATCCAAATAAAATACTGCTGAACTATCGAAGGATTGTTAAATCACCGGTTTGCTCAGAATGACAAATCTGGCTCTGTACGTTGAACAGATAAAACTCGAAATCATATACTGATTTCACACCTCATTCATCACTGTATCAAATAAAATATCCAACATTGGATTATAGTGTGACACGCTCAACCCCTTTCATTTCATTGACACCGTCTCGCTGCAGGATGCATTGCTCACCACATAAAGCTTCATTAAAATCATACCAAGCAGGAATTTCAGTTCAATAATCAACTATTTCATCGAGAACTCGACGGAAAAAATAAAACACATCCTGAAGTGATCCATCTTCTTAATAGAATGCAACACATTACGTATGCACCACCAAAACTGACAGGCAGTCGTACCTTGCGCCCAGTTGAGCCGCGTGTTTTTGATTCTCGTACGCAAACACAACACCCTTCAAATCGAAAATGCCACCGAGTGATCCATCAAAGTCACTTGACATCCAACAACCGTATCTTCTCGCCTTTTAACGCTCCGAAATGGAAACCTCAAGCTGCATCCTGACGGCATCCTGCAAGGCAACCCATTCGACGTTAAAGAGAAACAAATATGCATTAAATAGGGATTTCGGTTCCCACCGAGAACCGTACTTGGCCTGAAGTGAAACACACGCAATCGCGTTGAGCAAAGTAACTGCTGCTGATTTTATTAATTCTTGATTGAACGTCATTATCGGATTTTTGTTCGCTCCCATCCTTTTACAGGAACCTTTCGGAAAAATTGATTACCCACCGAAGTGACAGGACATCATCCTCATCTCGGCTCTCGGATCTCTGTCTGTTCGCCCTCAGTTGCGCACATTTGTCTGTCGCTTATCGATGTGTGAGATGATGTCTTTGATTTCAGCCCTAAGTCCATCCATCCATCCAGCCGCCGTTCGGTCGGGGTGCGAAATAAATCGGTCGGAAAGGGATCAGATGAGGCTCGAAGCGGGCCCGGGTTGTCTTCCATACCGGACGACCACGCAACGGACCTCTTTGATTGATACACGTGATTTCGCGCGTACGAACAGAATGAAGCGAGAGTTATGCGCGCACATTTTTATCTGATTAAACGACAGCAAAACAACGAGTAAGAAAAGGATACTTTCCTCAGAAATAACAAAACAAAAATACTGGCAGCAAGTGCTGTTGACACTGATTGATTTAATTAGAAATTGTGTCGAGTTTATCCGAGGGGGTGTTCTGCGATGAGATTTAGAATACGTCGGTACTTGTGGACCTGTTTTGAATCATAAATCTGAATAGGTATGTGATGCAAATGGCATAATGATCACCTATTTAGCCGTAATATACTGTTCCATTTTTAAGTAATGAAGCCACAGATTTTTTTTAGTGATGAAAAGGAGTAAGTAGTTTTTTTAGGTTCAAAATATGTCTTATTTGAATTAAACAAAACATTCGTATATGGTCGTCATGAATTTTCTTTAGGTCAGATTTTCTTCAAATTTCAAGGAAGTAACAAAGAAAATTATGGTTACGTTACAGCATCAATACTTAGCTGAATCTCTTCTCTATTTGGCAACTCACCGCATCTTTGTCTTGACACTTTTGATTATATTTTTGGGTAATGCTGAGGTTTACTTCTTCCAGTAGATGAATGGAAGTAGGCTCTGACTCTGAGTGGACGCGTTTGTCCTGAGCTGTCAGTTTTTTTCCGAAAATTACCGTAATTTCCTAAGTAGCAAAAGATTTTTAATTGATTTCAAAGTGCATTGAAGTTGATCGTGTGCCAAGTTGATCGCAGTGCCTTGAATACATGCCCGTTGTGTTCATGGAGATAAAAGTTGCATTCCGGATGAAGCTTTCATTTGCAAGAACGAACGACTTCTAGAAACATGACATATATATATGTGTGAGTGTGATCAAGCAAAGGTTAAACCCCGTTCGCACTACAACCTATACTACGTGATATAGAGTATCTTGATATCAAATGATATGCACATTATTTCCAGTGAAAACTAGATGTATAGATGCTGATTTCAAGATACTCTATATCACGTAATATAGCTTGTAGTGCAAACGGGGTGTTACAGTGTGTGTATTTGTAACCTTCTGCGCTTAAGAGAAACGTAAAAAAATAAATCAAAACAAACTTGTACTGTGCTTGCGGATGGAGTTGTGGAAGTGGTTAGCATCGGAAATCAATATTTATTTAGAAAACTGTGTTTCTGATGACCAATACACACCGTCCTTGAAGTAAACTGGACCCATAAAGGATCAAAGGATGGTAAACGATCGTCCCAGAGCTTTCGTTAATGAAAATAAACAAGGACGGTGGTGGAAGAACGCTACAGGTAAATAAATGGCAAGCCTTGTGTGCTGCTGCATCGGATAATCGGAAGTAATTATTGTGTATGATAGTTTAATATTTAGAGTTTATTAACCAAGTGCTCCCTTTTCCAGTAAACGACTGTTTCCAATAGGTAAGCTGATTCCGGATTTTTTGAAGTTTGACGCAGCAGCCATCAGGAAATATTCAAACGCAGCAGCTCAACCAAATCAACACCTACTGACAAAATTATAAGCAACGAATCGTAATGCTTTAATGGTGTAACTGTGACATCAATTCGACGCTAAACATTCCTTGTGGACCTGAAAGTGTATCCTTAGTGCCTACTATTGATGTTGTGCATCAAAAGTTTAGCTATCAAAACAAATATAAATCAAAACACACACACTGATGGTTACTCACATGAGTTCAGTTATTCACATGAGTGTGTCTTGTTATTGGTGGTCTTCGGTTGAAGCAAAGTTGATTATAGTAGTTCAATTTGTACCATAAAAATAATAACTTCCGTTAGGACTTCTCCTATGGCTGGAGCTTTCAAAGTAAGGCGGTCTATGGGCCGAAAAAAAGACTCGATTTTCTTGTTCCAAAAGTTCAAAGGATTGGTGGTAGTCCATGCATCGTTTAAGAAAGCCAGTTGGGTACTCAAAAGGATCGCCCCAAGCGTCTCTATAATTAAACCGGGAGTATTCTTCTAATGATACATATTCAAATATGCAGTGATATTATCCTTGTCGGATATTGCAGATTTCTTGAACCTCCTGTAATTTCAGATTTCAATTTCAAACGATATCTATCCCTATCTCTATGCTAGATACTTCCAATCTTCGTATGGGTAACTTCCATAACGAACCATGTTTTAACAAATAATGCCCCACTATTTAAAACTTGGTCGACATTTTCACAGCCACCGAGGACTCAGCACTTTCCACAAAGTGGTGCTCATATTCTCTGTTAGAATTCTACTATATTTCATTAGAACGGCCACTTGTGTGCCGTAGGTCATAGTCGTGGTGACAACAGATTTGTAAATTATTCTTCAAACTAGTCAACTCGGCTTGTTGCATCTACAAAAACAAAGTCCTAACCGTAAACGACCATTCTTAACGTGCCGTTAACGTAACTCCCAAATAATGCAGTGGTCTCGGACTCCCAAATAATGCAGTTTCCTTGGAATTGTTACTTCTTCGACGACCTCAGTGTATGATTCACGTTTTAAAACTAATTTGTAGGTCATTGAGGCTAAGGTCAACGAATGTTAAATATTCGCCATAAGTTTGCCGAGAAATGTTTTTTGCACATGTATGATGCACTTAGCAATTCCCTTGCGCTGAACTGGCCGGCTTGACGTGCCGCAAGGGCTCAGTAGGGATTCCAGGACCCGAAGCTAAGAGTCGATTCCATTGTGGTTATATCACATCAATTATTTTTTTCACTATAGCAGCACCACATCAATGTTGTAGATATACTATTCTTTGTAATTCCAGGTCGTCCAAGGAACTCCTAAAGGGTGTATTTGATAAAAATGGCACACACATATATACTCATCAAAATTAAACTGATTATCGGATTTTCTTGAAATTTTCAGGGAATGAAGAACTACTAATGAGTTTTGATTTACAACATTTGTTTTATTCAATTTCGTCTCCCATCCCGAATGCCCGCACCTTCCTTTTCACTCCACCCATCAAATATTGTACAACCGATTTTCCCAGTGTTTTTGTTGTTTTTACCCAAATTTTCTTCAATTCTAGCTCTGATTTTATAGTTTTGGGATGTTTGCGAAGTTCCGTTTTCATAATTGCCCAGAATTTTTCAATTGGACGAAGTTCCGGTGAATTTGGTGGGTTCATATCCTTTGGCACAAAATTGACTCCGTTGGCGCGGTACCACTCCAATACGTTTCGAGCGTAGTGGCAGGATGCTAGATCAGGCCAAAACAGAGTTGATCCTTTGTGCTTCTTAATGAATGGCAAGAGACGCTTCTTAATAAGGCACTCTTCCGTGTAAATCGCACCGTTTATTGTTCCGGAAGTGATGAAGGGAGCACTTATTTCACCACGTCCGCAAATCGCCTGCCAGATTAGAAACTTCTTTGCAAATTTCGATAGTTTCTTCTTTCGAACATCCTCCGGAACATCGAACTTCGACTTGGCAACGAAATATTCTTGCCCAGGAAGTTGACGGAAGTCGGCCTTGACGTATGTTTCGTCATCCATCACGATGCAACCGGATTTATTGAGCAGCTTCGTGTAAAGTTTCCGGGCGCGGGTTTTCGCAGTGATGTTTTGTTTTTCATTCCGGTTTGGGGCTTTTTGCACTTTGTAAACATGTAACCCAGCACGTTTCATGGTTTTCTGCACAAAACCGACTGACACCTTAGACTTTTTAGCGACATCTCGAATTGACATGTTTGGACGGCTCTTGAATTGTTATACGACTTTCCTGGCCATTTTACTGTCCATTGGACCACTTTTACGACCACTGCCTTCCTTCCTTTGGACACTCAGACGCTCCTTGAAGGTTCTTATTACACGAGACACAGTTGTATTTGCGATTCCAAGCCTTTTAGCAATCCACCGGTGGGACGCCCCTGGATTTTGATTGTGAGTGCACAAAATTTTCTCACGGACAATTTCTTGTTTCGACGACATGACTGGAACTACTAAATGTATAACTATGAAACTTGGCAGATGTGAATAATATACTATGGATAAGATCTACTCAAATTTCTAGGTTTTTTACTCATACGATTCAAAAGTTACAGAAGATTGTCTGTTTGCCATTTTTATCGAATACACCCTTTAAGTATTTTTAAACAATTTTAAATATATTTTGTTTTTTCGGTGGTTATGATAATTTATCTAAGGTTAGTAGTGCATGAGCGGACCCGTCTACAATTGCAGCAGGATCACAATCTGTAGATATGTGAATACAATTAAAATTGGTATTATCATTTTTTTATAACATCTTCGCTATTTTATCTATAATCTATGCCATTTTCAGTGAAAAAAAATGTAGGAAGCATTATGTACGACAAATTCTACTCAAAAAAGCATTTCCCTTATTCACCAAAACTATATAATTTATAATCATTGCTTTCCTGTTTCCCATTACCATTTATAGATCCAGACCAATAAGAGTTATCGGACTTTTTTTTGTCTGGTTTTACTTAATCTACGTTTTTGGCATTATTCATGCTTATATAAAATGTATTTCTTCTAATTGTTTGCTGTTTTCAGCTTTTCCAAGACTATTCGAAAATTAAAACATATCTAATTTTTTTTCAGTTACAAACCAGTGGATAACAGAAATATATTATACTTACGCTTATTATGTTATTTGACTATAACTGTGAAAACAAATTCTTAATAGATATTAATTTTATCGAAGCTGCAACAGCGGAAGTCTTTCGATGACCAGCTAAGTTACGGATATATATTCTACTATAGTTTACTGGTTTGCTCGTATTTTTATTTTACATTATAACGTCAGATTTTTATTTTATGTTATGATATTAAATGATATGATATTATTGCATTTAAATTCATTTGATAAAAATTGCTATAATACCTGTGAGACTCACTACAAAAAGTTTTTGTGATTCAAGGAAACGAAACAGCACTTCGAAATTTTTGGTTTACTATTCTTCATATGCTATATAATTTCAGATCATCCATGCATAATCCAAGTATTGTAAAATATGTTTGAATCATTTTTTTTTCTCATAGCTACAATATTGTCTTAACTTTCAGGTTTACAAATGGAATTGTTACTATCATTCTAACATTTACTTACTTTATTAAATATCATTATAATAATCATTCACTATTTGTTTTTATCAGTTTAATATTCACTATATTTTATATATTACTACATGACATTGGATATATATTGGGCAGGGAGGGAGCATCAGGGTATCATTCAAGCTGGAATTGGACAATGGAGTGGTATGACAACCGGCGTCTAGGAGGGATTAAACAGTATCATTTTCTTATCCTACCGATTCGATTGTGATGTTGCGAATTCTACTCCAACAGTTTCAGCGTGAGTGACGCGCCCTTCTTAACAAGCCATCCCGTAGAAAGCTTAATGAGTATTGCGAATTGGGTTATGCTATTTGTTGGATCGTATCGTTGGAAGGAGAATCTTATGTTCCCGCGGGTTTCACGTAAGTGTCTCTGCTTACGGGTCCGCCCCACCGTTTTTGGCCCTTCATACAGCGTTACTGTGAATGCAACCCGGTAACTCAATTTGATCTTGCTATTAAGTGGAGCTGCATACATGACAAGGTCGTAGAAGGGATGGTGGCTACCTTACATACATACATACATGTGTGATGCACTTAGCAATTTCACGCTCTAAAATCAACGAAAATGTTTGCCAAATAAACTAAAGAACCTTCCAAACATAAATATGGAGAAAGGTTTGCTAACCACAGGCCTCATTCGTTTGGATATGTACGCAGTGTTATTGGCTCCAGCCAACCAACTAGGAAATGTGCGGTCATCTAAGCACATGCGCAAGTTCATAGATGATGCATCATTTTTCCACCGTACTGTCACCAACTACATTGTACTGCAGGTTAAAAAGAAATTTCAGAATTAATTTGAAATTATTTGTAACTATTTCAATTGAAAATCGACTTGATTAAGAGGGAGTTGAAGTTTGCATGTGTGTTAACTGTGCTTTTGCATTAAATACGTTATATTTGCTGATTCTTTGCCTCAAAAACAATTTTCAAAACACGTATAAATTCATATAATTTTTCAACACCTTAGACGTTTTGCAAAGAGTAGCTTTCAAGATAGCCCAATATTTCTCTTATAGGAGAAACTCTGACGTGTGATGCTAGATACATCTCAAAAACAAGGCTTCAGTCTTCAGCAAGGTTGTTCAGTAGGTTAAGAAAAGTATTTCAGGAAATGTTCACTACGTGGTTGTTCGGATCAAAGGTCGAATGTAAAAACAAACCGTTTTTGGCTATCACCTTCACAGGATGATCAAACTGTGGAATTTAATTTTTGTATAATTTAATGTTTTGTCGTGTTAACTCTTAGCGTCGATAGTTTTCCTACCTCGTTTTAGCGAATTTCTGACTTTGATTTTATCTCAATTTATTACAATTATTCGTCAATTGTCATTTACTGCATGTTCCCTCGCCTCAGATATGTGATCTGGATGCGATGGGTGGGCCTACGACATCAGCATTGAGATGGTAACGAAAGACATATCCTGACGTGGTAGTATCACATCTTAAATATTTTGATTTAATGCCGCGTCACATATCTGGCATTGATGCACTGATTTTACAGGGTTGAAGGTGCCCGCCCTTTATTCACAAACTGCTAGCAATAGAGAGTTGGCATTCCCACTCTCTCCATTCAGAGTGCTTCAATCGGGTGCCCTGATGGTCCCTTCCATTCCCATAATAGTGTACATATTAATGTAAATGAAAAATGCATCAAGCGGTGGTATCTTTTGTATTTTCATTCGGTAGATCCTGAAATGCAATAAACGTTGTAAATTATTAAAGTATAGAATTCTGTGGCTCCGCGCTCAAGCATGGTTTCGTTTGTTTTCAGCGATAGCACTATTTCTCCATTATCTTGATTTAAAATATACTAAAAAAGTTTGTTAACTCAATGGAAATTTTACAAAACTAACATTTATACATTTTAATTTACTGTTGCCATGGTTTTACTGCTGGATGCAATTCGATTTTATTTTTGCTGGCCTAATAGTTATTGCAGCTGAGTTAGGAAAACAGGGAAGATTTAGTTGAAAGGAAGTTAAAAAACATATGGACAAATAAAAACAATCAGTAATGTCTAAATTATGTATGAAATAAGCTCAATGGAACAATATCATCAAATATGATGACATTGTGAGTTGTGATACAGTATCGACAAAAAATTAACTGTTGAATAAGACACTAGCCAGATGGCACACAGCGATGCACGAAACGAAAAATACATTCAGTAATAAGTGCAAAACCTACCACAAATTCCGGTGCAGCTTGGGGACTGTTCATAAACCACGTAGACCGAAATTTGACATTTTCAAACCCCCCCCTCCCCCATCGTAGACTTTCGTAGACTTATTCCAAACCCCCCCCCCTCCTTAAAGTCTACGTAGACATAATCAATTTTTTTTTAATTTATGGAAAATGTTCTACAATATGTGGCTGTGGCGGTTTGACGAAAGGTTTATGACATAAAACTCAAACAATCAGGTTATTCAGTGATTCATTTTTATTTTGTTTCATAAAAATATTGCAAAATAAAAAATTACAACAATCAATTATGCAAATGCTAAAGATGCCCACAGAATGGCTGCTTAAACCAATAATTAAAGTTCATCAGCGGAAGCTAACGGAAGAATTCTGGTGGAATTGTTTCTTGGATGTCAAGTCCAATGATTTCGACAAAACGTGATTCTATCCATAGAACTTCCGTAGGTCCGTTCTCGTCAACATCACAAATAATTTCTTCCTGGCGGTGCTACAGAATCTTGAGTGGCCTTATTTTCTTCGACAAAATATCTGCCTTGTGGATGCTTTTGCGTTGATCTGCGTTCACTTTTGTCGCGAAACGCAGTCTACAATAATAGCATGTGCGGATATGTTTGTTTTCACTTTAGATATCAAGTTCGGTTTGTCTTCTTTGAAAGTTTTCCAAAGCAAGTTGACGTCTTCCCAGACCTCTTAATGAATTTTTTGCTTTGTCCCACATGCGCTAAAACTCTCTACTAGTTAAATGTTTGTCAAATGGGAGCAAGTTAACTATCAAATATCATCTCATTCACGTATAAATAAAAATACTCAATGCCCTAGTAGCACATTTGTTGCAAATAAGTCAAAGTAACTGCAATGTGCCTCAATTAAGTCACAATCAAGTTTCTGCAACCAATTATGACAGAGGTGTGTTGCTTGGGTGGTTGACATCATAAACTTACTATTGAGTTGGTACCATGCATTCGAGCTATCGATGTTTTAAAAAACGAATAAAGAAACACAACCAACGCGCTTAAATTACTGTCTCTTGTTATCCCTTTTTTTCTCTCGAAAAGATAATTAGAAACAGTAATTTTAGCGTGTAGCATTAAACCCTGTTCACATTGCAACCTACATTACGATCTTGATATCAAATGCCACGCAAATTATTTTTTGTGAAATTAAAGCCTGTAAACGTTTGTTTCGGAAACTTTTATTACTGTGTAGATTTTGAATTATTTCACGGATCGCTAAAACGTTTCACTCATGTGACAGCTGAAACTCTCCACTTTATTTCGTGGTACAACATGTTTACATTCTTGTGACATTCAGTAAAATGGCGTCGAATCAAGTGGAAGTGCGCAAACGCATTAACCGTAATCTAAAATGACCGAAAAGAACCGTGTTTTGTGTTTGTCAATCATTTGATCAGCGCTTGACTTTGGATGGGAAGGTTGGAAGTGGAACAAATCGAAAAGTGTGCCCCCGACAAATAAATATGAAGGTGGTAGCCATTACTCCGAAAAATCCCAATCTTTCTGCATGAAATGTGGCGGGGAATCATTCGTACAAAAAGTGATGCAGGGGCAAGGACGGAAGCCGTACAAAGTGAAAAAGGTGCCCAACTGTTATGACATGCAAAATTTCACTGCAAAAAGTCGTGTTAAGGTGCTTGACACCAATTTTTTACAAACATTTTCTTGTATCACAATGGACTACGAAACATACGTACTCGAAGCCTTTAAATAGCTTCAGGGTCTGGCTTTTTATACCGCAATGCAAAGGAACGCCGTTGCCAAGTATTTCCGGTCAAAGAAGCTGTCCAAATTCTCGAAGAAGTATTTGATTTGGCAGGCCATATGTAATTGTTGAAAATCTATGTTGTGTACGAGAAAAATGTATGCAAAAGCGGTTGCTATTGTTTATCAGTAACCACGTTGCTATTGTTTATCTGTTTTGTCACTATGCGAAATTCGTCCTGGAATGGTATAAGGTACAAGAGGTCGAATACGTGCCAAAAACAGCCAATCCACCAAACTGTCCAGAACTTCGCCCAATAGAGAAGTACTCGGCGCTAGTTAAACGGAAACTCTTCGAAACTAAGAAGAAAGCAAATGGCACCGATGATTTCAAGAGAAGATGAAGAATTGTTACGGCAGACGTTTCCGAGGATACCGTACGGAACCTGATCGCGGGTGTGCCATAGGAAGTTCGAGAATTTAACAGAAAGAAGGATTAACATCTTAATCAACTATTTCTTATGTAGATATAAATCTATTTTTGTGAAATAAACAATCGGTATTTTGAATAATGCGTAAATTTTGTTTTGCTGATATTAATTTGGTATCCAAAATTTAACGTAGACAGTCTGGTCGATCGCAGCAAGCTGTGCTTTGAAAATGACGTGTTTTGATTTTGCTGCGTTATTTTCGCGGAAATAAAATTAAAAATTATTCCTTTTTTAAACTAAAGCAAATAGTGTAATTATAGTTCTTCGAGTAATTTGCGTAGGACTTTGTGAATGGAATCCCTCTCATAGTGTGTTATGGTCGTATTTCGGTAGATAGATTGTGCGTCGGTAGTTTTTTCCCCATTTTTTTGATTTTAAGTGCCCCGCTCCCGCATCCGGACGAACTTTCCAACATCAGAAAAGGAACATTGGTGAGGTCGTTTTATATTATCAAAAATATAACTTAACTTTATACACGCCAGGATCAAGAATGTCCATTTTTGATTCTGGAAGTGTGAAAACTCTTCACAAATCCATTTGATATGCGAAGATTTTCATGCGGGGCTTGTTGTATATGAAGATGACCTCAGAATGTACGTGTAGGAACAGGCATTCTTGAAATGGGTCGTTGGATTTTCAATAGAGCTGTCACCTTCAATCTCCAGGGCTAAAAATGTTTGCACATAGTGATAACATCTAAAGTACTGAAAAAATGCAGACAAGTTTCTTCCATAAAAGCACTGCCGGTCAGTGGGAGTTTGATTGCAAACACACACACACACACACACACACACACACACACACACACACACACACACACACACACACAAAATTTAACGTTGACAGTCTTTAGATGCATAGATGCTAATATGAAGATAGTCTATATCAAGTAATATAGGTTGTAGTGTGAACGGGATTTTATACTCCTTAATAATTAGCTGCCATATTATACTGATTTGATGTATTGTTTCAAATTTTACAAAGTTCAGGACTCAAAACTGTGTGCAGTGCATCTTTAAGCAAATTTCTTGAAACTGGAACATATTAGCAATTAAGCTCAATCCAGGACTAAGATAACCTAGACTCATAGAATACATAAATTAGATTTAGAACGCAACCAGTAAAATCCAAAATGTGTACGTTTATTCGTTACATTAAGATGTTGAAAATAAACATAATATGCTTATAATTTCAAACATCGATGTCACTTCCCATGTAGCACACTACGACCTTTATTAGCTGTAGTGACTTGCTTATAACTTAGCAAGTCATATATCTGATTCTCAACCGAATGGCAAAAAGTGTGCTACTAGGGTTGGTTTTAAACATAGAATATGTTTGAAAGGAAGCAAGTTTATGTTTGTGCCCAAAATAAACTAATTTTATGTTTGGATTTATCTGGAATATGTTTGTTATGACGGTATTTTTCTCTGCGTGGAGTGTTTGCTGTCGGACATTTTTTGTAGAGAGAAAAAAAATGTCTACGTAGACTTTTGGTATATCCCCCCCTCCCCCATCGTAGACAAACGTAGACTTTTTCAAAACCCCTCCCCCCCCCCCTTAATTGTCTACGTGGTTTATGAACAGCCCCTTGTACACGCAAGGTAGGAACTTGTGAGGACCAGAGATCGGTCGCACCCTCCATTGAAATTGTCAGTTCACCATTTGAAGCCTTTATCAACGCTCTCTTAATGTTGTTGAAAAATTGCGTCTTTGACAGTTTTCATTTCGTAGTGCCTTCGGTTTTTGATCACTTTCATTTTGCTAAAGTAGAACACAACGACAAATCACAAAAAACATTTCGCGTAAAATACTCAGCAGTACCTTGATTCACAATTGTGCGCATTACCAGTCCTACCCACATATATGGATCAAACATATTTTGCTAGGAATTTTTTTTTCGTATAATATCACTTCATAATACAGTATTTTTGACTTGATACTACTTGCATTTGATCCTATCACGAAGATGTTTAATCAATAATATACCGAAATACCACTTCTAAATTACCAGCACCTTTTTCATGCAGGCTAGGAAATCTCGAACAGAAACAGCAGCTATTTGCTCCACGAATCAGTTTTGATATTATTCACAGCATAAAATGCAGCCAACAAGACAGTTTTGTTTATGCTGGTGCATCGACAACTGAATTACTTAGAGAAAACATACAAGTTTAAGACTTTTTCTTACTAGGAATAACACAGAAAAACTCAAATGAATTAATTTGGTGTTTATATCTGTCAATATATAAGTTTATAAATGTTTATTGATGCATAATTGATTGATGGAATGGAAAGCATTGGTGTCCTAGGGTTTTGCTTTTTAAATATTTACCCAAATGTTTGCTGCTTACAAA
Source organism: Aedes japonicus (assembly GCA_034211315.2). Lineage (NCBI taxonomy): Eukaryota > Metazoa > Arthropoda > Insecta > Diptera > Culicidae > Aedes > Aedes japonicus. The sequence goes on along the minus strand of JASCZW010000331.1, from coordinate 436,827 downwards.
TGAAACTAAGTGCTTGAGCCTAATTTCCTGAATTTATCTCCAGTAGCTCGTGGTTGTATGCCTTTGTAATAAACAGCAACTTCCCTCGATCGATAGACCAACAGTCCTAAAAAAAATCATTGCTCTTTCAAACTTCGTTCAAAGTTCATTTTTATTATAAACAAACGCAGCTTACCCAAAGCCAGCCCGCTGTAATAAGTAATTAAAAACGCTATAAACTTCCGAGCAGTCGCTTACAAAACAATATTTACGGCAAGTGATAAAAATTGCCTCCCCAATAAAATTCGATTTCCACTTGGCTTTGGGGAGAACCGTTAGAAAAACGCTTCACCAAAACCAGCATGGAACCCTTTCGGCACTATTGGACGCAGTCATTGCTGCTAGCATCAGAAGGAAAATTCGTTCCAGCACGCTTTTCAACCTTCTCCCACCTCTCGACGCGATGCCAAACCGTGTTTCTGCCGAAAGTGGGGCGCTCGAGGGCGTTCCGTTTTCGCTTTGTTTTAACCACTTTCAAATTTCGAAGCGGAACACACATTTCCCTTCCATTTCAAACGATGACGTCGACGCCGACGACGACGACGATGACTGGGGGTCTTTTTTACAATCGCTGTAATTAAATTGGTTCCTAAACAGAGTTGAGTCGAAAACGCTCCCGGAAGACTTGAACTTTTCCACCTTCTGTGTAGCCGCGTACTCAGAATGCAGTCAGTAGATTCCCAGAGGCGATTGGTTCGGAAAAAGCAATAGAAGATAGGAATGGTTTTCCACCCGGGCGATTTGAGGAAAATTTCTTTTTTATCATTGCCCTTTGTGCTGGTTGGTCCTTTGAATTGTTTTTGATCTTGGATGATTTGCCAAGAGAGAAGAGGCCTTTCTAGGTCAGCACCTTTCACTGTTTCTGCTACCCTCAATGATTCGGTTGACTCTTGAAGGGCAAAGGGGTAACCAAGAGCAATAAAGAGTGAGAACCTGGCCAATGTGGGGGAGAGATAATAAACTGAAGTTGAAACGATGGATCCGGGTCGAGAAAAAAAACATCGGAAATTTACCGCACCATTCGAGCATGAAATTAACTTTAAACTATGACGAACAATCAGTGAGCATTGATGTGGTTCACTGAGCGTGGGCTTATTGGTGACGGGAGTTTAACGGTTTGCTTTTTCGGAATCGGTGACAACCCAGCCCAATGCAGTCCTCGCACTACTATGGTGGAGAGGCAGTTTTGCAACCGACAGGTAATTAAAGTTTAGGACCGAGATTTCACCGAATTCGGTTTGCCGAGGTGCATTTGTTTCAGGTGAAACTTGTTGTTTGAAAGGAAATTGCCATTTTCTCGGAATGATGTGGTTTTAATTTAACTTTTTGTTTTCGATGAGAAATTGTGACCCTATGGTTCGAATTAGACCATAGCTGGGCTTCTTTGGTATTGGGAGAAAGCTTGAGATTGCTGATGAATAGTTAAGTAGTAATGCAAATTAAATTTCGATTTCCGTTACTGTTGTACCAGCTGAATATAGTCCCGGTAGGAGAAAGTCAGGTTAGGTTAAGTTTCTTTCTTAGAGAGACGTAGATAGAAAAAAGTGTCTGAGGGTTGAAATTTCTTTTTGAATCTTTCCAAAGCAGAGCCCAATGTTTACTACAGAAAGTCAGGTGTAGAATTTTAATTATTTTTAAAAAAAATCTTATATATATATATCTATATAGCTTTTTTCACATAAAAACATTTTGAAAACATGTTTCAACCGAAAAGATTTTTTATGCCGAATTTACTTGACTATCAGCTTCGTGGACTTGTTCGTCACTTCAAAAAAACAACCTGGACCCTACACACAGTTCTCTAGGTCGGACAATAAAAGTGGATACAATTCAGAAACGGGTTCTCAGCTTATGGAGAATAGTGAACATGATCTAAAAAAAAATCCATAAAACCCAACGGGGCCAACTAATTTGAAGAAAAAATGGCAGATATGTACGATTTTGCCCTTTGAATTAGAATCATTTTTATCAGATTGATCACATAAGAACCAGGACGAAATCACTCGAAAACACAAGTTGTTTTACGTAAGAAATTCAAGGAATCAAATCCCGGTCTCCTCTTTAAAGTTTATTTAAAAAATTCCGCATTTTTTCCCGCATTTTTGCCAAAATTTTCCGACTGAGATAATTAGTTAATATAATTTGGATTAAAATATGTTCTGAAAGATTTCGAAGAAATAGTTTAATCTGATATTCTGGCTCGTTTCATTTAGGCAAATCAGGCTTGTTGCGTATACCCAAACAACAATGTAAGTTTTATTCCAGCCGTATAGCTCTCCTCCCGGCCGTGTTGATAAAGCTTCAAAACTGTTTTGTCTACTAACACCTTCTCTATGCATCTTTAAAGCCGAAATATGTATAAAGTGACCCACTCTGTAGACGGTTGTGAACACAAGTTAATTAAATTTTTCAAGACTAGAGAGATTATGAAAATAGTCTAGTGAAAGATGTTATGCCCACTTGAGATCCTTCTTAGAACCTAGTGGCTGCCATGCCAACCAGCATACGGCCAAATGGCCACAGCTGTCAAACTTCACGGCGATATCGTGGTTGGTTTTTGTTGTTCTGCATAGTTCGATTCTCTGCTCTTCTGATTTATTTAGCAGTAAATGATATCTTTGAAAAAAGTTCTAGTGTTGCCGGAAGTTTTATTTGATAGCAAAATATCCAAAATAAATTGAGTTTTTTTTTCACAGGGTAACATGCTCCAAATCATATGCGCATTTGAATTGATGGTGAATATTGGTACGATTGGAGCCAAAAATTAATGCGACTCGGAAGTTATGCGAGCATAAAACAACAAAAACAAAATTTAAACAGATATCAACGATAAATTAATCATATATTTCCTGAAATCTGATGGAATTCAATAAGATATTCTTGATGATAACCTACTATTTATTAACGACCCTTTACCATTTATGTGGCATTCGTGTCGGGTATTCTTCAAGAATACCATATTCTTCAAGAATGCCTTCGATCTACAGTTAATTTGCATTACATTTCAAATTTGGTGCATTCATTTTTCCATATTTAAATTATTTATGGCGATTGGAAAAAAAATCACACATTTACCGAAAAGCCAACTTATCTTCGCAATGACTACTATAAAACTATTTGGTCATTCGGTGACCTCAATGCCTATTTGCCGTTTGTTGCATTTACTGGAGGCAAAATGGTTCTAAAATGCCTTTTCAACTGACCATAATAAGATTATATTAATAAGTTCTAATTCGGGATCTTAAAACAGCATTTTACGAGTTTTTAAAGTCGTAATGAAACTTTCACAGTAGTAAAAGGAAATTAGGAAAACAAGATTATAAGATCGTTGTTAACAAGCTGTGTAGGTTCTTATAAACCTGACTTAATTATGAAACGTATTGACGACTCTTGGTACCACAATAAAACCAAATTGATTTCTAGTGGCTTCCATAAAACTTTAATAAAACTTAGTAAAGCTGGAAGGTGTTGTTACTTTGGTATTCACTCATGTTGCAAACGAGAACAAATAGCGCTTTATAAAAGCCACTGACCTTACAAGTTGCTAGAAACATGAACATCGAAGAAAAATAGTAAAGCATTCGAGGTTTTCGACTATAAAATGATACACACGCAACGCACGTGCATAATGTATCAAGTGTTTCTTGATTTCAATGTCGTTGAGAATTTGTAGACAATTCTCCGAATTTCCAAACTTTTTTTCAGTTTGGTTCACCACCATACACTTTTCATTTATTGGAAATCTCCGCTCCATCGTTGTCCATTTCGTGCGATAACCTTTTCAACAAATATTGTCAAATTTGGCAGGTTCTTCTTGGAACGACCTACCATGTCTTTCATTTTGTGAGCAACTGCAGCGCTGAGATAGACTTGGTTCCAGATTTCTTTTTAGTCATGTCCTTGATGCGAGCTATAACATCAGGGTGAATAAAGATGACATCACGCGTAAAGGACATACGGGATCAAGTCCCTATGACTTCGAAGTTTTCTGAGCACAAACCTCAAACTCTATTAGGACTTCAGTATTTTGGAAATTTCAAGAAAAGTTTGCTCCATTGGAGCACCCATTGATTAACATTTTGAGCGTTGTTTGTTTTCACTTAAAAAAAACACTGTTCAAAAAACACTTTTTAAAAAAACTATTTTGAGCGTATTAGTAGAACAATTGTGATTGGGAAACTAGGAGAACTTAATATTAACACTTCATTTGATCACTTTAAAAAAAAACATTGAAACACTTTTTTCAAAGTTTTGTTTTGTTTTCATTTTTAGTCTCAAAAACGTGAAGTGATAGTTAACCTAACCTATTATTCATATGGAAAAAAGACTGCATCCAGTTTCTCTGTAAAGAGTATCTAGAAATGAAAAGAGAGATTAGTATTTTCGATTTAATTCCAACTACCTTTATGGCTTATCTTGACAGTCAAGATAAACAATAAAGGTAGTTGATTTTAAATGGAAGATTATCATCTCACTTCTCATTTCTAGTTACAGGTATTCCACTAAACAGCTCACACTTTTTTAGGATTTAATGGTATGTAAATGGAGATTTGCTAAGTAACAACTTCAGAAACCCACATTAAACAGGTCAACAGTCATTGCGGAATGCCAAAACGTATTTGGCGGAAATTGAAAATTTGTAAATTCTCTCGCTTTCTTGATTGGCGATTTAGAAACAACCCCGATTTCCATATTGCATTTCGTCTGCAAAGACAATGATTTTGGATTCTCGAATTTTTCCACACATTTCCCAATTTTCCCGAAACTGTGGCCATCCTACAAACGAATAGCTTTTTATGAATCAACAGGGAAGAAAAGATGCGAGTATAATCGGTGTGTCCAGAAATTCACACGAACCACATAGGTTTAACAGAAATCCAAACAAATATTTCTGTTTTCAACATTTCTATTCCTTAAGTATGTTCCTTTACCGTTTTGCAATAATAGATTTAAATTTCACCCTCAAGTGTAAACTTTTGGACATTTGACTCGACTCCTATCATCAAGGTTTGGATGAGCTTTTCTCCTCTAGTTTTGTAAGCTTTTGCCAACTTCTGCTTGAAGTTTTGAACCGATTTTGACTCTCTTCCCATTTTCCGAAAATCATCCTTCATTGTTGCCTAGAATTTCTCGATCGGTGGATGCTTTGGACAGTTCGGAGGATTAATGTCACGATGTACCACAATGGCATTCCTATCCTTCTACCATTTATTCGTCGCTGTTGCTTAGTAGCAAGATGCCAAATCAGGCCAAAACAGAGTGAATCCTAGAGGGTTTGAGCTGTTTAGTGGAATACCTGTAACTAGAAATTAGAAGAAAAATTTGTATTTTCCATTTAATTCCAACTACCTTTGCTTATCTTCGACAGATACGCGTATTTCGTCTACAATGTGTAGACTTCTTCAGTGTCTCGTACTCGTAGTCGAGTAATTAGTACGAGACACTGAAGAAGTCTACACATTGTAGACGAAATACGCGTATCTGTCGAAGATAAGCAAAGGTAGTTGGAATTAAATGGAAAATACTAAATTTTCTTCTAATTTCTAGTCAAAACAGAGTGTTTTGAGAATGCTGCTCTAGAAGTGGCAATAGGTGTTTTTGAAGGCACTGTACTGCCGGTGGATGCAACCTATATGTTTGGCTAACAACGAATCAGATAGTATTCCGGCCCGACATGTCGCTTTTTTAAGCCCTTTTTGATCTCGGCGAAGTTTCTTCTGAGCTTTCAATGACGTCAGTCCACAACTATCCTGCGTGGTTAATTTAACTACATCCATATTTTTGGCAACATCTTTGACCGACATGTTGGGCTTTTTCTATATACTTTCACCATTTGTTTCTCATCTTGATTGTTGCGTGTTCCACTTTTCGACTGCTTGGTTGTCATTTTCTAAACCGTTTTGGTTTGTATAATTTTGCTGATGACATACGACACCGTTTGTTGCGTCACCTCGACCGAATTTCCGATTGTTTTCTGTAAACGATTACTATTTTCTAACCACTTGTCAAAAATAAGATTTCGCAGTTCTTGTTGTCGTGATGCTATTTTCAGAACTTCAATTTAAAATATAACAATATAAACAATATGCTCGTCGACGTGAAAGTGATAGGATCCACTGACAGCTAAACCATGCACTGAAATAAATTCTTATGTTGACTCAGACAAAGTTGCAAAAAATATTTCCGTACACACTTTATTGTCTCATACAGGCATTTAAAATATTTGTCCAGTAGACTCGGGTAACAATTGAACCAGCGAAGATTGATCCAGAAGTAAACTACTGCGAAGCAAACCTGAGTAGCATTAGAAGACCACTATCAAAAGTCAAGCATTACGTCGCTTCTAGCTTGGTTGCGCCGAGGAGATTTTGAACGGCGTCATGAAGGTATGAAAACCCGGTTCAAACAAATCCCAAACGCAAAGTCTGAATCAGACCCAGGCTGGTGTGACCTCAGCTGTACACAGAAGTTGTCTCCATTGTATTCGGCCCATGACTGTACTTCGCCAGCCTCACTGTTTGCGGAGATCGCCTTCTACTTGATCGATCCACCTTGCTTGTTGCGAGCCACTTCTTCTTGTACCCGTCGGTTCGTTTTCGAGAATCATTTTAACTGGACTGTCGTCCGAAATTCTTACGGCATGCCTAGCCTATCGTAGTCTACCGGTTTTATCAATGCGAATGATGGGAGGTTCTCCCAGCAACTGATGCATTTCGTGGTTCATTCTCCTCCTCCATGTTCCATCTTCCATCTGCACTCCACCGTAGATCGTACGCAGCACCTTCCGTTCAAAGACTCTAAGGGCGCGTTGGTTCTCCACTAGCAATTTCCATGTTTCGTGGCCGTAGAGAACTACCGGTCTAATTAATGTCTTGTAGATGGTCAACTTTGTAGTTCGGTGAACTTTGTTCGATCTTAGCGTCCTTCGGAGTCCAAAGTAGGTACTATTGCCAGCCATAATTCACCTCTTTATTTCTCTGCTGGTGTCGTTATCGGCGGTCACCAATGAGCCTAGATACACGAATTCATCTACTACTTAGATTTCATCACCGTCCATCTGAACTCGTGGTGGGAAGCTAACATTGTCTTCTCGTGAGCCTCTTCCCTTCATGTATTTTGATATAGACGCATTAATCACAAGCCAAATTCTTCCAGCTTCAGCCTTATGTCTGATGTACGTTTCCACCATCGTATCAAAGCTACATGCTACGATTTCAACGTCGTCAGCCAAATAGTTTGAGAGACTTTCTGAAGATCGTGCCACTCGTCTATCCCAGCTCTCCAAATCACACCCTCCAATGCAATGTTAAACAACATACACGACAATCTATCACCTTGCCATAACCCTCTCCGAGTTTCGAAGGGATTCGTGAGTGTCTCTGATACTCGGACGACACACATCACTCGATCCATCGTTGCTTTGACCAAATGCGTCAGTTTTTTTCAGGAATCCATATCCAAGATAACGATGCTGTTGGTATTAAGAAGCATGCCAGCGTCGTACGGCAACCTGTGGGTTGCGTTGAAAAACTGACCGTATGCTGAACTGACCATACAGCTTATCCGAAGACAACTATTTGATGAAACCCTCACGAGACGGGTAAACGTTCGTAGTGAATCTTTGCTAAAAGCTTGATTCGGATGAAGAAAAACATGTGCTAACATTGGAATAAACCAAGGCCCAAGAAGCAGGACTGCTGTCAACTGTACCAGAAGAAAGAACTTTATCCACCGAAATATCGCAAACCATTCAAACCAAAGGCACGTGCAGTAAGAGAAGACACCGTTGACGAAGAATTCGCATTTTCAGCCCGATTGGATAGAATATGTTGAAACAGTGGTGGATAGCTAGAGGTCATCGATCTCTCACAGTAGTGTTGAGCTAATTCTCCTGCCATTTCTACTGCCTTATCCGTGTACCAGTCGGTTCGTCTGATAACCACATCACTGTGCTGACGCTTTCTTCTCAGGATTTTCATCGTTCGTCACATTTCTGCCGTAGTGCTACTTGGAGATATTTGTTCAACGAAGTCCTCCTATGATCGTTCTTTAGCATCGTTCACTTTAATATATCCGCTGTGTTTGATTCTGCTGTTCTGCTACGTTTCAATGCTCTAAGTAATCTCTAAGCATCTTAACTGCCGTTTATACTTCCGGATTCTAACACGCAACCGAATTAGAACCAACTCGTCCTAAAGTTCATGGTATACTAGCATTAGCTGAACTCATCAACACTAATCTCCTCGTCCGGATTGATGCTGTTGGCAGTTAACTGTTCAAACGATGTCCAGTTCGCTTGGTCGTTGAGCAATCTTCTTCGCTTTGGTCTAATCTGTGAGCATTCATGTGAGGAAACCGTAATAGGAAAGTGATCACTGTTGTGTGAATCCGGAAGTGTCCGCCAGATAAACCTGGGTGCTAGCATCTCTGAACAGATCGAGAGAGCTATAACTGAAGATAGACCGGTTGCTGGAACCATCCGTAATCCGCTCAGGATTATCAATTGTTCCGTTAGCGTCTTCTCGGCGATGTTACGGCCCAATGTATTCGGCATCGTTGATCTCCAGGCGGGTGATGCTAATAAATCATCCAGTTAAGTTTGAAAATTTTGCTAGGTATTCGGGGGGATGTAAATTGACACTACTGTCATTATAATACGGTCGATATCAATGCGTTCAAATGGAATCCCTCCATGGATGGCAAGGCCTACTCCTTGTTGCCAATACCGACAATTACCGTTCTGAAAAAGCAATGTATAGTTCTTGCCTACAATGTCTGGAGCAATCCCGTGGCTGCTACTTTCGTCTCGTGCAGCGCTATGACGGACGGTTCGTGTTTGCTAATGAGCAGTTTGAGTTCACCGAAGTTGCCACGTAGACGATGCTTCGACGTCTACCATCATCCGTCAACATTGAGTTACTTGAGCTGCCAAACAGAGTCTGGCGTAGTGGTGTATTCCTTTCAGCTGGCTAACCGGGATAATAGTGCCAATTGGCGGTTAAAAACCAAAGAACATGATGAAATCCATAAGGGGGACGATATTGCAATAATTTGAAGAATATTTGAAAATTGAAGAAAATAGAACCATAAGGTGGAGCCCCAATCAAAAGAAAAAAAGCTAAGTGAAATTGAATCATATTTATAATGAACAACACCACTCACCTCATATTGTACACTCTGCTACACTTTGAACAACTGAAACTGACAGGAATGCATCCGATGTATGTAAAGAGTCATTAATAAAAAACAACAACAATGACAAAAACAACGGTTGGATCGTCGACTCTGGAGTATCAAGCCACATACACGGAGAGAATTCTTCAAGAAAATGACACTGATTTTGAGAAAGAAAACGTCATTCTTGCTGATGGTAACATTGCTTAAGTAAAGGTCAAAAGTAATGGAATAATGATCTGCGAAGAACAGGATGGTGCGAGGAAGCAATTAACAAGCTGATCAAAAAAGGTAGACATAATGTTTGCAAGAAGCAATTGTAACATTTCGCACAATGACAAGCATGTAGCTTCAGCCGTTTAATCTGGACGATTGTATTATTTGAAGATTCTTTAAATTCTTTAGATTTTTAAAAGAAGGATTTGATCACACTATTGATGGATTCATTCGGGTATAAAAGTCCTCCGGTTAATAAATATTTAAAGTGCAGTTCTTGTACGATGTTGCGTTAAAATCATATGCATCCAGTATGAAAGACATCGTATCTTCATGCAATATAACTACCTAATATATTTTCCTGAAAAAGGATTGTACGCAAGCAAGATTTTTTTCTTCTTTGTAAATTCAATTAAATTGTCTATATTGCTTTGCTAGAATTTCATCCATTCTCTCGTACGCTAGTTCTTCTAGTATATGTTGGCAACGCCTACTGAAAGCCTTGCAGCAAAGATTTTATTTCACTTATATTTGACGCTGCAATTCCTGCTTTAATTTTTTAAATTTTCCACCCGAGATATGGGTTGAACTTATCCCTCTACAGCTCATGTTGTTTCTTGCGAGTTTTATTTCCCACCGTCCTGCTCAACATGATTCAACTTTCCGGTTTCCGTTTAATATATGAAAAGGATTCTCGGCTTTCACTCGGTAGCTCGATATTGTCTATATTCTACGGTTTTTTTTTCAAGCTCGTAAATTATGTCTACAACAAAACATTTATCTGCAAATTAAGTTTGGCAAACATTCCAACTAAGAGTAGATTGAACAGCAGCGAGCAACTAACAGTTTACATATAATGGTCCCACAAAACAGTCCTTATTTGATAAGGTGATTTTCTTGGAACATTTCAGAATGGATAGAGCTTTGAAACCTAGTTCCGGAGGAGTTGACTTGAGCGAAAGGCATGTAACCAGAACTTTCAACCATGGTGTATGTTTTATTTACAGAAATAAATTTAATTAAGAATATAGTTTCCTTCGGGCGGAATGGAAGAGAATCAACAATACAAACCCCGCATGCAGTCAGTGCAATGCTTGCAAAGGGAGGAATGCTTGACAAGGAAAAGCAATGAATATTGAGAGTGGGCTGTCTTGACGAAGAAAAAGGCAACCGAGTACAAGTTGCTTCCGGATTGCGTACTGGAGCATCGTCTTCTGTGGTGAAATGGGTGGAAAGTCAAAAGTTTCTGCTTGCTTTTCTGCCTGCTTCCGCATGTTGTGTGTTTGTGATCAGTTTGGAGTAGTTGTGTGATTTTCATAAGAAAACTCGTTAACGATACATAGGTAGGTTCTCGGAATCTTCAACAAAAAGTATGCTACTTGCAACCGGGAAGAATGTTTTGAAAGTTAATTGAACGAGCTGCCAGTGGGTTTGAATTACATGATGCCAATTTCTAATTAAAGTCGTTGTGAACGATGGTACGGTATAAGGACAACAATCGTTCGCGTATTGCGTGTTATTTTCAAAGGATGTTCAGTAATTCGCCTTCTTTCTGTCAAGACAGTGTGTAGTGACAGTGGCAGTGTACAATTGGAATAATCCGGAAATTCAACTTATGACGCACAATAGTAGCTGAAGTATTTCATTGTACAGGAATTAATCATGCCTACGCTTTGGTGTTTGATCACATTGTGTATTCTGCGAATTTAATTCTGGAAATCTTGGGCCTCTTAGCTCAAATCTAATTTCCAAAATAGAAATAGAGGGATCATGTACAGTGTTCGTTTGAGAGGATAATAATTTCAAAAGACTTTCTTCAAGCTATTGTTCACATATAGGTTCGTTCTGCTTTACTATCACAAGCAACCCACAACCGTCACAAATGTATGCTGCAACTTGATTGTGACTTATTAAGATTCAAATACATAGACTGACGTTGGTTACTGAGAAACGTCTTCAACTTTCATAGGGTCCGCAGGTCACCTTCTACTTGATCGATCCACCTTCCTCGATGTGCGCCTCTTCTTCTTGTACCAGTCGGTTCGTTTTCGAGAACCATTTTCACAGGGCTGTCGTCCGACATTCTTACGACATGCCCAGCCCATCGTAGTCGACCGATTTTTGCGATGTGTACGATGGGAGGTTCTCCCAGCAACTGGTGCAATTCGTGGTTCATTCGCCTCCTCCACGTTCCGTCTGCCGTTCAAAGACTCCAAGTTGGTTGGTGGTCCTCCACTAGCAATGTCCATGCCCATGAGAACTGCCGGTCTAATAAATGTCACTTTCTTTGACACGTTCTGTGAATTTTATGTTGAAGACTTCGTCACGTCTTTTTGAAAACGATGAAACTCCGATAGCGAGGTTAAAAAGCATCTTCAAACATGTTACAATTACTCCATTCATAGCTTGGTTCGATCATTTTTTTTTTCGGCTTTCGAAAGAGACAGGTGAGTGTTGTTTTAGAGGTGAAACTGATAAACTGAAATCAATGTGCAAAATTCTTGTGTCACGTACTAATGCATCGGGTGTAGCCACGTTGCAGGAATATCTGGATCCCTGCGAACTTCAAGATTGTCGATATCGATACCGATCAGCAGATTGTAGCCGTCAAGCTAATCTATCATCGCGTGACATGAAGACTGAACTCGGAAAAAATGAGACACACAAAAATGATCACCAAAAATTCATTTTGAATCGGATACTTCTCAAATTTTCAGGGATTGAATAACTACCTATTAGCTATGTTTTGGCACCATTAATTTATTGAATTTCCTCCTTAAGCTGAATGCTCGTACATTTTTCTTTACACTGCTCATGAGGTCTTGAGCGAGACTTTGTGCATCTTCCTTACATAATTTCCCTTGTAGCACACATGTTGTAGCACCCAAGTTGCGAAAACATAAATGTGCCTTTCTTAGTCATAATCAAGTCGATGCAACTAATTATGATCGTGGTGTGCTACTTGGGTTCTCCCAGTTTGTCTTCAAAGTTAGTAGAAGAAAAGCGGAGGAATTATCATTATCACCCAAAACTTTTCGATCGGATGAAGTTCTGGTGTATTTGGCGGGTTCGCCTCATTCGGGACCACAGTAACGCCCTTCGCCTTGTACCAATCCATTACAGGCTTGGCGTAATGGCACGAAGTGAGATCCGGCCAGAACAGCGTGGGACCGCGGTGAGAGCAAGAAGGGCAGCAAGCGCTTCTTCAAGCATTTCTCTCGATTAATCTGCCCGTTTATGGAGCCGGTTGTAACGAACGGCTTACTGTACCGTCCGCACTCGCAGTTCATCTGCTACAACAGGTACTTCTTCGCGAATTTGTCCATCTTTCTCTTCCGGAACTTTTCCGGAAAACTCCATGCGGGACGTACCGACAAAAAACTCGAGGCCGGGGATTTGTTTAGTGTCCGCCTTGAAAAATGTCTCATCGTCCATGTGGAGACAGCCTTGCTTGACCAGCCACTCACGGTACAGCTTCCGCGCACGCAATTTGGCCACGGTGTTTTGCTTGTCAGCCCGGTTTGGCGCCTTCCTGACCTTAAAAACAAGTAGCCCAGTCCGCTTCATGGTCTGCTGGACGAACCACTTCGACGAATTGACCTTGTTGACCTCGTTGGCCACGGTGGAAAGGTTCGGGTTATTCTTAAAGTACTGTCTTATCTTCCGCACCTTCTCTGGGTAATGCATCTTGAAATCTACTTCAAAATTTCATTAATTTTTACCCACGCGATAAAAAGTTACACCGAAAATAAAGTGTCGCATTTTTTCGAGTCCAATCTTTAACAATAACAAATTCTGGGGTACAGGTGCTGAAATAATGAACCTCACCGTCACGGGCAACGCTCGATTGCATTGGGTTTATCCTCCTCCCTCATCTCTACTGGAGCGGTGCGTGAAGATCCGATGGACGGCGATCTCATCATGATAAAATCGAGCAACCATGCTAAGAAAACCTCACGCAGTCCAGAAGACACTACGATCGCATCGATTGGGACACCTTCCACACTCCAGCCGACAACGTCAGCCAGAGTATCCTCACATAAATTATAGCGTCTTTCTAAGGCCCCGATGCTGCTGCCACTTTGAGTATCCGCAAATTGAGTTCAAGGCCCAGTAGAAAAGGCTGCCAAGGCTAAAGCGGCTGTTAAGGTCAGCGAAACGGCCCTCCAAGCCTCTATCCCATTAATAAACGGGGCATCTCTGGAAAGAAAAAGCCACCGACCATTACTGCGTAAACAGAAACCATTTCCGCGATCTGATCAGACCAGCAAAAAAGCCTGCTGGAAGGACCTCCTTGAAAGCATTAACCCAAATCAGACGACCGTCGACGTCTGAGGAAAGGTAAATGCACTGAGCGGACAACGCAGCAAGAATCGGCCTCAAAATCAATTGACGTAGTACTATCGATTCCAAATGTTTCACCAACGCCCTAAGAGAATACTTTTATGGCCTATCAGCAATAGAAAGTAACCAGGACGACTTTTGTTGAAAGATAGACATAACTGGCCACCACATTATGAATATCGCTGCCATCCCGAACGCAGTCCTAGATCTCACCAGCAACCGATTTTTCACAATATGCAAACATCGATTTATTTTTCATCAGCGCTCTCTGTTGCTGTTTTCTGCTTCAGGTCTGCATGTTTTTGCACCTCGTGATTCTTTGCATCATTTCGACGGAGGAACCAGGCTTTTTGGCCAAATCACGAGTGATTACCTTTCGATCCAATTTTGAGTCAGCTTGGCCTGATTTTCTCACTCTTCTTGGCAGCTCACCGAACTAGTTGAGGATGGGTTTTACGGTGTCACGATAAATACCGAAACGTTTCACTTTTTTGTTCAATGAAACGTCCTTCTAACAAAGCCACGTGTTCAACACATTTGTCGATCCTCGGCATCTCGAAAACGATAACTGTTTACCATTATTTTAGGTGCTAATCAAGTCGTTGACAAATGAACGCGTCGTTAGAAGGTAGGCTCAGACCGATAGTCTTACGAGTGTATGCGTGAGGGCATCATAAGCATTGCCAGTTTATTTCAATACAATCCTCAACAAGGAAACCTAACCTTAAATCGTTAGCAAACTTTGTTCGCGTGGACAAAATCACATTTACCCAATTGCCTTCACATCGTGTATGTTGACAAATGGATAACTAAGAAAAGACTGTTCCGAAAAATATAAATACACTTTCTTTCATACACCTTATGGAAAATACAGTGATTTTTGGTTATTTTATTCTCAAACATAGTAAATAACAATGCTTACTATCTATCGCCATTTCAATTTTCTTGATTTTTCTTAGGGCAGGTGAGTTTTCTAACTTTTTCCTTAACACTACTCATAAGCTTCCGGACAGTTCCTTCACCTACCATTTTCACCACTTTTGGCCAATCATTCTTAAATTTTTCAACAGTATTTGCTGGTTTCATGTGTTATCTCAGCTTCGCCTTCGTCAAAGCCCAAAATGTTTCGATAGGGTGAATCTCTGGGCAGTTTGGTGGATTCCTCTTCTTTTGTACAAATACGACATTGTTTTTTTTTGGTACCACTAGTGCATATTTTGAGTAATGCCAGGTAGCAAGATCAAACCAAATGACTATAGGCATGTCATGCTCCTTGATCAAGAGTAGCAACATTTTTTGCAGACACTTATTCACGAAGATTTGACCATTAATTGTATCTACAATAAAGAATTGACGAGATATGTTTCCACATCTGCATATGGCCTGCCACACCATTACCTTCTTGCCGAATTTTTCTGTGCAAATGGCTTTCACGGATACGAACATCCTTTCCCTTCAGCGAGGCCTTAAACTGTGGTCCCGACAGAGTTTCATAATCGATTTTTATGTAGATTTCATCGTCCATGATAACACAGCCCGATTTTGTGGTCAGCAGTTTGTCGTTCAGCTTTCGAGCCCGCGTTTTTACAGATTCAGTCTGTTTGGTGCTTCGTTTTGGCTACTTCTGCTTCCAACAAGTCTGCAAGCTTATTCTCTCCTTGGCACGTATAACATTAGTCGCCGAAGTACTTAGCTTTTTCGCCGCATCTCGGACTGATGCTGAAAGGATGACGCTTGATATAGTCCCTTACCTTTCTGTCAATTGTAGGGCCAGCGGGACCAGATTTTCTACCCCGTCTCGGGGAACAGACGCAGCCAAACATTTGTTGAATACTGAACGCATTTTGAATTGACGGTTGATCATTAGTCTATTTATAACTATCGGAATAGTTTATACTTTTCCGCCACTAGCAGTTTCTCCCGTGTTTGAGATTTGACGAGTTATGACGGTTGTTCATCGCTTGTTTTCTAGTTAGATTTTGTTCTCAATTGAAGAGTAGAGATGTTTTTTGACAGCAAGATGGTGCAAGCCTAAAATGGTTTCTGCGTCATATGGTGTTGACTTTGTGTGACTGGAATCGACTCAGAGAGAGCATTTAGGGATCCCTCGTTCATCCGTTTATGGCGTGGCTTATTTTATAAGAAGCCAAAAACTGTGGCGTCGTTGCGGTACCCGCTGACTCTTTCAGTTTATGAATCGACTGCTGGATTCAGATTAAACTACTTTCAGTAAAGTTCTAGGGTTTTTTTCATTAGGGCGAATCTGCAATTGAGAGACTCTCTTTGATTACTCTCTCTTTCATTCATATTCCATTCAGCATTACGTTTTTCATTCAACTATTTATAGAGTATTGTAGCCAGCACTGTTGTGCTTCTATCTGTATTAAAGAATCCCTCAGAAGATTTATAATGGCGCTGTAATAAATGAATGAGAGCGAGAGAGGAGAGAGCCTCTTATTGTTAGATTCGCCCTTTTGAAAAAAAATCCTAGAGTTGATCTTCCTGCTCTTATCCCAATCCACGATTCGACGCTTGATTTTAAAAGAAATAGCATGTCCAAGTTTAATTTCGGACCCTGTTGGTTCAGTGCAGTTTTGTGAATTATCTCATTATCTCATGAATCGCTGAAACGTTTCAATTATATGACAGCTGAAACTCTCCACTTGATATCATGGTACAACATGTTTAAGGGATATCCATATACCACGTGGACTGGATTTGACCGATTTCTGACACCACCTTCCTCTGCGTGGACAATCGTTCATGTAATCTTTAAATAGAATGTATGGATCGTGGACACTTGCCAACCCATTTCTCTCCTCCATACTGTCCACGTGGTATATGGATGGCAGGAGATAATTTCTCACCCATGTTACGCATTGGGAGAAGGAAACAAACCAATCGCTAGAACCAGATAAAAGCAATATGTAGTATAAGAGCACGATCTGTTGCATATTCTTTTACCAGTAAATGGAGTATTGTCCCTCTTGTCTACTCTGAAAGGTTATGTGTCCGATCGGATACTTTCAATTTCAAAGCCTGTTGTTAGGCTATACGTAACTAACAATACTTTTTCTTCATTTCTATTCGTTCTAGAAATTAATTACTGCCCCTTTCTAGAGCCTCTCATGTTGATGGGAAATTATCTGTTTCTGACAAATTTCATATGGATGACCCCTTACATTATTGATGCATTTGGTAAAATGGCGTCCAATTAAGTGAAAATACGCGAGTGCATTTTGTACGAAAGGCAACAAAATCCAACGTTATCTGTCGGTATGTTAAGAAACAGAAACAAGCTAAAAGTACCGTGTTAAATGTTTGCAAATTGTTTCACCAGCGCTTGATATATGGTTCGGAAGGTTGGAAGCGGAACCAATAGCACCGACAAATGTATAAGTGGGTGGTGGCCATTATTGAGAGAAATCCTACTTTTTCTGTGCAAAATGTGGCTCGCAAAGTTTGGGACGATCTGTCATATATTTTCTGTTTCTGCGAGTTTTCAATTTCCATCATAAAAAGTATTGATAATAGTTGTTTCAGAGTGTTTAGTTGGTGAATATTATAGAAGTGATAAAGAATGGCGAAGAACAAATGATAAAGAATGGTACATTAAACATGAAGTGGTATGTAGCCTGAGTATGTGGTGGTGGATGTGGAGATTTGGTTATTTTCGTCAGACAATGATTTACTTCTACGAAAAAAACGGATCTTGTTCCCGGTTTCTGCATGTTCCCATCAACAAAGTTACCTAGTTTCCAATTGTGTGGCAATGAGAAGGTAATCCGCTCTGCCTGATGTATCGATACTAAGATATCAGCTGATTCATATGTACGACGAGCCAAAATCCGGTTGAGACCTTTTCCATTTATCACTTTGTGTTTAATTTTAATTTTTACGAGCAAATTATTGTGTTCAGGCTACATTCTCTGAATTATCTTAAACTTTGAATTTAAAACATTCTATTAGCGATACTATGTTGGAAGATGGAGAAGAAGTCTTAGCCTCTGAAACATTTTTAGGAAATAATGTATGCCTAAAACATGGAGGTTCTGTTCCAATGGGGGCTTGGATCACCTTAAATAAGCAAACAAAAAACATGCTTCTTAAGATGTTGTATAGAATAAAAGTGTCAAAATAGCATTACCAATTTTTGTTTTGTACTTGGAAGAATATGGCACGGAGATGAATCCATTCTCCCTATTTGCTAATAAACAATTCATGAAAATGGTGCGATTATTGAATTTTGCGTTAACAGAAAATCAGGGTTTCTGAAAGCGAGTTAAAGCTCTTGTAGTACATCACGGGAGTGAACATGAAAAATTTAAGCTTAGATACTCCAAACGATTCATACAGTTTATTTATACACGTACATAAATGTATTCCAGCTAAACCAGAGTTTCTTGCAGCAACCCATCCCAATTTCAACTCCAGATATTTATTCATCACACCCATTCTGTACCTACTAATCTCACAAGTTATTGAAAAGAGATCAATGGTTCAAAAGTCAAAAAACATATTGCCGATAGTTTTAATTTGAATAAGAATTTTTAGTTTAAAAAAAATATTGGAGTCAACTCTGGTACTGTTGGTTTGAATCGGTCCTCAAACTCGATGTTTTAACATGTTTTTGTATTCTGGTGATAAAAGCCAGGGCCAATTGTTTGTGGCCCCAACAGCATACTTACTGTTGATTTAAATCGGTCCTCAAACTCAATGTTTTTAACATATTTTGTATTCTTTTTAAATAAGCCTTCCACACTTGTGAGTGTCCCCTACGGCATCCCTGCTGTTGGTTTAAATCGGTACTCAAACTCGATGTTTTAAACTAATTCTTGTATTCCATTGAAATAAACCACCCACACTTGTGACTGGCCCCAACAGCTTCCTTGCTGTTGGTTTAAATCGGTCGTCAAATTGAAAATTTCAACATATTCTTGTAGTCCATTGGAATAAACCACCCACACTTGTGAGTGGCCCCAACAGCATCTTTACTGTTGGTTTTCATCGGTGCCAAAATTTGAATAACTTTAATGTGGATAAATTGGTTCTCTGTGTAATTACAGCTGATCTGGATATGATACTAACTAGAAAACAGTTTCTGGGTCTGGCTTTTTATACCACAATGCAAAGAAACGCCGTTGCCGAGCATTTTCGGACAAAGGAGGTGTCCAAATTCCCGAAGAAGTATTTGATTTGGCAAGCTATATGTAGTTGTGGTCAAAATACTAAAATTTTCGTCGCTACCGGCACTATCAAAAAGGATGTGTACGAGAAAGAATGTCTTCAAAAGCTTTTGCTACCGTTAATAAGAAGCCGTGACTCTCCAGCTCTGTTTTGGCCTAATCTGGCCTCTTGCGAAATTCGTCCTGGAATGGTATAAGACACAAGAGGTCAAATACGTGTAAAAAACAGCCAATCCGTCCAGAACCTCGCTCGATAGGAAAATGATGGGCTCTGATTGAGCGAAAACTCTTTGAAACTGAGAAGAAAGCTAATGGGATCGATGATTTCAAGATAAGATGGAGAACCGCTACCGCTAGTGTATCTAAGGATACTGTACGGAATTTGATGACGGGTTTACCACAGAATGTTTACGACAAGAAGAATTAGCATTCTAACTGTTTTTTTTTCTGTTAAAATAACTCTATTATGATAAAATAAACAATCGATTTGGTTGAATAATGTCTAGATTTTTTTTAAAGGAATTATCTTAGTTCAAAAAAAGAAAAAAATATCGAGGACTGGCTTGGGTGTGTTTCTTAATATCCACACGTACACCACTACACCAAAAATATACATCTTCTACCGAGCACAATTGCTCACTTAATGTTTTCAACACAATTAACTTCCATTCAAGAAAGATCTAACGGAATCATTTGGATCCCTACCAAACAACAAACTCTCCCAGGAAGTCCAGCATCTAGTCCATTCATTAGCGGCAAGATATTTTTTACACTAAGGCACCCATAATCAACCACCAGATCACGTTTCCATCTTGAGACGTGCAAAAATTCCCCAGAAGCTTATTTCCCCCGATTGGGGCTGTTGCGGGAACGAAATAAACAAAACTCACGCGCCAGGCACAAGAATAATGGTAACCAGAGTCCAGCTGTAACGAAGTAAAAAACATTGAAAATAAAATTACATTAATTATCAGGGCACTCCGAGAAATGTGCCTTATTTTTATAAGAGCCGAGAGCTTCCCCCGAGTTAAATCCGAAGCAGTAATTCCTTATCAACTGTCACTGAGCTGTACATTTCTTTTTTCTTTTCTTTTTTTTTGCTTTGGCCTATCGTCATCATCCAGTTCTAAGTAAACTCTCGCACCGAGTCCTGGTGCTTCTGTAGAAAATGCTCATTTATCTTCAAGGTGCGATTGCACCAAGGCAACATCAACATGCAACCCAAGTGACTTGTGGTCTATGTTGGAAAGCAATGTTGCTTTGGATGCATTCTGAATTGAAATTAATTGTTTCGTCATTTTAGGGAGACCCAGAGTCGCATAGGACTATTGCTGCCTTCAGTGAGAACAAAAAAGTAGATACATGAGGGATCAAGCATAGGACATCCGTTTTTCCGAGCGAGGAAGTGTGAGATCCCATTGAGAAGGAAATGAAAAGTGAAAGCGAACCACACTCAGCCCGAGAGCAGCCTTGACAGTCGGTGGTGTCATGAAAACACCCGATCCTTTGGCCAACCCGTGGGTTGCGAGGGAGGCAATGCTGAATGTAGACGGATCCACTGCATGCAGCGGACAAGAGGGGCAACTGGGAGGACCCTGAAGCAGACGCGTAACAAAGCCACATGTCTGCCGGTGATGGCTATGGTGTCTGCTTTTCCTTTTGCTTAATGATGGGTGTTGGAAAGGGCAAACGGTGAAGAGATCAGAGTTGTTTTGCAGTTGGAAGCTTCAAAGATGGACGGAGCTGTTCACGGAAGAGCTATAAATAGTTGTGGAAACGGATTCCTGTTTTAAAAAAATGTTGTTTGGTTGTGTCGGTGTTGTTTGTCTTGTGCAACATTACCTCAAAAATAATTAAATAATGACCTCACAGAGAAACCAATATTCTGGAAAACAATTTTCAATCTTCCTCATGTCTTTTGCGTAATACTAACTAATATTTTTTCACTGTTTGAAATTACACTCAAAGTTTCTTTTTCCAAAAACTTCATTAGTTCTCATGAGTAAATAGTTGAGCTAATTGGAGAAAGTGATGGAAAAATAAATCTTTAAGGACCTTGATATTTTTCTTAATCTCTAAGTTCTTTATTTTTCTCTCTCCAATGCTCGACAATCAACAGCAGAAATGCTTCTCATTTCAATTTAAGGAAACCAATATCCATTTGAAATTTCTTTCTTTTTAATACCATATTAATTGGCTGACTTTAATAGTCGTACACCTTTGCCAACGTCTTCCAGCCACGAAATCATCACATTTTCCGATTCTTACCCCACTTAATGAATTCTTAAATCTACTCCGGCCAAATTGTTGCCCCAAGGGCGCGAGTAGAATGAAAAAGCTTTCCCCCTGAAAGAAAAGAAAAAAAAATGAAAAATGAATCCCCAGGGAATCAACGTGCAAATGAAGTATCTGGTAACTTTTTAATTGAAATTTAATTGCAAACTGACCGTTCTGACTAAGCAACTTCTCATTTTATTTCCTTCGCCCCGTGTTGAAAAGAATTCATAGAAGGTGAGAATTATTAGCGAACCCCGTTCCGGTTGGTCATTGGACAGAGAGACATACAAAAAAAATGTACAGCAGTGAGTGAAAGCTGCTGTTGAAAATTAATTTATTTTCAGCTTCCTTTCGGGAGGAGCATTGGCGAGTGCAACGTGAAAAGCAGTCGGCTAACAGTGTCCATTTTTTTCCATTCATTTTTATTACGGTTGCGTCAAAAAGAGTACCACAGAAAAATTAATGATAACACTGCTTTTCAATCCTGATGAATGAAGCGGTATGTTGTGGTTATTTTTTTTGAGTGGGGCGCGTATCCTTTTTAAGCGACCTTTCTGATACCTACTCACTTCAAGGACAACCATTTCTAGCAATATAAAAACGCGAATTCCGAATTGCCCACTCAGTGGTTCAACAATAGAAATGGATTAAAAGACATGGTTTTCATCTTAGGCAATTATTTTAGGCAAACTTCGTTGGATTGTCTTTGTTGAACAATGTTTTGCTCTTTGTTTGTCATTTAAGAAGGCCACCCAGAAGACATCCATGGTTTTCTTTCATTCTGGTTAAAAATGACAGTGATGATGAATGGTTTTCATTGTAAAATTATTGAATTGTAAACTGTTGAATATATCACACTAGGAATTGAATACAGGGTGTCTTACAATAAGTGTCACTCATAAAAAATGAGATTACAACAAAAGAACCAACCAAATCGTTACATTTTTTTTTATTTGAAAGATACATGTTAGAGCGTGTTTTGATCAAAATATGGTCGACTTAAACTTGACGTATTTTCTTTCATCGTGCATTGGACAATTTTGTACGCCCCTCATTTCAAAGATGTGTGCATGAAGCATCATGCCTCTATTTTGATTTTGAAATCAGCACTTCAGTTATCAAAATGTCGTCGAAGGAAGCCAAGCAACGCATCAAAATTTTGCACATATTCGGTGAACGTTTGTGGACAGCCAGGAAAGCTGGATCAAGGGGAAGTCGAAAGCCGGAAGCAACAGCGACGACAAAAAGAGTTGCCCGCTGTTTCGAGCGGAACCCCAACCTCTCTGAGAATGGCGACTTCAACCGTGGATTGAGTTAAAAAACGAGCTGGATTGTCGACTTACAAGAAAAAGGTGACTTCAAATCGCAGGGATAAACAAAACACGTCGGCCAAAGCACGATCCCGAAAGTTGTACACGACGATGCTGACCGTGGTACAGGACGATGAAACTTACTTCAAGGCAGACTTGAAACAGCTTTCTGGACAGGAATTTTATACGGCAACCGGACGGGGAAAGGGTGGCAGATGTTTTCAAGCACATTAAACAGTCAAAGTTCGCAAAGAAATATCAGGTGTGGCAGACCATCTGCATCTGTGACTTGAAGAGCAACGTTCAAATTGCAACCAGAACCATCAACCAGGAAATTTATCTGCGCGAGTGTCTACAAAAACGTCTACTGCCTCTCCTGAAGCGACACAATTGACGTCTTGCCATTACGGAAAAAAGGCCATGGAGTGGTATGCTGCCAACAACGTTCAAGTGATTCCCAAGAACAAGAACCCTCCCAACACGCCAGAGCTCCGTCTAATCGAACAATATTGGGCCATCGTCAAGCGGAACTTTAAGAAGACGCAAAAAGCTGTTGTGAGCAAGAAACAGTTCATGGCAAACTGGTGTTCTGCGGCGAATATAGTGGACAAGGTGGCTGTACAAATTCTTATGGCATTTATAGAAATAAATCATATTATTTCAATTCGAATCTCTCGCCCTTTCTTTTGATAAATTTGCGCAAACGCTTTTTAAATACATCGCAGCTGGCATGCACAATTTGCTGAAGAATTTGGTCCCATTCTTCGCTTGTGAAGAAATCGGGCAAATTTTCCGCTTGTGTCTTCTTTGTTTTGTGAGCTGCAGCTAAGTCCTATTGGAAACAATATGGTGTATTCCCATACAGCTTTGAAGCATGAGGAGGCATAAGGTTCTTCAAAACCTGCTCGATGTAATATTCAATGTTGATTTTTAGGTTAGGTGCTATGAAAAGAAAAGGAAGTTTTTTTGCCGTGAAACGGTGCTCGATACCATGATTTTCGATACATTCTGATAGCGTTCGACAGCTAGTTTATCTCTTGGAATATTGGTAAGAATTTTGCCATACCCAAGATTATTTGGTTGATTATGACTGACTTGAAGGTGAAGAGATTTCATCCAAAAATAAAATCTCACAGTTCTCTGCTTCTTTGGACCCTGGCTTGCTTTTGACACTCCCTCAAACCGTGAACCCGTTGTTTCTTGAACGGATTGCATTCCAGATCATGTCTGAAGAGCTTGTTCATTGAAGCAGGGGACATTTGAAATTGTTTGCTCAATTTACGGCCAGATACGAATGGATCACGTCTCATTCGCTCGCTTACACGTTTGATCTTTTTCTTTGTTCTGGTTTCTTTGTGTTGAATATGGACATTTACAGTTTCCTTGAACCGTGCCAAGGAAGGAAAAACAAAATGCTTACTCACTTCGAACTGCTTGAAGCTATTGAATATCTGTCACAGTCTTAGCTGTTCCAAATGTACACTGAAAATTAATTTTCGTTTGTGTAATGAAATAGATGGTAGGACTTACAAATATATTTGTTGTTTTCTGCAACGAAACTGATTTGTAGTGTTTGAGAAGCTACCTTCGTATTTAATGCCACACGCGAACTGTCAAATGCACTAAGAATTTGTTGATACATTCGTTCATTCTACGAAACAAAAACGACGTCGCTCTAGTGGTTACATGACCATCTGACAGATCTACCTTATTTGCTCAAAATATGATTGAAAAAAAAGGGCAACCACGAGCGATTAATCTTTCAATGTTTCTGACGTGGGGTTTGATCCTATATTTTAAGGAAGAGCTGATATTGAGTCCGTGGTTGTTCTCACTAAACCATGTTGATTCGTACGAAGCTACTTGATTATTGTGCATGACATTCTAACTCTCGACAGTGTTGTCATTTCTATTTTGGGATAAATTAATGATTCCCGCCATTTGGTTAATTGGAATGCAGCTAATTTACGAAAATAAATTTTCAGTGTTTTTTTTAAAGCTTGATCCCGTATGTTTTCCATGTTAACTGATAAATATAAACAAACGGAATCGCTTTTTATCTTCAGCGATAAGCTGTCGAAAGATTACACTCAAAAAAAGTATAATCAATTCCGCTGTTAAAATTACTCAGCTGAAATAAACCAAGACTGAAAAAAGATGACACCTATTGTAAGACACACTGTTCTGGTACAGTTTATGCGTGTGCGAATAATGTAAAAAAACACACACACGCACAAACATAGATGAAAAAAACTTATAGTAAACTTACAGGTTAAACAAACTCAATCTTAGGCTAATGTTAGTCAAAAACATATGAATCATAAGCTCCAGATAACGTGAAGCCAAAATATCTCAAACCGGTACATAAGGTTGTCACATCATCAGGTTGACACAGCACACGAATGAAGTCTTGACCCACATCCATCCCCCCAAACCAAGATGTTTTCGACATCTTTGGGATGATAGAAGGTTGCCATCGTCCCAAATCTCTGTTACTCCATTTATACAGCAGTTGAAGAAAAATAGGAAAAAAACATTATCAAGTATCGTTTTCCATAACGCCCTACCTTGCAAGCTAGTCCACTCTCTCATTGCCCAGAATCAAACAATGAGAAGGAAACCATATAAATGTGAAGATGAGATGAGAATTCAGCTTAAGGAAATTATCAAAGCTCTTGATCGCACGAGGGTTCGTATCTTCATACCTGGTAAGGATCCGGAGAGATAATTCTAAAAACCGATACGGATTCAAGACTCATAGTATGACTCGAGTGCATGTAATCTAACGAGCTACGAAGACACTGAAACTGAATCGTTCCAGTTTTATGATGTGTGACGTGTGAAGTGTCAAGTGAATTGCAAAACTTGGAAGATAATAGTACCCTTAGAAGACGATCCACCTTTCGAAAATTGAGCCCAATTCTAGACAAATAGAGAGTAATGAGAGTGGGAAGTTACATAAATCTCAATAACCCTACCAAGCCAAACAACCAGCCCTCCTGAAAAATCTGCTCTCCCTTACACGCCTAATTGCTAAACACTACTACTCCATTCAAGTTGAATTTGACTTCATAGTTCAGACTTGTTCCACTGCGTGGCGATGTTCTGCCTGTGAAGTATCTAAAAACATTTCATCGCTAGTGCTGGATGGATACTTTTGGTACGTTCTTCTCACAAATTCGGGTTAGTCCTTCAGAGAAGCTCTTCAAAAAACGTCGGATGAGTTCTTAAGAGAATTTCAGAGAAATTCTTCAGAGAACTACATGAAATTTCTTCAGAAAACTTTATGGAATTTTCTTCAGAGAACTTCACGAAAGTTCTGCAGAGAACTTCAGGGAAGCTCTACAGAGAACTTCATGAAAGTTCTGCAGAGTATGTGAATCCCATAATGGGGAAACCTATTAATACATACCCGTAGGGACCAGTATCAGCAGTACTAGCAGGGACCAGTATTACGACATTTCACGGTCTTCTACTCCAATGTCTCTAAGTCGTAGATGACGAGAAGAAAATTGAGTAAAAACCAGACGTTGTTTAAAAAATAAACCCAAAGGGAGAGAGTTTCTCTCCCATGTAGGCAACAAAACAGAGTGTGTTCAAACAACCGCTAGAAGCATCACAAGCAATTGATAGTACATGAGCACGATCAGGTGCGAATTTTTTGCCTGTCAAGGTGGCAGATTCATCCGTGCTTTGACCTACCCCGCATTGGGGTGAGAGGCAAAGAATGCGTCCTTGTTTCGAGTACTTTTATATCTAAGCCCTTCGCTCTATTTTCAATACTTCTTTTCAATTTTCACAACCTGCCGTATACTGACGGAACTATCAACACATTCTCTTCATATCTTTCATTCAAGCAAACATTACTGTCCATTCTTGAGGCTTCAGTGAGTGAACGATTCCTTCTACAACAATTTCATCTGAGAACTACATGGAAGTTCTTCAGGAAACTTAATGGAAGTCATTAAGAGAACTTCATGGAAGTTCATCAGAGAACTTCAGGGGAATTCTGCAAAGAACTTCTGGGATATCTAGCAAAAATCTAAACGAGCATATCAGCTTTGAGGCGAGCTGCATCTGGCAGGTACAAAAGTCAAAACAGAAGAAGAGAGGCAGGATGACTCAAACGTTGGAGAAAATCCATTGTGGATGCCGAGGATGTCTCGCTACCCTAGCAAAGGATTATACCAAATTGATAACAAGTTTTAATACCAAGTTATTATTTTTGATCACTGAATATGTTATCATTCAGGCTGAATAAAGAGCCAAAATAACAGAATGAATAATAAAAAAATACTCGTTGAATATCATAAAAATAACTTATTTTGTCATCACTGCGAACAACTTGATAACAAATCCTGTTCTGTAAGCAAATTTATTTAAATAGTAACAAATTGTGTTATCAATTTGAAATCAAATTCTCAGCTAATAAATGAACATAATATTTTGATTAATAGTAAAATTTCTTGTTCAAATATTCTGAAAATATTTATAGTTTTACAATTCAACTTTTAACGGTCATAAAAAATAGTGTGTTCAAAATGATAACATGTGATAACAAGCTTTGCCAAAGCTGATAACTAAATTTGTTATGCGATAACAGCGGAAATCAAAACGATAACTGGGATAACAGAACTTGTTACTTATATGATATCAGCTTCTTATTCTCCTTTGCTAGGGTATTCAATCAAGGAATAGGTATACAAGCTTTAAAATTCTACCTATCTCTCATGTGTATTTTCCTACATAATTTGAATGCAATGGTTAGGAAAGAAGTGCAGTAAGAATTCTGATTTTTTAAGTTTACCATCCTAAACACCTTGATCTGTTGAACAACTCTGCTGAAAGAAGTAACTTTCTATATGCGATGGATCGCGAGATATTCAATGATGAAACCAAGAAGGTCAAACTCCATATATCACTCGATACCCTCCTCAAAGGGATCCGCGTTAGTCCGGGGTTGATTGTACCTTGCTGTTTTAAAAAAAAAAATAATAATAAAAAGGGATATAAAAAAATGCTTATGAAGCATTAACATCAACACAAGCTGAGGCAGTTATTTCAGTGGCTCTCAAAATATATCAAAATTTAAATTTTTGACCCCAACTTGTGAAGAAAACTGCAAATCACCGCAAGTCAAAATACGATTCTCGGTGGTTTTGGGATCAAACTTAGAGGAAACTGTCATGGAGCTCTGAGTCTCAATACTGTTCTCGGATTTTGTCGACCACTATATGCCACCAATATTTTGCGAATATTTCACCTCTTCTTTTGCCTAAATTTTCAAAAAAAAAAAAATGAAGGAAAGACAACAAATTAAACATGCCATAATAAGGTCTGTATCCGCAATAATCCGGACACCGAAAACCATGAATAAAACATAAATTTCGCATTATATTTCCGTCGTAGTTGTTTATTTCAGATTCATGGGATGTGCTTTAACAATTCGTGATGACAAAATATAGTTATTCGGTATTTGCATAAAATTTTCAAACTTTGCGCTTAACTCCGTCCATTAGGGTTTGTACAGACTCTTCAGAAATCGTAGAAGCCGTCTTTGTCCAAATTTGCTGTAAGTGTTTGATGTCATTGATTCCTTGCTTCTTTCCAGAAAGCTTCCGCTTCATCAGAGCCCAATATCTCTCGATTGGTCGAAGCTCTGGACAATTTGGCAGGTTTGTGGTTTTTGGTACAATGTACACTTGATTTGCTTGGTAACACTCCATCACAGTTTTTGCATAGTGGCATGATGCCAAATCGGGCCAGAACAAAGGTTTTACTTAGTGACTTTTGATGAAGGGTAGCAATCGCTTCTGCAGACACTCTTTCTGATAGATCTCCTTGTTTATTGTGCCTGTAGTGACAGAAGATTTACTCTTTTTGCCACACGTGCAAATTGCTTGCCACACAAGGTATTTTTTGGGAAATTTCGAAGTCTTCTTCGTTCTGATGTGTTCAGATGTTGCATTTCTGGCCAAAGCAGAATAAAAAGCCAGCCCTGGAAGCTGCTTAAAATCCTCCAGGACACAAGTTTCATCGTCCATAACAACGCATGAAAACTTCGTTAAATATTCGCAGTACAAACGTCGAGTCCGTGATTTTGCTGCCAAGTTTTGTTTGTCGTTGCGATTTAGAACTGTTTTTACTTTAAACGACTCAAGTCCCAAACGTTGTTTTGATTTTTAGACAAAACCAGGCGACATCCCTATTTTACGAGTCATCGTTCGAATGGAGAGATTTGGGTTTTTCGTTAATATGCTTTCCACCTTTCGGTCCATGACAGGATCAGTGCGTCGAATGTTTTTGTTAGGCAAATCCAATGTTTTTGCAAGGTCCCGTATTGACAAGTCAGGATTTGCCGTACGCCCGTGGAAAATTCACTCGCGCACTTGTTTTTCTTTCGTCGCCAAAACATCAATCATAGACTCTCAGCTATACCACAGTGAAATTTTTTATTCCTACGTGCAATATTTCAAAAGTCACAATGATTTGAAGGTGTCCGGATGAATGTGGATACAGACCTTAGTATAAAAAATTGCAATAAGAATTTGAAAATTTTCTCAGAGAAAATCTGGAATCTTCAGAATTCAATTAGGACTTCTGATAATTGAACGATTTTTAACCAATGATTAAAAAAACTGTAATAAAATATAAAGAAATTGTTTAAAAAACTTAACTCAAATTTTCACAAATAACAACAAAATGCAACAAAAACCAGTTAAAATTAAAAAAATTAAAACAATCATCATCAGCAATAAGAATTTTTTTTTCGAAAATGTAGAAAAATATTTAATAAAACTTAAACAAGTTTATAAAAAGGTTCCTCGAAAATGAATCCCATGCGCTTTTATTTGAGATCGTTGCATTTGAACTCAACTGCATTAAGAGTTTTTGAAATAATTTGTTCCACGCGCTGAATAAAACATCGGTTTCAATGAAGGAAAAATCCCGTCAGTGCAATATGCTCCTCCCGGTCAGTCGGTCGGTAGACACTTGCCATAACGACAGCCAAGAGCCGACCGAACGTCCAAGAGTGAGCAAATGAGTGCAACGTAAAATTTAATTACCCATAACCACAGTAACCGCAAACAGTAAAAAATGAAATAAAATACAGTTCCGCTACAGCAAGAGTCTTCCCGGTCCTGGCTTAGGTATCACCCCGTTCCGCAGACAGACGGTCGTCGTTGTCAGGCCATGGTAGAGAGAGCTCCACCCAGGGAATTACGGCCATGGCTTTGACTTCGTTAGTTCGCGGCTTTGGCGGGCAACCCTTGGATTGCAGTAGTCTCCTTGCGAGATGGCCAACCAAGTGGCGGAGTGTGGAGTCTGGCCACGAATTAATATTTTCTTCCTGTGGCCAGTGACCGTCTTTTGCAGCAGTTGCCGAAGCACATTAGAAGTCAAGCATCACCCAGGGATGTGGCAAACGAATGGCTGGCAGGCTGGCACCGTTCCGAGCAGGTCCCGGGATGGCAGCAAGTGTACGTACCAACCACATTCAGAGCTGCACGCATGGTGTTTATTTTACTTTATGGTGCAGTTTAATGAAAATGTCAGTGCATATGAATTAATTAATGTGCTGAGAGAGTAAAATTTGATTAGTTGGATGAAGAAACGGCTCATTAAGGGGCCTGTATCACATTATTCATGCAGATATTTTTTTTTTTTCAAAATTTCAAATTATCAACTTTTTTGGGAACTAGAATTTATTCAAAGTTTATTTGCTTTTCCTTTAGCAAAAAATGATGGTTTACTCCAAGCATCATCTCAAACATAACGACTCGCAAACTCGATAATTTAGCATTTCCTCTCCGCAATTGAACGGAATGAACAGCCGTAAGCAGTTGGAATCATTGCATGAATTGAACGTGCAGACATTGCAAAATCATCATCAGAGAAAATTAGTTTTGACAGCTGAGAATTCGTTCGAATGGTTCACAAACACTAAGTCAACGGGAAAATGGGTTTGAAGAAGCTCTCCAAGGCACGCAAATCGTAGGCCCAGCGAAGATATCAACAGCTCGTTAGCACCGAGTAGCTAAAGCCTGGCATGTTTCGAATGGCGATGGCCGTCAGAACTTGTCGTGGACCCGCGCGTTCCCGTCCGTGATTGCTTAACTGAGAACTGCCGCTATGGTTGCGTGCGTGTTGGAATAAATTATTTCACCATGGAGCTGTTTTGAACTTATCCCGAAGGTATAACTTAATTTGGGTTTACAAGAAACTCAGAGGACAAAATTGCTACCGGCGGAATTTCGCTGATTAGCCCACATGGCGTTCAAAAACATGAAATTAAAAGTTCAGCTCCATCGTTCGATTCAACTCATTCAGACTTTACATACATTTTCATTGAATATTTCTTCCACAAAATCTAAGCTCACAGAGAAAAAGAGAACCACGTATGTCATTACCATCTGGCTGCAAAGAATATTTACCCACAGCAGAAAACATCAAAGCAAATCGATAATAATAACCACTGACAGCGACCAGACAGCGATCTGAATCAACCCACTGCAGATTTCGATTCGATGTTTCATGCCGTTTGAAATGGTATCGAAGATATAATTCAATCGGCCAGGGAGCACCAGCTCGGATGGAAAAAAGAAGAAAGGAAATTTAAACGAGAGAAGATTGAAAAATTGCAACGAATCTGCGTGCTTGAGCTAACGATCTACTAAATCTTTAAAGGCAAAATTCGCTAAACGAGTTTATGAAATATGTGCTGCTATAGTTGCTGTTTAGATATCGATGCGCATTTTTCGGAAGGAACTGAATATAAACTGATAATGTATGTGTCCCTTGACTCAGCTTTTATGCAGCGATTGATTTCATTTTAAATTGTCGCTCATACAGCAACTGAAATGCTTTCAACTATCAACTAATTGAAAAACGAGCTTTGAACTTCACTTTTATTATAATATTAACTTCACTTTTATTATAATATTAAAATAAACCAATATTTTTCCAAACTATCGCCACGATACTTTTGGTGGCACTCTCAAGCGAATGGCACAGAGAGCAAGTCTTGCTCGAAATTATGGAAAAACCATAATAACCCCACGAGAATAATATAACTGGGCAGTTAAGCAGACAGATAAAAATATCACCAAATTAAATTTCTGTTACGTATCCACTGAACAGTACATTAAAATATCAGAACAAGTCGAAGAAATATATAATAACGCCAAAACAATACCAGGCACTCCGAAATGACAAAATAGAGGCAAAAAGGTTTTCTAATTCAGGAGATGAACCAAACATATTTATTATGATCTGTAAAAAAATAGAAAAGAACATGTTTACAAATAGCTCTAAGACAAATATTATAATATTTTTATATGAGACATTATAAATAAAAGAATATCTAAAAGTGAAATTCAATACATTTTGCGATCAAACATTAAAATCCTTCCAAATGATTGAATAAATAGGACAAAATCTCCTAACAAATTGAGTTTTATTGGATTCTGGGATAGTTATGACCTTCACTGGTTTAGTTTTTGATAACAAAATACACTGAAAAACAAATCAATGGGACATGAAAAAGTTGTTATTAGAAACACTTTGTTTCCTTAAAAGTGCTCATCTTGTGATGTATGAACGGTTGGTAGGGAACATAATTACCTATCTTGAGACAAAATTTCATCGAAATCAAAAATGGTGTTTTTTTTTAAATCGACTTTGAATTTTTTTTTTCAATTTTTTTTTCATAAAACTTGACTTATTTTGTGATAATTATCCAATCAACACTTTTTTGTAGGAGTAGTCATTTTTTAATTAAACACATTTGAAAAAAATCGACAAAAAAAAAGTTTAGCCCTTTTCAATAGACAGTCTAGAAAAAAAAATTATTAAGAAACATAGTATGCAAAGTGGCTTACCTAGTCATGGTCTACACACCTATAAAGTTTCGTTGAAGTCTGTGAAGGTGCTGCCAACATTTGTTCGAGTTGGCGCGAAAACCATCTGATAAAGGGTGATCGGTCAAAATTTGGTCAAGGGAAAACGCGTGTAAATCGGTGAAATCGTTTATTTAAAAAATCAAATTAAATTTCTTTTTCAAGTTCAATTAGTATAAAATTCAGGAAAAATATTCAGTTAGGCTTCCGCTTTTCCAAATCCGAATTGCCGGGCCTTACGCTTGACCCCTGCCATCAGATTTTGTACAGCCACCTTGTCCACCTTCTTCGCCGCAGAAAGCCAGTTTGCCTTGAACTGCTGCTCGTCCTTAGCAGTTTTTTTTGTCTTCTTTAGGTTCCGCTTGACAATAGCCCAGTATTTCTCAATTGGGCGGAGCTCTTGCGTGTTGGGAGGGTTCTTGTCCTTGGGAACCACCTGCACGTTGTTGGCGGCGTACCACTCCATGGCCTTTTTACCGTAATGGCAAGATGCCAAATCCGGCCAAAACAGTAAGGAACAACCGTGTTTCTTCAGGAAAGGCAGCAGACGTTTATTCAAACACTCTTTCACGTAAATTTCTTGGTTGACAGTCCCGGAAGCTATGAAAATGCTGCTTTTCAAGCCACAGGTACAGATGGCTTGCCAAACCAGATATTTCTTTGCGAACTTTGACAGTTTCGTGTGCTTGAAAATATCTGCTACCTTTCCCCTTCCTTTTGCCGTATAAAACTCCTATCCCGGAAGCTGCTTGTAGTCGGCTTTGACGTAGGTTTCGTCGTCCACGCAGTCAAACTTCGTCAGCATCGTCGTGTACAGCCTCCGGGATCGCGCTTTGGCCGTCGTATTTTGTTTATCATCGCGATTTTGAGTCACTACTTTCTTGTAAGTCGATAGTCCGGCTCGTTTTTTGGCTCGATGCACGGTTGTAGACGATACACCCAGCTTATTTGCGGCATCTCGGAAAGATAGTTTAGGGTTTCGCTTGAAACTACCGGCAACTCTCTTTGTCGTCTCAGTGGCTTCCGGTTTTCGATTTCCCCCCGATCCAGACTTCCTGGCTGTCGACAAACGTTCCCCAAACACTTTAATTACATTTGTAACGGTTGATTTGGCAACTTTTAGCGATTTTGCCAACTTTGCGTGCGAGTAGCTCGGATTTTCGCGATGCGCGAGCAAAATTTTGATACGCTGCTCTTCTTGCTTGGACGGCATTTTGACAACTGAAGAGTGAATTCCAAAATCAAAATAGGAGCAACATTCTACACACACATACCTTCAAAATGAGGGGTGTTCAGGTTTTTTAAATGCAAAATTGAAAGAAATACGTCAAGTTGATATTGACCAAATTTTGACCGTATCGCCCTTTATAAACTCTGAAATGTCGAAAATTTCTATAGTGATGTGATGTAAGAAAGTTTATCACCGGGCAGCCTAACAGAATCGCAAAGAAAATAAAAGCAAACAGTAAGCCGAAATAAATGCCATATGATTATGATTACTGTCCAAAGAGGGAAACAAATCCATAAAAAAAAGGAAGGATATCTGAATTCTCCGATAACTCTTGATTCCTACTACACAGAAAAAAATGAAATATACGTATGATGTAATCTAAACCATCATTGAAAATTCGTCGACATAATCAATCGTTGAACATATTTTTAAATTCAAAATAATGTATATAGCCCGTTCATGTAAAACTGTATCACATGTAAAATAATATTCTAGCTTGAATGTATATTTGTGTGATGGGAGAGAGGGTGATGGGTGAGAGGGAAAGGGAGAGAGGGAGATAGGGAGAGAGAGAGGGGGGGGGGGAGAGAGAGAGAGAAAGAGTGAGAGAATTTATAGAATTATAATTTCACGTTTCATTTTCTCACCGCAACAACGTTTCACTCTCACAACGTTTCCCTCTTCTCTGAGATCCGATTCGAAGAAAATATCCCCTCGGCTATATTCTTTTTATCTAGCGAGTATGTGTAGGCGATGTTCACGTGAGTTTACGATTGGCTAATTGACCCTTTCCACATGTTTAGGTAGAATTTTTCATTTCTGTCTACATTCAATTTGCACCGTGTGCTCTTTAAGAACGAATGTGAAAGAGAAGATAAATGATCTGATTTTTTCGTATCCTCGTGTCGGTGACTCGAGTAGAAAAAGTTATATTTCATTCTCTCATCCCAGAAAGTTCACTCAAGAAACGTTGGCATGTGAAACTTGCGACTGGAAGTTCCCAAGGGAAAACGTATCTCACGATGAATTGATATTTTGGTGAGACTTCTATCACTGACCGGAACTATACGGATCTCCTATAAATGCCACATTTGCCTCAACTCCTCCACCAAATCGTGGTACTTCATAATCTTGGTAGAGAGCGTTGACTGAACATCCAACGATTCAGCGGTACAGCGACATTTATGAGAGTTACAAGCTTCTTCCTTTTGATGTAGAACACAATAACAGGGTGCTTGAAATATATAAAGATACCCGCTAGCATCTCGCAATTCCAGTACAGCTTTATGCAACTATTTTCCAGAACCGGATCTGACAGGTACTTGTAGTAGGGCACGTTTTGGTTCACCAAATTTTTCTTCAGTGCAAGTTGTTGTTGTACAATCTTGGAAACATCGTTGTGAAGACCGAAATACGCTACTTTCCAAGTAGCTCACTACGGTTATAATTAGTTGTAGTATCTTGATTATGACTTAGCAAGTCATATATATGTTATCTCAACCGAATGGCAACCAGGGTTCTCCCAACGCTCGTCTCCCCTACTGTTGTGCACTTTCTACAGCGGTCTTCTACTTTTTCGTGTAATATGTACTTACGATAGATCTTCGTTGCAAGGACCCGGTGTTGGATGGCTACCAGCCACGTATTCGACGCTACTTTGCCGACAAGCGCCTCCAACTGTTCCAACTTATGGGGATACGCCCCATGCAGCTCCTTCGGCTTCGATGGTGCGACTTTATTTTCGATAGTTTTCAGGTCGCACCCCAGTTGATAGGCCTCCTGTGCCAGATGTAGGGTGCTGAACCCGTGGTCTGCTTCACAAACAGCGTGATAGACTTTGTTACAGCTCTGGCATTCTACGAAGTACTTCCGCAACTGCTGCACCTGAAAAAAAACACAACGTTTGCATATCGATAATGCCTCTTCTTCCATCAGTACGTGGCAGAGTGACTATCTTGACGTCCGACCCCAGGTGATACATGCGATGCTTAGTGAACGCCACTCGTATTGCTCATTCTATCGCCTCCAAGTCAGTTTTGGTCAACTTTATCACTCCAAAGCTGTAGATCAACAGAGGCACGGCAAACGTGTTAAGCACCTTTATTTTAAAGCCGCCGACAAGTACGACCTCAGAACACGGCTGACTCGATACTTTTCCTGCAACTCCTTCTTGATCGTTGTACTGTGAATTCCGTTCAGTTGCACGAATAAAAAGTCCTTGTAGGTGTCGCTTTCAGCCATTTTTCGAATCTCCTCCTGTTCGTTGATCCGGAAACTTCCGGTATTTGACATTTTACCCCGAAGAAGATTGATGATACTTATCCTTTCCAAATTACATCCAGATATCGTTACTAAACACCTTTACAAGCTGCAAGAGCTTTCCAACTATTCACGCAAACAGCGTCCACATAGAAGGAGTGAGTAAAATTGGTAACTCTTTCTGCACTTTTCAAATGGTAGCCACAGTTGCATTGATTGAGTGCTCTGCTGAGGGGATTTATCGCAAAGCAAAACCTTTAGCCCGCTATGGAAAATTCCCATCCTTATACTGAGAATTCTTGATCTTAACACCGTTGCTCCGTCAGTAATGTGAAGACGTGTACTCCTCTAGCCCATTGCATAGTATAATAGCACGATTCCACCATCTACCTTGTACAACTGCAGTACTTTGAAAAAGACCGAGTGAGGAACTGAGTCTCATGCCTTCATTTAGTCGATGTATGATGTATGTATGTACGATGACCTGATATTTGCAACCTTGAGTGTTTTTCCCGCAGCCCTTCTGTTCGTCGGTCATGACATTGTTCGCATCGCAATGGTTTTGTACCCTTCGGTTACTCGATGTGTCCTCCATTTTTATAAATGGCTTCTCAAGGCGACGGAAGCTAAAGCAAGCCCTTCGAATGTAGTCCTCCGACCTCTACAGCCATGTACGCGTTATGACAGACTTCAGGGTCTTCACACTAGAGGGAGATGTGTTGCAGGTTTGAGCTTCAACATGCCCACAAATCTATTAATTCTACAGATTAACTGCCAAAAAACTTAAATAGTATTAACTTAAACTGAATGTCTTAGCTGCTTAAGGGAAGAATGTTATGTTGAAAGAAACTCCAATTCATGTTTTGTGATGAATTATTGTCCAACAAAACTGGCCAACCAAATATAATGATATTCCAATAAAAGAAGTCATTTGTTACACAAATTAAAATTTTTTTAAGATTTAAACATTTTCGCATTTTTTTTCCTTACGCACCCAGTACATATTGTGGCTCACACATTCAAAGAACTAATATCGCGCAAAACCTTCAGTGCGTTCTATTTGGTCACGTAATCAAGAATGGGACGACTCGTTTAATATGACAATCAGATTCTGAAATGTGATATCGACAAACGAGTCCCATCCTTGATTACGAGGACAGATAGCATGCACCGATGGTTATGCTCGATATTAGTTCCTGGAATGTTGGAGCGAGTGTCAGAATACAATTTGATAAAAAAAGTACAGGGAATTTGCACGGTTTTTTCGAATTACATAAATATGAGCGTGATAAAAGTGTTTTTTGGGAGCTGTTTAGATCATACAGTTTGTTTTGTTTTGTCGTATTTTACCAAAAATCTTGATGTGCGAAGAGTTTGTTAAAAATGTTGTGTTTCCATAGAAATTTCTTGTAAGCCCTGCCCTTCGGTTCAAAAGGGGTATGCCCTAGTAGCATAATTGATGCCATTCAGTTGAGATAACTTATATATGACCTGCTAAGTCATAAACTAGTTACTGCAACTAATTATGGCCGTAGTGTGCTACTTGGGTGGGCGCGTTCTACCAAGTTGGACGCGGAAGATTTCATGTGTGAATAGGCTGCCACATCAACGTCCCTGGTATTCCAAATGCTGGATGCCCTGGTATTCCAAACCTAGCACGGAGTAAAATGTTTCTCGTCTTCTATAACTAAACGTGATGAATTGAAAAACGATTGGAAATTAATCGGGAATAATCTTTCATATGTATCCGTTAAACCACTCTGAACGGCTGTTGTGAGAATATCACCCTGAAAATTTCACATGAGCACAAGAGACATGCTATATCAATTAATAATGCTTTCTCTCCTTTCTCTTTTCCCTATCCTATGATCGCTAGCAATACCATATAAGACACCGAAGACAACCTGGACACTACATCAAATGAAGCAATAACTAAAGAACGCTATATAACCCTACTTCCACCAGCGTTGGTGGTGCAGTGGTAAGCGTGACTGCTACTAGCACCCCAGTGGGTCTGGGTTCAATCCCAGTCGCGTCGGTGGTTTTTCTGAGGCGAAAAAATCTGATCACGTCTTCCTTCGGAAAGGAAGTAAAGCCGTTGGTCCCGGCTCATAGTCATGAGTCGTTAGTAGGGTCCAGGTGGTGGAGTCGTCTCCCTGGCGTTGGTGGTTGTCACCATGTGAGAAAATAGGCCGACGGAAAATAAATAAATAAATAAACCCTACTTTCATCCAAATTTTTTAAAACAAGGTAAGTAATCCATTGACTACAACAAAACATACTCAATATTGAAAACCTTTAACGGGGGAAGGGAAGGACCATCAGGGCACCCAAGTGAAACGATTTGGATAGGAAGCATGGGACTGCCTCCTCCTTATTGTTAACATTTCGCGGAACAAGGGCAGGCTCTTCGAGGGTTTATTCTGTCAATAAAGGGGCTCGATTCCAGTGCTGTGAGTGTGAACTTGCTTTTGGAAAGAGATTTTCTTCCCTGTATTCGAGAGTTTCGCATAAGTGTCTATGCTTACGGGGCCGCTCAAGCGTGTTTGACCCTTCATACAGGTGCTTGATGATCACAAACAACAATAAAGTCCTGATCAAATCGTTTTTCAGATTATTCCACTGCTATGGAAAGTAACATTGCTACCATCATCATCATAGAAATTTCCATCGTTGTTGTAGAATATTGCAGAAAGCATTTGAAAAATCTGCTTTTTCGGAAACCAGAATAAGGAGTGTATCGAAAATAGGCTATCCACAAACTTTCTTTCAAGTTATGTTGAAACCCGATATTTTATTCATATAAAAAATTGATCCTTTATTGTACGAGCTCAAACTTGAACATAATGAAGACCGGATGAGATTTAAGTTATTCATTCACGAATTTTTGAACTTTGGATCGAATGCTCTTCTTCAAGCTCCGGACAAGTGTTGCATCGCATTTTTTGGACGCTTGAGCCCAAATGTTTTTGAACTCCTGTATGTTCCCAGCTGCCTTACCAGTCTTCTTAAAGACCCTCTTCACAATTGCCCAGTAACGTTCGATGGGTCGAAGCTGAGGGCAATTTGGTGGATTGATATTTTTCTCAACGAAATCTATACCCTTTTCCGCAAGCCAATTTAGAGCGGTTTTGGCATAGTGAGCCGATTCTAAATCCGGCCAAAACAGTGGAGGTGTACTATGCTTCTTATATAAAGGCAACAATCTCTTCTGGAGACACTCAGATCGATAGATTTCCGCATTTATAGTTCCGGTAGTGTAAAAAATGGTTGATTTCAAACCACAGGAACATATTGCTTGCCATACCAGTACCTTTCGATCAAATTTCTCCACTTGAATCGACCTATCCGCATCGCTCACATCCTCCCCAACGACGGCAGTAAAGTATTGTGGACCTGGAAGAGTTTTCAAGTCCTCCTTTACATAGGTCTCATCGTCCATCAAAACGCATGCATCCGGACGCTGCAAAAGACGCGAATACAATTTCCGGGCCCTTGTTGCTGCTCGTTTCTTCTGTTCTGCACTTTGTTTCGAGATTTTCTGCTTCTTGTAGGTCTTCAGGTGGTTTCGCCTCTTGATACGCTGAATCATTCCGACACTCGCTCCTGCTTTTTTGCATCAACATGATCCTGAGATCTGCTAAACTTCGCCACCGTAATAAGTGTACCCTATACAAGACGCTCATAAGACAGGTAGTTCTCTAAGGGCATGAGACGTGGAGAAGTAAGTCTGATCAAATTATCACACCACGCAGAATTTGCCTGACTATTCACATAGTGATGTACTGTTCTAATGGATTTAGTTGTCTTGAGTTATTCCAGGTGTTCAAATTGATTATACCAAACAATCTATCTCATCATTGCTCTCGCTCTATATACAGATAAAAAGAAACATAGAATTTTCTGCGTTCTCTAACGCACATAAAGGGTATGCTTGATTTGCTAGATAACACCTGAATCTATTATGTTGTACGAAAGATTACAAACATTGTTGTATGACGTATAAAAGATTATCAACAATTTATTTTCTTACGCCTTCTTTGGCTTGGAATTACGCCCTTTTAAAATTAATTATTTTTATCGGTGTATGTTAAACTACTAAAATACACCTCCGCAACGTTTTTGTGGCTGGTAAGTGGATTGCGGCACATAAAAAGACCATGTATCTGTCATTAAACAGCACTCACCACTCGATTGTGTCATCCAGCGAGGTTTTTGTGAGAGCCAATATGTCAAACAAAGACTCGTTTGCCAAAGTGTAGAAAACGTCCTCTTTTGTTCGCTCGTACATTTCGATAATATATTCCACAGCCATATCAGCGCTATTTATTACTTCTGAATTTTGTGAACATGAACTATAGAGATTCTCAACATTGCCGTAGCTCCCGGCCGCATCCTTCATTTTACTTGATGAGAACCTCATTTTACAACTTCCAGGCCTGTCTTGTGGCCACAAAGTTCTGATTCAGTCTCCTAATTGGATGCATACTTGCCTTTAAAGATCGAAATCCAAGTCGCAGACAAATCCTTCTAACGGTGCCTTTGCTGGCATTGAATTTCATAGCAACAACATTATCTGACGGCCCTTGGTTTGCCTTAACCTTCAAATGCAACTGCCGATCTTTAGTTTTCCTATGACGCTTGCTATGATCCTTCCGATCGATAAAGGGTGTCCCACATCAAATGGCATCATGGAAAAAACGATGCAAAAATTACAGCCACAGCGACGACAAAAAGAGTTGTCCTCTGATTCGATTTGAACCCCAACCTCTCCGTCCGAGATCTCGTAAAGAAGCTGGGAGTGGTGCCTTCAACCGTGGATAGAACTCACAAAACGACTCGACTCGACTTGCAAAAAAGTGGTGACTCAAAATCGCGACGATATACAAAACACGTCGGGCAAAGCACGATCGCGAAAGTTGTACACGACGATGCTGACGAAGTTTGATTGCGTGGTACACGACGATGAAATTAACGTCAAGGCAGACTTTAAACAGCCTCCTGGACAGGAATTTTATACGAAAACCGAACGGGGAAGGGTAGCAAATATTTTCAAGCACACTAAACTGTCAAAGTTTGCGAAGAAATATCTAGTGTGGCAGGCCATCTGTACCGGTGGCTTGAAGAGAAAAATTTGCATTGCCACCGAAAGCGTCAACCAGGAAATTTATCTGAGCGAGTGCCTACAAAAACGTCTACTGCCTTTCCTGGAGCAACACAGTTGTTCCGCACTATTTTGGCCGGATTTGGCACCTTACCTTTACGGAAAAAAGGTCAAACTGGCGTTCTGCGAAGAATAAAGTAGCCAAAAAGACTGTCCAAAATCTTATGGTAGGTGTTAACCGAAAAACACGGCATTTCGGCAATTAACTGAACGTGAAAATGATAAAAAAATTGATTTATTAATAAAAATTTTGATCGACTCGCACACATTACTGTTAGACCAAATTTTAATCGGAACACCCTTTACAAAACTCTGAGCATCAAACGGAACGAGAAATGCAGGCAAACTGTATGTTCTATTCGTGATCAGGATTACAAGCGTGTCGTGAAACCGTTTGAGCGGAGTCCCAATGCTTCGGTCGGGGATGTGACCAAAAAGTTTAATCTGTTAAAGTCTTTTGTTCAGAGAGCCAAGGACCTGCATCCGTACAAAGTGCAGAAGGTTCCAATTCGTGACGAACGGCAAAATACAGTGGGAAAGTAACTGCTAACAAAACCTCATTGTATCATTAAGGATGATGAGACTTACGTCAAGGCGAACTTCCGGCAGCTTCCAAGGCTACTGTTCTTCACCGCCCAGCACGAGTGTGATGTTCCGTAGGAAGTGAGAAAGCAGAAACTGTCAAAGTTTGCCAAGAAATACATAATTAGGCAAGCGATCTGCTGATGTGGCAAACAGAGTGCGCCGTTTCAAGTCTACAGAAGCGTCAGCTTCCTCTTTTCAAGCAAAACAAGGGCCCTACGATCTTTTGACTGGATCTAGCTTCGTGCAACTATTCAAATGTTGGATTGGTACACAGCTACTTTCGTACCCAAGGAAATAAACGTCCTAATAACCCCTCCCCCCCCTCCCCCGCCCCTCTCCAACAAACCGGAACTAAGGTCCACCGAAAAATACTGGGCTATTATAATGCAAGCACTACGAAAGAAACCCAACAAGGTCAAATCTGAGGAAGATATGAAGAAAAAGTGGGTTTCCATTCAGAAGAAGCTGCAGCCAGATGTGGTACAGAATCAAACGAGTGGAGTTAAGCGTGCGGTTATGGTATTGCAGATGAATGAAATAAATATCCCAAAAGCTTATTAAAGGATAATATTTAACTGTCTGAAAATTTGAAAAGGAGCGGTCAACTAAGTAATTTTCTACGTAGATTTTTCCGTGATGCAATTTGATGTATGACACCCTAAAGTACGCCGCTCATGGATTTACTGAGAACGCCGCACACGGTCAATTAAGTCAATTTCAAGGACTTCGCGATTTTTGAACCAGACGATATTGGGGTCCAAAGTTAATTTTGGTTCGCGGCTTTCATCGAGTACATCTTTAGACTTGAATGAATCTTGACGAACGAAACAATACTGAAAGAAGAACCCGACCTCTAGGAGCGCTGCATTTACATAAACAATGCGCCCAGATATCAAATGACTCAAGCTTTTACCGTTCAATGTGTCCGAGTTCCACTTACCTATTACAAAAGAAAAAAAAGTTATTGTTTCATGAAAGAAAATAAAACGAAAGAAAAAGAAAATGAATATTTCGAACAGCAACAGTGTGCAAACAACCGATGCAGCAATTGCACAATAGATTAAATTAAATTAAATATTTTGATTTATTCGACATCGTCTTCATTGGAATACCAGTTAACATAATAAAATTATCAGTTTATCTTGAAAGTCTCCAGAAAACCAAATAAAAGCAATGAATTCCAACCATATAATGCGAATTTTCACCAGCCAAATCAAATTTCAGCCGGGAAATTCAAAATAATTCAATAAGCACCCAAACAACCAGTTCACAAATTAGAGGGGCGGTTGTGTGTGTGCTCCCCAAAAATAGAAAACATAAAAACTGTTCTCCTCCTTCTTCCTCCGGAAAACAGCATTAAAACGGGCAAACGAAGTATAGAAGAATAGAGAATTACTTTATCCCAACCTTAAACCATCCTTACTACGGAGATCAGTGTCGGGCGAAAAGTCTTCTCGAGAGGAAAATTCTCGGCGTGGATTAAGCCAAGTGAAACGTGCTGCTGTTGGTGCTTCCGTCGTCATTGCATCTCAGCCTTCCAATTATTATGGCGAAGAAAAGAGCAGGGAGGGAAATTTCACGAGCCCCGTCTCGTTTTCATTCTTCGGAATCGCAAACCGTAATAAGGAGAAAATCTATTTTGTGGAAAGTTCCTAAGAATGAGAAGCTTGTACTGTTCACGTGTCAAGTTGTGATACCTTCTCCTGCCGGGAACAGCCAGACGCAATCTTGAACCACACTGTTGTTGTGTCTTTCCTCCGGGGAGTCTGGGCTGGCGATGATTTGGTTAGAGGTTGGGGAAGCAATTCGGACTGAGAGCTTGGGGTAGCATAATGATATATATTTTTG
This sequence comes from Aedes japonicus, assembly GCA_034211315.2. Taxonomy (NCBI): domain Eukaryota; kingdom Metazoa; phylum Arthropoda; class Insecta; order Diptera; family Culicidae; genus Aedes; species Aedes japonicus. The sequence continues at coordinate 393,295 of JASCZW010000331.1, read as the reverse complement.
ATAAATTTTACGACATCATTTTCTCCCATTTTATTAAAACCAACTTTATTTGCCTTCTCGAGGAAGTGGAAGTTCATTTCGGAAAGGGCAGTACACTCGAATATCGTTTTCCTCTTGGACGCCCGGAATGGCAGAGGTGGAGGTTTTCTTTCCCTGCTTGGGTGCCTAACAAGTTTTCCTATTCGCACCATCACGCCTATCATAAAATTACGAAAATAATGACTTCTGGGCCTGTTGTGAAATTTAGACATTTTCCGATGTGCTAACCATTCCACTCAATGTCATCATGTTTGACAATGCATTTAGTGCCTAGTATGGTTGTCATTTCACTTTGTTTTCTATCAGTAATGGGAAATCATCAGCAGTTATAATTATTTTATTCATTAACTAAAGTAGTTTTTCGATTTTACAATGTATTGCTAGTCACGGAGAACCTTAAATTCGTGAGCAACGTATCACAGTTATTACTGAAACGACCCTACATTATTAATTTATTTGCTTCATCCGGCCTCCTCAAGTATCAATAAATTTGTTAAACAACCAAAATCTAAATTGAAATTTCAACTCTGGAAACAAGAATGACATCCTACCGACGAGAGGGCACTCCAAATTACCTGAAATTACTACCTCTCGAAAAGGTTCCCTCCCTTTGCAGAGGGAAGACCAACAAGGGAAGTCCTCCAGACGCGTCACCATTTATCATTTCGCATTTTCGAGAAGACCAGAACTCGACGGCACGCATATCGATTCCTTTCGGGTGGCCGTTTATCAGCGGGAGCCTTATTTTCGAGTCATAATAATTACCGACATCCTTGGCAGCCACTGAAAATCCAGCCCAACCTCGCGCCACGGCCACTGCGGGTCGCCGAAGGTACCTCCTGGTCGGCTGGGAAGTAATTGGGTAAGTCATAAACGCACCGGGAAGGGAAGATGCAAACTGTGGAAAAGAAATGTACTGAGAAGAGTGCACATCGAGCAATAAATTGAGCTGTTTGCTTTCATAATTCGTGATTCTGCTGCAGGATGGAATTAATTAAATGAGTAAAATGGTAAATCGTTTGAAGTTGGAATCGTAAATGGCACAAAGAGTTCTGAAATTAAGATGGTTTCAAACCATTTAAAAAAAAAAAGTTTAAGGATCCTAGTTGGTTATGGTTCGAATCATAATGTTTTGTTTTTATGTTTGGTGATTTTCTAGTCCAATCATACCTATCGTACAAAGGCAGGAAAGCAAACAACCAGTAAGTTAGCGATTTTTTTTCTACGGTGATTTTATTCAGTTTAAACCAACATTCCCAAACACAAGGGAGCCGATGGCAAGTGGCCCCGATCGTTGGTCCTTCGTTAATCACGACTGTCAGACGCAAAACTAAAAACGAGAAAAAAATAAACACAACATCCAAGGTAAGGAGGAGGATTCACCCGAAAAAAAGAAACGTTGATGATGAGGACCTTGCGGCGACGGCGGTGGTGACTGCTGTTGGTGATGCGGCTGCTAAGTTTAATACGGCTAAGGTAGCAGCCCGGACAGGCATATAATTGCAGGTCCCATCTTATTTATCATTCTCCGTGTGCGCTTATCGTTAGCCGTCTGATGAGGGCCGCTTGGTTGCCAGTCCTAATGGTGCTGATGGCGGTCGTTTAAGTAGGACCATCGTTTTCGATGGCATGTTTCGTTGGAACACTCGCATTGGAGTGCTTGGCTCGGAAATGTTTTAAATGGTTTCGTATAAGACATTACCAGCGATGCTGCGAGTCATTTGCCTACAAATCACTTGCAGTATTATTTTTAGCTGTATGGAGTTTGCTAGCAATTGCATAATGTTTGCCAGAAACATGTAGTTTTAAATAACATTACCAGTTGAGTGAAGCTAATCTCACAAAAATCATGACAACAATGCTGTTTATGATCCTAAAACATTCAGTCCACACGCACAAAACGGTTTGGTTTGACCAAGCAGGTGATTTGTGAGTTTCTTATTGCTTACCATCGGCATAATTGGAAATGTAACCGTACAAGATATAAACTTGATGAAATAAAGTCCTTGTCTTTTGCATAATCCTTTTCAATATGAGCTTCGATTTGACGTTATAAGTTTTCTATTTAATCGAGGTATAAAACGAAAAACAGTTTGTATTTGCTTGAAAAATTCCGTCCAACTTTGAAATAAAACTGTTGAAGTCTGTACCCACATTAATCCGTCTAGACACCTTCAAATCACTGTAACTTTTGAAATATTTCACGTAGGCTTGAACTAAATCGCTGTGGTGTCACTAAATAGATATTCACAGTATAATCAACTCATTTTTGGAACCTCTAGTGGTCGGGAGGAAACCGAGGAGTGATAAGAACAATGGACGTGCTGATCCTATCATAGACCGAAAGATGAAAAGGATGTTGAAGGAAACCCTGAATCTCTCTGTGGCTCTTAAAAAAGGGTCAAATGGATCAATAGATCTCCTAAAAGTATCATCTAATGTAGCAAGGCAAATGCCTATAGCACAGGGAGGTTATAACTAAACGATTTGAACAAGTCAGGGTTGCGGCTTATCATTTTTGACTTATCCATATTCATTTGCCGATAGCTCTTCTCAGAAGCTCAATTTCAAAATATAATGTATGATGAACTTATGGTGCTTGAGTAGACCTACAACTTGGTCTAACAATACATAGCTCTATCTCTTATATCTGAGGAATAAGAGCGTATATTCGCAGTGATCTTCGCGATGATATTCGCAGTGAAGATCACGCGATTATCATCGTGAAGATCACTGTGAATATACGCTCTCATGTCGAAGATATAGGAGTTAGAGCAATGTACTGTTAGACAAAGTTGTAGGTCTACTCATGCACTACAAGTTCATCATACATCATATTATCAAATCGACCCTCTGAAAGGAGATATTGGCAAATGAATATGCCTGAGTCAAAAATGATAAGCCGCAACCCTGGAACAAGTACTGTGTACTGTGGTAAATGTTTCATTATGTTCCTTTATGCAGGGCCAAATCATATTGTGAGCCTAAAAGCAAATACGTGCAACCCAAAACTACAGAGGTCTTAAGAAAATTTCCTTCCAGAAACAAGTTCCAAGTACCACACTTAAACTGAGCCCTTGTATGGTAAAAAAAATCAAACTAGATGAGTAGAAGGGCCCACCCTTTATTCGCGAAATGTTAACAATAGTGACTTGGCAGTCCCACTCTCCCTATTCAAATTGCTTGAACGGGTGCTCTGATGGTCCCACCACAAGCTATGCTCTGATGGCTTCTTCTTTATACTTACTTGAAAGCATTGTTTTGATTGTATTTTTAATATTCCCTCATCTTCGAAAATTTTGTTCCTTTCCTCGTTATATATTTTTCGAGCTTTTATTTTTAGTTAATCTTTATCTCTAGGTAACTGATCCCATTTTTTCTCATAAATTTATTTGTTTATTTATTTAAACAACCATTGTAGACTACATATACATTCACATTTATTCAAATTAACTTAGTAAAGGGCGATACGGTCAAAATTTGGTCAATATCAACTTGATGTATTTCTTTCAATTTTGCATTTAAAAAACCTGAACACCCCTCATTTTGAAGGTGTGTGTGTGTGTGTGTAGAATGTTGCTCCTATTTTGATTTTGGAATTCACTCTTCAGTTGTCAAAATGCCGTCCAAGCAAGAAGAGCAGCGTATCAAAATTTTGCTCGCGCATCGCGAAAATCCGAGCTACTCGCACGCAAAGTTGGCAAAATCGTTAAAAGTTGCCAAATCAACCGTTACAAATGTAATTAAAGTGTTTGGGGAACGTTTGTCGACAGCCAGGAAGTCTGGATCGGGGGGAAATCGAAAACCGGAAGCCGCTGAGACAACAAAGAGAGTTGCCGGTAGTTTCAAGCGAAATCCTAACCTATCTCTCCGAGATGCCGCAAATATGCTGGGTGTATCGTCTACAACCGTGCATCGAGCCAAAAAACGAGCCGGACTATCGACTTACAAGAAGGTAGTGACTCCAAATCGCGATGATAAACAAAATACGACGGCCAAAGCGCGATCCCGGAGGCTGTACACGACGATGCTGACGAAGTTTGACTGCGTGGTAATGGACGACGAAACCTACGTCAAAGCCGACTACACGCAGCTACCGGGACAGGAGTTTTATACGGCAAAACGTAGGGGAAAGGTAGCAGATATTTTCAAGCACACGAAACTGTCAAAGTTCGCAAAGAAATATCTGGTTTGGCAAGCCATCTGTACCTGTGGCTTGAAAAGCAGCATTTTCATAGCTTCCGGGACTGTCAACCAAGAAATTTACGTGAAAGAGTGTTTGAATAAACGTCTGCTGCCTTTCCTGAAGAAACACGGTTGTTCCGTACTGTTTTGGCCGGATTTGGCATCTTGCCATTACGGTAAAAAGGCCATGGAGTGGTACGCCGCCAACAACGTGCAAGTGGTTCCCAAGGACAAGAACCCTCCCAACACGCCAGAGCTCCGCCCAATTGAGAAATACTGGGCTATTGTCAAGCGGAACCTAAAGAAGACCAAAAAAACTGCTAAGGACGAGCAGCAGTTCAAGGCAAACTGGCTTTCTGCGGCGAAGAAGGTGGACAAGGTGGCTGTACAAAATCTGATGGCAGGGGTCAAGCGTAAGGCCCGGCAATTCGGATTTGGAAAAGCGGAAGCCTAACTGAATATTTTTCCTGAATTTTATACTAATTGAACTTGAAAAAGAAATTTAATTTGATTTTTTAAATAAACGATTTCACCGATTTACACGCGTATTCCCTTGACCAAATATTGACCGTATCACCCTTAATCTACGGAGTAGAACTCTTGACGTCAATATTTTTCTTAATATCGCTGTAGGCATAATAACATCAATTATTTCACAATAATCATTATAAATGTTTATCATTCTATTGATTGGTCTATTCTTAGAATAATATTTTCTCTGAGGTCATTGATGAAATAAATGACTAATTCTTGAAATGCGCGATGGTGCAAAACAGTTCACATTTTATAAATGGTTTGCCGAATTTATACGCTGCGAGATAACATTGTTTACAAAAGAGATCATGGCAATTCCTCGTCTTTTCTTCAGCAACCACAGTGGTATTATGGAAGAAATCTGTTTGCAATAGTTTTTTTAGGTGACCATTGAAAGCAGCTTTAATCCAGAAGTAAGAAAGTGCTAGCTCTAATGCAGATCCAGTAACCCATTTCAGAATGTCTGGAGAGTCACACCCATTCCGAAGCTACTTTCAATCGCAATAAGCTCCGTATGGAAAAAAGTCCGTTTTCATGTGAATAACGGTAAAGTAAACACACTTCCAGGTTCAAAAATAATCAAACCTGGCGCGTATAAATGTTATAACTGGTTGGGACTCACCATATTTCATTGGTCCGCAATGAGACTCACTCTTCTGAGCTGCGTTGTTCCATTTGCTATAAACTCGTCTCCTTTGATTTCAATATACAGTTCCATATCATAAGCATAGATAATAACGTTAAGATAATTTAACACAACATTAACATCATCAACAAAAAGAATAAATAAAAGAGGACCTACATGAGATCCCTGTGAAACTCCTATGGTGACATTAACTGCTCTAGAGATCTTTTCGATTCGATCCATTTTAATAGTGTCATGATTAATCCCACACGCTTCAGTTTGAAAAATGGCAATTGAATGTCAACTCTATCAAACGCTTTGCTGAAGTCAGTGTCTAAAGCTTCCACAAAATTCCCTCTATCCATTGCATCTAATGAAAATTCAACAAATTCCACTAGATAAGTAGACGTTGATCTGCCTTTGAAAAAAACATAATATAATATGATTGCGATTTCTCTTTAATTTAAATGTCTGGCCGTTTGCCCGATTTAAGTACTAGTATTAACAAGGTTTTTTTTCCAGAAGAGTGGAAAGTCTCATTATTTAAGTGAAGCTTTAAGAGCCAAAACAGGCGTCTTACAAAAGAAGTTGCTAGTTCTTTCAATAATACTGGAACTACTCCATAAGGATAAGGTCTTTCTCCAGTATCAAGTCCATTTAGCGCCATTGAAATTTCTTGAACAGTGATAGGAAAAATATCATCAATATCAATATCAATATCATTGTTAGATTCACTCTATTGAAAAAAAAATCCTTGATTGGGGGGCAACCCCGGCGTAGTGGTAAACATCCATACCTCTAACGCCAAAGTACGAGTTCGAGTCTCACCCCCGGACAAGCTACAAATATACTCAAAAGGTATTTGAGTGACTACGATAGAAGATGAACCAGCCCAGGGCTGAAAATCTCGATAATAAAGGAAAAAGAAAATAAAATCCTTGAAATGTACGTTTGAAGTCTTTGTTAACAATTGGCATTTAGGCCCTAATGTTAAATCCCAAGCAGCACACAATGATCAAAACTGGTTGCAGTAACTTGATAGTGACTTAATTGAGTCACAAAGTAGTTACTCCAACTGATTTGTTACAATTGTGTTACTAGGGATAGCTCGAGATATGCACTTCAATTTCTAGACTACCCCCTGTCAAAGAATTATGTCCTGCTTGAGATGATGCACGGATGTCAACGAGCGAGAATCAGGATCATATATACAAGCATGTCTGGAAATTCAATCTCAGACTCAGTCAGACTTATCATTTGTGTTGCAAACTTTTTTAACAAATCAGACGTTAAGCAGGTATTTTGTTTATATTACAGACTTTTAATGACATTGAATACATTTTAAAATGTCAAATAAAGGTATATGGATGCAACTAGAACTAATTTTAGATGAAAACTATAGGATGGTACTGAATTTTACCACCACAATTGACGTGTGCTAGCTCTTGTCTGATGCTGTCGTACTTTTTATCTTGCTCATACACATTCGAAGCAGCCATTTTATTCTGAGATCTATAGAAACCATTCCCAGTCGATCTACCGCGCCACCGCGACCTTTGACATTCATCGATATCACTGCCGCTGGTCAAAATCGAAACACTACACCATTCTCGATATTAATAGAATCCGTGGGTCACTCATCCACCCTAGACATTAACCGACACCGCAGGCCCTTGTAGATCCGCCGGTCCACCATCGATTTCGATCATACTTTTCTTGTGATCCCGATCGCGTAACACGTTCACGTTTGTAAATTTAGTATTATAGCACATTAGAACCATTATACGCAATCTCATTTGTTTAGTTAAATATAATTCGTTTGTAGATGCTGCTGAACTTATACGGTTCACTACTCCGTCCTGGACAGATGATGGGTAGATCTGTATCTGGTTCTGGTTCGAGTCGATCCGCCGCTTCACCATCGACTTCTCTATCAAACCATTCTTATGAACAACGGGGTCAAATAGCATGTTTACGTTAAAATTCAAACTACAGTAAGTGCGATTGGAATACGAGTGATTAATACGTGCCGTATCCGATTGAGGAACTTTTAAAACTAAATTAGCTCTTTATTTGTAGATGCTGCTGATCCTACTCAATCCACAGTCCTGATTTACACCATTGTAGGTACTAGTCCGAGCCGATTCGAAGTTCCACTCACGATATTTGACGACTTTCCTCAATTAACTAGATCCTTTGCACCAACTTCTACTGTCCAATCGAATTCGACGTCCGATAATTTATCCGATGAAGATTTCATAAGTATCACATCCATGTAAGTTCAAAACCCAGAAGACCGCGTAGTGACCTAATAAACCAAAGATCAATCGCGTAAGTGCATTATATTCACGAGCTACGTGCAAACCAATTGGTGATCTTAGACAACGCGGCAGCTCTACGAGGATTAATTTTCTCATGAACGCTTCATATTGTTTTTAAAGAGATATAGAAGAGTACGATGGTCAACATTGAAACTTAAATAACTATTGGTTATTTAATGGTACATTTTCCAGCTTTATAAATGAAGTTAATAACATTCAGTTATATTTATAAACCATTGATTTTTTTGAATGATGAAGACAAATCGACAAAACCAACAATCAAGAAAGCTAAACGTAAGCTAGTGAAGTTCTATAATAGGTATTAAACTCAATAATAACTCTGTTGGCCACAGCGAGTGCAAATCAAAATTCCGTAAACTTCCTTATCGAATAGTTTATTCTAACGAGAAGGTTATAAAATTCCTGGGAAAACAGTTTGGGTTAAGAAAGTTATAACATAGCTTTTGAAGGTCTTACTTTTAGTGATTCTCGCTGTTCACGTGCACAATTTCCACTTCTCCAACTCGACGGTTTACCAAATCTACCGACGGTTAATGCTCAGAAAATACGTTGGTAGTTCGAGCTACTGTTCTAGCGATAGGAACCTATGTTCATAAGTTAAATTTTAGGATAGGCTACAAATTTATATTGTTTAACTCACTTTTCTTTCCGAGCCGCAAACTAAACCGCAAATTGCTTGGCAGAGGCAAACTGGACAAACGGCGGCCCTAATCTTCAGTGTATTACTTTTCTAGCGCCCTAAGGTTATACATAATTAAGATACACTCACTTATTTCAACTTTCCGCATAAAATCCTCACCTCTTTAGTTCACAGATATCGTGACACTTAGCACGTAAGAACTTTAGTAGATTTAATGATAATTTTCGACCTAGTTTAGATTGTAAGATGGCTATGGTATAATTTCTTTTGACTTCGCTTCGTATTGTTTTCAATAACCTGGATAAAGCATTGTTTTCAATTTCCACTGTGGACCTTCGTCGTCCGTCAGTGACGTAGATTTGTCATGGGGGCTTGGTGTGCACTTTTCGACGGGGCGTAGTTAACAAACACATCTTTAATTTTCTAGTAATAGACCTTTCGGCAAGTGATGTCTCTGTAGACTGCGTTCCAGAAAGTAAGTGTATTTTCCTTTTCTAGATTATTTAATGTCATTGCTTGACAAATTTGAATGTGTTTAAGCTGGTGGTTTTTCAATGAATTGGTGAAAATTACTGGAAAATTTGGCATAAATGATTAGCATTGAAACGGTGTACTACCCGAGCAGGAGAAAACAACAAATGAATACCTAATTTTGATCTTGATTACTGGCCTTGGTACCCGAGCGGGAGCGAATAACTTGATAACTGGCCTTTTTTTATGGGGGGTTTTGCTAGCTCAGATTAAGAGGTCCCGAGCAGGAGACAACAACATATGAATACCTAATTTAGAACTTGATAACTGCCCTTGGTATAAAACAGCTCAGATAAAGAGGTAAAATACCTAAGCAAAATACCTAAGAATTGCAAGTAAAATATCTCTCGAATAGCAAAACTTGTTATTTTGGAGACCTGGAAATACCTGAGAGGTACTATTTTGATATTTTTTTACCTCAATTTGGGTTTCGTACAACATTGTGGGAACAATTTTATGGTATTATCCTCGGGTATTTTACCTCTAAATCTGAGCTCTTAAATACCAAGGTCAGTTATCAAGTTCTTCGTTCTTGCTCGGGTAGGCTTACAAACGTAATATGTATCTTCTGAATAACCAACTAAATTTGGGCAATTATTCATCATGGTTATAATGATTATAAGTGTTTTCTGAAAAATACAAAATAGTATTACCATAAGTGTAGGTAGAGAAATGAGAAGCAAGTGTGTCGCCCTAAGTATTGTTCGTTCTAGGTGTATCATATTATGGATTTCTTAAGCGTTTGTGCAGAGAACTACAAAAGCATGTCATTGCCTACGTGCAGCAACAGTATAATTCACATTGAATCTTATATATAAAATACAAATTATATATGATAAATTTACCGTAAAAAGGGGTTAACCAAGAAGCGATCAACTCTATCTATCAACTAAAGCAAAAATAGAAGGTATGAAATATATATACCTCCGTATTAAAATTCGAATAAACTCACTAATAAAGTACAGTAGGAAGTCCAAAGTGAGTAGGTTTAAATAAATCTTATTTGTTATACTAGACCGAAACACCGCTTAAAATATATAATACGCAAAATAACACCCAATACTTCATTAAATACACGTTCATGATAAAACAAACAAATAAAATGCACCTTTTTAATACCGATATCTAAATCTCAGTTACGCAAGTTGACAGCCCCTCGACCTTAACTACAGAAATATCCTTTGTACCCAGACATTTTATATCATAACAATAAGTTTCATTGTAGTGTTTTTTATGAATGAAATAAAAATAAAAAAAATATAAATTCAACTTTTTAATTAATTGAACGGCAAAATGATTCTGTTGTTCATTGTCAAAAATGTCTGTTAATTTAATAAAATGATAACCAAATTTTAACTTTCAATTACAAAACTGAAAGGAACGTTATTAAAAAAAAATTCTACAGAAGATGGTGTCACCTATGTAAATGCTTCAATCTTTAGTGCCACTTTGAAATATAAAAAAAATGCAAGATTGCATACAATCTAAGAAATAGATACAAAAGTGTTTACATAATCGCACATATAGCAAACATGACAAAATTCTTTCTCTTATTACGTCTTTTCGTACAAAATAGAAAGTAATACTCACAAATCCGTTGTTTTCTGCAACGAAACTTATTTGTACTTTTTAGGAAGATACATTCGTAATTAATGGCACACGCAACTGTCAAACGCACGAAGCTTTTGTTGACACAGAAAGAACATTCGTGCATTGTAGGAAAACAATACCAAGAGCTACGAAAATTTTGTCAAAAATTAAAAAGAAACGTCTCTCCCCAAGTAACAAATTCAATTTTAAGGTACACTTGAAGAAATTTTCAACACTCATTTGATAAAACCACGCATAAAACTAGATATTCTACATAACATCGATAAAACAGCCATAAAACCCTCTTAAGTTCCAAAAGCCCCATACTACAGGAGGTTCTCAAGACTTTTTCCCAAGGTTTGCTTAAAACTTGATAGTTTTATCTTTACATACTTGTAATGACATTCAAGACATACTTAAAACTATGATAAAACTACCACAAGTTTTGATAGTTTTATGATTTTCCTCTTTAAGAACACTTCCAGTCCATCACAAATATGCTTCGAAGATTCCATTTTTCGATTTGTTCTGCTGAATGGGGATTTTTTTTGTTTATGGTTGAGTGGAAGCTACTATATTTCTCTTCCAAAATGGATACGTATGTAAATTAATTGTAAAATTGACCATAAATGCATCTGTTTTTTGCCTGCAATTGAAGAATTTTTCATACGACATTCAGTTTATTGGTGTTTTATAACATAATAGTTCGAAAATTTTAATGCGCCTCGTAATTATTGCTACAACATTGACTTATTTAAAAAATAAAAAAAATTGTTGAAAATTCAACTATTAGGTGACAAGGCTGATAAATTGTTAGATCTTGAATAAATTGTGTCTACAATCCATTTTATGTTTCAAAATGTATTTTCACATGAGATGGGACTCAAGTATTTTATAAAATTACTTATAAGGTGAATTACACTTATAAATGATTAAGTTTTATGGAGGTTTCTTCAAGTGTTCTTTAATCACTCTTAAGAACTGTTAATCAAATAAAACCACCTTAACTTGGAAAATGCTCTGATAAAACCAGATGATCTCCATAATGCTTTGATAAAACTACCATAAAACATGAATAAAACCAATTTGCATTTGAATTGTTACTTGGGTCTGGTGGTAACACAAAGGACTGACAGATCTACTTTATTGACTCGAAATGTAATTGGCAAAAAAAGCGCAACCAGGTTGAGTTGTGGAGCGTTTTTTGATGTTTCTGACATGGGATTCGAACCTGAATTTTGAAAAGTGCTGAATCCGTGGTTGATCTCACTAGGCCATGCTGACGCGTGAGAGCATGCTTGTTTAATGAGCATAGAGTTATAGCTCTCGACAGCGATTTGATTTTTATTTTGGGATAGATAATTTATTCCCGCTCATCACCATCATGCATGCATACGATAAAAGAGACACAGCTATTGGCTGGTCTTCACGAAGTTCATTTCGTGCATTATACAGAAAGGTGTAATGATAGCATTGAACCAGACAAAAAGCAATATGAATGTTTCATACAATATAAGAGACATTTGTTCTATGTACAAATTCCTTGTTTACATAACTATTAAAGGCTAATATACGAAAATAAATTTGGTGTATGGATGTTTGGCCGAATTAACATTTGGCTAAATTGATGTTTGACCGAATGAATGTTTGGCGGAATGGACGTTTGGCCGAAAATTGTCTATTAGCATAGATGTATCGCAGAGAAAAGGAAATAAGAATCCAAAGAAGTATTTTCAAAAGCATTTGATATAAAAAAGGGAAATAAGGACCAAAAAAAAAACATTCTTGAAAGCATCCCGATATTTTTGACTTGAAGGGTGATACGGTCAAAATTTGGTCAAGGGAAAACGCGTGTAAATCGGTGAAATCGTTTATTTAAAAAATCAAATTAAATTTCTTTTTCAAGTTCAATTAGTATAAAATTCAGGAAAAATATTCAGTTAGGCTTCCGCTTTTCCAAATCCGAATTGCCGGGCCTTACGCTTGACCCCTGCCATCAGATTTTGTACAGCCACCTTGTCCACCTTCTTCGCCGCAGAAAGCCAGTTTGCCTTGAACTGCTGCTCGTCCTTAGCAGTTTTTTTGGTCTTCTTTAGGTTCCGCTTGACAATAGCCCAGTATTTCTCAATTGGGCGGAGCTCTGGCGTGTTGGGAGGGTTCTTGTCCTTGGGAACCACTTGCACGTTGTTGGCGGCGTACCACTCCATGGCATTTTTACCGTAATGGCAAGATGCCAAATCCGGCCAAAACAGTACGGAACAACCGTGTTTCTTCAGAAAAGGCAGCAGACGTTTATTCAAACACTCTTTCACGTAAATTTCTTGGTTGACAGTCCCGGAACCTATGAAAATGCTGCTTTTCAAGCCACAGGTACAGATGGCTTGCCAAACCAGATATTTCTTTGCGAACTTTGACAGTTTCGTGTGCTTGAAAATATCTGCTACCTTTCCCCTACGTTTTGCCGTATAAAACTCCTGTCCCGGAAGCTGCTTGTAGTCGGCTTTGACGTAGGTTTCGTCGTCCATTACCACGCAGTCAAACTTCGTCAGCATCGTCGTGTACAGCCTCCGGGATCGCGCTTTGGCCGTCGTATTTTGTTTATCATCGCGATTTGGAGTCACTACCTTCTTGTAAGTCGATAGTCCGGCTCGTTTTTTGGCTCGATGCACGGTTGTAGACGATACACCCAGCTTATTTGCGGCATCTCGGAGAGATAGGTTAGGGTTTCGCTTGAAACTACCGGCAACTCTCTTTGTCGTCTCAGCGGCTTCCGGTTTTCGATTTCCCCCCGATCCAGACTTCCTGGCTGTCGACAAACGTTCCCCAAATACTTTAATTACATTTGTAACGGTTGATTTGGCAACTTTTAGCGATTTTGCCAACTTTGCGTGCGAGTAGCTCGGATTTTCGCTGCTCTTCTTGCTTGGACGGCATTTTGACAACTGAAGAGTGAATTCCAAAATCAAAATAGGAGCAACATTCTACACACACACACACCTTCAAAATGAGGAGTGTTCAGGTTTTTTAAATGCAAAATTGAAAGAAATACGTCAAGTTGATATTGACCAAATTTTGACCGTATCGCCCTTTATTACACTTAGAATTTATTAATATGTGTGCGCATTTGCAGTAATAAAAATTCTAAATAAGTTTCAACTATATCAATTCAATAAAAATAAATAAATTTTTATGATCAAATATGTAGAAACAGTATTAGGACAGTTGCCCATATACATGAGAAGTATGAATATGTTTTGATAAAATCGTAGACGCCTGATTTTAGGTGGAAATATTTATTATGTAAAACAGCTAGACCGAATCGTCATTATTTTTTGAAATCTTGAAGATATATGCAGTTGCTCCGAAAGATGTCTTCTTTTAATTCTTTATACATGGACCTTCTATGACGATCCATATTCCTGTATTCAGAAGAAAACTTCGGAATCAAGCGCTTGCCCGATTTATTATTCTCTGTGGGATTGTTCCTTCTTTCAAACATGAGCAGTTATTTGGAGTTTTCCTGATCAACGAAATAAAGTATTACATATTTGACGAAGCCTGTATCCAAAAGCGCACTTATGATTCAAACTCTTGCCCAGTATATAACTCTGATGTATTTTTCCTTTTTTCGAACATGAGCAGTTCCTTGGAGCTTCACTGATCAAACACATGTAATTCTTGTGATTGCATGCATTTAAATTTGAGAAATTTTGAACCGACTGGTGAATTATGTGAGAAACTAATATTTGATAATTTTGAGCTTTAATTAAATTGTTGATGTGTTTGAGACGTTGTTTGTAATTAAATAAATCAAAGATATTTGGCTAAATATCTTTGTACCCTAAAGTTACTTGGCATGGCATTTCACAGTGGAATCCAATTTTAAATTTCAACTTGCCTCAAATGAGTTATTCGTCCTTTTGAACAAAAGTTACAATAAACTTTCTCAGGAAAATCTAGCCTCAAAATGACTGACGGTTATCAAAACATAGTGAGAGATAATGTGATCAAACAAACGCAAAACAAATGGGACCAGTGTATGAGAATTTCATAATTAGAATAAAGAATCAACATAAATATACATTGACCTATTTTATTTCAATATCACAATCAGATCCATCTAAGAACTCATACTTGCCATGCATTAGAAAAAGCGAGAAATATTTTTTCTGCACTTCACCTCTTGCATAGAAAACTTGGAGAGATTTCAGCTCTGGTTCATAACAGCGGAAAGAAGGTCCTTTGATGCGCACCAAAAACTCGAGCCAACCGTCACAATTCCGGTATCCGTTGACCCAAAAAAAGTTTGTTAGCTTGATTCTGTCCGCATAACAAAAGGTCCGGGATACGATAATATTCTTGATATATTTCGGCCACTTTTAGACTGGACTGCAAACATCTAGAACTGTGAAGAGAATATCTGTCGAATATTAATTTCCTCGATAAAGTTTTGAGAGTTGCTCTAGTGGATTTATTTCAAGAAAATTTCAAATCTGGAGCTATAACACTACGTCAACAGTTCATAGTTGTCATGGAAACATTTTGCTGTTTGGAATGAAGTAGACTTTTGAATGATCGAAAATGTTCGTGCTAAGAGTACCATGCTTCTGTAAACCATGATTTTGTAACTTAATCATTTCATTGTTTGGTATTGTTCTTGCAATCTTCGATCTAATGCGTTTTTTTAGATTCTTATTTCCTTTTCGCTGCAATACATTTGCGCAAATAGACAATTTTCGGCCAACCGTCCATTCGGCCAAACGTCAATTTGGCCAAACATCCATTCGGCCAAACATCCGTATGCCAATCGTCCTTATGCCAAACGGGGTATGATCATCCCAAACAATGGTAGATTTGTAAATGTATAATTATTTTTTATATCAAATTATTCCTGTTTGATCACTGAATATGTTATCAATAAAGCTCAAGAAATAGCCCAAATAAAAAAGTGATAACAATATATACTCGTTGAATGTCATTATATTAAGTATTTTTATGTTTTGATAATCGATATATAGAAAGAAAATTCAAAATATGTTATCAATATGCAAATATTTTTTATAGTTTTGCAATCTAGTAACGTTCCTCAAAAATGTCGCATAAAACTGATAACAGAAAACATAAGAATAGTTTTCTCACAAGCCAATAGTAAAGCCATATAATAATTAATTGTCCGTATAAGCCACGCTTGCTGTTCATCATCAGGCAAAACACGTGCGTAAGTAGAAGTTCCATATCATATAATATCATAAATTGTTCAATTAAATATGGCAAATATTTTTAATATTGTATGTTTGCCTTCCAAGTTGCTGTCAGGTATGCATATTAAACAATCAGTATTTGGGATTTCAAGTGATTGCTTTTTTTTGTATTGTGTGGATCCTAAATTAAACAATTGAATACCTAAATAATGCTTGCCACGGAGAACAGATGAAGTTCATTCCCAAGTAATATAATACTTGCAAAAAAAAAGTGTGTGAACAATCACTGCAACTTTGCAATCACAACAGCAACACCCACTCTTCTAAACTCGAGCAAATATTTACCGATGGTGGCTATAAATTAATCTGAAGTAAAGCCGTTTGAGCCAGCTTCGCCACTAAAATACTGTAAACCTACACCAATCATGCAGTATCACATTTCCTCGCCTCAAATTAAGATTGAACGCACATACATTGCGACTAGAGTGGACACTAAAAGTTCTTCAGACTTGTAAATATCGGGTGGGCAGCATCCCAGGCAGTTCCTACTCCCGTATCGAATGACTCTATTTGAGATGCTTTCGCCTGGAGGAGAGAAAAAAACTCCCCGAGAAATCACTTAATTTACAACTGGACCATCGGCTCGACACAGGGAGATAGACACGCACATAAAGCGCATTCTTTCTCACCTGGTTTGAACGACGTGGATCAATAAAAATGTAGAAATGATTTGACATTTTCCAGTTGGTGCGAAAGCCGGCAGTGTTACAAAATTTATTCAAATTCGAAAACCCGAAACCTTCGGGGCTTGAATGAATGGTCATAAATTATGAGACCCACAAACACCCCGAGTGGTTTGTAAATATAACTTCTTCTCTCTCATCGGCGTCGAAGGCGGAGCGGGAGGTTGTTTGACAGTGTTGTTCATGTTATTTGGCTTTTTAATGTGTGCAACGTTTGTTTTTATGTTTAGCGTTGAAATAAAACTTAATTTATTGACCGGGTTATGATTTCCATGACAAATAAAAATCAATAGGAACAACTAATTTTCGTTAGCTTTATTGCAGTATGCTTACCCAATTGATTTGTTAGATGTGTTTCACTGTCCAAATCATTCATTGATAGAAGAGCTTCGCATTATTTCACCTCAAAGCGTCCATTTGAAGTTAGGTAAATCATATTCACACTTTTGACTCAGTCGCGATACTTCACTATGAAAAAACGCATACGTAGGATTTTCCGAATTATCGTAGACCTAAGCAGAACACAAATTAAAAATTAATTGAATAACGAAACAATAGATGATTAAACCCCTGAAAGTACCTGACATACGCATGTTCAATCTATATATTTTTGACTGGTATGAACAGAAGTATAATCAATAATCATAAAATTAAAAAGTTGCACTTAGCATTTATTTATCATACATGATGAATTTTGAATCTTTTTCAAATGTTGTACAATAATTACACTCAGTAGCAGAAAAAAAGCCGAGGAAAATTTTGTTTCTAAAAACCCTGTTGTTCAACCTCCTGTAAATTTGTCAATTATCCATATTTTTGGCTGAAAATTTTACAACATTATAAAAAATGTATAGACCTTATGTGACCAAAATTTCATGTTGATAAGTTTTATAAATTTGGAGTTACCATAACATATGTGAAGAAAGTCATTTTTGGACATAGCAATTTCAAAAATCCGTATTTCTTTGAAAAATTTAGGTAGCATATTACAAATTTCTTTATAGCTTATAAAAGTACTGAAAATAATGTGGAAGAAATTTAAACTGTTTTCATCAAGTGGTTTGGACTACAGCTGGCGTCAAAGTTGACGCACCAACATGAGCGTTTCCCTTTTTCACCCGATACTGAATAGTTTTTCACCCATAGCATGAATAGTTCAAATAAATATGTTTCGTTTATACTCTCTCTAACTACCAACTAGGTTTCTTAATCTAGTATTGTTTCGGTCCTGAAAGCTATACCATTTGTTTGAATATTCAGTTTTTTGACTAACTTAGAACTTAAAATTTAATTGAGCATAGCTTCTTCAACTTTCAATTAGCGGGGAAAAGCAATCAATGCTTATCTAATAGATAAAATTACAGGTTAAGAGATAGCACATTTGGTTCAACCCTGTGAAGGTGACTGCTTTGTGACTCAATTAAGTCAAAATCGAGCTGCTGAAACCATTTTTGTCGGATGTGTGCGGCTTGGGTTTTTTACATATATTAGGCTAGATAGGTTGGGTTCAGGGTTAAAAGGAAAAGATTATAATAAAATTGTTAGTCATTAGTATTTAATAAAAATGGATGTCCACTTTTTACGCTTTTTTGCTACAACTTGTTACAATCGAGGCAACGTCACGTAATTTGGCTTTTTCAATTAGGCACAGGAGCAATCTGACAAACATCCCAAGCAACGCAAAATTGTCATACTTGGTTACAGTGACTTAATTGTGACTTAATTGAGTAGCATTGGAGTAACATCAACTGTATTGCGACATGTTACCTTCCCTGTTAGGGTTAGGGATAAAAATAAATAATAATAAATTTAAACAAACAAGAAAATTCTAAAAATAAAATCGAAACTTAGGGAGCTTTAAAGGCAAGTTTGGCAATATCGGCTGAACAAAATGGAATTGAAACCGAAAGAAGTGATGCAATGGACGTTTCTGTATCTGAGGAAGTTGTGCAGTGTGATATGCCGTATCATGTCAAGCAATGCCAAAGTGTGCGAGCTGTCCTAGATTGCACAGAAATTCCTATTCAATGGTCCAATTGTCTGTACTATCGTGTACTTACATATTCGCATTATAAGGGAAAGGAGACTGCAAAGTATTTTGTATCTTTTACGCTAGGTGGATGTTTTAGTTATGTAAGTCCGGGCTTTGTAGGAAAAACATCCGATAAGTTCATTTTCAATACAACAAATATGGTTTCCTTGTTTGATTAATGAGATGGTAGGTAAAGGGTTCTCCATTCAAGAAAAAGTTACGGAGAAGAAATTGGAATTAGTGCGACCTACGATGCTTCCATAAAGCCAGTTATCAAAAGACGAGCCCAAAAGTAACGTTAGAATTGCTGGGGTACGGGTGCATGTAGAACGTGGACTGAAAATTTTAAAAATGATAACAGATAAAGTCAATCTTTCGCTATTATATTTGCTAAGACGATGCTTGAGTAATTGTGGCAGGAATAAACACCAATTCTTGCAGACAATCGATTTGTTTCGTGGAAAAGTGAAAAATAGAGATATGTGGATGAATCATCTTTTGTTTTTTTTTACTAAGCAGATATGATATAAATCAGAATTGCAGTTCTATTACTCAGTTCTTAATAATGGACGAAACTTTTGAAATATATCTCTTGAAGTGTCATAAGCAAGTCAGATACCAAAGCTTTATCATACGGTACTTTGATTATGACGTGAAGTTGAAACGCGAATGATAAATTACAAAATCAGTACCGTTTGCTTTGAGTATACACATGCCAAGTTGCACTTGTCCGTAGAATGGATGCTTCTTCTTCAGAACTCGCATCATAGCTTCAGTTGAATTTGCTCTTCCTGATACTGGGCATTTAATTTCAACTAGCACATTTTCACCGATCATGAAGGCATCCGGAGAACATCCTGGAAACAGCGCAGATGGAGGAACGATCAATCCCATTCGGATGATAATTTTTCCACGTTGTTTCAGCTTGTATCAATACAGAGCTTTCTTTTCAGTCTCCTTCCATACTATAATGATGGCAATCGTGTTTCAAGTGAATGGAAGATCGAGGAGAGTTGTTTACTCCAATCTCTGTTGCCGTCATCCTGCTTGAAAAATGTGTACAGCTCGTAACAATCGCTTGCTGTGATCCTCATCTGCCTTCCACGTTGCCAGGTTTCAACACTTTGACGGAAAGTTTGTAAACAAAGAGAAATGCTCTCACACCTGATCCACATACTTTAGCTAAATAAAATGTATGCTGATTTGCACTGCCGAGGGGTCCAAAATAATACTTCCATTTAGCGATAAAGATAGTCTCGAAAAAAACGCAATATTGGCGTCATCGGTGTCTGTTTTGGCAAGATCATTGTACTTATATCATCATCATGCTTTCCTCACAGCAAGTTGCTGCTACTTTTTCGCCCATGAAATGATCTGGCTAGTGCTAAGTTTGATGTTCTGTACAACGATTACAAAAATAACAACTGCTTTACTTTTTAAGAATAAGTCCATAATTTTATCACTTATTTCATTAGCCAATGAATTGTACTGATCAGTCGATTCACATTGGTCATACAACTTCGATAATGGGACTGGTTCGTACAAATTATCAGCTTGATTTATAACAACCTTTCCCCATTTTTATTTAATATCAGTGCTAGCAAAGATTTCGATATCAATTTGGCTGAAACAATATTCAAATAAATAAATCTTCATGTACCATAATTCCAAGCGGGATAAGCAAATATTAGTCGAACTACCTTGTGACCATACAGCAAACAAGCAAACTTATGTTTGTATCTGAAATTGCCTGCAGGACATGAGCAATGCATTGCCCAGTCCTTCAGTACACAGGAGGTAATCATTTTCACTTCCCTCCAAGGATCGGAAGGGTTTGACCCTCGAAGACAACTGCAAAATATATGCAGCTTTTCTCCATCTGCTTAGGTAATACCAACTATGATAACATAGTTATTTTTGTAAAGTTGATTTCTCGAGTAATTCATGTTAAGGGCCTTGACTTCAAATGTCGATTTCTCTTGAATCTTAAATCACTCTCGTGAAATAAAAGCAGCGTCTGGTAGAAGAATCTTAGTTCTACCATATAGTAAAGCTGGATATAATAGGATTTTCGCGATTCGCGAGAGATTATTGTTTAAAGTCTTTGTTTACAAATGGCTTTTAGGCCCTAATCATGAATTACTCGAGATTTCCTTCCAACCAGTTTCGTCGACTTTCTTCTGCGAAGTCGAAAAGATCAACAATATCTATGTCGACCCGCACGGTATCCATCAGTAAAAATATCACATATTGTAGCACTTCCTATGTTATATTAGAAAAAGGAACGAGTTGGTATCCATGAAGGAATCAGCTAAAAATCCACGTAAAAAATCTGGAAATTGGACTTCCGTTCCAATCAGCACCAGAGAGTAATAAAACTTAATTAAGAAAACAAAACTTTTCTGTCAGTCATTACAATTCTAAAGTTGTAACATATTTCCACCGATCAGAGAAACTTTATTTTGAAACGGCTAAAATCTATCATGCAGATCAGTACACTACACAATACAGTTTTTATTTTGTTTATCACTCAATACAAGCAAACTAAACACGTACTGAAAATGCAACAACAATGTTTACCTTTCTCGGATTTATCTCTAGCTGTCTAGTGACAGCGCCCTTTGGAAGTAGATTCACTTGTTTTGTCGACACGATAAAAAAAAGTTACGTTCAAAATAAAATTTACAAGTCATTTTATAATGCAATGAGTACAAAATATACACAGTAAGCTTCCTTCACCCATTGATGGTTAAAAGAAGCTTACCGTGTAGGAAGCGTCAAAAAAAATACCTCAACATGCTCAAAAAAGCATTAGATCCTAAGTAACATAGAGAGATTCTATTCGTCGATTTCCTCTTTCGTTAACAGTTTGTCAATTAATCGATTTTCTGATGTTTTTGATGCATTGGATCGATAGTTACACTTTATTTTACATGTTGCGTCATTTTTTAAGGGCAATCATTTTTGCAGTGGGGTAATTATGACATCTCTTTCGATGTTTATTATACGAAGGGCAAACATTGTGATTTCAATTAATCTAGCAATAAGGACACTGAAAATGTAAGTTTTATCCCCTTTGAACCATATTTATACATCATGTTATTAAATAAACAACATTTTCAGCTTTGTAGCAACTTCTTCGGAAGTTCGCTAAAGGAATCAGTGGTTTCCCTAATGATAATCACAACACTACAAAGATTTTCATCATGCACATAAATGCGTTGATATAAATCAAGATGGACAACACCTGTAGATGAGCACGACATTGAAAAGCTGTAATCGACATTGCTTTGAAGGACGGAAAGAAATTGATCTTGTTCATTGGACTGATCTGCATCCGTAGCCAAACGAGCCAACCAGTCATCGGCTTACATTCAACGTCATATTGTTCTACATCTACAGTGTTTAACGATGGGATAAAGCATTCCGTTGCTGATAGTGCGCACCATAAATCACAATAGCTGCTGTATACACCGACAAAAAATTTCCTGCCAGAGAACAAACAATAGTTCTTCTTCAGCAATCTGATCATGGCTCTTGTAGTTCACGCGTTGGGATGACATCAACTCAAAACGGGAGATGTTTTTCATACCAGCATACTACCAAAGGTGCTTTCAGATTTTGCGAATAGTATACGAAAAATTGTGTAGTTTGCAAGAAATTTCAAGTCATCGTAATGTAGTTGATTTGATAGTGTGTGCTCCGTTGCTATAGGTCTTTACCATCGTTATTGTTCGATGTTGTTTATTTGTACAAAACCCTTACAACTGACTTTAGTATGATTTATGTCCCAGCAAACGTTTGGTAAACAGTTTGTGTTACGGGGGGGAGTGTTGCGTCATTTTTTAAGGGCAATCATTTTTGCAGTGGGGTAATTATGACATCTCTTTCGATGTTTATTATACGAAGGGCAAACATTGTGATTTCAATTAATCTAGCAATAAGGACACTGAAAATGTAAGTTTTATCCCCTTTGAACCATATTTATACATCATGTTATTAAATAAACAACATTTTCAGCTTTGTAGCAACTTCTTCGGAAGTTCGCTAAAGGAATCAGTGGTTTCCCTAATGATAATCACAACAGTGCTGGCTGTTGAAAATACTTGAACATGTTTCTAAAAAGCCGTAGAGACGCAACGAGAAAGTCTACGAAGAGAGTCTCTCAATGTTACTTGGACCCAATGCATTGTTCAGCTTGATTTATAAATTAACGTCCGTCTTCACAAAATCACCGGCCAAAGGAACCATTGCATCATAGGTTTTCATCGATGTTCAAACGGTAAAACTGCAACGCTTCCGGACCTTTTCACTTGCAGCTGTTCAATCATCACTGCCCTAAGCCAAGCACCTGACCGTGACATTTCCCCTTTCAGGGGGTGAATCAGATTGCACTTCCGATTGCACACCCCAAATCGGAGGTTTGCACCACAAACAAACGAATGCGAACGTTCTATCTAGAGCATCTTCCCCTCTAGAATCAAACTTATGGCCCAACATGCGAATCCCTCCGCCGAAACCACAGACGAGACATGAAAGAGAATTTTTCCTCTCGTTTCCTATTGGCTTTGTTTTGTTAATTAGTTTAATCTGTTTCTCTTTGTCGAATCTGTACATATTTTCGGGGACCGATTTTGTCTGTTTGAACTTTTCAATTAGCTGCCTTGTTATGTCCTTGCATGTGCTCTACACTTTTTTTTTACGAAACGCAGGAGGTACACCCAACCGTTTATGCTGGTCAATTTCAAACATTTTCCGGATCATCAGGGTGATAGTGGATGTGAGGCATTTAAAATTGTTGGCACATTCGAATGGTTCACTTTTGTTTTATCTAGTATGGGTTGAAAGCGACAGCAAGTTTTCAGTCATTAGGAGAGTTTGGAAAATTTATTATTAAGGGGTAAGGCCACTGTAAATTTTTTGAAAAATCGATTTTTTTTTATTGGCTTAAAAAATAGTTTAAACCCTCTAGAATAAGAAAAAAAAGGTCCTGTGCGAAAAAAAATTCGTTGTCCTTAGGAAATGAAGGGGGAAATGCAAATAAAAAAAAAAAAAACTTTAAACGCGTTTTTCTCGAAACATCGTTTTTCAAAATGGCACGCAGCATAACTCGAACAATTTTCATTTTTTTAACTTGAAATTTTAACCAGATGTGAACATTTACATTATCTTGAGAATGTCGATCGGAATTTTCAAGAACTTTATTTATTAATTTTTTATTAACAAAAAACTTGCCGTTTTTTTCGTCAAAAATCAATTTTTTTTTCAAACGCACGCCAAATCCACAAAAATTGATATTTTTTAAAATCCGATCGACATTCTCTAGCTACAGCCCTCTAGATTTATGGTTTTTTTTTTTTTGTTCTAGACTCAAAAGTGCACCAGTGGTGCTGCGTGCCGCGGAGCCCTGGAAGCAAAACATGTCCCGGGAAGATAGCTGTGGAACCGCCATTTTGTTTTTTTTACTGTTAAAAAATTTGATAATAAAGGTTAATGTACGCCCGATAACACCATTAAAAGTTTTTTTTCAAATACCTTTAATTTCGGGAGCAAAAAATTGGTGAAAAAACCTTTTTTTTGGGCCGTTACAGTGGCCTTACCCCTTAAAGTTGATAGGACGTTTCATTATAACGAGGATTAGAGTGAAAATAAATTGGATCAAGTTGAGTACACGACATTCACATGGGTCGGTTTATTGAAAAGTTTTGAAATTTATCCAGGTTTTATAGTAGATTCCCTCTAACGGGAAGGTAAAGGCGAGTAAAATGAAATTCTAAACTAGGGTGAAGATACATTATAACCTTAGTAACTGTATGTGTTGAATTCCTATTTATGGTGATAAAACTTTAGTAACAGTAACTGTCATTTTCCTTACAGTGATAGTTGTGTAAGATTTCAGGGATGCAACCACAGAGAACAGACATCCAAGCTGGAGTGCTCCCCTTGTGAAAATTTCTGTAATTGCCATTTTGTAATAACACCTCGTTTCCGTTAGTTTTTGTGAATCGTATGTTGATGGCGCAACCTGAGCGCTTTGAGATTTGAAAGAAGTTGACTGTATGTCAATTATAGTTTGGCGAAACGAAGACTAGGCGGCGCTGATTTTCCAACGGTTTGCTTCAAAAAATTTACACATATTTAGGTATAAAAAAGTTTGACCCTGGATGTTTATTCTCTGTGATGCAACTATCACACAGAAAAAAATAATGTATTTTAACAGGCGCGTAGAATTTCCCCTCGTTTAATTCTAAACCAAAGCTAGCGTAAGCAACGATATTGTTTGTAATTTTTCATACGCCATACAACATTGATGGAATTCTTTCATACAATAAACGCGATTTAGGCGATATCGAGCTAGCATTCCCTTTATGTGCATTAGATAACGCAGAAAATTCAATGTTTCTTTTTATCTGTGCACATAAATGAAGTGGATGTATTGCGTAAACATTGTATAGAACATTTGAGCCGGTGTATTTGTATTCCTAACTTGTATTAAAATTCATTTGTGGAGCCACATTCAAAAATGACCTAAGAGCAAAATTTCAACAATAAGTTTTTTTTTTACATTTGACCTGAAAATCTACCTATAAAAGCATAACAAAGATAATTTGTTCTTCCTCGGTTAAAGGAATCGGATTCCTGACAGTTTTTTCGAATCTATTATCGGTGGATTGCACATGGAGTTTGATTCAAGATCCTCACGGTATTGATCACTTGCCCATAGAAATATCTGTTGACACCGGGCTTAACCCATCGGAATCTATCAACATCGCGTACGATCTTACCCGTTTTATCGATTGGACAAAATTTAGGACCAGGGTTTCGACCACTGGAAGAATATTACCTTTATTTTGTTTAGTTTATTCTGTTTTATTTTATTTTATTTTATTTTAATACGTTTTCAGCTATGCCGTACATACTGAACCTAACAAAAATTTATGTCATTTGCCTAATACAATATTTAAAACAGTCTCTACTCGTACTAAAATCAAACGTTTCAACACCATTCAACATGATGAAAAAGGAGATGTTCGCTCATCACCTTGAGGTTCCAAGAGTGGACAGTAATCTTTTGCTAGAAATGAAAGATATTAGAAGAAAGTGTTGATAGTTCCGTCGGTGTGAGGCAGCATGAAAATTTAATAGAAGTATTGAAAATTAAGCGACGGGCTTGGATATACCATTACTCGAATCAAAAAAGTTTTTTTTTGCCCTACATCTCCAATGCAGGGTAGGTCAAGGCACGAACGAATCCGCCACCTTCATATCTCTCATATCTATCTGTCCAATTTAGGGGCCTCATGGTGCTGAGCGAACATCTCTATCTACATCATAATCATGACTCCACGTACGGAGAATAGAAACATAACAATTATTGTACCATTCAAGATATTAAAAAACTTTTCAAGTGGGTGATTTTGTCTGAACACCGTTCAGTGTATAGCAGTCAAAAAACGATCGTTTGCGGGACCAACGCGCAGGAGCGAAGAAACTCACATGCTTTAGAAGTCTGGGCAGTCAATTCGGTTGCTTAGTATGTCCGACGTGAACATTATTTTTAAGTAGATACGCCCCGGTGAATTCGAAACTTTTCGCCATTCTATTTTCAGAATTGTATACTTCAATAAATGCTTTTAATACTTTCAAACAAATTTGTTGCAAAGCGCTTTAGAACTATGTACTCTGATTTTGTTATCAAATTCAATTTAAAAAAATAAATTATTTTAAAATCCGTGTGTTTGCATAAGACTCGCGACCGGTTAACGTTGACTACCTTTATCCAACAATCATTAT
Source organism: Aedes japonicus (assembly GCA_034211315.2). Lineage (NCBI taxonomy): Eukaryota > Metazoa > Arthropoda > Insecta > Diptera > Culicidae > Aedes > Aedes japonicus. The sequence goes on along the minus strand of JASCZW010000331.1, from coordinate 367,039 downwards.
GAAACTATACATTTTAAATTGGTTCCCTGTTGTAGAACCCCTAGGTCTGAAGTAAACCTTGCACTCTGCACATTGCAATGCACTCTTGCGCTTTTGGTATCTTTGTTTTTGTTTTGGTTCGCTATGTTATTTTGACAGAATAGTTGAGGATGTGTTAGTGTGAGTTACGTTATTAGAGGCGAATCATTAAGCTTGGGACCAAATTGGGTAGCCCACTCGGTAGTTCCTGAGCCAAAAAATATGTTCATTTTCTTCATGACTATCCAGCCGCTGCTTTAACCGTTTGATGTAGTCATATGTTCAATATGTTAGATTAGGCAACCCTCAATCGATTTCGTAGCGAAACATTGTAACGCAAGTGTAGTTCTAACGGAACATGGATCACTGTAAGTAAGTTTGCTTTAAAAAGGCTATTATTCACTCTTTGAAAATCATTTGATGGCCCTGCAAAGAGCCGTTTGAATTGAATGTGGATATGATATAAGGCAACGGTTGTGTCCATGTTATCGACCAGCTGGAGAACATTGCTTTTTCGCGTAATATATTACAGGGAGTCTTTATGGGAATTTAGAGTCAATAAGCAATTAAATTTAGATAACTAATTAAAACAATTAGAACAAATGGGCAGAACACATTATTTTTCCAAGCTAACAGAAAGCGGGAACTTCCTTCACAGGAGCGTCTAAGTGCTTTATCTTCGCGTTATTTTATCATCGCCTTTGTATGGGTCCCATCTCATTGTTCAATTCCAGGCAATGAGAAAGCGGACTCGCATGCAAAGGTGGGCGCTATGGAAGGCGATATTTGTGTTCGACAAATCGCCTTCAACGAAGTTTTTCTTATTTTTCGTCAACAGTCACTCGTCAGTTGGCAGTATAAATGGAGTAAAGGAGATTTGGGACGATGGAAACATTCTATCATCCCAAATGTGTCGAATAAATCTTGGTTTAGGGGGATGGATGTGGGTCGAGACTTCATTCGTGTCATGTCTCGCCTCATGTCCAATCATTATTCTTTGAACGCTCATTTACACCGAGTTGCGCTGAGCGACAGCAATCTCTGTGAATGTGGACAAGGTTACCAGGACGCAGATCACGTTATTTGGTCATGTGCTGAGCATCGTGGAGTCCGATCGGAGCTTTATGAATCCCTTCAGGCTCGAGGTAGACAACCCAATTTGCAATTCGAGATATATTGGCTGTGCGTGATTTGGAGTACATGAAACTCATTTTTTTTTTTACTAACATTAGCCTTAGGTTGTAGTTAGTTGAACATGCATGATAACTATAAGTTTTTATCTGTATATGTGTGTGTGTTTTTTTTCTTTTTCAAAAAATGTTAAAGTCAAAAGAAAACCATAAATTATGAATTTAAAAAAAATTGTGTTATGTAAACCATAATTTAAATTCCCGCCCAGTTTCTCATCCGTTAAATTGAAATTTCTATTAACCTCGAGACGGCCGTGAGTAATCGGTTCTACCCCCCTAACTTTAGTTTTATGATAAATTATGTATAAATATGAAATCTTGGCTCTGTAGAGTTGTTTTGATTGAGCCTGTACAAACAAATGCTTATTGAAAAAAAGCGGGAATGTTATATTCTAGCTAGAGGAGGATGTAGGAAGTAACAAACAAAATATGTGGTCTTGTTTTTCATTAGATTGATCTCACGCACACATCTTCTTTCTAGTATGTTCTGAAAGCGTTTACCCGAACAGGAGAAATAACATATAAATATCTAATTTTAATCTTGTAAACTAGCCTTGGTATTGAAGACTACAGCATAAAAGGTAAAATACCTAAACAAAATACCTAAGAATTGCAAGCAAAGTATCCCGAGCAGGACCGAATAACTTGATAACTGGCCTTGGTATTTAGGAGCTCAGATTAAGAGGTAAAATACCTGAGGATAATACCATAAAATTGTTCTCCCAGTGTTATGCGAATATCAAATTGAGGTAAGACAATACCAAAAAAGTACCTCTCAGGTATTCCCAGGTATCCAAAATAACAAGTTTTGGTATTCGAAAGATATTTTACTTGCTATTGTTAGGTATTTTGCTTAGGTATTTTACCTTCTTATCTGAGCTCTTCAATACCAAGGCCAGCTACCAAGATCAAAATTAGGTATTCACATGTTATTTTCTCTTGTTCGGGATCTCTACCCGAGCAGGAATGAATAACTCGATAACTGGCCTTGGTATTTAGGAGCTCAAATTAAGGGGTAAAATACCTGAGGATAATACCATAAAATTGTTCCCACAATGTTATGCAAATTCCAAATTGTGGTAAGACAATACCAAAACAGTACCTCTAAGGTATTTTCAGGTATTCTAAATAACAAGTTTTGGTATTCAAGAGATATTTTGCTTGCAATTCTTAGGTATTTTGCTTAGGTATTTAACCTCTTAATCTGAGCTGTTTTATACCAAAGCCAGTTATCAAGATCCAAATTAGGTATTCATATGTTGTTGTCTTCTGCTCGGGAATTGTTATTTCGGATACCTAAGAATACCTGAGAGGTACTATTATGGTATTGACTTACCTCAATTTGGTGTTCGCATAACATTGTGGGAACAATTTTATGGTATTATCCTCAGGTATTTTACCCCTTAATCGGAGCTCCTAAATACTAATACCAGTTATCAAGTGATTCGTACTTGTTCGGATTGCACCTGGATCACACACAGGCCCCTTATTTTGCTCCTCGTGGTTGCGCCCACCGGCTGCCCACAAAAACACCACTGGCTTGGTCAACCGACTGCCTAGAACACGACTGCATAACTAATAGCTCCTAAAGGTTCGGAAGTAGTTTTCATTCTCGCGGTGCTCCATGGAAACGTCAAGCTCTCCTTAACGGCTAAACGAACTATGGGATCCGACAGAACGCCGTAAGCGGTTGGGACGACCCTGGATTTTCCACGCCTCCAGACGTCCCAACTCCGGTCCTTGCTCTGGCTCTCTCGACCGGTGGAAGGACCATATAACGCGAGGTGCAGCAGGTACCTTGAGTGGTTGGATAGTTAGATCACAGACGATCTGGCCTGCGACGGACGTCCCAAACCCTGCTTGGATCCATGAGAATCTCAATCTAATCGGCGTCAGGTCGGTGGAGCTAACTACTAAAGAGCTAGTAGTTAGACACAGTGAGTGCTTAAAACACACTAGCCCCCTCCCTGAAGTAATACCGAAATGTGGTTCCAGGGCTTAAAGGCACGGGTGGGTTTTTAGTTGGTCGAGGAGTTGGCACCCACATTTCCACACCCTGAGTTCTTCAGGAGTCTGTTAGCTTGTAATTTGATATGATATTTCATGATGGTTGCTAACGACTGTTCCAGAAAGTATCAGCACACCTTATTTTAACGGTTACTTTGAACATAATGAAATATTTCAACATGTTTTGACTGCGTCCTTTTGTTTGCACATTTATGAATGACATAGCATCAAAAAAGTGCTCAGTTTTGTGTTACCTATCAAAATGCGCGGTCTTACTCCGGAACAACGAAAAAGTATCGTGCACAAATGGCGCACTGTGAGCGGACTCTCCTTGAGAAAATTGGCCAAGGAAGAGGGTGTTAGCGTCGGAGCGGTACGATCTGCGATTCGAAAATATAGAGAACAGTGTACGTTTGAAGATGCGCCGAAAAGTGGTCGGAAATCCGGTTTTGTTAGTCCGGATATCGATAAAAAGATCAGGGATGTCTACAAGCGAAAACCAGCGGAAACTAGGGACCTCGTCGAGTAATTTCATGCGTGCCAAAAACAGACTTGGGATAAAAACATACCGGATGCAGAAAAAACCCAAAAGGAAACCAAAACAGGCCACATCCGCGAAACCACGGGCCCGCAAACTCTACGATTCGTTATTGTGTAGAAATTCTGGGTGTATAATAATGGACGATTAAACGTATGTGAAACTAGATTACAAAACGCTTCTCGGAACACAATTCTATACTGTAAGTGAAGACAAAAACCTCCCTGCAACGGAGAAGGCAATTTTTACCGAAATATTCAGTGCGAAGGTTATGGTTTGGCAGGCAATATGCAAGTGTGGTAAAACATCTAGTCTGTACATCACAACGGAGACGATGAACACTCAGAAATACGTTCAGGAATGTCTCCAGAAGCGATTATTGCCGATGATCAGGCAACACGAAGGTCAAGTAGTGTTTTGGCCTGATTTGGCGTCATGTCATTACGCAAAGGTCACTTTAGAATGGTACAAAATTTAACATGTATGTTTCGTGTCGAAAGACATGAATCCGCCGAACTGCGCGGAGGCACGGCCAATCGAGACTTTTTGGGCTTTAACCAAAGCAAGGCTACGAAAATTCATAAAACCAGCGGACGACATCCAAAAACTGAAAAAAGATTGGCCAAAAGTGGTCAACCTTGTGGGAAGTGCCACTGTGCGGAAGCTTATGGGTCATGTTCAAGGAAAAGCTAACATCCACTCGTCGTCTATGACTTATAGACCTCGGAGGAGAAAGGCGGAAAGCGTTGTTTGTTCTTTCCTTGTATTCTCCCATACGCGGGGTAACGATCTGTGATGAGGCAAAGCAGAAGTCGTATGCCAAAAATAAACCCAAAAGGAGCGGGAGATAGTTTCTCTCCCATGTAGGGGATTTTGGAGTACAAATAGACAGTTTGTTAGAACTATTAAAAAAGCTATCGGTAGTAAATGAGCACGATCAAGTGCACAAACTTTTACCAGTCAAGGTGGTGCATTCGATCATGCCTTGACCTACCCCGCATGGGGATGCTTGGTAAAAGTTGGCGTTCCTGTTTCGAAATACTACCTCACAATGCCCTCCGTTCAATTTTCAAACTACTTCTATTCAATTTTCACAGCCTGCCGTGAGCTAACGGAACTATCAATACTTTCTCTTAACAACTTTGTTCTAGCAAAAAAATGCTGTCTACTCCTAGAGCCTCATGGTGATGAGAAATTATTTCCTTCTCGAAACAACATCATCACAGATCGTTACCCCGCGAATACAAGGAAAGAACAATATCAAGTGTATGTCCCTTTTGTTATTTTGAAAGTGTGCTTATACTTTCTAGAGCAGTCTATAATTTCTGATTTGCATTGAGCCTACTACCCTGTCAGTGTGAACCAATCAGAGTGGGCGCAAATATGATGTCCTCTTTAATCTATAGCTTTGTGTGTTTAGACATTATTTCTCTTAAGTACTTTGTAATTTGTGTAAAGAAATGTAATGTTGAAATTTGTCAGATGCAGATAATTAACCATCAGCATGAGATTCTCTCATTTAAAGAAATGTAATGTACTGTAATATACATATAACGTATTAAGTTAGCAACATGAATCAGCGTAGATGTTCTACCTGATGAAAGACTTGTCGTAAAATTTCTTTGAGCCAGAAAGGAGATATTTTTTTTCAAAATCTTCACTAGAAATGTTATGCGGTCGATTTCAAAAAACTTAGAACGTAAATTTCCTGTTTAGAACAGGAAATAAAAAAAAGACGTAAATTCCACATCAAAACCAACACAATACATTGTGAAAGGCCTTAACAACATCCTTACTCTACCAAACCGACCCTTTTAAATATAACCCTCGGGTTTTAAAAGTGTGAGTATAACGTCATCATATCCCTGCACTGATAAAAAAAAAAGCAATGATGATATCTGTGTCCGACACATGAATTTTTGCATTGTGATCAACAAATGATAGCTATTTGTAACCACACATACTTCCTTTGTGTACACATAACAACTATGTGTAGCCACACATTCTTTTCATTTGTCTCATAACTTGTATTTTTCAGAGAGTTCTGTTTATTTCCATGGATTTTTGACAAAAACTATGAGTGGGTTACTTTCCGTGTACTATTTCCTTCTTTGACCTGCATTCGGACAAGGCCAGCGCCGGTATTGTGTTGGTCGTGGAGCAAGATTTTTTGACACATTGAGGATGTATGTTAAACCCAAACATCATCTCTTGGTTCTCTGTGTAATAACAGCTGATCCGACAATAACGGAGTAGCAATCATGGGTGGTCAATCTTGCTCATGCTGATGCTCAAAATAATAAATTGCATATTGTGCTATGAAATGAATTTTCGTTTGTCGCCACTTCTTGCAAATTACTTTGAAACTGAAAATATTATTGAAATCTCTTGACGTGGAGTAAGATTTTTTGTTATTGTTTACTTGATAATAACTATTTGAAAATAGTTATCGAATTGAGCCCGCAATACAATATCAAGCACAATTTGAAAATAAGAAAGCTGAGGTGCTTTGTCCCATTTTGCCTAAGATGTCATAGTTGCTTTGTATCATATTTGTGATCGAACCAAGTTCCAAGTGATTACCATTTTTGGTGTTCGCTTTCCGAATCGAAACAATGCGCGTTTCCCCCTAATTCCATTCCTAAACCATCGCCCCGGCTAATGATTCTATTTTGGAGCCGAGTGTGAATGGGAGAAATAGAATTTCATAGCAAATACGATTAATTAGGAAACATTAGCGTCAACTGATAGGCCCCGTGTGGGCGCGTGACATCCAACTGGATGGTGCGAAGAGATATGCGACTTGCTGGAGAGGGGTATGTGTGTGTATCCATTCGATCGGTCGGGTCCAATTTCTCTTAAAACACACAAGCTCCGCTGCAGCATCGTCTAATCTTCCAGAATAACAACACTAGAGGAAAGCGGATGAAGATACAGTGAAGTGTCTGTCAGGCGGGGGTCTCGGCTCATGATTGATTTATTGGCGGGTCTAGCTAGGAAAGAACCTTTTTTACCAAACCATTTTAGTTGGACCTGGAAGAAGATTGATTTCAGTATCTAGGAAAGTGCGAAGAAAAGAAAGCCGTAATCATATCTGAAAAAAAAGAACATGAAATGATCCGCTCGTCGGAGGGAACAACAACCAGAATTTGTCACGATCAGCTCGCGTAGGTTGGAATTGGTTCGATAATCGAGTGTCAATCGATATGTGCCTGCTCTCGATATGCATGAAGCAACACACGCATCTCACATGAATCGAAAGCTCAGACGAGCAGAGCGGAGATTTTATAGATGTGACGAGATGATGATGGGGATTTTAATAAGAGTCGTCACTCAAATTAACATATCAAGTTGCCCGGAATGTGATTGTTATAGCAAGGTATCGATGTCGACTCTGGCGACGGGTTCAGGGTAAGGTGATTAGAGTCAAATCAGTTCAACGCATGATGAGTTCATTTCGACGGGTTGGAGCCGTGACAGATACATGGCCCGTGCTGAGGGCTGGATTATCCGAAATGGTTCGATTCGACGAAAGATGCTTTCATTGGCATGTGTTACGCAAGCATCGAATTTCGTTGATTTCAGAGAAACCTAATTTGACATGCGATCACATGTTTCTAAATTACAAATAATTCACTTCCATTTAACAGAGTGAATAGTATCACATTCCTGCAAACATGCTCGGAACTCGGAATAGCATCGTGCTGTAAGACTATTTGGGGCGAACGCTTGAAAAAGATGTATAATGGATCCATCTCAAAAAGACACTCAAAAGGAAATATAAAATTGAGGACTCGTAGTTTTACGAGGACAAAAAAATATCATTTCTACAAACGAGCAACCACTGTTCCCAAGCTGACGATGTGCACATTTTGCCACTTAGTCACCTCGGGCGTTTTTTAACGTATGTACATATCTATTCAATTGAGTAATAGACATACATTTGCTGAGCACAACTAGAAAAAAAAGAAGGAAAACGTTTTCACACAAGTGAGAGCGTCGATTTTCTTTCCTGCTACCATTTCCGTTTGCTGATTCAATTTTTTTCACTTGTCCTAGCTCGCCGGCTGTCGATGGACTTCTCCGGTCACCCCGGGACAGTGTGGTGTATCGGTAATGAAGAGATAATCGAAGCAGATAACAATATGGCAGAGAAAATCGGTTGCTTCCGGTGTGATTTTGTATCGTTTTTTCTTTGCATCGTTCGCCTTCTGCTTAAATCTTTACCGAGCTTCCGGTTTGACCATGCTGCAGAATAGGACAACGAAGATATATTCTCTTCGTTTCAAATGCTGGTATCATTTTCATTTCTTTGCAAAGCATTTACTTTTGATTTATTCTCTGGTCTTTCTTGTTTTATTTATTTATTTGTCTGAATAATCTCAACACAAAGGAAACAATTTGAATTTCATTTATTTGAACAAAAATAGAAAATTAGCAATGGTGGTACAGGCATCGGTCACTTAAAGGGTGTCCACGATGAAATTGCCACACTATGAAATTGCTCTAACTTTTTAACCGTTGAGTAGAATTTAATGAAAATTTGGGTGGATTTAGTTCATAGTGCATTATTTACATCCTGTAAGTTTTAAAGTCCTGTGATCAAAACTCGCGGAAATGGAGTCGAAAGAACAGCTCGTGCGTGATAAAATCTTGCGCATTCATCACGAGAACAAGGATCTCTCGCATCGTTCCATCGCTAAAACGTTGGGAATTGCGAATTCCACGGTGTCGCGAGTAATTAAGCGGTTCGAGGAACGGTTGACCACCGATCGGAAGCCCAGAAGTTAAGGAAAAAGTATTCCGTACAACACCAAAAATCACAACCGCGTAGTTGGGGCCTTCAACCGAAATCCGAACGCCTCCGTTCGGGATGTGGCTAAGAAGCTGCACCTAAGCCGAATTTTTGTCCAGAAGGCCAAAACTAATGCTTGGCTTCGAACGTTCAAGGTACAAAAGGCCCCTAATCGCGACTAGAAGCAGAACAAGTCCGCCAAAACCCGTGCCAGGAAGTTGTACCTCAACATGCTGACGAAAGTTGAATGCTGCATCATGGACGACGAAACATATGTGAAGGCCGACTTCAAACAGATCCCCGGCAACCTGTTTTTCACGGCCAATGATAAGTTCAGCGTTCCGGAGCATATACGCACTCAGAAGATGTCCAAATTTGCGAAGAAATTCCTGGTTTGGCAAGCCATCTGCACGTGCGGGAAGCGGAGTGCACCTTTCGTGACCCAGGACACGATGAACGGACAGGTGTACATAAAAGCGTGCCTCAAGAAGCGGCTGCTTCCTCTCCTGAAGGCCCACAACGTCCCAATCTTCTGGTTGGATTTGGCCTCATGCAACTACTCCAAGGACGGGTTGAAGTGGTATGCGGACAATAAGGTCAATTTCGTGCCGAAAATGTTCAACCCTCCCAACACTCCGGAGTTTAGCCTCATCGAGAAATACTTTGCGATTATGAAGCAGCACCTTCTTAAACGACCTAAGGTAGTGAAGACAGTCGAGGAACTGAAGAAAGTATGGGTTTACATGCAAAAAACGGTTGATTCACAGGTTGTGCAGAATCTTATGGCCGGGGTTAAGGCCAAGGTGCGGGCATTTGCGTATGGACTGTAAATAAAATACGAGTAAAATGGTAAAATGAAGTTTAATAGTTATTTCTCAATCCCTGAAAATTTGATGGCAATCGGATGAAAACTCGAATTTTGCGAATCAATTTTGTGTGTGGCAATTTCATCGTGGACACCCTTTATTTTTGCTCGTCCGACGCCCCGTTAGGACCGTCATTACAGTATTCTACAAGGCATATTGTCAAATGCTGCTAGTCTCTTTAACGTCCCACACTTCCAAGAATGAATTTACTTGATCCAATCATCTAGCTCGTTGCGTGCTTCGACATAAGGTTTGTCTCCGCGATTATCTGAACACATACAAAACACTGTTACTTTTGAAATATTTCAGACTTAAGTGAAATTTTTAACTAAAACTGAGTTGAATGTCTTTTATTAAGATGTTTTCGGATTTTTTATATCAATTCCGTAAAGGTTAGCGCCAAAGAGTAGCATTTTTTTTAACCTTAGTCCACCCATTGAGCTTATGGATATATAAACGATTTTTTTTAAATCAGGGGGGTGGGGGATTAAAAGAATCCCGGTTATAGTGGATATTGCCACTCACAGATGTTCAACAGTTGAACCTTCTGGAGGCTTCAGAAGGTGACATTTGAATTTTACTTGGGGTCGAACAGTTGCTTCGATAATGTGTTGATATTCAGCCAGGTTTCCGTGAAGGGCATACCAACTGGTAAAGCTATGTCCATTAAGAATCCGGAATAATAAAATCATCTGTATCTCGGTAACGGATTGATGTACAAATAAGTTTAATACTCCAAAACAAGGATAATTTACTGTACTTCAAGGAAAAAATATCAATACAAATCATTTCTCTTTCTTTCTAACTTTCACTTTTTTTAAACACTATTTTTAAAAAAAACTTGTTTTGAGCGTATTAGTAGAACGATTGTGATTGGGAAACTAGGAGAATTTAAATTTTTTAAATTTTCCTTTCTAATGAAAATTTGCCCTTCCTTTTTTATTCCTCCCATCATGCACACCTCCGGGGTCAAATTCCTTGGCACTTTTGTTCCACATTTTGGTCAGCTGATTCGCGTCTCGAACCGTTTTTCCACTTTTCTCAAGCTTCCGCTTCATTATTGCCCAAAATCTTGCGATGGGCCGGAGCTGCGGGCAGTTGTGTAGATATATGTTTTTATCGATGAAATCTACGTTATAATCGCGGATGACTTCCCGGCTGTAGTGGCAGCCAGCCAAATCTGGCCAAAACTTCACGGGACCTTTATGGGCTTTAATGCAAGGTAGTACGCGGTTCCTGAGGCATTCTTCCTTGTACAGCTTCGAGTCCATCGTCTTATTCGTCACGAACACTTTGGTCTTTGCTCCACAGCTGCATATCCCTTGCCAAATCATCAGTTTTTTGGCAAATTTGTCCATATAAGCAAACTTAAACTTCGCAGGACCATCTCCTCGTGCCGTCGCCATGTTGAATTTTAGGCCAGGAAGCTGTCCGAAATCCATTTTGACGTAGGTTTCATCGTCGATGAGCAGGCATCCTTGGTACTTCGTCAAAACCTGCTGGTACAATTCCCGAGCTCGAGTTTTGGTGACGAAACTTTGTTTCAACGTTCTGTTTGGTTGCTTGCTGGCACGATAAGAACGATATCCTGCTCGCAATAGAATTCTTCGAACAGTAATGCGTGTGATTTTGTGTGATTTCATTATCAGATCCAGGGAGTCCAGGGATTGCTCTGGCGGTTCTCACCTTCTGGTTCAGCTTGCGGTCATATGTTCCACTTCGAAGCTTACCTTGAGGCACTCGATTCACGCTCTTTTGCTCCCTGAATCGTTTGAGCACATCATGCACGGTTGATTTGGCGATTTTCAACGTTTTTGCGATATTTATTGCGGACCACGTTGAATAACCAATGCGTTGTTTTCTGCAACGACATTCGTTTGTTCTTCTTAAGAAGCTACGTTCGTATTCAAAGCCACACTGTCAAACGCACGAGGCATTTGTTGACAAAGAAAAAACATTCGTTCATTGTGCGAAAACAACACAAAGTTTTTCAATATTTTGAAAATAGTTCAGATACGCTGGTGCATTGAAATTATGGTTAAAACTCGAGAAAAACCATAATTTTGTATAATGTTCTCTTCGTCGTGATTGCAGCTGAATTCAACTAGGTTTGATAGATACTTAAATGAATTAGGTCTAAAACCTACATTAAATCGCATGTAATTAAACCTACACTTAATTGAACTTAAACTAAATAATCAAATCTTAAAGGGTTGGAAAGGGAACGGGTAAGCCCCATCAAGTATTGTTGTCTGTTTTGTTTAGAGGCAAATGGTATCACATCAGACATCACCCCTCCTCCCCTCCAAGATGAAAACTTCAGATGCGGTCCTTATGGTATTTCTTCAATTGTCCTGAAACGTTGCTGTAACAAACCTGCCGCGCTCCAGGCTACGGTCTTCAATTTGTCATTAACTTCCGGCGTGTTACCTGAATCCTGGAAAGAGTTGTTTGTTTTCCCAATACACAAAAAGTGGTGCAAACGATCCGTCAACAACTATCGTGGGATTGCTGGAAAGTGCCGTATCCAAACTATTCGAACTAATTGTTCTCCAAGGCCGGTCCATGACTATTCACTGACTATTTCTCTAGCTTTATGCCAGCGCTCAACGGCGGCCAACCTTAAATTTTCGTCATCCGTGAAATGGAACGCGGTAATCAAATAGATGCGGTAATATACATTGATTTCTCAGCAGCCTTCGATCAAATGAACCATCAGATTGCAATTTCTAAACACGACAAATGGACGTGCACGATCAATTGGTGTTTACGCCTCGTCCAGTTTTTCAGTAACATCAGGCGTTTCTCACGGCAGCCATCTTGGTCCATTCCTTTTCCTATTATATATGAACGACTTGATACTAGTCCTCATATGCCTGACATTATCCTATGCGAACGACCTAAAACTGTACTACGTGATAAAATGTCCCGAAAGCACCCACTTTCTTCAGCAAGAACTACAAGTGTTCGACGACTGGTGCCGGATCAACAGAATGTCCTCAAATGTATCCAAAAACTCGACTATCTCCTTTGGCCGAAAACGTGCGATGTATCTCCACGGCTAAACGTTAAACAACAGTAAAGGATCGGGGAGTAATGCTCGACTCCAAACTGTCATTCGAAGACCACATTTACTATATTGTTTCTAGGATAGCTAGAATGCATGTTCCGCTTCGCAAAAGACTTCGAACAAGTTTATTGTATGAAGGCACTGTACCGATCTATGATTCGTCCTATTTTGGAGAACTGTACCGTCATTTGATCCTCTTTCTACCAAAATGCAGTCCGACCGTCGGATCGAAGCCGTTCAGCGAAGGTTTAAACGCTTTGCTTTGCGAAATCTTCTTTGTTAAGACCCTCGCAGATTACTATCTTATGGAAGTCGGTGTAAAGTGAGCATGCAAAGACTTTCATAACTAGGCAAGTAGTTGGATTTCATTCTGGCAATAAGGTGACCAGACAACACACGATCACTCCACAAGCGAGCATTAAAAACTTTTAATACCAGTTAACTTCGTAGAACTTTTGAGCAAAGCGGAATTGATTCTTGAAGATCAATTTGGTATCATCCAAGATCCTCAAGTCTCTTATTGTCGATACGTACTGTAATTGTGTACCCTCCAAAACATAGTGAAAGTGGACGGGCAAATGAAAGACCCCAGGGTTTGGACACGTTTAGTGACATTCGGTTTATGCCACCCTTCAACGAATCCTTTCAGTTGTTGTTGCACAAATGCGTTTCTTAATCATAAGTAAAGCTCACGGTCATGGACATATTAAAGATTCAAGCACTCTAGGATGAAATTGACATCGTTCATATAGAGCAATCATAAAAATGGCCCCAGGTTAATGCCTTGGGCAATGTCGGAGCAAACCCGAAATGATGATGAAATGTGGCCGCCGTTTTTAATAGCCATACTTCGACCGGTCAACATAACTATGTTGTTATTCATGCTTACTTAAAGGGTGATACGGTCAAAATTTGGTCAAAGGAAAACGCGTGTAAATCGGTGAAATCGTTTATTTAAAAAATCAAATTAAATTTCTATTTCAAGTTCAATTAGTATAAAATTCAGGAAAAATATTCAGTTAGGCTTCCGCTTTTCCAAATCCGAATTGCCGGGCCTTACGCTTGACCCCTGCCATCAGATTTTGTACAGCCACCTTGTCCACCTTCTTCGCCGCAGAAAGCCAGTTTGCCTTGAACTGCTGCTCGTCCTTAGCAGTTTTTTGGTCTTCTTTAGGTTCCGCTTGACAATAGCCCAGTATTTCTCAATTGGGCGGAGCTCTGGCGTGTTGGGAGGGTTCTTGTCCTTGGGAACCACCTGCACGTTGTTGGCGGCGTACCACTCCATGGCCTTTTTACCGTAATGGCAAGATGCCAAATCCGGCCAAAACAGTACGGAACAACCGTGTTTCTTCAGGAAAGGCAGCAGACGTTTATTCAAACACTCTTTCACGTAAATTTCTTGGTTGACAGTCCCGGAAGCTATGAAAATGCTGATTTTCAAGCCACAGGTACAGATGGCTTGCCAAACCAGATATTTCTTTGCGAACTTTGACAGTTTCGTGTGCTTGAAAATATCTGCTACCTTTCCCCTTCCTTTTGCCGTATAAAACTCCTGTCCCGGAAGCTGCTTGTAGTCGGCTTTGACGTAGGTTTCGTCGTCCATTACCACGCAGTCAAACTTCGTCAGCATCGTCGTGTACAGCCTCCGGGATCGCGCTTTGGCCGTCGTATTTTGTTTATCATCGCGATTTGGAGTCACTACATTCTTGTAAGTCGATAGTCCGGCTCGTTTTTTGACTCGATGCACGGTTGAAGACGATACACCCAGCTTATTTGCGGCATCTCGGAGAGATAGGTTAGGGTTTCGCTTGAAACTACCGGCAACTCTCTTTGTCGTCTCAGCGGCTTCCGGTTTTCGATTTCCCCCCGATCCAGACTTCCTGGCTGTCGACAAACGTTCCCCTGCACTTTGACACTTTAATTACATTTGTTACGGTTGATTTGGCAACTTTTAGCGATTTTGCCAACTTTGCGTGCGAGTAGCTCGGATTTTCGCGTTGCGCGAGCAAAATTTTGATACGCTGCTCTTCTTGCTTGGACGGCATTTTGACAACTGAAGAGTGAATTCCAAAATCAAAATAGGAGCAACATTCTACACACACACACCTTCAAAATGAGGGGTGTTCAGGTTTTTTAAATGCAAAATTGAAAGAAATACGTCAAGTTGATATTGACCAAATGTTGACCGTATCGCCCTTTAGTTTGTCAAATTTTGCTCCGTCGATGTATTGGTTAATTATTTTGAACGCTGTAAATAAGTCAGCGTAAATAACTTCTACCTTTTGGCCATTCTCTATTTCACGTATCACAATTTGTGGGGTGCGATTTTTCAGCAATTCAATGTGAAAAAGAGATTGTATTTTTTTCTGTGCAAGAATATCGAAACTGACGTGATGAAAATGAACCATCAACACAGTCCAAAGCTCCAGAACTACGTGTGGCATTTTCATACCTGCACTAAAACAATGAATGCTGCTGTGAGACAGCTTGAGGTTCACTCATGAACCCTGTTGATGTTTGTCACACAAGCTCCGCGAAAGCTTCATTCATTCGGTGTTTTCTGTCACACGAGCATTCCATTTACTGAGACAAACATAAGAGTTCCATCAGTATCACACCACCTAGATGATATTTTCAAAAGATGTTGTGACAAAAATATGGTGTTAAATTTATATGCTATGGATCCTGAACCATTCCAGCTAAGAAACAAAAGCGAACTAGTGACCCGACACTTACCCAATTAGCAGGTCAATGTGTCCACAGGGATGGACGGAAAGTCAGGTGCGCAATTGTCTCTTGCAGCAAATGCACCTACGAGCAAGTAACCTATGATCCCGACAACGCAATCCACCATTTTCGCTCAAAGCATCCGGATCGAGCAGTGAAAGCTAATTTTTGTTTTGCTTCTCTCGTTTGTCACTGAGCGCCAGCTGATGGTGGCCTTCGCCTGCTGTGTGCTAATATTCATTTATGTGTAAGATGTTTCATGACTCATACGATGATCAAAAATACGTAAGACAGTAGTCTAATAAGATTCTGCGAAATTAGTTATGTCGAACTAGTTGTTGGTTACATACATGATAATGATTTGCGATTATCATTTCTAGACAAAATCGTCAAAAGGTCGAAAGTAACAATTGTAAACAATTACTTAAAACGTAAATTTCCCGGAAATGCCAGGTTGCTTACATCTACATCTACTCACGGAATGGTAATAACTCCCTGTATCTGTTTCTGGTGCAATTTTGATTGTGGGAGCAAGCAAATCCCAGATAAATACGCAAGAAGTCATTGTTTACAAATGTTACTTTCGACCTTTTGACTATTTCGTCTAGATATATCATATGATTGGGCTATCAGGTGTTAACAATTAAATATACTCCAAAATTTAAAAACTCCTGAAATTCAGTTTTTCGGTACATACGTCTGAGCAATATTAATATAAATTTTTGGTTGAAAAAAAAAATGGCAAAACATGCATTCTTTAAAAATTTAGGTATGAACCCAATGTTCTAATGCCCTGAAATTCACTATGCTGATATGGTAGTTTATTGTATTAAACGGTTGACATATGGGTAGATGATACAAAAAAAAAGATTCACCGAACCGGATTTAAATTTTTAGTGCATGTAACATTATCATGAATCATCATCTAAATCTTTTCAAAGTAATATCTATTCCATCATATTAATGGCAAAATTCATTCCTCGATAGCACTGCGGATTGTGTTAAATCTGTTTGTAAGATTTGGGCAACTAATTTTTCATTACTACCCAAGTCACTTGACTCTCACTCAGTCATTCATTACTGAACTGATAAAACTTGTCTATCAGTTTCAGTGAATCCTTCTGAAAATAAAAATGACTTATGAACTGGGCAATGAACTCTAAAAACTCATGATTTCAAAATCAAATCAGCCTGGACAATGTTGAATGAACTTGTGAGAAAGCTTCCTGTACAGAATCGAGTTAACACATTCAAAAGCTCTCAAATAGAGTGAATGTGACTGGCACACTGAAGTAATTTTCAACAGATTTCATCAAGTGAAAATGATAAATCGCACCACTGAATCACAAACGTTTTTTTTTTAAGAACGTGGGCCGTAACGCTCAATGCAGCTATACCAACATAAATCAATACAGTCCACTCACTACCTTTCTTGAACTTGGAAAACATACGACAGGTTTCAGCAGTTTGAGAATACTCCAGAAACCAAGGAGAGGTTAAATATACTTTCTTAAGGTGTTGCAAGTATATGTGCACAACGTTTTAGAACAAGCGAAGGGATGCCGTCTTGGCCAGATCCGATGGAGGATTTTAATTCTTTCCCTGATGATATAACCATATTGCCGGTGATAACAAATTACAACCCTCGGGCAGAAATTATAAAAACACTAGCTGACCTGGCAGACGTTGTCCTGCTTATAATTGGTAATAACTAATAACTACTTATTGGAAAATTGGAGAATGATAAATGCGTATATCTGCGTAAATAAGCGTGTAATTGCTTCAGTAGGAGGTTTAAATCGCCGATTTTTGGTACCCCGGTTTTGATGCAAAAAAAAAATTCTCATACAAAATGACAATTTAGTTTTTGTGATTTCTTCTCATTTTCCAGTATTTTTCCCAATTTTTTTCTTTATATAAACCTGTTGAGAACCAAGACGAACAAAATAAAAAAGAAAACAAGTAAATCCATCGAGTCGTTCGTGAGCTATGCTGTCACGAACGGACAGCAATTCATTTATATATATATAGAAGATTTCTGCTGGTGTATGTATTGTGAGTCGAGGTGATCGTTAATGAAAACACTGCTGAATTATGAGTGTAAGAGGTTGTCAATGTCCAAGGTGGAAATCAGCTTCTAGCGTACCATTATTCATCGTGGAGGGCAGTCCGGATTCTTTCTATTGATCATTGACATAAAGCCAAAAACTACTTGGATTAACTTGAAGCGGTGTTGTAAACAGTTTTGATAGGCGTTAAACTGGCGGTCATTGAGTTGCTTGAACGAGAAGGTTGGGAAATCCCCCCTCGGAACTTGACTGTAGTTCCAGAACGACTCTGATGGCAGGAAAAAAACTGCTTTCACGGCAGGATACAGATGGGACGACTGGGTCGAGTGGCTTTGGGTCTTCCATAATGTGAAGATTGCAGCATAGGTGAGGGTCATCGAAGAATCGTTTCGTATGTAAACGGCGGTGGGGTTAAATGTTAAGACTCGGTAATATCACTTCGTTTTCTGAAGATTCAGATTGTCACTGTTCCGGTCCAATCCGAGCGGTTTCGGTAGTTCTCCTCGACCGGGAATCATCGAACTCGCGGAACCGAATACTTTCCGGCCACGAGTAGATGGAAAGGGCCACATCTCTTATTATTTAGCTTGATTGATTTATCTTTATTAAGGAGCCTATCAGCCACAGCTTGTTCGGCTCCACATGAGGCAAAAATAACCTGACCAGGCCCCTCTGTGCATTTGGAGTCCTGAAGGGACTCCCTTACTTTTCTTTAACTACAAACTGTTACAGAGTATTAATAATTTGTTTTAATGCTGTCATTTTCGTGCATGGATCGTCATCAGTCTGTTGGTTGGTGTTTGTGGTTGCGGAAAGTTACTTTCGTGCGTGAGCCTGGTATCGTATTGACTGTTGGTATCGTCATCATAATAAGAAGGGTTCAGTGTGGGTAGCAAAGGTCAGTAAATTGGTTGTGAGTACTTGGTGACTTCCTTGAACTATATCCGGTTGTATAGATCTGCATCTCTGAGGAAGCATATAAATGCCGCCTTCCTCGTGGCATCCTCACAGAGAGCGTCTCTTATACTGCCAGGAATTCCCCAAAACTGGCGTGGCCTATCATACCGGGGGCAGTTACAAACAAAATGCTCCACGGTGTGCTGGACGCAGTATATTGGACAGTTTTTATTAAGCTTGACATGGACTTTGAAGGAAACATTGTTCAACGTAGATGGATCAATTCTTCTGGGAACCAATTTTGTATCCCGTGGATTTTCCTGTGTCTTCAGACAAAAACACTCAGAAACGAAAGATGAAATTTCATTATTCGTAGTACTGGGATGAAATGCGAATCAGTACACCCAAAGCAGTCATCATTTAGGTCAACGGTTTTGAGTGAATCGGTTGGAACTTCCTTACCCGTGGTATTCTTTTATTGTCAGAGCTGGACAACGTAATTGGGCTTCAAATGGTGAGTTGACAACTTGGCAGGAGGGTGCGACCGACCTCCGGTCCTCACAAGTTCCTATCTCACGCCTCCACGAATCATATGATCACAGAAGACTGCCAGCGGAAACATGGAGACGCTCGTTGGCGTAGCCTGGGCAATGTTGTCAATCTGAAAATAGCGAAGTGAGGGGGTGCGACCGGTAAATCATAGCATAATTTTCCATTACCATATGTTTATTAATAATTTAAAATTTAAAATTCATTTTTTACATTCATGTTATACATTGTCTAAATTTTCTGGTTCATAATGGATGCGGAAGATTGTCTATAATTGCAACAAAACAGCAGTCGGCACAGATTTCATTTTCAGTTCATATTAGAATATCCCTTGACTATATATATATTATCATATAGGACATTGTTTATTCATAACCATTATCAATCTTCTTTATCATCATCATTATTATTTTGATCATTCCTGGTATTTTCAGGATTTATATTTAAACATTTTTTTTTATAATTTCACCTAATAGGATATATATACTTTTAATTATTATGTCTTATATGTCCAATTATCATTATGATTTAGAAGTATCTAGTGCCTTAAATAAAAGAAGCTGCAACGGAATCTATGGTAGGCTTTTGCACTTATTACCTAATGTATTTTTCAATTCCGGTTTGCAAATGAACCTTTTTCAAATTTGAGCTGTTTGCCATTCGGATTGTGTCTGATGTTACAGTTTAATTTTCAGTACCGTATCATAACTCACAATATCATTATATTTGATGATATTGTTGTATTGATTTTGCTTCATAGATGATTTAAAAATTTCTTCTTGATTTTTTTACGTCCATTTGTCTCTAACTCCCTGTCAATAAAATCTTCTCTGTTTTCCTTACACAGGATCAATAATTATTAGGCCAGCGAAAATAAAAGCGTATTGCTGTTATAAAATCAACACCAAGCAGCAAATAGTGAACATGGCAACAGTAAATTAAAATGTATAAATGTAATTTTTGTAAAATTTAACAAACTTTTTTAGGATACCTTAAATCAAGATTTTGGGAAATTGCTGCTATCGCTGAAAACGAACGAAAACGTGCTTAAGCGCGAAAACACAGAACTCTCCACTTGAACACTTTACAACATTTCTTATATTTCAGGATCCAGCGAAAGAGATCATAATTGATACCGAGTGATTGCAGTACTTTTCATTTACATAAATATCTACACTATTATATAAATATTTCATGGGAATATGAGGGACCACCAGGGCACCCGATTGAAGCACTTTGGGTGGGGAGAGTGGAAATGCCAACTCCCCATTGTTAACAGTTTGTGAATAGAGGCCGGGCTCTTCTCCCCGCCCATTGGGGCATCCTCATGTTAGATAGCTTGCTCTTTTGACCAATTGTTCAATCTTGTTGTTGGAAGGAGATTCTTTATATCCCTGTGGATACGTATAAGTGATGTTGCCTATCGATCCACCCAACCCGGGTTTGGCCCTTCATACAATGGCATGATTAGGATAATCAGTGGTTATTAAAGCTTGATCAAGTCTAACAGCGAGGAGAGCTCACTGCTGTCGGACTAAGTTTCTGTGCTACAATGGGTGGTAGTACATATCATACATCATACATTGTCAGAGCTGGACGAAGTAGAGCAACGCTCTGAGGTGCCACAAACAGAATTAATGCATCCTAGAGGGTTTGAGCTGTTTAGTGGAATACTTGTAACCAGAAATCAGAAGAAAAATTAGTAATCTCCATTTAATTCCAACTACTTTGCTATCTTCGACAGATACATAGTATTTCGTCTACATATATGCAGACTTCTTCAGTGTCTCGTACTAATAACTCGACCAGTCGAGTTATTAGTACGAGACACTGAAGAAGTCTGCACATTGTAGACGAAATACGCGTATCTGTCGAAGATAAGCAAAGGTAGTTGGAATTAAATGGAGATTACTAATTTTTCTTCTAATTTATAGTTAGAATTAATGCGATTATTTCGTGGCCAAATTGGGATTGAGCTGGCTGGAATCTTCGAATATACTCTGGCTGCTATCTATAAGTAACAATTGAATACAATCTTGCAATATTCTCCTTCATCAAGTCTACTGAATCCAAAATTCCGAATGTTTTCGGAATAACCGGTACAGATCCATAAATAAAGGTAATTTTATGATCTATTGCAATAAAGCACATCAAATTCCGATGACTAACGATGGAATATAATAAATTTGAAGTTTGAATATTTTTATTTTAGGGGGGATTGGGGACGTAGGTGTTTAATAAAAGGCAAATCTATGGTTAAAAACACATGCTCTAAGTTTCACAGAAAATTCTCCAAAAACCCTGCGAGCTCTGACTTTTTTTTAATTAAAAACTATATAATGAAATAATCGAATAAATGTACATCTCAATTTTATCAGCTGCTGTACTAAAATTATTAAGAAGAATTTATTTTTTCTAGGTGATGTCAGCAGAGTCATGTTATGAGTATTATCTTTATCGTACAAACGTCGTACAATTGGCAGAATTATCCAGAATGGTTAAAAAATATGCCTAACTTCTCGAGTGATTGTAAAAAATGTTCTGTTGGAACTGTGTGTGGAAAAAAAAAATTTCCATTGAGGGCAATTCGAGCAAAATGTAACATAACGTAATAATGCTAATGCTATGTTACCAAGCGTTCATATGAATATCAGTGAAGCGTTTCAGAGGAACAATATATTGAGCTAGTGGTTTAAAAAATGGTTGCCGGAAATAGTCAACATATTTGATGAATCGATATTTTTTTCTCAGCACTGAACATCGTTCAAGATAGTATAAGAGCCAGGCGTTTCTAATTGAAATCAAAATCAAAATGAACCATTCTTCCACGCTAAAATTTACCGGCTTCATCTCCTCCCCGACTTCGAATTCAGATCGTACGCCATCTTCATCAGCATCCGATAATCACAACAAAAGCTTGCCCATCTTCTAGTTCGACATTAAGATTCCGCAGTATATCCGCAATTATGCTCACCCATTGTCGAACCTCCAGCCTGAGCCACGTTTTTTTGGCATGCATATTTCAACAACCCCGCCTCCGGGAAGATCTATCGCAGTTCGAAGGATTTATTGCCTCCGACTGGATGGTAATCCATTATCTTGGTATGCAGATCGCGCACACCACCTAATTCATTTCCCCTCAACCCGTGACCGCTGACCGACCGCCATTCTTCAAGCGAAGATTTCTTGCGACTAATTAATCTTCACCTCCAATGCGGTTCGTTCTAACAACGCCTGATTTCTCGGCAACCGAACCCACAATGTTTCGTGGAAGTGTCAGTCACTCACACCAAAAACGACCAAGCAAAAAGAGATCTTATTTCGCATCCTTTAGGGAACGAAAACTTTTTGGCACCATTCAGATAGGAGCCCGGAGTTCAAACGATGGATTTTTACTGTACGAACGGATCGCCTCGTAAAACTAGATTTATTGATTGTTCTTTAATTTAAAGCGCCAAATGGTCCAACGCGTCCGTCGACTTCCTTTACAGCTTCGTGGAATTCAACGACTACGTTTGGACTTCTCCCACACAATTTTGAGCCAAAAATCACGTTCCAATTATTTACCCACCGATGGATAATGGGGCTTCGTTTTTCGTTGCTGTGTAGCTCTTGTTTGTCCTAACCCACGCCGCCGAATAGCGTAGAATCTAATAACACAAAACAAACACCTGTTGAAGATAATGAGCCGAGATAACGTGTCGAAAAATATTTTCAGCGAGAATTAAATTCACACTGGCATGATGGTGACGATGGTTGCGAGCTGTGTGCACGATGGCCATATGGCCTTTTGGGGGCCTCTCAATGGCAACAGAAGCTGATTTGCGAGGATGATACGAGAGTGAAGCGTCCGTTTTTTTTTTGCAAATGCTTCGAGAGCCAGTTTTGAACGGCGAAAAATTGGATGCTGGACGAGAGCAAATATGTTTACTCGGATCATTAGTGCCGACCAAGTGGCCGGCAAGCAAATTCAAGATAAGGAGGTGTGAATGAAAATGACCAGTGTTACGCGGAACAGGTTCTATATGTCAGTGAAAACCGGTGTATTTATCATTTAGACGTGATAGAACAGATTTGGTCAAATGGTGGTTTTATTTTATGGCCGAACCATTTTCATTTTTTTCCCAACTTTGAAGAATAACGATTTGAAAAAACATATAAATTAGCAAATCGCATTTTTTAAATTTTTACTTTCATTAACAATCCCCTTTATGGTGAGTTGGAAATCTCCTTGAATTAGTTGTTTTAAATTAAAGGCAGATATTCTATCAAAAGCGTGCATAATTGCTCTTGTGAACAATGTGGTAGAAGAAACCAATTATTGGCATCGGAATTTGTATGACCACACCTTGGAGCTTGCATGAAGAACTCATGGACGGATGCTCACTACAAAAGCGTTATTCTTAAATGTCTAATGTATAACATAATTTCCTCCAAGTCTGTCCAAATATTATCACAGAGCATTCAAAATCCGAACGATACATGACTCTTGAATAAATTTGAAGAAGTAGATCGTCCATACAATCATCTAAGGCACTATTTTAAATGTTATGGACATATTCAAGGCATCCCACCAAAACTGCATGGATGCTTTATAGCTCGCACCAAAACTGCATAAAGTTTATAGTTTGATAAAGCTAGGCTCAATTTGCAGTTGTTATTTCGACGAAAGGCCGACTTATCAAGGCTACGATGGATGGTACCCAGTGCTGTGTGAGGATATCGGGTGAATTATCGGGTTCATTCGATGGTCTCTCTTGCCTCCTGTTCAACATTGCTCTTGAAGGTGTTATGCGACGAGCGGCGTTTAACATGCGAGGCACGATTTTTAACAGATCCGGTCAATTTATCTGCTTTGCCGATGACGTAGACATTGTCGGCAGAACATTTGAAGCGGTCCAAAACCAAGTACATGCTGGCAGACGGAACCGAGCACGACAGGACCCGACTGGGCACCAGTGTAACGATCGACGGCGATGAGTTCGAGGTAGTCGATGAATTTGTCTATCTCGGCTCACTGGTTACTGCGGACAACAATAACAGCCATGAGATCCGGAGGCGGATTATCAGTGGATGTCGTGCCTACTATGGGCTTCACAAGCAACGATGGTCAAACAGACTTAACTCCCGTACGAGGTGCATCCTGTACAAAACGCTAATAAGACCGGTTGTTCTCTACGGGCATGAGACGTGGATAATGCTTGAAGAGGACCTGCGAGCACTCGAAGTTTTTGAGCCATCTTTGGTGGAGTACATGAGGACGGACTATGGAGGCGAAGGATGAACCATGAGCTTGCGCAACTCACCGGCGAACCCAGTAATCATAAGGTGGCAAAAGCTGGAAGGATATGCTGAGCAGGACATGTTGCGAGAATGCCGAGCAACTATTCTGCATAAATGGTGTTCGACGGGAATCGGTTTGGTAAAAGACGACGTGGGCGGAACGAGCAAGATGATCAGACCAGGTGGAGCAAGACCTAGGGGGTACAAGGTGCCCAAGGGATTGGAGAAGAGCAGCCACGAATCAGGCATTATGGAGGGATATTGTGTATCAGGCTATGTTACATAAATACATACATACGTACATTGATTTGTTCAACATCACATTTGGGATAAAAAATAATCAACAATAGTACGCCACAATACTCGGTTTGCGGCTGCCGCTCTCCAACTTCGGTCACGCCCAATGCTCGCCAGATCACACTTCACCTGGTCCGCCCATCGTGCTCTCTGCGCTCCACGCCTTCTTGTGCCCACCGGATCTGTATCAAATACCAACTTTAAAGGGATGCTGGGTTCACCGTAGAGTGCAGCCAGGTCGTGATTCATCCTTCGCCGCCACACACCGTTCTCCTGCATACCGCCGAAGATCGTCCATAGCACGCGTCGCTCGAAAACTCCGATTGCTTGCAGCTCCTCGAGCATGGTCCATGTATCGTGTCCGTAGAGGACCACCGGTCTTATTAGCGTTTTTAACATGCTGCATTTGGTACGGGCAGTTTCTTCTGGAGCCCGTACTAGGCACGACTTCCACTGATGATGCGCCTTCGAATTTCACAACTCGTATTGTTGTCAGCCGTCAGTAAGGACCCGAGATAGACAAATTCCTCGAAGGTATTCCCGTCTATCGAGGATCCGGTCGTGTTCGGTTCCGCCTACCAGCATGTACTTTTTTTCGACGCATTCACCTCCGATCTTTGCTGCTTCGCGTTTCAGGCGGGTGTACAGTTCTGCCACCGTTCCAAATGTTCTTGTGATAATGTCCATGTCGTCCGCAAAGCACACAAATTGACCAGATTTCGTGAAAATCGTACCCCGTCTGTTGAGCCCGCCTCGTCGCATTACACCTTCCAGAGCGATGTGTTGGGGTGTGGAAGTAGTTCGCCTCCCCGCGGTGCACCCTGGAAACGTTAGGCTCCCCTTAACGGCTAAACGAACTACGGAGGGAGCGTCATTGGGCGCATTGGGGTGGATGTCAGTAAAACCCCAATTATGGCAACTGGCTGCGAAAGGACAACGAGTGGAACCGTGCAATCGGGCTGGCAACTGTGTCGTCCCCCTTAGTACTGCCGGGTAACACCGCGCAGGAAACGGCGGGGTTCCTTTCGGCACAGGTTGTCTCCGTCCCACTAAAACCGTGGCAGGCCTCCAGTACGTTCCATTCTCCACCGCCCGACCTCGCCAGTCGGGCGGGAGTAGGCTCAGATGACCCTATACCTGTTTTACGCCGATCCGGCTCTGAACACGGTTCCCCATGAAGGGCCGTGTCAACCCTATCATGGCCTCCCTGCTTGCATAGACAACCATGGGATTAAGAAGGCGACTACTCCACGTGGGCTTGGATAGCGGCTGGAGGGGGACCCAACAAAATGGAGGAAACCAAAAAACCCAGGAGAAGACAGAGGAGAAGACGAAGGAGAAAGCGAACCCGTTCGCTAAAGGCGGCCTAGCGAGATCCCCAACAAGGAAAATGGTGGGATCCGGCGTGTCCGACACCTGTGGAAGTGCCACGGCATCAGAAGCAGGTGCCGCCAGGCTAGGCGTGGCCATGGATGGGCCAGGACTCATCCGGGCCATGGATAGGATGCGGGAAAGCATCCCTAAGGTTTTAGAGGTGTCCGAGCAGTTGGACGCGATCATTGACTTCACGTCATCGCGTTGCAACATCGCTAAGGACCTGAAAATGAGCCTCCTTAGGCTACGCCTTACAGTGCAGGCTGCCTGTAAGGAGAGGGAGGAGCTGGAGGCCAAGCTCCTAGCCGAACAAAGCGCCAAAGAACTGGCGCGGCTAGTTGCAACGGAAAGGGCGAGGGAGATAGCCTCGAAGCAGACGCAGACGGAAGTGTCCGTCTCCGTCGGAGACTCCACCCCATCTACCATGGGAGCAGGGACCTCCAAGCGGGCTAGGCAGTCCCCGGGCGAAACGGCACCTGGCGCTTCTAAGGAGCGCATCGTGTTGGATGCCCCTACAGGCAAGAGAACCTACGCGAACGCGGTGGCGGGGTCAGAGGGTCCATCCTCGCGACCGGATTTAACGGGCCGCAAAGAGAGAGGCCCCGGCGCTGAGCCCAGCGCTGAAGACGCGAAACCCAGCTCAAGAGTTGTCTCAAGCGCCGAAGGGGCCCGAGCGGTAGGGCCCCCATACAACAACCGCAGGTAGCACGGAAGCTAGCAGGAGAACAAGGGAGGACCCCGGGAATGGCAGTGAGGGCCACTGGAAAAAGGTCCGAAATAGGAATAGATCCAAAAAAGGAAAGGATAAGCGACAGGTGGCCCGCAAGCGTAACCACGGTGAGGCCCTCATCGTCAAGACCGACGCGTCTAAGTACTCGGAAGTCTTGAAAGCGATGCGCGGGGACGCTAATTTGGCGGGCCTAGGAGCCGACGTGCGGAGTATACGCCGTACCCGCACCGGCGAGATGCTCCTGGAGCTAAAGAAGTCTACCCAGTCGAAGGGCCCGGCTTACAGAGACCTGGCAAGACAGGCCTTAGGTGAGGGTGTGGAGGTTCGCGCCCTCGTCTCACAGGTGACGATCCAGTGTAAAAACCTGGATGAGATCACCGAGGTAGACGAGATCTCCACTGCACTTAAGGAGCAGTGCAAGGTTGAGGTTGTCACCGCAGACATACGACTGCGGAAGGGTCCACTTGGGACCCAGGTTGCAACCATAAGGGTAGCGGCAGTCGACGCAGACGCGGCGTTGAAAGTGGCGAAGGTGAAGGTGGGATGGTCGATATGCCCACTTAGCCTACACCAGCCGCCGAAGGCATGCTTCAGATGCCTAGAAAGCGGGCACATGTCCTGGGAATGCAAAGGCCCAGATAGGAGCAACATGTGCAGAAGGTGTGGCAGCACAAGCCACAAGGCGCGGGACTGCAAAAATCCCCCCAAATGCTTGATGTGTGCCGGGAAACCGGACGATAAGCACGTCATGGGGGGGGGGGCGAAGTGCCCGGCCGCTAAGGGTTTACCAACGAGCCAACCATGATGCGGGTAACACAACTAAACCCGAACCACTGTGAGGCCGCCCAGCAACTGTTGTGTCAGTCAGTTCGCGAGTCGGCATCGGATATCGCCATAGTTTCCAACCCATACCGTGTCCCAGCTGGCAACGGGAATTGGGTCACGGACAGGTCCAATATAGCGGCATTATGGACGACGGGCAAGTACCCGGTTCAAGAGGTTGTGTCTTCCACAAATGAAGGCTTCGCGGTTGTAAAGTGAATGGAGTGTTCTTCTGCAGCTGCTATGCACCGCCAAGATGGTCGATTGAACTGTTTTCAAACATGCTCGACCATATGACAAGTGAGCTAACTGGCCTATACCCGTTGGTAATAGCAGGGGACTTCAACGCTTGGGTGATCGAGTGGGGGAGCCGCCTTACCAACCCCAGGGGCCAGATTCTTCTGGAGGCCTTGGCTAGGCTCAACGTGGACCTAGCCAACGTGGGTACCAAGAGTACATACCACAGAAATGGAGCGGAATCGATAATCGACGTTACCTTCAGCAGTCCTGGGCTGCTCAATAACTGGAGGGTGGATGATGGCTACACCCATAGCGACCACTTGGCGGTTCGTTATTGTATCATCCACAATACAAGGCAGCGTGCGGAAGGAGTAGCATCCACTCCATTCGCCCGCAGATGGAGGACGTCCTACTTTGATGTAGAGACTTTTAAAGAGGCGCTTAAGAGGGAACGGATTTTACGCGAAACCCAGGAACCTTGCGGCGAACGACTTGTGATGGCACTTACACGAGCGTGCGATGCGACCATGCCGAGGGAAGTCAAACCGAGGAATGGAAGATCGCCGGTGTATTGGTGGACAGAGTCGATCGCCGACCTCCGAAGAACTTGCCTCCACGCTAGACGGAGGGTGCAAAGAGCGCGGTCAGACGCTGATAGAATCGAGCGCAGAGAGGTGCTTGTCGCCGCGAAGGTTGCTCTAAAGAGGGAGATAAAGGCCAGCAAGCGAGCCTGCTTCGAGGGTCTGTGTCAGAGGGCCAATGCGAACCCGTGGGGTGACGCCTATCGGGTAGTAATGGCCAAAACCAGAGGATCGGCGGCTCCAACCGAGCGTTCATCAGAGCTGCTGCAGGTGATCGTTGGGGGACTCTTTCCGAGCCACGACCCGAGTCCATGGCCCCCCGCCGCCGTAGATTTGTCCCATGACCAGCATTCCAGTATCCCAGACCTTAACGCTGTCATAGCGAAGGAAGGGTGGACGGCCCCGCCGAACACCCGCGACCACGTGGGCATTGATAACGGCACAACGGGGGCCGGCGACGAGGCGAGGGTGACGAATGACGAACTCATTGCGATAGCAAAGTCGCTAAAGGTGAACAAAGCGCCGGGACCTGATGGTATCCCGAACCTGGCCATCAAGACGGCTATCTTGCTGGATCCCGGAATGTTCAGGGTGGTGATGCAAAAGTGTCTGGACGAGGGCGTCTTCCCGGACGCCTGGAAAATTCAGAACCTTGTGTTGCTACCAAAGACAGGGAAGCCACCAGGAGATCCATCGGCATACAGACCTATATGTCTGTTGGATACAGCAGGTAAGGTGCTCGAGAGGTTAATCCTCAACAGACTGACAACGTACACGGAGGGTACAGGCGGTCTGTCGGACAATCAGTTTGGCTTCCGCAAAGGGAAGTCGACGGTGGATGCCATCCTGTCCGTCACCAAGACGGCTGAGGTGGCAATCCAGCGCAAGAGGCGAGGAGTACGCTACTGTGCAGTGGTCACCCTTGACGAGAGAAACGCCTTCAACAGCGCCAGTTGGGTGGCTATTGCCGACTCGCTCCAGCGCCTACAGGTTCTTCCAGAATCTCGTACTGGTATACAATACAGAGGCAGGCCAGAAACGTGTACAGATCACCGCAGGCGTCCCACAAGGTTCGGTCCTGGGTCCGGTGCTATGGAACACGATGTACGACGAGGTACTGCGGCTTGAGTTCCCGAGCGGGGTAAAGATTGTCGGGTTCGCAGACGATATTACCCTAGAGATATGTGGTGAATCCATCGAAGAGGTCGAGTTAACGGCCTCACACTCCATTGGCATTGTGGAGAGATGGATGAGCTCCAGGCACTTGGAGCTAGCCCACCATAAGACTGAGGTCACGGTGGTGAATAATAAGAAATCGGAGCAACATGCGACGATCAGTGCAGGTAACTGCACAGTAGAATCAAAGAGGTTCTTGAGGTATCTTGGGGTCATGATCGACGACAAGCTGTCCTTTGTCAGTCACGTCGATTACGCTTGCAAGAAAGCCTCAATGGCTATATCGGCATTATCCCGCATGATGTCGAATAGCTCGGCGGTGCAAGGGAGTAAGCGTAAACTCCTGGCCAGCGTCGCCCTGTCCATACTTAGGTACGGCGGGCCGGCATGGATCACCGCCTTGAGTACCAAGAGCTACGTAAGTAAGCTAGAGAGTACGCACAGGCTTATGTGCCTAAGAGTGGTTAGTGCTTACCGAACGGTATCACGCGACGCGGTCTGCGTCCTAGCGGGATGATGCCAATAGGCATGGTCATAAAAGACGACGTAGAGTGCTTTGAACAACGTGGAACAAGAGGTATTCGAAAGACCACTAGGGCCGTTTCCATGGTTAAGTGGCAGAGGGAATGGAATAACTCCACCAAAGGTCGGTGGACCCACCGACTAATCCCGGAATTAACCGGGTGGGTCGGTAGGCGACACGGTGAGGTTAACTTCACTTAACGCAGATATTGTCTGGCCACGGCTGTTTTAGACAATACCTGCACAAATATGGGCATGCACAGTCCTCCGCATGCAGCGAGTGCGCGGGAGTCGAGGAAACTGCAGAACATGTGGTCTTCGCATGTCCTCGTTTCGACGGCGCGAGATCAGGCATGTTTGCCGTAAGCGGTCACGACACGACTCTGGACAACTTGGTCCCGAGGATGTGTCAGGACCGGGACATCTGGGACGCGGTATGCGTAGCAGCCTCCCAGATCGTCCTCGATCTCCAACAAAAATGGCGAAACGACCAAAGGCAGGTCGCAGGGACCACCTAACTACTAAAGCCCTAAGTAGTTAGACATAGTGGGTGCTGAACAAGCACAAGAGCCCCCTCCCCGATGTAATACCGAAAGGTGGTTCCGGGGAGGGCCTGGGCTTAAGGCACGGACGGGTTTTTAGTGGGTCGAGGAGTTGGCACCCTCATCCCCACACCCTGAGTTTTTCAGGTGTCTGGTTGCAGATTTTCCATCCGGTTTAAAAAAAAAGAAAAAAAGAAGAGCGATGTTAAATAGTAGGCATGAGAGTCCGTCACCTTGTCGCAGTCCCCGACGAGATTCAAATGAACTGGATAGTCCACCCGAAACCCTTACGCAGTTTTGCACACCGTCCATCGTTGCTGTTATGAGTTTGGTCAGCTTCCCAAGAAAGCCGTTTTCTTTCATTTTTTCCATAGCTCTGTGCGGTCGATACTGTCGTATGCCGCCTTGAAGTCGGTGAACAGCTGATGCGTTGGGACCTGGTATTCAGGGCATTTCTAGAGGATTTGCCATACGGTGAAGATCTGGTCCGTTGTCGATCGGCCGACAATGAAGCCGGCTTGAAAACTTCCCTCGAACTCATTCGTTTTAGTTGACAGACGAAGGAATATGATCTGGGGTAGCACTTTATAGGTGACATTCAAAATTGTGATCGCTCTGAAGGTTTCACATTCCAAATGATCGCCTCTGGTAGCTATTCGGTTTCCGAGATCCTGGCTATCATCCGTTGCAAGCAGGTGGCCCACTTTTCTGAGCCCATCTTGATGAGTTCAGCTGCGATACCATCTTTACCAGCTGCTTTGTTGGTTTTGAGCTGGTGGATGGCATCCTTAACATCCCTCAGAGGTAAAGTTGGATCATTTCTTTCCTCTGCAGCACTGACGTAGTCGTTTCCTTCGTTGCCTTGGTCTCCCATGCCTACATTCTCTGCTCCATTCAGGTGCTCATCGAAATGCTGATTCCACCTTTCGATCACCTCACGTCCGTCCGTCAGGAGGCTCCCATCTTTATCTCAGCAGATTTCGGCTCGCGGCACGAAGCCGTTGCGGGATGCGTTGAGCTTCTGGTAGAATTTCGTGTTTCTTGGGAACGGCACAGCAGTTCCATTTCCTCACACTCCGCTTCTTCCAGGCGGTGTTTTTTCTCCCGAAAGCCGCGGGTCTGCTGTTTCCGTTTCTGTTTATAACGTTCCGCTTTATGCTGGGTTCCTTGCTGCAGCATTTCCGCCCGCGCTGCATTCTTCTCCTCCAGAATCACTCTGGACTCCTTGTCGAACCATTCGTTCCGTCGGCTCCGTTTCTCGTGCTCGATAGTACTCTTGGCTGCGTCGTTGATGGCTGCTTAGCAGACCTCTAGAGAGGCCACATCAAGCTCGCCCTCATCTGGCAACGCTGCCTCGAGATTCTGCGCGTAGGCTGAGGTGACATCCGGTTGCTTCAGTCGCTCTAGGTTGTACCGTGGCGGTCGGCGGTTCCGTACATTGATGATGACGGAAAGTTTTGGGCGCAGTTTGACCATCACAAGGTAGTGATCGGAGTCGATGTTAGCGCCACGATAGGTCCTGACGTCGATAATGTCGGAGAAGTGCCGTCCGTCAATCAAAACGTGGTCGATTTGCGATTCCGTCTGCTGCGGTGATCTCTAGGTGTACCGATAAGGGAGGCTGTGTTGGAAAAAGGTGCTACGAATGGTCATGTTCTTGGAGGCGGCAAAATCAATGAGTCGTACGCCGCTTTCGTTCGTCAGCTGGTGGGCGCTGAACTTTCCAATCGTCGGTTTGAATTCCTCCTCCTGGCCTACCTGTGACGTTATGCCATGTAAAAAAAAGTAATAATATTTAGACGAAGAGCAATGTTTCTAACATGAAAATCCTTCAAAAGGAGGCTTAATCATGATTCCTGGGAGAGGTTCTTGTAGCCAAAAAGTTTCTGACTTTATAAAATAAGTTGTATAGCTTTTCGTGATAAACACTTGCAAACGTCTTATTGAAATTATCTAAGGAATTGTGTAACTAGTTAAATACCGCTTAGAGCTCAGTCAAACAAAATTTGATTCTCCATACGGTGAAACGTGATAACCTGACATTTATTCACATTTAGACCACTTTGAAACCTTTGCCCAAAATCAAAGCAGCATCATTTAAAAACAAGATAAACAATAGTGGTTCGAGATTGCTACTTTGTTACTCCAGACATGTTAGGTAGGATTCTAACCAATATACCAATTGCGTAGAAACTCCAAGGCGTGAAAACTATATTCAAGCCCACAATTTTCAATATTTCTTTTCAATTTTCACAATCTGCCGTATTTATCTTTACGACAATTTCTGCCCTAACTATGGAACACATCTAAGTTCTCGAAAGATCGGACAAAGTTATCGGTGGATAAAATTAGTTTATTTTGCAACGTTTTGTTGCTGATTTCTCATATGTTGCGGGTGTTCATTTTTAAACAATTTAGTGGTACATTTTTGTAATTGTGTGACAAAATTTAACGTAAAATACCATACTTATATTTGAAATGGCTAAATCAAGTGTATATCAATTTTATTGGATCATTTGTTCTGAGTTTTATGAATCATTTGATCTTTTTCTGAGGAGCGTTTTTCATTTTTTATATGGTTCATTTTATTTGTTTTAACGAAACAAACTAAGGCCAGTCGATTTTTCAGACACAGTATGAATCACTTGTGAATTTCATTAGATTGTCTAAGGATTGTCTATGCTGGAAAAATAAAAATATGGAGCAACCTGGATTTGAACCTGGAACCTTGAGGTAGTAGGTTCAGTGATTTGACTACTAAGGAGTGTATCGAATATAAGCTATCCACATACATTTGCGTTGTACGCATGTATTTGTGATGGTTTTTATGCTCTGAACACTGCATGCTGTGCGTTCTTGACTGTCAGCTTTCTTTTGTTTACTTGTTTGTGCGGTTCAAATTCTGCGTTTTCATCGTTTTTCGTATTGAGGAAGTGAAAATTAGGGTTCTGGACACATGGCTAAGTGAGAAGGGTATTACTATGCGAAAATTGACGAAGCGGTTTGGAATTCATCATGCGAGTGTTAAAACCATCATTAATAAGTTTGGGGAACACTATTCTTTGGATGAGCTACCAGGAAGAGGCAGAAAACCCGGTTCTTCCAACCCGAAACTGGAGCAGAAAGTGGTATCTCTAATCATGAAGAACAAATCAATGTCAATACGTGATTTGACCAAAAAAGCAGGAACGAGTGTCGGAATGATCCAGCGTATCAAGAGGCGAAACCACCTGAAGACCTACAAGAAGCAGAAAATCTCGAAACAAAGTGCAGAACAGAAGAAGCGAGCAGCAACAAGGGCCCGGAAATTGTATTTGCGTCTTTTGCAGCGTCCGGATGCATGCGTTTTGATGGACGATGAGACCTATGTAAAGGAGGACTCAAAAACCCTTCCAGGTCCACAACACTTTACTGCCGTCGTTGGAGAGGATGTGAGCGATGCGGACAGGTCAATTCAAGTGGAGAAATTCGGTCGAAAGGTACTGGTATGGCAAGCAATATGTTCCTGTGGTTTGAAGTCAACCATTTTTTACACTACCAGAACTATAAATGCGGAAATCTGTCGATCTGAGTGACTCCAGAAGAGATTGTTGCCTTTATATAAGAAGCATAGTACACCTCCACTGTTTTGGCCAGATTTAGCGTCGGCTCACTACCACCAAAACCACTCTCAATTGGCTTGCGGAAAAGGTTATAGATTTTGTTGAGAGAAATATCAATCCACCAAATTGCCCTCAGCTTCGACCCATCGAACGTTACTGGGCAATCGTGAAGAGGGTCTTCAAGAAGACTGGTAAGGTAGCTGGGAACATGCAGGAGTTCAAAAAAATTTGGCATCAAGCGTCCCAAAAGATGCGATGCTACACTTGTCCGGAACTTGATGAAGAGCATTCGATCCAAAGTTCGAAAATTCGTGAAGGAATAACTTAAATTTAATCCGGTCTTCATTATGTTCAAGTTTAACCTCGTACAATAAAGGATCAATTTTTTGTATGAATAAAATATCGGGTTTCAACATAATTTGAAAGAATGTTTGTGGATAGCTTATTTTCGATACACTCCTTACTATATATCAAGACTTGTAACCAGAGATATCTGAAATACACACATGTCTGTATTTATAAAGACATTTGTTCATGCATACATACCTCATACATATTACAGACATTTAACAGACATTGCGCTAAAATTACAGATTTTTACAGACATTGATAACCATCAATAAAATGAAAGTGGTTCTGAAATGATTTTATTTTCCATATAAACTTGGCCTGTTATGTTTGAGTAGAAGGAAATGTTTGCTCATCACCATGAGGCGCCAAGAAAGGACAGTAATGTTTGCTAGAAATGAAAATATGAAGCGAAAGTGTTGAGAGTTCCGTCAGTGTACGGCAGGTTGTAAAAATAGAATAGAAGTATTGAAAATTGAGCAAAGGGCTAGGATATAACAGTACTCGAACCAAGCACGCATTCCTATGCCTATCATCCCACTCCAAAGCAATTGTGTAGTGCTACTTTTCTTCTATTTCTATTCTTTTTTTTGTATTAAAGAAGTATTTTCTACTGATTTAATACAGGTTTTGTTTCCTACGTGTTAGCAATTTTTTGCGGTTCTGTACACTGAACATTTATTTTCGTAAAGTAGCTTTTACGCGTCATGTAAACATGGATTTTGTACATAGAGCAAATGTCTCGTATATTGTATGAAACATTCATAATGCTTTTTATCTGGTGAAATGCTATCATTACACCTTTTAGTAAAATGCACGAAATGAACTTCGTCATGACCAGCCAATCGTAGTGTCTCTTTTCTACCGAACTCATGCATGGTGGTGTTTCTGCTGGTATGCGCATGAATCATTTGTCTAACCCAAAATAAAAATTAAAGCGCTGTGAAGAGCTATAACTTCATGCTCATTAGTCAAACATGTTCTCACGAGTCAGCATGGACTAGTGAGATCAACCACTGATTCAGAATCAGCACTTTCCAAATATTCAAGTTCGAACCCCATGTCAGAAACATAAAAAAACGCTGGACAACTCCACATGGTTGCACTTTTTTTTGTAAATTACATTTTGAATCGATAAAGTAGATCAGTCAGTCCTTCATGCATCCACCAGAGAGACGTTTCTTTTTAATTTGTCACCAAATATTCGTAGCTCTTTGTATTGTTTTCATACAATGTACGAATGTTCATTTTGTGTCAACAAAAGCTTCGTGCCTTTGACAGTTGCGCAGTTCATAAAAAGAACAAATCATTTTCGTTGCTGAAAACAACGAATGGATTAGTGAGTATTACTTTCGATTTTGTAATATAAACTAAAGTTAATTTTCAGTGTATGTGTTTAAATATTCCATAATAATTTTTCAGCAAACATTGGCTTAAATCTCAATTTTTTTAAATGCACTTTATTGACATCCATCAACAAATCAATCATCTCTCCTCATATTTAATTTTGCCCTTCCATTTTGTTTTATGATAATCAAACACAAATGTCCAGCGTTTGCAAAATAAAATAATGCGTTTGAATTTGAGATGTACAGGGTGTCTCACAGTAGGTGTCACTAAAATAAAATGGGGTTACAGCAAAACAAATCAATCAAATCATAACATTTATTTTTCACATGTATCTTATAGAGATAAATCATATCAATTCAATTCAAATCTCTCGCTCCTTCCTTGATAACATTGCGCAAACGCTTTGTAAACCCATCGCAGCTGGTACGCACGATTTCCTAAGTTTTTTTTTGTCCCAGATATCAACCGAATCTTTCTTGAATCGATCTAAAGAATGCTCTTTCGTAGAACCTTTATGTTGAAGCAAACAAAGTAGTCTAGTGGGTTAAGATCCTGTGAAGATGCAGGCCATTCTTCATTTGTGATGAAATGGGGCAAATTTTCCGTGCATCACTCTTATGTCTTCTTTGCCTTGTGAACTGGAGCTGAGTCCTGTTGGAAACAATATGGTATATTGCCATACAGCGTTGAAACGTGAGCATGCAGATGGTTCTTAAAAACCTGCAATATGTAATATTCAGTGTTGATTTTTACGTTAGGTTCTATGAAAAGAAGAAGAAGTTTTCTTTTTCGTGAAAGGGCGCCCCATACCATGATTCGGGAGTTTAATCCCAGGCCATCCCCTTCCGTGCCATTTGTCACTTGCCTTGTTCTATCACCACTAGATTTAGAATAAAAAGCAGTCTACTGCGCTTTCTTTCATTGATAGCATCACTTACCACAGTGCATCCATGATCTAAAAATAACCTGCCTGTCTAACACAACTTTCCTTCTCTTGGCAATTGTAGAGATTCAGTAGTGATCACGGTCTCTAATAACAACGATTGTCAAACTAATCATCCTTCTTCCCCGCTCCCAAAAAGACCGTGAAGACGTGGCCGGCGTCGGTACTGATCTATAAATAGAATTAGTGAACTTGTGCATTGAAGACGTAAAACTACTCCCCAGCTCCATCTATGTAGTTCTCTGTGCAATTACACTAGTTCTGTAACGGAGTATCAAGTATTTTGCCATACACACGATCATTTTGTTGATCATGACTATCCTGAAGGTGGAAGAGCTTTTCATCCGAAAATAAAAGATTTTATATGGGGCACAAACAAATTATTCTTTTCGTTTTGATGATGATGATGGATTTGAAGGTTATGTTTATTTCTATTTTGGTAATATAACTAAACTAGTTTCTTCTTTGTGTAGTCTACAAAAGTTGGAGCCTCGCGCGCGTCAACAGGTTTAGGTGGCTGTTTTGTTTTTTTTTTCAACAAATTGAAAGCTTAGGTTGTTTGAGGGATTTTTTAAACCAGTAATGAGCCGTCTGGTTGAATGTCAGAAATGTCCTGAAAATGCAGATTTTCCCCAAAGCTTTTGAAGTTAGTGAGATTTTTGGCTTTGTCAGCTTTTTTGATCACTGGGATATGCTCGCAAAATTTTGAAGTGGAAATCAACGGCATTTTTTTTTTTAATTCATAACTTTGCTGTATAGTGATGGAAAGCGATACGAGAGTTTATACCTGTTAATGCAATCAAATCGCTTTGGTTTTCGTTGATTAATTTGATTAAATTGTTGTTCAATATTAAATTATCTTAAAGATAAATCGTCTAACTCAAACCTTTGTAGGGGTATGTGGCGGGACCATTATCATCACCATCATCATCATAAAATGCTGCTTCATTGCAACCAAATGGTTTTAAAGTTGTAAAATTAATTATGATCCAATACTAACATGGTGTATTTTGTCAAAATAGTAAAAATATTGCTTTATTAAGACCATTAACTATGCTGGACTATTTTACTCTATCTTTAGGCTTAAAATAGTTTTTCAGACAATAAAAAGCGTAACTTTTAACTTTGAATGTACTCTTGAATGCTGTTTTCAAATAAAATTTATCTGTTAATGTTGTTACAAAAAATTAATAAACACTATTGAAAGCCAAAACGCTGTTGAATTGTTACTTGGGATACCTTCAAAAGTTTTACGAATGGTCTTCCCTTCAACGTTCTCGTTTTCTCCATTCGAAGGCATGCACCCTCAATTCATTTTCGGAAATACCATTCATCCACAAAGAGCACGTTGGTACTCTATCTTCACATCTTGCTCGCTTTTGCAGCAAATTGTTCTATTAAAGATAATTGCTTACTTTACAAAGAGTGAAACACAGGAAGCACCCAAAGAGAGCACCCCCCACGGGACCAATACGATTCTAGTCACACTAACTAGGTCGCGTGCCTCCACGTTCTTCCGAGCAAACATGAAAAGAATTCCTGCTTCGAAATGTGATCGAATGTGTCCAAACCACAATCGTACCAGTCAGCACACGTCGAACGGGACAGAACCCCTCGATTGAGCGAAAACCGCAAGTCTGTAATCGAGACGAGACCAATAATTTATACCCAAACAACGGACGAAGAACGGGCGTGAACGACGTCGACCCAAAGTCTTAGTTCCTCTAGTCGGGCACCATTTATTACACCCTTGTTTTCGGCCGTCTTTCCCCACCGTCTGCTAGCTAGGCTTTCAGAAGAAGACAGAACGACAAGGCCGTTGGTGAAGTGGACGTATAGAACCCGTCAACGGACTCAGACTAATGTCGATGGAAATTTCATGCAAATTAACGCGGCAAACAAAATCATTTTCTCAAATATTTATTCGATAAATTCCTTCGACTGCCATGGCGTTTCCTGGATGGCGATAGCTGGAAGATAAATGACAGCTCGGACGACGGGCAATGAGGAAAGATGGTTGGCATTCGGAAGATTGCCAAAAAGTGGAAGTGAAGATGCTACGACGGTAGAAGCAAAATGTTGTTGATATTTCGGTTTCTCGAACGCCAAGTGATCATTTTATCTTGGATTCGCTTTGTTTACTTAGATTTATGCAAATTATAATTGAGGAGTAGTATACATTACGAACGCGAACTGATCCAAATCCATACCTCTCTCGTTAAAGTATAGCCAAGGCTCGATTTATAAACAAGTAATTACTGAACAGTTTTCAATCGAAAATCTATGAATTTAAGCCAGAACAGTTTGGTTCAGCATTATATTTTATTCCTCTTAGATAACCAGAAATAATAGAAGTAGAGAAGTAAGATCAAGTATTGACCCGTATTTTCAATGTTGGTCATACGCCACAAAAACAATTACACTAAGTTTTGTTTTCGGTGATAACTCCAGGACGGAACTACATATCGACTTCGATCATACATTGTGTTTTGGTCAAAAAATAATCATATGGCAGTTTTTCAAAAAATTCAAAATTTTAGTGTAAATATTCAAAATGTTAAAAGCTGTATTTTCACCACATACAAACAAAACCAAACCAATTTAAAATGTTTAAGCATGTGAAGTAATCAACTCTTTCTTGTCCTTTTTACGCGGTTTTATAGTAAAAGTAGAATGTATACCCCGTGTAGAAAAAGTTCGTGTATTTCAGACTAATACAAGCTACCTTAGTGTATTTGATAACCATTATGTTCACCCAATTTGAAGGATTTTGATTAACAGCCTTAACTTAACATAAGATCTCCAACCAAACAATGGCCAAAACACATGTAGCTCTCACACGTTCATCACATTTGAATATGATTGAATATGATTGATAACTTAACCCACTCAGGGCATTGTTGGCTTCATTGAAAGAAACCACGTAAAATATATAACTTCATGAGGAATTGGGGATTTCCTTTCTTGCTTCAGTCGGTGAATGCTTCTGTAAGACATAAAAAGTAGAACATCATTTTGAGTTGCATCATTTTTTCCATCAAAGCCGGATTATGTTTGTTGGCTCTATTGGCAAAGCATTGAGCAGGCTATGCACAGTGTCACAGGACTTCTGCAAATCAGTTCTTGAAATTTTATATTTTCTAGTACTGGATTAAAACCCTACAATTTTGGTACAGCCATCAATCCGACATCGCGATTCGAATTTCAGAACGTAGAACTGTAGGTCTCCTAATTTGTTGGGTAGTAACCGCATTATTTCTGAATTATTGAAGGTCCACTATTGTGGCACTGAAGAAAATTTGCTGAAATGGATTAATGGATTAAACGTATGAAACGAAAACGGATTGAAACACTTCAATTTTATCTCCAAGCATAAAGGATGTTTCGATCAAAATTTGGCCGACTTAAACTTGGCGTATTTCCTTTTATCATGCCTTAAAAAAATTGCACACCCCTCACCT
The DNA here is from genome assembly GCA_034211315.2 of Aedes japonicus. Lineage (NCBI taxonomy): Eukaryota > Metazoa > Arthropoda > Insecta > Diptera > Culicidae > Aedes > Aedes japonicus. Next base: position 327,042 of record JASCZW010000331.1, on the reverse strand, counting down.
TGAAGATGTGTGGGTGTAGCACCATGCCTCTATTTTGATTTTGAGATTAGCAATTCAGTTATCAAAAGGTCGTAAAAGGAAGCAACGCATCAAAATTTTGCACTAGCTTGGCGAAAATCTAAACTACTCTCACGCCAAGTTGGCGAAATTGTTGAATGTGACTAAATCAACTGTTATCAACGATATCATAAGTGTTCAGTGAACGTTTGTCGACAGCCAGGAAAGCTGGATCGCAGAGAAATCGAAAGCCGGTGGTCACACTGTTTCGAGTGGAACCCCATTCTCTCCGTCCGAGATGTCACAAAGAAGCTGGAAGTGGTGCCTTCAACCGTGGATAGAGCTGAAAAACGAGTTGGACTGTCGACTTACAAGAAAGTGGTGACTCCAAATCGTGACGATTAACAAAACACGTCGGTAAAAGCACGATCGCGAAAATTGTACACGACAATGCTGACGAAGTTTGATTGCATGGTACAGGACGATGAAACTTACGCCAAAGCAGACTTTAAACAGCTTCCTGGACAGAAATTTTAGACGGCAACAGGGCGAGGAAAGGTGAGATATTTTCAAGCACATTAAACTGCCGAAGTTCGCGAAGAAATATCTGGTGTGGCTGGGCATGTGTACCTGTGGCTTGAAGAGGAACGTTTACATTGCTACCGGAACCGTCAGCCCGGAAATTTATCTGTGAGAGTGCCTACAAAAACGTCTACTGCCTTTCCTGAAGCAACACAATTGTTCCCTTCTATTTTGGCCGGATTTGTCATCTTTCCATAACGGAAAAAGGCCAGGGAGCGGTATGCTGCCAACAACGTTCAAGTGGTGCCCAGAAACAAGAACCCTCTCAACACGTCAGAGCACCTACCAATCGTACAATATTGGGCCATCGTCAAGTGAAACTTTAAGTAGACTCAAGAGCTGTTGTGAGCGAGAAACAGTTCAAGGCAAACTGGCGTTCTGCTGCGAATAAGGTGGTCAAGGAGACTGTACAAAATCTAATGGCAGGTTTTAAACGAAAGATCCGGCAATTCACATTCTATAAAAGGAAAGTTTTGCTGAATATTTCTCCTGTAGTCTGTATTAACTGAACTTGAAAAACGAAAAGAATGTGGCAATTTAGTACGAGACACTGAAGAAGTCTGCACATTGTAGACGAAATACGCGTATCTGTCGAAGATAAGCAAAGGTAGTTGGAATTAAATGGAGAATACTAATTTGTCTTCTAATTTCTAGTAACAAGTATTCCATTAAACAGCTGAAACCCTCTAGGATTTAAAAACTAGGTTTGAGAAATTAAGGTTTGAGAACAGGCTATTAGTCTTTTTTTTTTAATTTATTTTCCGTCGGCCTATTTCTTCACATGGTGACAATCACCGACGCCAGGGAGACGACTCCACCACCTGGACCCTACCTAACGACTCATGACTATGAACCGGGACCAACGGCTTTACTTCCCTTCCGAAAGAAGACGTGACCAAGATTTTTTCGCCTCAGAAAAACCACCGACGTCGACTGGGATTGAACCCAGACCCACTGGGGTGCCAGTAGCAGTCACGCTTACCACTGCACCACCGACGCCGGCCACTGCTACTGCTACTGCTACTGCTACTGCTACTGCTACTGCTACTGCTACTGCTACTGCTACTGCTACTGCTACTGCTACTGCTACTGCTACTGCTCTGCTACTGCTACTGCTACTGCTACTGCTACTGCTACTGCTACTGCTACTGCTACTGCTGGTGGTAGTGTGCAGCTTGTTGTTGATGATGTTGTTTTTCGGTTAGATCCTGATTGATGGTTTATCGTTTTCGCAATTTAATACCTTCCGGTTTATTTTTCCCGTTTGCAGGCTAAAGATTGGCAGCACGGATCCGTACAGAAATTCTATGGTATTGCTGATTTTTGAGGATGTTAAACGATTTTGAGCAGCAGATTTCTTACGGTGTTATACGATTCTGAAGCATTGCCTGCAGAAATTTCACGGATTTTCAACTTCTTTGCCATGGGGCGCACGTAATTTCACCCCCCGCGATATGCTTTGGATTAATTAATATGGCGACAAAACAAGAAGAACAATGCGTCAACATTTTGCAAGTTAAAATCTGAAATTCTCGTACGCCGAATAAGCAAAAAAGTTAGATGGGGCCAAATCAGCTATCACTAACGACTGTTCCAGAAAGTATAAGCACACCTTATTTTAACGGTCACTTTGAATATAATGAAATATTTCAACATTTTTTGGCTGCGTCGTTTTGTTTTCACATTTCTGAATGACATATCATCAAAAAGTGCTCAGTTTTGTGTTACCTATCAAAATGCGCGGTCTTACTCCGGAAAAACGAAAAAATATCGTGCACAAAAGGTGCACTATGAGCGGACTCTCCTTGAGAAAATTGGCCAAGGAAGAGGGTGTAAGCGTTGGAGAGGTACGATCTGACTTCCGTTTGGGATGTTGCGAAAAAACTAGGGATCTTGTCGAGTAATGTCATGCGTGCCAAAAAAAGGCTTGGGCTAAAAACATATCGGAAGCAGAAAAAACCCAAAACAGGCCGCGTTCGTGAAACCACGAGCTCGCAAACTCTACGATACGTTATTGTGTAAAAATTCTGGGTGTATAATAATGGACGATGAAACGTATGCGAAACTAGATTACAAAACGCTTCTCGGACCACAATTCTATACTGTAAGCGAAGACAAAGACATCCCCGAAACGGAGAAGGCAATTTTTACCGAAAAATTCAATAAGAAGGTTATGGTTTGGCAGGCAATATGCGAGTGTGGTAAAACGTCTAGTCCGTACATCACAACGGAGACGATGAACACTCAGAAATACGTTAAAGAATGTCTCAAGAAGTCTCCGATTATTTTTGGTTTGATTCGGCGTCATGTCATTTCGCAAAGGGCACTTTAGAATGGTACAAAAGTCAAAATGTATGTTTTGTGCCGAAATACATGAATCCGCCGAACTGCGCTGAGGCACGGCCAATCGAGACTTTTTGAACTTTAACCAAAGCAAAGCTTCTTAAATTCGTAAAACCAGCGGACGACATCCAAACATTTAAAAAAGATTGGTCAAAAGTGGTCAAAATGGTCGGAAGTACCACTGTGCAGAAGCTCATGGGTAATGCTCGAGAAAAAGTTAGGAGTGTTGGCTATGATTAAATATTTTGATTAAAGGATAGTAAAATATCATATAAAACATATATACATATATGATTTGCCAAATAAAATGATAAGAACTAAAAAAACAGGACTTTTTTGTTATTTTGAAAGTGTGTTTATACTTTCTGAAACAGTCTATAGCATAGTGGAAATGTCTTAAGAACGTCGACCATCAGGAAAGATCAAGAGCTCTGGATTGAAATATGGGAAGCTGTTTGTATGACAATTCGATGAAGCCGGTGATTTCAAGTGGAACACCAACCTCTCCGTCTCAGATGTCACAGATAAATAAGGGAGGGAGGGGGGTGGGTGTCTGAAACCATGCATCGAGGCAGCCTTTCAACTTATGAGAAGGTAATGACTTATAATCACAACAACAAAAAAAAACAGTATGGTTAGGGGTGATTCAAAAATGACGTCCATCAAATTTCAGGTTTTTAGACCCCCCCCCCTCTGTCACACTTTGTCACAAATATGATTACCCCCCCCCCCCCTGTTGGATGTCACACTTCCGAAAAAAAAAGAATATATGCATATTGGTTTTGCCGATTTCAATAAAAACGTGTATTTTAGCTCAAATTGAATCATTTACATAATTACATGTCTAAAGCTCTTCTGTCTACGGATAGGTGAAGTGTGTTTTAATGGAAATAACTGGCAGAGATAAATCAAGATATTCATAGCAGATGGACAAAACTTATCGTATGACATTTTTTCTCTTGCAAAAAACGTTGTTTTTTCAATATTTTTTTTTAACTGCACTCATTTAAGAAACATGTCAGTTTTGAATTTGAAATTTGAAAAGTTAAAAATTAGAAAAAAAAACTTCACTGATTCAGAAATGCCTATAACATTAATAATTTCATTGTATATTTTTATTACTCTTGATAAATATTAAAGGTGCGATAGTTTTTGAAGATCCATAAACAAAGCTTCATTAATATATGCTGATTCGTAGCTTTCTGTCTAGATCACATCGGTATGAATGGTTTACATAAACATCTTTACAACCATCGAAATAACGAGAATCCGATGGATAAAATTTGAGGAATGGGGAGTTTTAGTTGAGTTTATAACATTTTTAGTTTTTCCAAGAATACTTAAGGGTCACCCACAATTGATACGTTGCGGATGCGTTGACGTAAATTTAACAGAAAAGCTATGGGAAAACTGTCAAATTCACGCGAACGCATCCGCAACGTATCAATTGTGGGCCAGCCATTACTTTAAAAATTCATAACTCATAAACCACAATCTAAAATGCACTTACACATCTATGAGATAACCCCGGGTCTAATGTGGAAACCGGTTTTTTTTCCTCACTTTTGTGCATAAGTAACACATTTTTGAGCAAAAGCTACCCCATAATTGGGCAAAATCTGGTTTACACCCTAGTGACTGATCGCAGTTCAGCTCAGGTGTATAATTTATGTTTACAGTGCAATCTTTGTAAAGCATAAATTCGGCGCCAACATTTGATTAGGGCGAATCTGCTTTTGTAAACAAAAGCATCTTCTAATTTATCGGAAGTCGAATACAATTTCTTGAAATTGAATATAACGGGTGGCAACTCAAATTTTGGAATTTCTTTCTCAAGCTGTCAAAAAAAGACAAACATAGTTGAAGAAGATCTGAATCATTCAAATAAAAGATACATTGTCCATTGTTGAAAAAAAATAGTGAACATTTGAAAACGGTCCGTAATCGGATGTTCGGCGAAGCTTCCGTTTGATGTCGGAACAAGAGCGTTGTACGGCCTCCATGTCAACTTTGCGAATGCATCTCTTGATTCTACCAATCAACTGTTTGCAATTCGTGGCTCTCCAGTTATTTTTGTACACCAAGGAACTCAAAACCCCGAAGAAATCTTCGATTGGGCGACACTGAGGCAGATTTGTCGGGTTGTGGTTTTTGGGTACAAATGGGATCGAACGGGTATTCAGGAACGATTGTGTTTTTATGGCGTAATGCGATGACGCTTTATCCGGCCAAAACACGTATTGTCCACCAGCATGATGTTTTTGTAGAAACGGGATCAAAATTTTCTTCAAACATTCGTTCTGGTACACATCTTGATTGAATGCCAAACCAGAGGGCTTGAACCATGGCTTAGAAATACCTTTCTCGGAAATGGCAATGTACAGCATCACTTTCTGTTCAAACTTATGTTTAAACTTATATTTTATGTTCGGAGGAGTAGTAGAACTATCCGTTGAATAGTATCGATCGTTTCCGGGAATCTGCGTCTTCGAAAGAGGGAAGTAGCTTTCGTCGTCCAAACTTTTTCCGGAATAATTTTCAATCAACCAACGGCATTGGGATTTCAGCGTTGAAATCTGTGCATCAGTATATTCCGGGGCTCGTTACTTCTTTCGGCACTTTATTCCGACTCTTTTCAATGTTTTGCAGATGCACTGGTGAGAACAGTTGAACTTTTTTGCGGCATCCCGTTGGCTCAGTGAATCCTTGTTGTTGAAGGCACGAGAAAGAGAACGAAGTCCTTTTGCGTCCATAATTTTGGCTGGTCTTCCACTACCTTGCTTGCGAGCAGTTGTTGGGGATCTTAGAACATGGTAAACAGTCGAAGTCGCAACATTTTCGCTTTTAAAATGTTGTACCGTATACGTTTTGCCGAGATTTCTGTGCAGTTCGTAGAACTGTACAACGCGCTCGCGAAATACTTCTTGTTTCGACGGCATTTTGAGCAAAACTGAGCAAGCATAAACAAAACAGAAAATACTAGCAGAAAGAGGAGAGAAAGAGCTAACGCATACACGGCCAGCCGTTTCAACTCAGTTTTGAGTCGTTTTTGACTCACTTTCGTCAAAAGTGGAGTCACTCAAATTTGAGTAAATGTTACTGGCATTGACAAGTCGACAAATCAAAAACATCCATCTGATTTGATTCGATGTTTCCGATTTGTCGACTTGTCAATGCCAGTAACATTTACTCAAATTTGAGTGACTCCACTTTTGACGAAAGTGAGTCAAAAACGACTCAAAACTGAGTTGAAACGGCTGGCCGTGTACACACTCTTATTTCTCTCTGAGCTCGTTTGTGGTTGAGCATAGAGGCCTCGAAAAAATTCCAAAATTTTAATTGCCACCCGTTATCAGCGGATAGAGATAAAGCTCCTCTTTCTTAAAAAGTGCTTAATTTGTATTTGTGACCTTTAGTTCATGAGAAAATGACTACGAAAGCCATTGTTTACAAAAGCAGATTCGCCCTAATGTTGGCGCTGAATTGAGTTGTAAAAAGTGCTTGAAATTTTCTAATCAATATAGGTCGAATGCATAGGTCAAATCAATATAGATCAAAAGGTCTGGAAAGATATTTTACACAATATTATTTCACGGTTAAGGAAAATTGTCTGAAACAACCAGAAAACCACCGGTTGTATGGGGGAAAAATCAAAACAAACTTTTTGGCGATTGAAAATTTTGATATAATGATATTGGATCCATTCTCAAGGTGGAAAATTAAAATGGAAATATACATAATATTTCTTGTAGGGAAGATGCGCAAAACATCATGACTCGTAGAAAAATGTACTGAAAAATCTTGAAATTACTCATAAGCCCGAAAAAGAATGTATGATGAGAGAGTGAAAAAGAAATGGAGTCATGAATAATTGTTTTGATTGCAAAATTTGATTTTTAGAACCATACAATTTGAAAGCGGTGAGTTTTTTGTTTTGGAAATATATCGAGGATTTGCGAGATTTACCTTGAACATTCTGGGAAATTCCACTGAAATTCTCATACCGGGAGATTAATAAATGATCCCACTTTGACATGGGTTTCAAATAATCAATATTTCAATTTTGTGGGCAATTTTGGTATAGACGATGTTATTTTTCGATTTTCCTGAGCCCTGGAAACTATTGTGTAAAAAATTTGCCATTGCATAGTTTTCCAGCATGCTGAGATAATATAAAGCACTTTCCACCACAAAAATTTTTTCCTAAGACGATCAGTTCTCGAATTAGTTTTTTATATCACAGTTAGCAAAATTGTAAAAAATTTCATAAATTTTTTCATACCTCAAAAAAGAGAGAATACTCTATTTTGAAATTTCCACACAGGACTGGAATCAAAATTTCTTGTTGATAATAAGTCGATTGATTTTTTTTCGCAAAGGATGGTGCTTTATTCAAAGTATCCGACCGTTTCTCTCAACGTTGAAATTGTGTGCAACACTTAATCTAGATCATACTTTTTATTGTCAAGAAAATTTCGAGCATTTTTCGATTCCTTAATTATACACTTTTTTAAAGTAGCCGGTTCTTCCTGACCACACTCTCCCCCATCCTAAAGCACTGTCCCATATTCTATAAAATCAAGATTTCAAGATTTATGATATTATTGTTACTTTAAAAATAGAATATGCGAACTGAAAAGTTTGTATTTGTACGTATTTATTTTTAACAATGCTGTTGTTGCTATAAAAGACGTTCCTGTTACTCCAAATTCTTAACGTCACCTTTCTGCCCAGCTGACGCTCCATGCTGACCAAGATCGACCAACGCCTTCAGCGACTAACGACTGATCCACAATGTATAAGCACACCTTATTTTAACGGTCATTTTGAATATAATGAAATATTTCAACATGTTTTGGCTGCGTCCTTTTGTTTGCACATTTCTGAATGACATAGCATAAAAAAGTGCTCAGTTTTGTGTTACCTATCAAAATGCGCGGTCTTACTCCGGAACAACGAAAAAGTATCGTGCACAAATTGTGCACTGTGAGCGGACTCTCCTTGCGAAAATTGGGTGTAAGCGTCGGATCGGTACGATTTGCGATTCGAAAATATAGAGAACAGTGTACGTTTGAAGATGCGCCGAAGAGTAGTCGGAAATCCGGTCCTGTTAGTCCGGATGTCGATAAAGAGATCAGGGATTTCTACAAGCGAAAACCAGCAACTTCCGTTTGGGATGTTGCGAAAAAACTAGGGACCTCGTTGAGTAACGTCATGCGTGCCAAAGAAAGACTTGGGCTAAAAACATACCGGAAGTCCGTGAAACCACGGGCCCGCAAACTCTACGATTCGTTATTGTGTAGAAATTCATGGTGTATAATAATGGACGATGAAATGTATGTGAAACAAGATTACAAAACGCTTCCCGGACCACAATTCTTTACTGTAAGCGAAGACAAAGACATCCTCGAAACGGAGAAGGCAATTTTTATTGAAAAATTTGGTTAGAAGGTTATGGTTTGGCAGGCAATATGCGAGTGTGGTAGAACATCTAGTCCGTACATCACAACGGAGACGATGAACACTCAGAAATACGTTAAGGAATGTCTCCAGAAGCGATTATTGCCGATGATCAGGCAGCACGAAGGTCAAGTAGTGTTTTGACCTGATTTGGCGTCATATCATTATGCAAAAGACACTTTAGAATGGAACATAAGTCAAACTGTATGTTTCGGGCCAAAAGCCATGAATCCGCCGAACTGCCCGGAGGCACGGCCAATCGAGAATTTTCGGGCTTAAACCAAAGCAAAGCTTCGAAAATTCATAAAACCAGCGGACGGCATCCACAAATTTAAAAAAGATTGACCAAAAGTGGTCAAAATGGTGGGAAATAACACTGTGCAGAAGCTAATGGGTCATGTTCGAGGAAAAGTTAGGAGTCTTGGCTATGATTAAATATTTTGATTAAACGAGAGTAAAACATCATATAAAACACAAACAAAATTATTAAAACTAAAAATAAACATGACTTGTTTGTTATTTTGACAGTGTGCTTATACCTTCTGGAACAGTCTATATGCTTGGTTACTCTCTATCGGAGGTCGTCCGTTATCAGGCCGCATCTTGAGACGCTTGGTAAGATGAGCGATTGTTTCAAATTCTTCCTTAAGAATCTTCTTTCAGTTCAATCTGCTTGTCTTTTGACGTTGCTGATTTGATTTCTTCTTCAACTAGGGCCATATTTAGCGCTTTTCTGTGGTTGATCAGGTCAGACAGCGACTTTTCTGTACACCCGAAAGCATGTCTTTCGCTCTTTAATCAGCAGGCTGGAAATCTCAGAATTAAGAATATCCAATTCATTGGATATTGCATCCTATTTAGGACATGCAAAATAAAAGGGAACTGTTTTGTCCGACTCCAAAGGAGCTTGTGAAGAACAACAGTTTCAGAATAAAGCACAGCTCGTGCGGTTCGTGCTCATTGACGATAAAAACATGTATGACGAATATATATAATTCTTTGCACTCACACAACTAAGTAAAATCTGTATTTTCATTTACCGTACACTCAAACTTTTCGACGCCTTTGTCTTCATATTAACGCTGAAAAATTTAGATTACCAAATGTAAAATTTTTGGATGTCACATTTTTATAACCCCCCTCCCCCCCTGTCACATATTGTCACAAATTTGATACCCCCCTCCCCCCCTAAAGAGTGGACGTAATTTTTGAATCACCCCTTACAAGACAGAACCCCAGCAACCCGGTACAAAACATTCAGGAAGCTACGACTTCGGCTTCCTGGGCCAGAGTTTATACAGCATTCGGATGGGAAAAGGTCGCAGACATTTTCAAGCATACTAAACGGTCGTTGCTTGCTTAGAAATATCTGGTTGGCTAGAAGAGCGGCATTCGCATTGCAACTGGGACCGCCAACCAGGAAATTAACGTGAACGAGTGTGTGGAAAAAAAAAAAAGTACACTGCCTCTCCGCAAGCAACACGATTGATCCGCGCTGATGAGGCCAATTTTAACATCCATTACGAAAAATGGCTATAGATTAGTATGCCGCCAACAGCGTGGAGGTGATGTCCAGGGACAAAATCCCTTCAGAGCTCCACCCACTGGAGAAATATTAAGCTATTGTCAATCTAAGAAACTGTTGGAAACGAGAAGCACATGGTAAATCAGCGTTCTGCGGTGTTTGCAGCATGAAATGGCTGTACAGAATCTGTTGAAAGGAGCTTAACCAACCCAGTCTTTCAGATTCGGTAAACCAAAAGCTTTGCAGAATATTTTGGTTGGGTTTTATATATTTCCAGGAAAATGAGCTTTTGCGTAGTTTTGAGATATAACTGCTATATCTGTTATATATTTTGCATTTGATACTGCTAACTAAATATTGTTATTATCAATATTTAGTTAGCAGTTAATTTTAAGGACGTTATGGTATAGTCCTTGAAGTCATGACAAATCAATTTCGTATTGAGAGTCGAACTCACAAAATTTTGAATTAAAAGCAATACCAGCGCCGGCCGCATCCATGTAGGTCAAATAAGGATATGGTAGAAGTATGTTGACGTGATACTCGCTTTGATGGAAGCCGAGAACACCTCTGCACTTCCACGACAACTCACTGGAATATAGGATACATGAGTAGGGTTAGCAGCATGGTTCGTTTTGGCAAACGGAACGCTGAATTTAGGAAGGGTTTTCATTCTGATATCCATAAGATTTTAGACGTTGTTTCCGGTTCATTCTCCAGACATCCGGTTGACCGGAGATGTACAGTAGAGTTATTTATAATTTATAATTTTGATACCGATTTAAACCAACAGACATTATGAATGCGGTTGGGGCCAGGCACAAGTGTGCGTGGTTCACTATACAGGAATATAAAAATGTCACTAAATAAAGCTATTAGTTCAAAAATGGCAAGCGTAAGCGTAGCTTTAGCTTAGCTTGACTGACTGCACGTATCAATGGTTGCTACTCCGTGATTGATCAGAACCATTGAAATTGCACAATGAATCAACTGAATGGGGCTGGGCGTAACCGACCATTCTCACTGTACACGCTTCAGTGACTCAATTTCTTTAATAATCACGGCCACGTCCACGGCCACGGTATCAGTTGCGAATAGGGAAGGAAAGTTAGTGTGACCTTTGCTGATTAGGGACCGTGTTTACCTCTGCATCCCCACAAAGGTCACAGGAAGGAGGTTTTTCTATGTTAGTAGGGTAGGGCTCGATGGATCCAACTGGATAGCGTTCTGCTTTTTCCACAGTACCTAAATGATGCCTATGGCATTGCAGGTGAACGAAAGTAGCATCTTATCTTGAACTTAACTCCTCCAACTGTGGAACTGTATCTACAATAATGCCATGTCGGTAATGGAACTAGTCCGTGGTTGAACTGGTTTACCAAGAGAAGTTTACCGAACATCGGTATTTGTAGGACATCGGGTGTCCGGAGAGATTTTCCCGAGTCCTGGAGTTGAGTTTGATAGACAGGTACACACCTCTTGTGATCAATATTGTCAATATTGTCAATTGCATTTTTCGACAACTAATTATCGTTCCTCTTTGGAAAAACGCCAAATAAGTCAGTAAAATGGAAAGCGCTCACCAGGATTATCAGCAACAATCAGCAAACGTGTCTTTTTAGTTCTATTCTATTTAGTACACACAAATGATGTTTAGGTATGACTCTGATCATAAACACAGCATCCACTATCACACGCGACGGTTATTATTGCCTACCTATAATCACCCTCTCTATAACCTTGAAGTAGATATCATTCCTTTATGATTATTTTTCATAGTAAAAATAGTCATGATATGCAATTAATAAAAGGATGCAACTATATGAGGGTTATTCCGATAGTCAAAGTGACGTTTGTCACTTGGTAAAGTGAGAAAAGTCACCTGCAGTGACGTGACTCTTCTGGGTAAATCAAATGGAGAATCTCGTCACTGCATGTGACTTTTCTCACTTAACCAGGTGATAATCGTCACTTCTAGGAATAACCCTCTATAACGTTTGCATTTTAAAAAATGGACAAAAATTGCCGATTTTTCCTAGGTTTACCTTCACCCGTAGTGACAAAACTACCCATGCAGCATCAATCATAGTAACACATGAGTCAGCAGACCAAATTTGACAGCTCTAACCGTGATGGCAAAACAGTGCCGCAACTCCATTCAGAAGTGTGTGCGTTCAAAGAACGGCACTCCACCGCGTCGACGCCAGATATGCCCGTTCCAGCATCTATAACATCTTGGTACATTAGACAACAAATCAGAGAATCGAAAGAAACCCTGAGCGACAAGAAGCTCCAGCAGATGCGAAGAGAAAGACCGAGAGAAAAGTGGCTACATCGCTGCGTGCGCTTGGCCGGGAGGTCGGTTCAACCGCCCAAACAGGGAAAAAGTACCTGTCGCACATGAACATACATGTCAGGAAGCCGAAGTCACGTCCACTGGTTTTGAAGCTGCAGGCATCGACACAGCGGCAGCGGCTGAATAAGATGGTCAACTCGATTTTCCCGGTGAATCGCGATGCGGCGGTGGTGATGGACGACGAGACGTATCTCACCCTGGATGGCAACGACTGGAAGAGCACTTCGTATTTTACTTCCCCCTCTAAGGAAGTGAGCTCCGAAGTGAAGCTCATTTCACACACCAAGTTCCTCAAGAAGGTGCTGCTGTGACTGACAATCAGCGAGAAGGGGAAGCCCGAATGAAGAGCGGCTCATTCACTCCGGACTGGCCGTGAACGGGGAAATTTATAGTACAAAATGCCTGCCGGAAGTTGCGTGGTTCATCAAGAAATACCAAAAGAGCGAAGACGTGGTGTTCTGGCCGGATCTGGCGTCGGCCCACTACTCGAAGCAATCGTTGGAGGAGATGGAGCGGCTGAATATCGATGTGGTACCCAAGTCGGTGAACTCGCCCAGCGTCCCCCAGCCACGTCCCAACGAGAATATCTGGGCCAACCTGAGGCGTAAGATCTACTCCAACAATTTTGTCGCAAAAACTTAGAAGGAATTGATAAATAAAACAAAGAAAGAACTCAAAAACATGCCTACACGCATGTTTTCGTTCGCCATGGCGAATGACCCGTCTAATTGCCGAAAGACCGGTCGCAAAAGCGTAGATTTTTTTACAAGTATGCTTAGCCCTTACGTGTTTAAATGATTTTAACTCTGGCAATTATTGACCGATTTCAATTCTTTTGGCACCGTTAGACTCAAAATTCACTTTAAAGACACTATCAGTAATGACCATTTGAACTGATCTGGTCCGATACGCAGGCACTATTTGGAAACATGTTTTGAATTTCTGGGAATGGATGTCAAATTCTTTGGAATTATTCCTTGAATCTATTTTTTTTCCATTGTGGGCCATATATCGACTTGATCCTGCAACGGGCATTCTGTAACAGGTTGCCGTGTGGCCTAGAGTGGCCATGAACATTTTCAGTAGGAAACCCTAGCAACATGGGTATCAAAATTCATGAAATTTCTCCAGTCATTCCCGATAGTATCCCTGAAGCAAATAAGTTTTAGTATCTAACGGTGCCAAAAGAATTGAAATCGGTCAATAGTTGCCAGAGTTATAATCATTAGAATTTGGTGGGTACTCTGTCGATCACTTAACGGGTAAAAAAATCGTAGTCCCCCTTTGGTACTAAATTAAATATTTTTATGCAAAAAGTTGCCTTACAACAATTATTATGATGTCACTGAATTGCAGCTTCCTGTTTTAAAATAAACTAGGAAAATTTGTAATGTAAAACTTGAAAAGGTCTCCGGGTACCCTGTCGATCACATAAGGGTTAAATAAATACCTTCCATGGCAAATTTATCAATAGCAATTATCTGTATTGGCTTTTTTTATCACCATTCGCAAAAAGTTTGTTTTGTTTAATGCAGACGTTAGTGGATAAACAGCAATACGCTTGCGTTAACGAGGCTAACGAGCATACTTGGGAAATAATTTGATTCGAATTCATAGAATCGTACATTCCCAGGCCATAAAGCAAAACAACATCTCAACCGGTACTTCGATACCTGCTTTATTAAATCCAGGCGGAATAAAATAACAGCATTACCAACACCCACGCGGTCGTTCACAATTCCTGAGAGACAATAAAATTTTCTAACACGTAATACACCGGAAAAAATGTGATTCCTCCGCATTTTATTTTTTCGCAACTCCGCCTAACGAATCGTCCTCGAGGCAATAAATTAGCAAAATGAATCCGAACTGAAACTGACAATTTGAGCTTTACGGCGCTGTGTATTTCTCACCCAACAGTGTCATTTGTGCTCGTTGTGCTCTTTTCCGTCGGCTCAAGATCAGGGTGGTTTCAAATTTCCCATTAATTTTTACGCTTAGACAAGGTGACAAGAGATCAATCATGGCAGCACGATTCTTTTTTTGTGATTCGTTTTTTTTTGCCATTGTCGTTTGCTATTTCCAGGCCTGAAAGCTTTATTAAATGTTAATTGGAGTCGGTCTCGCAAGAAGACACCATTATCATCTATCAAGTGTTGTTTGCTGTGCCTTTTGCAGTGAATGAGTAGGTTGATTTGTGTTGGAGCCGAGGTAGATTAATTATCAAACTCAATGACGAGGATAAAATTTCATCATTTGAATTGCTAAGCTGAATTTCTGGAGATCTGAACATGTTGAACCATTTCCGAGTATAATTATGTGACCTCTTTTTGTTACAGGCAAACATCAATGCTAAAACCACTTGGATATGAGGAATAATATTTTCTGAGAAAATTATGCAATTTCCTGCCATGCGTGGTCCTTTAATCTCATGCCAAATTATCGTGCAACGTGCCACAATCAAAAATACTAAATTATAAAATGGAATACGCAGAATAACGGCAGCATACAACACACATCCTTTTCGTTTCTAGGTGACATCCACTGGCTGTGTGTGGTGAATCAGCACAGCAATCAGCCCCTCCCACACGATAGCAATTTAATCTCTGCAACACGTTTCCACCACACGAAAGTGGCAAGGCGACACGGTTTAGCTTCACTTCTCTGACTTTGGCTCTAGAATGCGTACTCTTCTGGTAAACTGTCACCCATTTTAAGGCCAACCACATTTCACGGGGATTTTCCCAATGCAGCAGTTCCAACGACTGCGACGTCCCCAGAACTGTGGGGTGTAATACTTGCAACTGAATCCAGCAAGAATGTAAAGCACCTTAATGTGAATTCTAGCATATAAACCAGCTCCACCTTGCGACGACGAAAACGACGACGGCGGCGACTACGACAGTCGTCTTGTCGTCCGTAGCTAATACCTCCTTACAAGACCGTCTAAGCAAACGTTCGTACCGACACGTGACATCATCCGTGCTGAGGATTATCAAAATAAAGCGACAATGTCAAATGGGTCGAAACGGTTTGGTAAATTACTGCATCAAACGTTATTTGTTCCAGAGGTTGTGGAAAGTTTACTTGTGTTTTTCCTGGATATTAACCAATATTCGTCGTTAAGTAAGTAAGTAAAAACGCACTAAGGAGTTTGATACAAAGCTTGAGTATTATTCCAGGTCAATTCATTCGTATCTATCTCCAAAGTGACTCAACGTGCTAGGAAAAATTCATGGTAAACATGTTGATAACTTCTATCCTCTGAGATCAAGTGTGTTCAGTTGTTTATTTATTCTCGCTTTTCCCATTTTCACCAATCATCATTGTTTTTATTTTTTTGGAAATTAGTTCTAATTTTCTTCAAATTTCAGCCATCATTCCGGAGCAATATCCGTTTAAGCTTTCAACCTAATCGCTATTTTTTCTTTCTTTTCTTTGACATAGCACAAGGCTTTGACGTGTGACACGTCTTCTCTGTGATGTCAGTCTGTCGGTGTCATCTCTTCCCTGTTCATCTTGTTACCGAATCGAATTGCAGATGGAATGTAATTTTTAAGCGATTAACGTCGTCCAATCTAGACACACGACGATAGACAAAAAAACAACAACAAGTAACAGCTCACAAAAAGCTTAATCGGTCCCCTTTTGAGCAGACGTTTGGACCCTATCATTATTTTCAGATTAATTTGAAGGCAAATATTTCTAAGACAGCAACATCGGACGGGTGCTTCGCTCTTTTTCACCGGATGTTTGCTAGGTAACGAGCCGGCGATCATTTTCCCGAGATGTGTCGAAAGGTTCCCCCCGTTCGTGGCCTCAAGCAAACAATTTTCTGGTATCTACTGTTACGCTCGAATTGTTCGCTAACTATCATCAACCCAAAAACCATACAGAACTCTGCCAGGAACTTAATAATGATTATGTACAATTACGAAATTTAATAAACCCCTCCTTCTGCCACGGGTTGACTTCAAACACCTTCCTCTCCCTGTTTGGTTGTTCCGGCGTCCTGTGATGAAAGACGCAGTACAGCTGAAAAGTAATTTGGCCGTTTAGAATTTCAAAGAACCTTCGCCGTTAACGTCAATGTTTGGAGAAAAAGTGCAAAGCATTGAAACTATAATGATAATAATGGAGACGACTTTTCCAACCAGGCAATGCGTGTTTTGGTGGTGGTGAAGACAACGAATATATTAGTTTTTTTTTTATTTACTGGTTAATTTTGCTGGTAGTTTTATGGAGCATTAACATTTAAGCCAAAAAATTCATAAAAACAATGCTCAATAAAAACAGCACCACCCTGTATTCAAAACAGCCTATTTGTCATTGACTAAAATATTTACCTGCACTTATTAATTCAGAAAAAGCACCAAAAAATGAAAAAAGTGCCACTAAATTATTAAGGCCTTTGCCAACAAATAATGTGTGATCAGCATTAAAAAATTAGGAATGAGCAATAAAAGATGAGAAAAGATCTTCGGATAATCTAATTGTGAGCAGTAAATCTGTCAAATAAAGCAACAGCTATTAGTATATGTGCAATTAAATATGACTTAATTTCCGCCAAATGATATAATTTGAGCACTAAACTGCTCGCATATGTCTTTGAATTTTATTGGATTTTCCCATAAAAATAGTAAAACGAGCAATAAATAACTGAATAACCACAATAAAAAAACTCAAATGTCCAACTCTGTTTTGGCCTGATCTAGCATCCTGCCACTACGCTCGAAACGTATTGGAATGGTACCGAGCCTTGTCTATAGACAAAGCGTTTATCTTCCTGTCAGTTTGAATGTAATTTTCTCTTGCGTAACCTTAGATGAACTTCTAGTGCATACTGTAGCACTGAGAGTAACTCAAGTAACCCCCATTCTTGATTAAGAAGAGTTCAAACTTCGTCAGAACATGCTGCCTATCCGAGAAATACATATTTTGGTTTTCAGTAGTAGCATTGATAATTCTCGTGTTTGGTTAAAGTTGCTGTTTCTTTTGATTGAAAGAGCCTCTCCGCTTCAGAGGCGTCTCGAATCACCTAAGAAAAAAATCAGCCTCCAAAAATCCCCTACATGTCAAATTGGTTCCATTTTCTTGATTGGTTCTCTAATTATGTAGAAATTTGTGTTTTATTTTATAAGAACCCTCTTTCAGACGGAGGGGAGGGAGTCACGATCCATCATGAGAAACTTTTCCAGAGCCAAAAACCTCTGCAATCACATTTTTATAACAGTAGGGATAATTTTCATGATTGGTTTAAATCAGAGATCGAAATTCTCGCTCAGCTGGGTGAAAACCATGCTCTCTCTCAAGCAGGTTTTGGATGAGTAACGAGCCGTTCACATTTTTATCTCTCCTATTTCACCGATAATTCATTATCCTTTCTCTTGCATATGCGAAAATAGGGTAAGGGGATGTAATGTTAGCCTAGCTCCTTCATTCGGCCTATGTACCAAATGTGTCATTAATTTAGCCATAATCAACACAATCATGTTGCTATTGGCATGATAGATGTAATCCGAAGCAATTGAGACAATATTAATCATCTTATAGTTGTTCACTTCCGCGTAATTTTCAGTTTCTTGAGCTTTTGGGGCATCATGATTTTACTGGTTATGCTGAACAGATGATCTACACGATTTCAAGTGATCTAAATTTGGCTTCATTGAATCGAAAAAGCAAGTAATGCAGTCTGGATGTGCAGAACATAGTTACACGTTACAAACTTACTGTTCACATAGCAAAAAGAACAATGATTTTACAAGAAAATCGTAGACCCAATGTTGGGGACATATTTTTTTTGTATGTTCCCAACTGTGGCCTGTTGTATCAATAACGTAGTAAAAATGTTGTTATTGGTAAAATTTCAAGTGGAAATACCTGGATTTGCAGTTGTTTATATTCAAGTGGCTCATTTTAACACAATCCAAAGGAACAAAATCAGTGTATAGTGAATTATAATGTTTTCATCATTGAATGGCTGAAAAATCATATATGAACATCACTTAAGTGCTTCGAGGCAGTTTTACTTTAGTTTGTTTTGTGAAATGTTGTATTATGTAAATCGAATACAGCTGGCAATTCCTTAATTCATTAAATTAGAAAAAAAAACCGTACAAAGACTGCATTTAGTAATAAATCCATTCAATGGGACGAAGTTGCATCCACGAATAGACCCAATTTGGTGCTTATAGACCGACATTAAATCCACATCCATCGAAAGTTTATGGCATTATAAAAATTGTTGTGTAACTTTTAGTGATACATGCTACCACATTTCTTATCAAACTTATCTTAGCAAGTGTATAACTAGTTGAATCTCGCTTACAGCTTAGAAACTTTATGAGTTATGATGAAAAATGTGATCGCTGGCTGCATAATAGGCTGAGTCAAGGGACACATACCCTATCTCTCTCCAAAATTCAACGAACATATTTTCTCATGTCACATATTTCACTGAAAACATGCTTAGATCGTATACGAGGAGCAAAAGTCGAAAATAAGGCCAAGTCGGTGCACATTGGTACCGCCATGGACCATCATTATAGCATTATAACATCAGAATAAAACAAGTATGAAGACGAGTGCATTTTATGGTGTCAAAAAGTAAGTGAAAAATAACTATCGGAATCTAGGATTCACTGAAAAAGAAACGATTTATCAGCTACTCATGCTCTCCGAAAATTATAAATCGCCGTTGCTTTTCTCGTGAAAACTGCTGTGAGCGTATTATAGTCTCTCACTTCTCACATTCTCATTTGTTGCTCCAAGCGGGTGAAAAATGACGTTTCTCTTCTCATAGCTATAGCGGGTGAAAAATGACGTTTCTCTTCTCAAGTAGGTGAACATTTCGGTCTCTGGTTTAAATTTGTGTTTCATCTGTATGAGATCCCCTTCTTATAAAGAGAGGAAGGGTTTCGAACCACCGTAGAAACATTTCTTGCCTTCAAAAACCTCCACCTGCCAAATTTGTTTCCATTTGCTTGATTACTACTTGAGTTAAGCAGAAACTTATTTTTCATTTGTATAAAGCCCCTTCCCCCTCTTCAGAATGGGAAGGGGTCTTTACTATCATAAGAACCCCTTTCAATCCAATCCTCTAATCTTATACTAGATTACTATCATAAGAACCTTTCTCAGCCCCAAAAACCTCTGCATACAAATTTTCACGCCGATCGGTTCAGTTGTCTCCGAATCCATAAGGTTCAGACAGACAATACAGACAGACAGACAGGTTCATTTTTGTATCAAATCTTTTTTCTTTCCTCGTTCCTACGTTGTCTTAACTTCCAGATTCGAAATACGTAAGGCTTTCTAAAGTTGCATCAAGACAACAATTTGTAGACTGGTAATTTTAAATGGAATTGTTATTATAATTTTAATATCATTATAATATTCATTTACTACATACTACTTTATAATTATGAATTCATATTGGGAAGGTAGGAAGTATCAGGGAATCACTCGGCTAGAATTAGACAACGGAGTGGTATGACAACTGGCGTCTAGGAAGGAACAAACAGTATCATCCTCTTTCATACCGATTCGATTGTGATGCTGTGAATTCAACCCGAACAGTTTCAGCGAGAGTGAGCACGCTCCTTCTTAACAAGCCAACTAGTTCTAGCGCATCAATCCTTCCATTTCAGGATGTGGTCGTTAACTCCACCTCTTATATAGATTCACTATGGATATGTAGGGTGATGTCGTCCGCAATACTGACAATCAACCGACAGTGAACGTAAGTCGCAATATATCATCGTACATCAACGGGTTTCGACCATTCAAACTTGGATCAGTGTCATAAACCAATGCTACCCACATCCACAGCATTGAGTAGTTGCTTAAATTGTAGTATGATTATTTCTACCTCAGACCGTGCCGGACAGACAGACAGGTTCATTTTTGTATCAATCTTTTTTTTCTCTCGTTCCTACATTGTCTTAACTTCCAGATTCGAAATACGTAAGGCTTTCTAAAGTTGCATCAAGACAACAATTTGTAGACTGGTAA
Organism: Aedes japonicus; assembly: GCA_034211315.2. NCBI lineage: Eukaryota > Metazoa > Arthropoda > Insecta > Diptera > Culicidae > Aedes > Aedes japonicus. The sequence continues at coordinate 306,766 of JASCZW010000331.1, read as the reverse complement.
TTTTAAATGGAATTGTTATTATAATTTTAATATCATTATAATATTCATTTACTACATACTACTTTATAATTATGAATTCATATTGGGAAGGTAGGAAGTATCAGGGAATCACTCAAGCTAGAATTAGACAACGGAGTGGTATGACAACTGGCGTCTAGGAAGGAACAAACAGTATCATTTTCTTTTCATACCGATTCGATTGTGATGCTGTGAATTCAACCCGAACAGTTTCAGCGAGAGTGACACGCCCTTCTTAACAAGCCATCTAGTTCTAGCGCATCAATCCTTCCATTTCAGGATGTGGTCGTTAACTCCACCTCTTATATAGATTCACCATGGATATGTAGGGTGATGTCGTCCGCAATACCGACAATCAACCGACAGGGAACGTAAGTCGCAATATATCATCGTACATCAACGGGTTTCGACCATTCAAACTTGGACTGTGTTATAAACCAATGCTACCCACATCCACGCATTGAGTAGTTGCTTAAATTGTAGTATGATTATTTCTACCTCAGACCGTGCCGGACGCTGCTCTAAGTGCTATCAAAATAGTAGGGAGGCTTTCGGGAAGTATCGGGTACTCAATAGCAGTGTGAGCAACGGTTGAAATTAGGTGAAAATGTTTAGTCAGTATGCAACTGTTTGGTATTATTTCAAACAAACATCAAATTTAATAAATTCTATGTAATCCATCGCTCCTTAAACAGAAATTACACCTTGCCTCTCTTTCCATGTGATTTAATATGAAAATTTTTAGTTATTTTTATCTTATAACACATTCTGATCACAATCTTGACAGATACGCATATATTGTCTCCATGTGCAGACTTGTTCAGTGTCTTGTACTTATTACAGTAGAGTATTAGTGAAATTAGTATAAGCATTAGTGAGATTAGCTAAATCGGAAAAATTAACACTACCATATTTAATTTAAAAAAAACTTTTAGGGTAAAATTTCTAATGTAATGATCGAATAGCAAAATTGATTTGATTCAATTGAACTTATTGAACTGAAGAGAAAAATTATATGAATTCCTTTCGAAGAATGATTTCAACAGCTATCCCTTAATCATGAAAAATCAACTTGAAATCAATTTAAATGATAAACTTAAAACATTGAATTTGAAGTATAATCTTTTTTAATAATTTTCATAGACTGATATCGACATTCAAAACGCAATTGAAAAAAGCCAGCTAGTGAATTTAACTGAAATTGATAGCACTTGGATACCCGTTTGAATGATTGAAAATCAATAGTACCGGGTAAATCTAATCCGGGGCCAAAACATGATTTGGTATATTCTGCAACCTGTTGAAGCGGTTCTACAAATTCACTTTACGTCGCAAATAAAAAAATCCAATCCACACCCACCTTGGGACTGACATCGATCTCAATGACATGCAACCGCCCATTCTACATTTCAATCAACGCAACGAGCTAAGCTCTATAATACAAAATTCCAACTAGATTTGTAGCTTTGTTCTTACATCTTCCTATATCAATCTAATTAACATCATGCCGGGTGCAAGACACCTAAGACAGATGCAGATTTGGAAACGGAGTGCCATTTGTTTCAACTCTGGTTCGGCGAACCTCGCTGTTCGGTTGATTGATTAGATAAATGAGCGTGTAAATGAACACAAATTAATGATCTCTCCATCTTAGTTCGAATCCATTTCGCCACGTCAGGTTTCTAATATCTCGCTGTGGTCTGAAAAGTTATCCGTAACTATCGACTGTCGCTCGTGAGTGGAACCTTTAAAGTGGAATCGCGGGTAATGATAGTTATAATCCTATCAGCTGTCGATAATTCAATCAACTGGTACGTCTTGTTCAGCTGGTTGAAAGTTTGAATTGGATATTTTTTCCAAATCCTCCCGGGTGCCTCGACTTAATGGCCATGAAGCTGTTGACACAAATGCCATAAATGGGCGGGTGACAGAAGAGAATTATATGTCAGACGAATCGTTTCGGAATCTAGGTCTAGATTCGAATCAACCTGTTTGATATGTTAGCAACTGGCTTTGACCTGTCTGACAAAGTGTTGATGACAATGGTAATTACCAGCTCGTCGAACGCTGATGTTTAAGGACGATATTAAATGGGTTAGGTGCGTCACGATTCTCTTAGTAATCAGTGTTTGTTCAAAATTACTGTTGATTTGTTCAATTTCTCCACTAGCAATAAAGAGAAATATTCAAAATTTACAATTGCAAACAAGAGAAATGAATTTTAAACTAAGAACAGGCATTCGAGCCAATTTAACCGTAAGAGTGAGCTTTGTATCAAAATCATACAGCTGACGAATTTCACGCCAACTCGCTTTTGTGATTGACAGCAACCTCTCAGAATCTAATGAAACTTTGTGGGTGGTTAGATTATGTCTTTTGAAGCAAGTTTGCATACTTTGTTTTTTCTAAACTTATCTAGACTACCATTTGAAAAGGGCTTAAGTTTTATGATCGATTTTTTTAAATCAACATAACTCAAAAAGGAAGATAACTCAATAAAAAATTGTCCTTTCTTTTATGAAAAAATAAGAATTGTGAAATCGATTCTTACACGCTGAAATTTTTTTTTAAGTTTAAAATCAATTTGCAAAATTGCTATCTTAGAATTGAACGCATTTTTATTTTAATGTAAGCAATATAATTGTCTAAAAATTCGTCATGCATTGCGAGATGGGCATTTTTAAGGGATAAAAGTGTTTCTACCACCAAATTTTCATGTCCAATTTTGACCGTGTATAGCGCCAACTCGTCTTATAATTTGGTCCTAAATCCTCACAGAAGACATTTTTAATTTTAACTTTAATAACAATTTGGATTTTTGAGGGTCTTTGAATGTGCAAAATATCACGACTACTATTTGGAAACGACTTATTTAAAATAATATATATTTTTTAGCTTTATTGATAATACAATTAAATCAGGTGGCTGATCCTGTTTATTACCAAATCTTTGAAGTATATTACAAGAAGGACAATAAATTGGAAAACAAAAGCTTTATCACAATATTTCATGTATTGACCCATGACTCAATTGCAGTTTAGTTGTGTGTATCAAAATTGCTAGATTTCCTAAAGGGTTTGAGCTGTTTAGTGGAATACCTGTAACTAGAAATTAGAAGAAAAATTAGTATCTTCCATTTAATTCCAACTACCTATGCTTATCTTCGACAGATACGCGTATTTCGTCTACAATGCGTAGACTTCTTCAGTGTCTCGTACTAATAACTCGACTTAAGACTGATAAGTCGAGTTATTAGTACGAGATACTGAAGAAGTCTACACGTTGTAGACGAAATACGTATCTGTCGAAGATAGCATAGGTAGTAGAATAAATGGAAGATACTTATTCTTCTAATTTCTGGTTGCTGGATTTCATTAAATAAAATTCATAAATTATGTTCATGTCAGATGGAGCGGCGGCTCATTATAAGAACAAAAAGAACTTTGCCAGCGTGTGCAATTTCAAGTCCATGTATAAAAAGAAACATTGAATTTTCTGCCTTATCTAATGCACATAAAGGGAATGCTATATTTGGCCGAAAATAATGGGATATTTTGTGTAAATTAAAGCCAGGTAACGCCTGAATCTAGCCTGTTGTATGGAAGAATGTTAACATTGTTGTATGGCCCATGAAAAATTGCAAACAATTTCGTTGTTTACGCTTCCTTTGGCAGGGAATTAAACGAGGGAAATTTTACGCTTGTTAAAAATAATTATTTTCTTCTGTGCATGTAATGCTATTGGTGGTAATCTCAAGCGAATGGCATAGAGAGCAAGCCTTGCAGAAGATTATGAAAACACAATCAGAATTCTTCGGGAACTGTATGACTGGGCAGTTGAACAGACAAATAAAAGTATTACAAAACTGAGTTTCTACTTCATATCATCTAAACAGTATGTTAAAAGGTCAGAAGAACTTGGGGAGTTCTATAGCCACGTGAAGACAATACTTGTTACTCAGGCTCACTGCTTTGTACCTATTTCAGAAAATGATATTTCGGCTACAAAGTTTTCTAAATTTTCTAATCTGATAAGACTCCATGTATACCCATTTAAAAACGAATCAAATATGACGTCTACTATTCCATTAGATTTATCAGCCCCTCTATCATAATTTTTCCCATACCTTTTACACATTCTGTAACAAATCTTGATCTTGACCAGTAACGCTGGTAGATCACATTTTCGTGGTGCATTACGGGGTATCAGATCTACCACCGAACACTAGTCCGGATCAATTCAAACTAGGGAAGATATTTGTTTTTGTAGTCAAAGGAACATATCTTATTGCATTTTATGTCTTATGAAAAGTGACAATACTCGTTTTGCGATTGTGCGAGGATGAAAGAATAACATCCCTTGTAGCACACTTGTTACCATTCAGTTGAGATAACTTATATGTGACTTGCTAAGTCATAATCAAGTTACTACAACTAACTATGATCGAAGTGTGCTACTTGGGATGGTTAAAGCTTAGTATAAGTAAAACATGGTAAGTCTTCATTTATGTGAACTCTTATTGCCTATTTGATGTTCTTTAGTTTGAATTGGTTATGACTAGGGTTTTGATAGTTTGCTTTCTTTGCAATAATCTGATTTTGACTAATTAAGGGGCGCGCCTTTGAAGAGTACTCTCACTTTTCAAAGGGTTTAAATAGGAGAAACTTTCAATAAAATCCGCTTCATTGTCAACAAAACAATAGTCTCCCAATAGTGATGAGGTAAATCGACATGCACTAAACAAAAGATACGGGATATACTGCAATAGATCAAATTACTGGTCGCAGTGGTTTATGTCCCGAACAGAGGAAACAAACAATCTCGACCTTCCAAGATTCAGTTCAATTGCAAGATAGCCATTTTTTGCAAATTGACATTATATATTAATTTGTTATATTTTATTGTGTAAAAACCGATTTTACATTTTTAACATTATTTTTCAAAGAGTAAAGACAATTTTCTAAAAGTCACCCATTCATCACTTTTTTGTAGGTCTTTCCAGGTCTTTCCAGGTCTTTCTTTGCAGCATTGTATGGTCGCCTTTTTCAATCACGCACGAAGGAAGAATAGAATCTATACAAAAGCATTTTTTATTACATGCCCTTCGTAAACTAGGTTGGACTTCCAGACATTAAAAGAGCGCCGTGAATATGCAATGGTTTCATTTGTAAACGATATTGTTATTGTTTCGCAGCGCATTCACTCAGCATTATTCTTGTCAAAATTAAATTTATATGCGCCTACTCGACAACTAAGAAATCGAAATGTATTTTCCCTAAGCCATCATCGCACAAATAATGCAAAATTTGGGCCACTAAATTGAATGATGGCCTCTTACAATCAATACTGCGAAACCATTGACAATGTTGAGGCATAAACTTAAAAAATATTTTAACAGCGTTCAGAATCACAACTCCTAGGAAGAAATAATAAAATAGCAGACATTACCTTAATTTTATTTGTTTTCCCATAATTCTACGCCATAAATGTAATTTTACTTTACTTGTACGTTTTTTTAAAAAACCTGAAAGAAGAAAATACTGAAACTTTATATGTACTATTCTACGTTCGGTTTACGAAATAAATAAATCAATGAACTTTCCGTTTTTGAGTAACGTTGATTTAAAAAAAAAACGATTTAAAAACTTAAGCCCTTTTCAAATGGTAGATTCAAATGCTAGATCAATTTTGAAAAAAAAAACAAAGTATTGCATACCCACTTGCTTAAAAAGACAAAGTCTACACACCCACATAGTTTCATTAGATTCTGAGAGGGTGCGGCCAACCACTGGATGAGTTGGCGTGAAATTCGTCTGTTGATTTGTTCAATTTCCCACTAGCAATAAAGTTAAACATTCAAAATGTAAAATTGAAAAAAAAAGGGAAATAAATTTCAAGCTCAGGTCTGAATTATACATTATCATTTATGTCCCAAAAGGTATTCAGGTCAATTTAACCGTAGAAGTGTGCTTTGTATCACATCCAAATAGCTTCGAACCATATTGGGTGCTTGATTTCCAAAACAGCAATTTTTTTTCAAACTGTCATTTGTCCTCTGCTTGTTTCCACATACTTAGATTTTTTTTCATAGAAGCTGTAAAATTTTACCGAATTCTCAACAGCTGAACGTTCGGTAATCCGATTGAACGGATTTTGGTTAAATTTTACAAATTGCAGTGATTTTTTTACAGATAACTGTAAAATATCACCGAAATCCATTAAATCGGATTACCGAACGTTCAGCTTTTAAGAATGCGGTAAAAAAATCAGATTCCGTGTAACAAAATCTAATTGTGCATACTGTCTCACACTTGAAGCCTTGAATAAGAAAAAATCCTACAGGGTGCGGCAGAAAATATTGCGAAAATGTTCATACTTGAGTATTGGGTTAATTCGTGTAGCTAGTGACTCATTTCTGTCGAAAGTGTATTTTTTTATGTTAACTTTCAAGTGCTGCATCCAAACATTCTATTTGTTTTATTGCAAATTCGTCAAAATGTTCGCGAAAGAAGTGATCACCAGTTTGTTGCTCACCTAGAAGAAACCGAAAGAGATTGCCAAGGTGGTAGGGTGCCATTTGGCAACAGTTTACGACATAAAAAGGCCCTGCAGGATGGTCTCAAGCAGCGGAACCCTGGAAGCGGACGTCCGTGCTTTGCACGAAACGCCGAACGTGATCAAATCGGTCCGTGCAAGAATTGCTCGCAACCCGGTGCGTTCCACAAGAAAACTTGCAAAAGAAGCCAATATTTCGGAGAAATCCATGCGAAAAATTATCAAAGAAGACCTGCATGCATCTTCCAGAGCCAGACTGAAACGCGACTTGATTACAGACCGGGTCAAGGAACTACGAGTGACTCGTTCCAAAAGATTGCTTTCCTTGTTGAAGAAGACAAAAAATTATAATCGTGTTTTCCGACGAAAAGCTTTTCAGCATCGATGCTGTGGCCAACCGGTTCATTTCACCGCAGAAAATGTAGAAAGTTCTGGAAAATGTGAAATTCAAATTTCAAACCAAACATCCGACTGGTGTCATGATGTTTGGCTTGGTGGTGTCCAACGGTTTGTAAATGCCGCCTGTTTTCATTGATGCTGTAGTTAAAATCAATATCGAAGTGTATATCGGTATTTTAAAGGACCAAGTGCTTCCCTGGGTGAAGGCCAACTTTTCCGAGGGCCAAAACGTTGTCCTACAGCAGGATGGAGCGCCGTGTCACACGTCCAATCGAACCCAACAATGGTTGAACGATAACATGTAGTTTTGGCCGAAGGATTTGTGGCCAGTGGGCAGTCCAGGTCTTAATCCGTTGGATTATTCGATTTGGGCATATGTTAAAGCACGAGCCTGCAAAACATCACACCCTAGTGTGAAAACCCTGAAGTCAACAATAACACGCATATGGCAGTCAATGTCGGAGGACTACGTCCGAAAGGCATGCTCTGGCTTCCGGCGTCGGCTCGAGAATGTTATTATTAAATATGGAGGACACATTAAATAAAGTTGTTAAAAAGGACGTCACTTGAAACTGTTGATATTATTGCTGGAATTAGTAGAAAATGGGATTTGAAAGATATAAAACAAATTTTCGCATTATGTTCTGCCGCACCCTGTACCTTGAAGAAAAACGCCGAATATTTCAGGTTCGTATACTCCGAGCGTCCACATATCATGGTGCCTTAATATCAATGTCCAACTTAAAATGGTTTACTTCTTGTTTTTTGCACCACTAAACAAGCCCCTAAGACCGAAAATAAGGCACACCGCCCTAGATTGTGGCTTATTGTAGTAAAAACCTGCTTTGAGATGAGTGTTTTCTAGTTACAAAGGGAATGAAAGTTGAGTATAATGGATGGTTGAATTGTTGAATGTGCCTAGCACAAGAGTAACAGCCTATCATTCGTTGATCTAATCAAGAATTTTCAAATTGACCGAGTAATAAAAAAAAACGAAGAAACTTCCAAGATCAATGGCATATGACGCTAAAATCATTCACACCTAATTCTACAGACCTATAATTTCGTCATAAAACCCAAGCACGGTCCCACGACGCCAGTTAATCTTTGATATTCCTACTATAAACAGAACACTTGTATCGTTTAGATTAACAACAAAAAAAGCCTACAAATGAAACGAAAAACAAAAGTATTACACAATTGCCTATCGCTTTCGACAATCGCTAATCGCGACTTTGGGTGATTTGTTAGCTATCCCAAAGGGTAGCGCGCGAAAAGCATTGCAACCCAATACAGATACAGGCCGTAGCCGGTTTGGGTATTGTCGGGCATGGCCGGAGCAAGGAACCAACATTAATCATTTTCGGCATAACAAAGTGAGCAGCTCTCTCCCTTCGGCGTTGATCTTGTTTTAGCAGCAGTTCCAACAGGGTTTAACTAACTTGTCGGCTTGTGCGCGTGCACACACAGTCACACACACACACAAGCACACAGCTTCTTAACTCGGTGTGGTTATCAGCTTTTGACAATCTTTTGGCATGCTTGCACACATTGTCTGCCTCTAAAGTCGTGTGCCGCGGCTTCTTTCGTCGGGGTATTTTATGACAAGGGGATAGTACAATTCCACAGCCCGTCGGCTCCATCCTCCCACGACAGCTTCTTGTTGTTGTGTAACACAATCGCTCTGGATTCCTGCTCCTCGTTAATAGCTTTATGCGCGATCAGAAAGTTTGCTCTGGGAGACAAGATAATTAATGGAAATTGTTTGGAAATAAACTCTTCGTGCTGTCGGTATGTGGGGTAGAGGGCCAATCTCAGCAGAAACCTAAATTGATCTTGGGAGTTTTTGTCTTTTTTCCGTCGACTCAACGCTGACATTTTCGATTTTCCATTGGCCTCCGGGAATTCCAACTGCCGGTTGACGTTCTGGGATCTATCTTTTTCGCCAAGTGGCGTAGAAATGGAGCAGAAGTAGATTTTCAATTTGAACACAATGGCTTCATAATCGAGGTGAATGATAAGACACTTTTCTTTGTTTGTCGGGTTTCCATTCAAGCCTGGAACAAGTACTAATTTAGGCATCAACATTGGCCTTGACTTCACCCGACTACAACAAACAACGCCGCTGAGAAACATGGCCGGAATAGCTTCATTTCCTGTGAATTTCTTTCACTTCGCAACGAGGGCTCTCTAGCAGAAGCAGAAGAAGGTTCTTCTAAATAATACTCATTATCTGATAATAACGATAAAGATCAGCAGAAAACGATAATCCTCTGAACGAAGTCCTTGAAACGCACGATTCGTACCCAGCTTAGTCGACGCTTTTCCATGTGGAAAAATAATAATACAAGAACTCTGGAAGGAGGTGCGCTAGTCGGTTATTTTATTTACAAGAAACAATCTCCAAATTTATTTATTTTCATTTAGCACCACTCCCTCCCAAAATGGCAGCCAGTTGGTGGTAGCACCTAATGGGCATTCCCTTATCGCTTCTTTCGCAGTGGGGAAAACTCCTCGGACTGTTTCTCCTATCCTGTTTTTTGGGGCTCTTTGGTATCGTTTGCTTCATGGTCTTATGGTTTTGCACTGCACCACCCACATGGCCGGGGGGAGCAAAAAGTGACTATAAAATAAAATGAGAAACTAAATGAAGCCAATGAGTAGATTGTTCCGCCGGACGAAAAAAGCGCACATACTCCTTATGCTTCGAGGTTTGTCGCATGGATGTTTTTTTTTCTATTATATACCTGTATTGTTATGCTGTCAGATTTATAAAGGTTGATAACACAGAAAAAGAGTTGATTTTAAAGTTTGCTTTTTGAGTTTACTTTCCATATATATTTAAAGCCTTAAAACAGTTAAACTTTTAAATAAAAAAAAAACTTACTTATTTTCCCGACTCAAAAAATGAGTTTATATAAATCGGAAATTCTAACTGGTTTCATTTTGGCAAAATGATAGATTCCTCTTCCTTTAAGCATTTCAAGCTTTTTGCCTTCACAATTCACTGATTGCTTGCTCTTAACTTTGTGCTCTACATGCACTTCCACAGATATTAATTTGGGAGCTTTCGATGCCAGGTACCATTTTTGCATTAGTATGATTGTGTGGCAAGTACAACCATACCCTATGTCCAGGGAATCGAGAAAAAAATTTCAACGAAAAACTCCTAGACCAGATTGGGAATCGAACCTAGCCACCTCCAGCATGGAGTTGCTTTGTAGCTGCGCCTTTACCGACTGAGCTAAGGGAGCACCCTTCCCCACCCCCCTGCAAAATGACGGATAGAAACCGCAAATCAAGCTTTGGTTTCTCATTTTGCAAACGAAAACAAATATCGCCCTATATATGTCATTGTTCATTCAAGTTTCTGGAAACATAAACATTGAAGAAAAATAGTGAAGCACTCGAGGTTTCCGAGTACAAAATGATGCACGTGCGTTGCGTGCATATTGTTTGAAGGACCTCGTCATTGACAGTTCGTAGACAACTCACACACTTTTCAATTTAGTTCACCACCAGACACTTTTCATTTGGTGAAGTCATCGCTCCATTCCAAGTTGTAGTAGTAGTTGTAGTAACTTGGTTATGACTTAGCAAGTCATATTTATGTAATCTCAATCGAATGGCAACAAGTGTGCTACTAGGGATCGTCGCATTTTCATGCTATTGGAAAAGCACCTTTTGAACGAATATTGTCAAATTTGCCACCTCCTTCTTGGATTGACCAATCAAAGCCAGCGTCTTTAAAGACGGCATATAGCATAACTGCCCAAATTCTATATCTACACCCAAAAGTAGAAAAGGTGGCAAAAAATGCAATTGCAGTTTTTGCAATCATATCTTGAGAAATCCGCATGATTCAGAAAAGGCAATTTTGCCCATCATGATCCACAAAGCGTTTTTTGCAAGAGTGTGCAAGAGGCTGGCAGCACACAGATTCCTCGAAACTAATTTATCGATGTGTACTTAGTGCCTCGACAGTCGAAGCAACCGTTGGGTCTTTGTTCAACCGTCAACAACTTTCAAATATGGGTGAGACAATACCACAGAATGCCGCAACGCTATTGGCCACTGTTGGTATTCCGCTGTCTAGTGTTCTATTTTTATTTTCACTCGTCATCACACTCCGATCTTCCTCTCTTCAACCTGCCCTTCTTTATGAAATAAACGAAGCCATGCTAGTGTGTGTGTGTGTGTGTGTGTGTGTGTGTGTGTGTGTGTGTGTGTGTGAGTGTGAGAGAGAGAGAGAGATAGAGCGAGAGAGAGAGAGAGAGAGAGAGAGAGAGAGAGAGAGAGAGAGAGAGAGAGAGAGAGAGAGAGAGAGAGAGAGAGAGAGAGAGAGAGAGACTTGCTTCATCGCTGTATGGCGGAGTGCCTCGACAATCAAAGCAACTCTTAGGCTTTTATTCCATGCATTTCATCTTGTTAAAGTGTCTGAATAGATACAGTTTAGAGCCAAGAAGACGCAGGCGGCCCGGTTCAAAACATGGTCGCTTATCGCAATTGTTTTTTTTTTTGTGAGCCACTTCTCCGGACTCCAATCTTATACTCAACACTGATACACTGCAAAACCTCACTCACACATTGAATTTTTCAAAGCGAATAGATGTGTTGTTTTTTTGACCACGACAAATGTTGCCTTTTTTCTCCAAGTTACGATCCATTCCGAGTAATCAAACAAAATCATGCAAAATTGCATTACAATCTTGCTGTTTTATTTTGGGTGTGGTCTGAAAGAATATGATTTTACATAATTTTAATCTTAAGCTCTCCTTAGTGATCAAAAATATAGTCATGCATCAACTTAACATAGGTTGTAAAATGCACAACTCATTTTTGAAAAGCATTCGTTTCTTAAAAATGTCTGATGCATTTTGTGTTTCCAGCTGACAGTTCATAGAGCATTAAGCTATCTTCTTCAGCAAAACTGGTTTTTTTTTTTTAAAAAAAGACCGTGCAATATCGTAGTTGCTACTCCTTTACTGATCAGAACTAGTGTAATTGCACAGAGAACCACATAGATGGAGCTTGAGAGTAGCTTTACATCTTCAATGTACAAGTTCACTAATTCTATTTATAGATCAGTACCGGCGCCGGCCACGTCCTCACGGTCTTTTGGCGAGGGGGGAAGAAGGATGATTAGTTTGACAATCGTTGTTATTAAAGACCGTGAACACCACTGCATCTCTACAATTGCCAAGGGAAGGATGTGTTAGTGAGGCAGGATTTTATTTTTAGATCATGGATGCACTGTGGTAAGTGAAGCGATCAATGAAAGAGAGCGCAGTAGTCTGCTTTTTTTTAAATCTAGTGGTGATAGAAAGAGGCAAGTGACAAATGGCAAGGAAAGGGACGGGCCTGGGATTGAACTCCCGACCATCTGCTCAGTAAGCAGAACGGGCAACCACTGAGCTACCCAGCCGCGTCATCTTGTTCAGCAATACTGGATTTGCAGAAACACAGTTCCAATCCGTTCATGAGATCTTTGGACCGATTAGATGACTAAAAATCGACTCAAACCATTTTAAAAAGGTGTTAGTATGGTTCCTTCCATATGACAAAAATATTCGACTTTTTCCAGCATATTTCCTAATGATTTTTTAATTCCCACATTTTTTCCCGAATTGTGGACATAAAATCTAATTTAGTGTATACAGGTATACCTCGATAGTACATACATCAACTTTCTCACTTCAAATCAAAATTACATAAAAACTACTGGTTGTGTCCTAGAGGGTTTGAGCTGTTTAGTGGAATACCTGTAACTAGAAATTAGAAGAAAAATTAATATCTTCCATTTAATTCTAACTACCTTTGCTTAGTCTTCGACAGATATCGTATTTGTCTACAATGCGGACTTCTTCAGTGTCTCGTACTAAGTCGAGTTATTAGTACGAGACACTGAAGAAGTCTGCACATTGTAGACGAAATACGCGTATCTGTCAAAGATAAGCAAAGGTAGTTGGAATTAAATGGAAGATACTAATTTTTTCTTCTAATTTCTAGTTACTGGTTGTACCTGAAATCTAATATAATCTAAAGAAAGAACAACCTACCACCCTTTCTTTTGGTTGTATTAGATTTGAGATATAATCAGTAGTTTTTATGCAATTTCGATTTGAAGTGAGAAAGTTGATGTACGTTCTATCGAGGTATACCTATACTACGAAATCGAAGATGGGACTATTGAATTCATTAATTTTAATCTGCAACGAAACTGATTCGTTATCATTATTTTCTTCTGTGTAGTGACTCGTGTGAACTTACTGAAGATAAAGGAGCACCTTGCGGCATTGGTTTGATTTTTATTTCGGTAAAAATCAAAGTTTCCTGCCCACATCATCAGTAACACCAAAATGTACACGTGCATGAGCATGAGCATGATTGACCGCCCAGGGTTGCTTCTCCTTTATTGCCAGATCAGCTGTTATTACACAGAGAACCGACAGATGATGCTTGGGACTAACATTCATCTTCTATGTGTAAAAACTGGTGACCTTTTATGAAGCAATACCGGCGCCGGCCCCGTCCGAATGCAGGTCAAGTAAGGCAAGGGTAGGAATAAGTTGACGTGATACTCGCTTGATGGAAGTCGAGAACACCTCTGCTTCCACGAGAAATCACTGGGATTTTGGATAACAGGATTGGGTAGCAACAGGGTTCGTTTTGGTTATCGATAAGCTGTTAGGTGAAAAAAAAAATTAAAATTAGTACCGATTTCTGATTTGAACCGATTTAAACCAACAGTAAGGATGCTATTGTGGCTACTCACAAAGTGTGATTGTAGTTTTTCATTGGGAAAACATGGCAATTCATCTCAACGCCTGACAGCCAACTTGGACCGATCATCACCAACTGTACGGATGCCACTGGAGTCACTTACAAAATGGGTCAGTGGTTTATTTGTTCCAAGGTAGGGTGGACCGACGAGCATTGCAAACAAATAATCTGGATCACAATTAATTTTCTACCTCTCTAACCTACCCAACCACACCCGGCGAACCACGACTTCTCATACTCACTCGATCTCGCGCAACGAACAATAGGCAACCGAAACAATAGAAAAATCGCTACGCCCGATAACAAAATATTGCGGAGCAAAGTATCGACACAACCGATTCAACTAATTAAACTGATGGTCGACGCAAAACTAATGAAAATGAATTTTATTATATATATATATATATATATATATATATATATATATATATATATATATATATATATATATATATATATATATATATATATATATATATATATATTATTATATATACTATATATATATATATATATATATATATATATATATATATATGATACAATGAGTAACAATAACCTGTCTTGCTCCACGACCTTGAGAGCACTTAATACCTCATGAGTCGCACCCAACTACGCATGTGTCCGTCCAGTTGCTGATACATTATTTTATCTTCATGCCTAACTGAAGTATTGTTACGAGAAGCAGGTTTATTTTTCTTTTTCTACTCTCAGTCGATCGATCACTCGCATCACCGAACAAAAGATAACCGAAACAATAGGAACGCTCTTAGCCCGAAAACAAAACGGTGCGCAAAAATCGACACCCTATGCAGCCGCAATATCGCAACCAAATATCCACATATACGGCGAATATGGTAAACTAAAAGTATCAACGGATCGATCACCAGACCTAACGCATCATTACATCTCACTTTTTCCTTCGTTTTTTCACTTTAATTGAAAACTAATAAGCGACGAATGAAGGGTTTGTTCCTTAGCAAAATGCCAATCGATTCTCAATTCTTTAAATTATCTTAATTCCAGTTTACCAAATCCTATTGGATAAATACAAATTCCGTTTCATGATGGTAGACAAGTACTCGTTTCATTACGGAAATAATTAAAGACTGTATTCGATGAAGTTTCACTTATGGGGACACATTTAATCCGATGTTTTCAACCTTTACCTAATTAGTTGTAGATTTCAAAACCTAAGTAACAAAATCTTATAAGGTGAAATGTAATTGTGTTGATGAAATGACCAATTTATCAAATGTGAACATCATTTAGGTGTTACAAAGTAGTTTAATTTTGTTTTATGAAATTTAGGCGCTGTGTATAGCAAATATGGAACAGCAAACGTCTTAAGAAATGTATCGACAATAAGCTATCCACGTACATTTGCGTTGTACGCGTAAATTTGTAGTGGTTTTAAAGTGTTCATCATAGCACAAAGGGTGAAGCTTTGCGACAACTGGCGAAGCGCTTTGGAATTCACCACGTGAGTGTAAAACCCATTAATACCCAGTTTGAGGACCACTGTTCTTTGGATGAACTGTCAGAAAGAGGCAACTTGATCAGAACGTGATAGCTCTAATTTGGAAGAACAAATCAATGTCGATATGTGATTTGACCAATAAAGCGAAAACCAACGTCGGCATGATTCAACGTATCAAGAAACGGAACAACCTGAATACCTTCACGATGCAGAAAATTGCCAAACAAAGTGCAGAACAGAAGCAGCGCGCAGCAACATGGGCCGGAAATTGTATTCGCGAGTTTTGCAGCAACCGGATGCATGTATTTTGATGGACTACGAGACCTATGTCAAAGAGGACTCCACAACTATTCCAGTTCCACAATATCACACAGCCGTTGTAGGGAAGGATGTAAGCGATGCAGACAGATCGATTCAAGTGGTCGAAAAGTGATGGTATGGCAAGCAATATATTCCTGCGGTATG
Organism: Aedes japonicus; assembly: GCA_034211315.2. NCBI lineage: Eukaryota > Metazoa > Arthropoda > Insecta > Diptera > Culicidae > Aedes > Aedes japonicus. Next base: position 291,066 of record JASCZW010000331.1, on the reverse strand, counting down.
AAGTCTTCCATTTTGACGTACACTGTTCTACTTACAATTATCAGTTTCTTGCTGTATTAATTCCTGTACTGCGGGTGGATCGTGTAAGTAATAATAACCTACAATGACTCAATTCCGTATTCGTACACCATCAATGGATTTAAATAAAACTTTCTCACAAATACATCTAATGTTACATTTTCAAGATGATGTGTGCATGTTGTAGTGTGATCACCATCTGTCATCGGTACGGTGCTACGAACAATGAAAAACATTCCTTGGTTAGGTACGGATCAACTTAACCTGAACACGTTGAAATATAGCTCAAAACCGTAATCGTACTCTTGCGTGTGAGCTAAGTGTGATTTGTTATTACGATTTGTTTGTATATTTTTGTGATTTTCTTGAGTAAGTCTAATAAGTAAGTATAGAAAATTACTGATTTACAACAGAGCATTCATGTATTTTGTAGGCAGTTAGCTGAAATCCTTTTCGATGGGGAGAAAAGGAAAACACACTGCAATTGTGGAACGAGAGCTTATCGTGAAACACTATAAAGAGGGAAAATCCCTCCGGGACATCGCAAACATGGTGAAAAGACCCAAATCAACAATCCAATATATCATCAAACGATTTGTTGAAGAAAACAGGATCGTTGATGCTCCTAAAAACTTGAACCGAAAAAAGTTGACATCACAGGATGAACGATTTGTGATGAGAAAAATAAGAGAAAACCCAAAAACTACAGCAGTTGACATCACGAAAGAGTTGAATCAGCGAAATGAAGTGAAGGTTTGTCCAGAAACTGTCCGAAATGTACTGAGGAAGAACAACTTCAACGCCCGAGTACCGAGAAAAAGCCGTTCATCAGCCAGAAGAATAAGAAAGTCCGATTCGATTTTGCTAAACAGCACGAAAATACTCCAACGTGCTACTGGGCAGATGTTATTTTTGTAGATGAGTCCAAATTTAACATCTTTGGCTCAGATGGTCGTCGGTTTGTTTGGAGGAAACCAAATGATGAATTGAACGTGAAAAATCTGAAAGCCACGGTTAAGCATGGTGGGGGTGGAGTGATGGTATGGGGATGTATGTCTGCTAAAGGTGTTGGAAACTTGGTTTTCATTGATGGCATAATGGACCAAAATGCATATTTGAAAATACTAAAGGAAAATTTGAAGCAGAGTGCCGCTAACATGGGTTTGGATCAAGGCTTTAAGTTTTACCAAGACAATGATCCAAAGCACAAGGCACATAAAGTACGGTCTTGGTTACTTTACAATTGCCAAAAAGTTATTGACACCCCACCACAATCTCCTGACATCAATCCCATTGAAAACCTATGGGAATACTTGGACAAAAAAGTGAGAAATCATCAGATTTCTAACAAAAACTTACTTAAAACTTACTTGATGGAAGAATGGGAAAAAATTCCCCCTGAATACACTAAAAAACTTGTGGAAAGTATTCCAAAACGTCTTAAAGCTGTTATACAGAGCAAGGGTTACCATACCAAATATTAAATTCTGATATTCATTCTTATCTTTAATATTAGAGTAGTAAATAAATATGCTGTACGAATATGGATTTGAGTGTATTTTTGAGTTGAATTTATGTTTTAATCATTTTCAGATAAATAAAAACCGTTAATCAAAAAACAGATATCATGTTTCATTACTCACACTTGACACTATCAGAAACCTAAACAATATACCCAAAAAGCTTTTTTTTACTTTTAAAAACAAAGTAAAAGAATTCTGCATGATGATGTACGAATACGGATTTGAGTCACTGTATATGTAATACAAATTATATAAATAAACTATTCTCCTACGCAAAATAGTATACTTACAATGATTGTTTGAGAGAATTCAATTTTTATTTCCTCTAATCTCGCTAATTTAGAGCAACTTTTAAACTTTCACTTGCGAACAACTCCTCCCAACTATAATTCGCTTAACAATGGTATGGTTGATACAGTTGTTTTGTTTTGCTCGCTGACTTTTACGCAACCAACTACCGGTTGCCACCGCATATGCGCTGTGGTAACTTGGTATATCACCGGCAAACGGTTACTCGTCGTCACAACATGATTTCTTCTTCAATCGGTCGGAAATTTTACCGCGCTCCAATTCAATTGTCAAACATTATTCTCAAACAATAGTAAACTATTGAAAATAACGCAAATATAAGGTGATGTCTTATAATGTCATTTCGCAGAGTAAATTTACCAAATTTCCTACCACAGATTTCAAATCGAAGCAAGGAACGTCTTGCTTCATCTTCTTCTTCTTTGTATTAGAGAGAGACTTTAACCAATCATGTTACTCTTCTCTCCATGTACGTCTCGCATGTAACTGAGAACGGCAAACGCACACTTAGGAAAATTTTGCCTCAGTCGTTTGGCAGCATTGAAGCTGTGCGAAAGGAGCGCAGGGAGCTGGTCGCAGGGAGCTGGTCGCTGGGAGCAGGTCGCAGGGAGCTGCTTCAAGGCTACACCAAACAGCAGCGTTGTCGAAGTCGCGGCGAAACAATCGGCACGATGAGGTAATATGACGGCATGCACAAAACCGACGCGATTGTGCGCCCTCATAATCTGCCATTTTGCTTCATCGTGACGATCGCTGTTTGGGAGAGCCTTGCTACTTACCACCACCAGCTGCTACGTGACCATCAGCTGCCTCTGCACCAGCTCCGCTGCCGTACAAATGAAGGCTCCACCAAACTGCGGCAATTTTTTGCGCACCGCGGCAGCACGTCGCGGTGGAAAAATCGCGCGCTGTGAGATGCGTTTTTTAATCGCGTTGGCTTGTGCGCTCCCATAAGCCGCCATGTAATCTCACAGCGGCGATTTTTCCACCGCGGTGGCAAAAAATTGCTGCAGTTTGGTGGAGCCTTCATTTGTACGGCAGCGCCCAAGGAACATTGCTGGTTTTATTATGGTTTTATAGCATTCTTGAAGCCAAATTCATGCTCTTCAGAACCCTTATAAAACCAAAATTGTTACTTGGGCGGAGCTGGTGCAGAGGCAGCTGGTGGTCACGTAGCAGCTGGTGGTGGTAAGTAGCAAGGCTCTCCCAAACAGCGATCGTCGCGATGAGGCAAAATGGCGGATTATGAGGGCGCACAATCGCGTCGGTTTTGTGCAAGCCGCCATCTTACCTCATCGTGCCGATTGTTTCGCCGCGACTTCGACAACGCTGCTGTTTGGGGGAAAGCGTCCTTGGAGACGAGCAGCAGTAAGCAGTAGGTGGAAATAATCTGTCCTTTTGAACACAATAAATTCAAATAAAAGAGCTGTTTATTCAAGAATGAACTAATCTTAAATTAAGTTCGGTGCCGTCGGTAAAAATTTCACCCAGCTGGTTGGCGCTATCCATTAATTGATAATCTGTCCTTTTGAGGACAACCAATTGAATCAAAAGAGTTGTTTATAAAAGAATTAAACTTTTATTTCGTTTGGTTTGTGCGCCTAATATGGTGCCAATTCGTTCGCCGCAACTGCAAAAACGCCTGCATGGAGGGCAAACTGTCGGGAAAATTTTGGCTGGTTGGCGCAACCCGCGATGAATCAATAAATCAATAAATGCTACCAGATACAAATCCATCTTTGCTACTGTCAATTTAATATTCTCAGCTTGAGAGTTTGTTTGATTGGGATTTACGTTTCAAATTGTCAATTGGCAGCCAGTGGTATTAGCAAAACTTGTTTTCCCTTCGTCGCATACCTTAAACCACATAAATTCCTTATCACGGACACAATTTTCGATGTTGAACATGATATTCCGAACCAAAATTCTTCTGTTGTGTTAACGATTCGCGTTGGATAGAGTCCTACCTCTAGGAAGAAAAACGTTTTGAGAAACATAGTGAAATTGAGAATGCCTAACCGATTTGATCCAGAACGCTTGCGCAGATTCAGAAAGCGCATGAAGAGCGAACATACGGGAAATCCTCCGAAACGACCATGCACCGATGCCGAGCGAGCTCGTAGCTATCGGGCGAAATTGAAAGCAGCAAGAGGTAATGCGTTGCCAACAACTAGTTGGGACGCTGGAGAAGGTTCGAGGTAGGAAATTGGTATCTTTTAAATTAAAATCAACTTGACAAATTGCATGTCATCATTGGGCTCCCTGTCTTAATAATTTTCAACATATTATTGATTGTAATCTGGTGATGACATGCGCAGCATGCTTTTACTGCATATGAACCTTCACATGATATCGATACAACTAATGCGCTGAATATGACAAGAAAACCATAGACCATATTTTTGGTACGCATTTCACGTTATATTCCCAACTATGGCCTAATGTATTCATCACATAGTAAAATGTAGAATATAAAAGTTTTCAATGGAAAAGTAAGAGTGAGCGGTTGTGTATTTTTCGAAGGGCTTATTCATACCAACACCTATATAACTAAATGAATATAGTGGGAATTTTTATGTTTTCAAATGGAATGGCCGATTGATCATATGAGAAAGTCATTTAGTTTTTATAAAGAAGCTTTATATTTCGTATAGTATACCGATTATAGCTGAATGCCCAATGCGATGCATGCATAAATAAATGCCGAACAATGAAATAAATTAACTTTACTAAATATCGTTCGAACAAGTATCCTTAATGATATCCATATCCATCGAAAGTTTTTGACTCAATAATGTTTGTTGGTGACTTTTCATGGTCCAGTACAGCAAACGCCTTGTTAAGCATGTCTTAGCAAAGGTATAACTAGTTGAATATCGTTTCTAGCTAAATTATTGTGTGAGTTATAGTTAAAACTGTAATCGTGCGCTACATAATCGACTGAGTCAAAGGACATGTACTCTATAAACTTGTATATAACCTTATAACAACTGCAAGATAATTTTTGTTATTTTCTGTTTGATAAAGGGTGTCCACGATGAAATTGCCACACTATGAAATTGCTCTAACTTTTCAACCGTTGGGTAGAATTTAATGAAAATTTGGGTGGATTTAGTTCATAGTGCATTATTCACATCCTGCAAGTTTTAAAGTCCTGTGATCAAAACTCGCGGAAATGGAGTCGAAAGAACAGCTCGTGCGTGATAAAATCTTGCGCATTCATCACGAGAACAAGGATCTCTCGCATCGTTCCATCGCTAAAACGTTGGGAATCGCGAATTCCACGGTGTCACGAGTGATTAAGCGGTTCGAGGAGCGGTTGACCACCGATCGGAAGCCCAGAAGTGAAGGAAAAAGTATTCCGTACAACACCAAAAATCACAACCGCGTAGTTGGGGCCTTCAACGTGAAATTCGAACGCCTCCGTTCGGGATGTGGCTAAGAAGCTGCACCTAAGCCGAAGTTTTGTCCAGAAGGCCAAAACTAAGGCTGGGCTTCGAACGTTCAAGGTACAAAAGGCCCCTAATCGCGACGAGAAACAGAACAAGTCCGCCAAAGCCCGTGCCAGGAAGTTGTACCTCAACATGCTGACGAAAATTGAATGCTGCATCATGGACGACGAAACATATGTGAAGGCCGACTTCAAACAGATCCCCGGCAACCTGTTTTTCACGGCCAAGGATAAGTTCAGCGTTCCGGAGCATGTCCGCACTCAGAAGATGTCCAAATTTGCGAAGAAATTCCTGGTTTGGCAAGCCATCTGCACGTGCGGGTAGCGGAGTACACCTCTCGTGACCCAGGACACGATGAACGGAAAGGTGTACATAAAAGAGTACCTCCAGAAGCGGCTGCTTCCTCTCCTGAAGGCCCACAACGTCCCAACAATCTTCTGGCCGGATTTGGCCTCATGCCACTACTCCAAGGACGTGCTGAAGTGGTATGCGGACAATAAGGTCAATTTCGTGCCGAAAATGTTCAACCCTCCCAACACTCCGGAGCTCCGCCCCATCGAGAAGTACTGGGCGATTATGGAGCAGCACCTTCTTAAACGACCTAAGGTAGTGAAGACAGTCGAGGAACTGAAGAAAGTATGGGTTTACATGCAAAAAACGGTTGATTCACAGGTTGTGCAGAATCTTATGGCTGGGGTTAAGGCCAAGGTGCGGGCATTTGCGTATGGACTGTAAATAAAATACGAGTAAAATGGTAAAATGAAGTTTAATAGTTATTTCTCAATCCCTGAAAATTTGATGGCAATCGGAAGAAAACTCGAATTTTGCGAATCAGTTTTGTATGTGGCAATTTCATCGTGGACACCCTTTAAAACTTTCTGAACTTTGAACATTTTTAGAGACACTTACACATCTGAAAATGTTGCAATTGATTATAGTGTTTTCATAGCAATCAATAAACCTGTCGGATATCTTCTGATAACGAATTTTATCGTAATTTGAATTCTAGAGTATTTCAATATTTATTATTACCCTTGAAATCCAGAATTTCTAATATTGCATAAATTGCAAATTTTTGATTCTTTGAAGTTGAATTATGCAAAGGCATACTACAGCTCAGATTGTATACAAATGATCCGAATGGTATGGCATAATGTGAATGGTAGAGACAAGCATCAGTCAAAATATGTTTGTATGTACGTATTATAGAATTTCCTCCGCAGCTCGTCGTTACTGAAATCCCTCAAACGATGCAAACATTGTTGATGGTTCCGGCGATGGTGAGAATTCCGAGATGCTGGCCATTCAGGTACAGTATGACATACGAATAAACATTAAGTAATGTCAAGCGGTTATGATTATAAGAATGACTAAAACTATCATTGATTTAATAATTTTATTTTCCTAAAAGATCCTCAACTATCTTCTAGTCCTTAAATATAGTCCATCGTAAAACGTGCAACCACAGAGAACAGACATCCAAACTAGAATATATTTCTCAAAAAACTTGTGTAAGGATTCAAATTAAAATACGTTCAAACACTATTGCCATCTCTCACTGTAGCCACTATCGATTCTTTAATCGAACATGGGTAAGATTCGTTGACCGTGCGGTGAAAGAACTTAACTGCCAAAAAAATTTAGTTGATGAATAAGATTTCGTTGGTCAATGGGTGGCGATGCCAGTGCCGCCACGCTATGCCGCCAGTTCATTACGATTATGAAATGGCCGTTAAATTTCTTACACAGTTTTTGAATTTGACTTGGATGTCTGTTCTCTGTGGTGCAACCGTGACCGTGTCATCATTTAAACCAAAAGGCCCTTTTCAGGGCCACCAAATAATATCTCAAGAGCGTACAATAGAATTTTCTTACATACTGGCTTCAAAACGCTAGTCTAAGGCCCCATAAGAGCCACACACGTCATATTATGACAAACTGCTTCTATCGGTAAGGGTAAGCGACCGGCGCGAATAATTGAAACCTTTTTAACGCTAATAATAGCCACACAGAATTTCCCTGACATTATAATGCATCACTTGGTTTAACGTAGTCTACGTCGACCGGTCGTGTCTTGTACACAACCCCACTGATTTTTTACACTACCGGAAAAATCAATGCGGAAATCGATCGATCTGAGTGTCTGAAGAAGAGGGTGCCTCTTCTGTATCAGAAACATAGTACCCCTTCACTGTTTTGGCCGGAATTAGCGTATTTGCATAACGCCAAAACAACCTTCGATTGGTTCACGAGATAGGGAATAGATTTCGTTGAGAAAGACATCAATCCACTTAATTGCCCTCAGTTTTGGTTCATCAAACACTTTTGGGCGATATGGAGAAGATTTTCGAAAAGACTGGTAAAGCAGATGAAAATGTATGTATGTATGTATGTATGTAAGGTAGCCACCATCCCTTCTACGACCTTGTCATGTATGCAGCTCCACTTAATAGCAAGATCAAATTGAGTTACCGGGTTGCATTCACAGTAACGCTGTATGAAGGGCCAAAAACGGTTGGGCGGACCCGTAAGCAGAGACACTTACGCGAAACCCGCGGGAACATAAGATTCTCCTTCCAACAATACGATCCAACAAATCGCATAACCCAATTCGCAATACTCATTAAGCTTTCTACGGGATGGCTTGTTAAGAAGGGCGCGTCACTCACGCTGAAACTGTTGGAGTGAATCTGCAACATCACAACCGAATCGGTAGGATAAGAAAATGATACTGTTTATTCCTCCTAGACGCCGGTTGTCATACCACTCCATTGTCCAATTCCAGTTTGAATGATACCCTGATGCTCCCTCCCTGCCCAATATATATTCAATGTCATGTAGTAAGATATGAAATATAGTGAATATTAAACTGATAAAAAATATAGTGAATGATTATAATAATGATATTTAATATAGTAAGTAAATGTAAGAATGATAGTAACAATTCCATTTGTAAACCTGAAAGTTAAGACAATATAGTAGCTATTTATGAGAAAAAAAATTGATTCAAACATATTTTACAATACTTGGAATATCCATGGATGATCTGAAATTATATTGCATATGAAGAATAGTAAACAAAAAATTTCGAAGTGCTGTTCCGTTTCTTTGAATCAAAAAAACTTTTTGTAGTGAGTCTCACAGTAACTATAGCAATTTTTATCAATTGAATTCAAATACAATAATATCATAACATAAAATAAAAATCTGACGTTAAAATGTAAAATAAAAATACGAGCAAACCAGTAAACTATAGTAGAATATATATCCGTAACTTAGCTGGTCATCGAAAGACTTCCGCTGTTGCAGCTTCGATAAAATTAATATCTATTAAGAATTTGTTTTCACAGTTATAGTCAAATAACATAATAAGCGTAAGTATAATATATTTCTGTTATCCACTGGTTTGTAACTGAAAAAAAATTAGATATGTTTTAATTTTCGAATAGTCTTGGAAAAGCTGAAAACAGCAAACAATTAGAAGAAATACATTTTATATAAGCATGAATAATGCCAAAAACGTAGATTAGTAAAACCAGCAACAAAAAAGTCCGATAACCTCTTATTGGTCTGGATCTATAAATGGTAATGGGAAACAGGAAAGCAATGATTATACGGCATAGAATATAGATAAATAGCGAAGGGATGTTATACTATAAAATGATAATACCAATTGTAATTGTATTCACATATCTACATATTGTGATCCTGCTGCAATTGTAGACGGGCCCGCTCATGCATTACTAACCTTAGATAAATTATCCTAACCACCGAAAAAACAAAACATATATTAAATTATCTAAAAATACTTAGGCGTTCCTTGGATGACCTGAAATTACAAAGAATAGTATATCTACCATATCGCTGTGCAGCTGCTATAGTGGACAAAAATAATTGATGTGATATAACCACAATGGAACTGACTCTTAGCTTCGGGTCCTGGAATCCCTACTGAGCCCTTGCGGCACGTCAAGCCGGCCAGTTCAGCGCAAGGGACTGGTAAAGCAGATGAAAATATGCAAGAATTAAAAAAGAATTGAGTTATAGCATCTAATGTTATGAAACTTGATGAAAAGATGATAACCACTGAATATTAGACAGCGTCAAGGGGCAAGTTCCATGTAATGAGTTTAACAAATCCAGATTTGTTGAAAAGTTTCGGATTCTAAAGTTTGCCAAGTCTTGTTAGTAAGTTGCATCATCTGGCCTAACCTCGAAATTTCCGTTAATTTTTGTTGCCAATTCCATGTCTACCATACTTACTGGGACAAACATTTTTTCTTTGCTCAATGTAGTATGAGTCAACATTTATTCACTGAGAAAGCTAATACTACCATGTCTATACTGTGTGACAATCACGAAAATCCTATTTGCCGAGGGAAAACGAGCAAAATTCCAAGCCCAAAACTTCTTGGATGGACACTTCGTTCCGATGTTATTAGAATTCTACTCACTTTATAGTAATAATCGAATGAGCGTGTGGGAAACTGTAATGCTGATGGGTCACGTGGTTACGTCATCTTGCGGGATAAATCCAGTTCCATCGTTTTTGTGAAGTAATTCCAAATTTGAAATGAACAGTCATGCTATGCAGGCAATTTGAGAAATTATCATCGTTTATTTTATTTATGAAATTTTCTCAAAACTCCGTATACAATAATTTTGAATAATGGTATAAGTGGTATCATAGTACCATTTTATGTGAATACTACAATCAAAACTAGGATGTATTGCAATAAATGCAAGAAGTCATTTCTACCGATCCATTTATTATTACATCGCAAAAATGACCGCCGACAATTTGCCTAAAGAGATCCAAGAGCTGGAAATATTTCAGCCACATATGAATACATTATCTCGGTCGTTAGGCAAGCACAAAGCGGATAAGAAATAAACTGTCCATCCATTTTGTACGAGTCCGTCGTTTCGGTTGGTTGTGCGTGATTGTTTTTCATCCAGTGAAAAGAGCAAATTTTCTCTGAACTGAATTACACAAGGTGAGATTTTATTTTTATTTCGTTTAGGTTTAATGCCTAGTCAAAGTAACGTTTGACCTACATCACAAGTAAAATTCAGGCACTGAATCACTCTCCGATTTCGTGCCTGTATTTACAACGTATGAATTGAATCAGAGTTTGAATAAAGTTAGACTGGATCATTTGCTGATATTGGCAAGAGGCCACTCGGCTATTCGCTCATACAGGAATCACGACTATAGCACAGAGGAATAACAATTTACCAAGTGCTTATTGTTTTGACAGAAATTTAAAATTTGATAAAAACGTGTAGGTTTAGTTTAATCAATGCTTATTACTTCTTTTATAAAGCAGAAACGCAAGTAATGATCATGGAAAACGAGGCTATTTTGAGAAATGAACATAACTACAAAATTGACCTACAATTACAAGACTTGAAACAAACTGGAATCAAGTTCAGCTGCCCTTTTGCAAACATTCCTATGTTTGATGATATCGATGCATTAAATGTTGATCCCGTGCATGAACTAGGAAAGTGAATATGTCCGTACACCACTACATTAGTACTATCAAAACTCATATCCGGAAACTAGCAACCTAGCAAAAAAATCTTTCTGACTACAGAAGATATAAAATTAAGGATATACTTGAAGATGTTATCAATGAAAAACTGCAGATTGAAAATGTCATCATGTTAGATCTTTGCTTTTGTTGAGTTATTACCACTTATGAAAAGTTATTTAGTTCCACAAAACGATAGAACACGGCATTATTTCAACACAATAAGAAACATTAGAGAATATACTACTGCATCACCTTATTCAGAAGTAGACATTACAAACTTCAAAATATTATTAAATGAGCATCATAATCAATGAATGCTTCTCATTCCAGTTCTAGCGCTAAACGCGACCGGACGTGTTTTTTCCTTTTAACTGGAAAAATCAAATTGATCGTCCTAAATAGGACGGATTTTCAATGATTCACGTTTAATCGATCGTTTTTGGACCTGTCGTATGGTCGTGTTCACATCTTTACTAATATTGTGTGAAAATTCATTAGCCAGCATCGTCATACGTTCAACAGTTCACAGATAAAAAGGAACATTGAGTTTTCGGCGTTATTAAATGCACATCAAGGGAATGCTAGATTTAGCAGAAAATAATGGGATATTTCATGTAAAATTAAGCCAGATAATGCCTGAACGTAGGCTGTAGTATGAACGAAGTCAAACATGGTTGTATGGCGCATGAGAGATTGCAAACAATTTCGTTGTTTACGTCTCCTTTAGCTTGGAATTAAACGAAGGGGACATTTTACGTGCTTGTTAAAATTTATTATTTTTTTCTGTGTTGTTAACAGATAATTGAAATAAACGTTTCTTTAGAGGTGAATAAACTTTAAAAAATGTAAAGCCTCTCTAATAAAAAAAAAATTCACATTAGTTTTGATACCGTTCTTAGCACTTAACGTTGCGTCTTACCGAAAAATTGTTGCCAACTAGATCACACTTGTGGTTGAAACAACTGGCTGGCTACACGTTCTTCACCACTGGCTTGGTTGACCGACTACATAACCAATGGTTGCCTAGCTAAAGGCGATAGAGCCCTCCCGCGTGCCTGTCAGCGCCAGCTACCAGTCAAAATTGGCTCATGGCCGCTCCGGACACCTTCGTAGCTGCTGAACAAATGAAGCCATTAGTGTAAGTGTACCCCTTATAAATCAATAATTGCTGAACATGACACCTGCTTTACTTACATTTGATGTCTGTGATAAGAAAAGTAATGTTCATTTAATAAATTTACTCTGCAAAGCGTAATTAAAAGACATCACCTTATATTTGCGTTAGTTTCAATAGTTTAATATTAACAAGTAAGAGTTTTAAATATTGGAATTGAAGTGAACAAATATGTCTGAGCGATCGGTTTAAATCTTTCGACAATCTTTGGACAACCGGCTGGGATACTAACCTCCATGGAAATAAACCTTTTTTTTTTTTTTTTTTGATTTTATTCAATGTAGTCCCTTCTAAGCTCGATACACTTTTTCCAGTGATTTTACAACTTCTTAATCCCGTCCATAAAGAAATTTGCCGGAAGATCTACAAAATACTCCTCCGCGGCGTCGATGATTTCCTCGCATGAGCTGAATTTTTTATTTTTGGGCCATCTTTTGAGGTTTGAGAACAGATAACACTCCGAGGGAGCCAAATTGAATGGATGCTTAAGTAATTGGAGCCGTAAGTCTTTGATTTTAGCCATGGATGTGATGCTCTTGTGCGTCGCGCATTGTTTCACAAAAATACAATTGTTTTTCTCTTCATGTTAGGCCGCTTTGCGGCGATTTCGGCTTTTAATCGCTCCAATAATGCACAGTAATACTCAGTAGCGCAACCAAAAATTGGTTGTGGAGGCGGGGAGGGGGCCGTTGTGAGCTTGAAGGTAACATGTTTTGGAAAAATAGTGGCATCAACATTTGAGTTTTATAATCCAAGTTTATTTAATATTTCAAACATACAACGATATAATTTTTAAGCTTAAGACAACGATTCAAATTTTCAACCTTCTTGGTTTGTTCGACAGTTCTACCAAAACTTCCTCTTCGGTGACAGCAACATTTTCGTGGATATACATAAGCGCGATACCGTTCAATCGTACTTCTCCTGTACTATTTCTCAAATATGTCTTCAAATTCTTCAAAGACGAAAATGATCTTTCAGCACAGCAAGTCGTAACAGGGATGTCGCCATTATTGTTAACAGTGTATGTATGGTTGGAAGCAAATCAACGTTGCATACATTTAGGGCTTTAGCAGCATTCCGTGGTTTTTTCTCCGTGAGTACCGAAAACCAAAGAATTGCTTCTCCAAGAATTCCTGTGCTCTGAAGGTCGTAAACTTCGGCTAAATGCTGAGCAGATCCAGAGATTTTCGATGGATCAGATGCTGCATCCACTAACTGCTGAAAAGGTGCCAACATGTCAACATGTTTGACAATTTTCTCCTCCAAAGCTTGCAAAGTATTATCCAGGAAAAGTAAGAAGATTTCGTTTTTATAGAACTCTTCCGGAGTCTCCAATTTTTTGTTCTCTTGCTGACGTCCAGCTCTTCTGGGTTTTGTAAGGGACACATCAAGAGATTCACAGAGTGCACTCGCTTCAGAAAAGATTTTACGGAAAGCATTTTCTGCATCTTCTTGCATTTCACCCAGAGCCTTTTTGGTTACCCTTGCTGCGTTCATTGCTTCTGCCAAATCAAGGTTTTCCTTTTGCAAATAAACACTCAGTGGACGAGTTATCGAAAAAATATGGTGTGTTACACAAAGGCTGACCAAAAATTTAGGTTCTTCAATGGACGCCTGAACTACTGAAGCATCCGTCGAGGTTTTCTTGTCTGTCCATGTCTTAATTATTTCCAGAGCAGCAAAAATAGGATGCAAGAGGTCTTTGAACGTTTTTACCGAGTCATAACGTTGAACCCAGCGCGTAGGACACATTCTTTTCAACTTCTCTGCCATCGGACCACTTTTCTCAATCTTGTCAGTTTATATTTTTAAAACGTTTGCTCTTTTTGGTGAATTAAAAAAAATGTAAACACTCGATCACTCCCATGCAGTTTCGGATTGCAGGAACTGAACAACCCTCGGAGATAGAAAGATTTAAACCGTGAGAGCAACAATGGACATACAGCGCCGTCGGGTAAAGCTCTCGCACAAAAGCTTGGACGCCTCTTACTTGCCCACTCATAGCTCGTGCACCGTCGTATCCCTGACCAACGAGGTACTTCGTGTCAAGTCCAAAATCAATCAATGCTTGACAAATTACATCGGCTAAACCTTTCCCTGTAGGGACAGTGACTCGAATAAACTGCAGGAATGCTTCACAAACATTATTATTCTCGACAAACCTTACACACAATGAAAGTTGACACACATTCGATATGTCAAAACGGAAAAATATTTAGACCTGTTGACACGATCAACAAGTTTTCGCAAAATGATGGTATTGAACGCCTGGGTTATATAATTCTGCGATTTCTAGCTGATAAACTTCGCATTTTTGGCAGAATTCTCCAAATGACTTCGCAAAACGTTACCTCCAGACTCAACTCAAAACTTCAGAAGAGACTTAAAGTTACCATCTTCCTTTGTCAAACCTTCATTTAACTGAAACGTGCCAGTATCCCGATGACCCCTGAATGCTAGTCCACGCCGTGCCAGGAACATAGCCGTGCGTATAATCGGTTGAAGAGCCTCTCTATTCTTCTCCTCTCCAGCTCGCCTTTCATCATCGAGAGCCTTATCAATACTAACGATCGACTAAAAAAACGTAGCTACAAACAACCCTGCCTTTTCTACAAAAAAAAGAATGGTATTTTGCACTCTCGAGGGGGCGGAAATCTTCCTTGGCATTTTTCCACTGCCCATAAGCTTGTTTAACAAGTTTTCCACCTTGAGAGAGCGCAAAATTTTCAGTACGCCCCATCTTGAGAGGAAGAGTACGCAAGCCAGTTCCATTCTCCAAGCCATCGGAGATTGAATTTCAAATTTTGAGGACCTGATGGAGGGAATTTGAAAGCTATGTCCGGTTTCCAGGGATTGGTTAGTAATTTGAATTGTTGCGAATCACTGATCTGCAATTTAAATTAAAAAGCTATATGTTTTAGTTGGACAATCGTTGTCGGTTTTATCTAAGACGAACCAAAGCGGTACAGCCACCATCAGCTAAAATTAAACTCACCTGTTTCCGATGCCTTTGTTTTTGCCGTAAAGAAAGGTCCATGTTACGTCCATGTTTATGGATGTTACGTCGTGTAAGTCCATGTTTATGGAATTCATTTGTCACGATTCAGAGGAAGAAAAACTGAATAACCACCCGTAAATCACAGTGTCAACTTGATTGGCACTTGACAATTCTAGGGCTTTTTTTCATTAGGGCGTATCTGCAATTGTGAGATTCTCTCCGGGCTCGCTCTCTTTCATTCATTACAACGCCATTATAAAACTTACGAGGCATTCTTTACTACAGATCGAAACACAACAGTGCTGGCTAGCATACTCTACAAATAGTAGAATGAAAAACGTAAAGGTGATTGGTTTATGAATGAAAGAGAGCGATCCCGGAGAGAATCTCTCAATTGTAGATTCGCTCTAATGAAAAAAAAACCCTAGAATTGTGCAACATGCCAAAATCGAATGGAGGACAGCATCGATACAAAGCCTCACTCATACAAAAACCGTCAGTAGTTCATTGAGAGATCCACTAACACAAAAAAAAAACGTCTCTGGAATTAATATTTTTACTAGCCTCTCACTGTGAGAGTCTCACTACTCTATTCGCTCTTCAGTGCTTTTTTGTTTCTCCACAACATACCTGCGTCACGTTTGGTCGTTATGAATGCTAATAATATAGTTTTGTGGAGCAACGAAGAACCGCTCAAAACGGACTATATTCTAGGGTTTTTTTTTTCATTAGGGCGAATCTACATTTGAGAGATTCTCTCCGGGCTCGCTCTCTTTCATTCATTACAGCGCCGATATAAAACTTTTGAGGGATTGTTTAGTACAGATCGAAACACAACAGTGCTAGCTAGCATACTCAACAAATATAAGAATGAAAAACGTAAAGGTGATAGGTTTATGAATGAAAGAGAGCGAACCCGGAGAGAATCTCTCAATTGTAGATTTGCCCTAAGGAAAAAAAACCCTAGATATGAAATAATGCTTGGTTGTGTTGCTGTAGAAATCTAGGGTTTTTTTTTTCATTAGGGCGAATCTACAATTGAGAGCCCTAATGAAAAAAAAACCCTAGAAATAAGGTTTGTCCTGCCTGTGTGTGAATATGAATCGAATTTTTTTTTAAAGAGAGCGGGAAAAGAGTTAGAGAGAGCTTACCCATTTATATTTAGCAGTGTTTCAAGTTTTGCTTAAAAGATTTTAATTTTTTTTTTTAAATATATGTTAGCCATAGTTAGCATAGTTAGCCTTCATTTTTTTTCGGGATCTGGGTCTTGATGGTTTTATTATTTTCGAGGTAGTCCACGAAGAGAATGCCATGACAATCCCGGAAAACCGACGCCAAAATCTTTCCGATCCATTTAGCCCATTTAGGCCGCTTTGGAGCACTCATACCGGCTTCAGTGCATTGCCGGGAACTCATTCTGTTCGCTGGTGTGTAATAGTGGATCCAGGATTCATCAACAGTTACCAATCGACGCCAATAGTCCTTCAGGTTTCGAATCAGCAAGTCTAAGCACTCTTTCGAAGTGCTCTCGCGTTCGTGTTTTTGGTCAGGAGTGAGCATGTGTGGCAACCAACGCAAGGATAACTTTGTCATATGCAGAATCTCACCCAAAATATGGCGTGTGCGCTCAGTGGTAATCTTTGTGGCATGTGCTAGCTCACGCACCTTCACTTTGCGTAAAAGCCAACACCCTTTCATGAACTTTTTTGACATTGTCCTCTGTAACTGCATTGGAGGACCTGCCGCTACGGACTTGATCGTTAGTGGAGCTGCCCTGTTGCAATGATTTTAGGTTTATAAAATGTCAACCTATTTTAACGCACATCACTGCTATCAATACCAATACAAGATACAAAACCATTTGGATTCAAGTAGTCGAAAAAAATGGACCCGTCGATTTAGCCCAAACAATGTATGCCCGTATATTAATGCTTACTTATTACTTTGTCATATTAGACATCAAGCAACCTTTGTTTCATCAGATAGTGTATGAGAAAAATCACATTGTTAACAAAAGTTCACGGTTAATTTTGTGGTAGGAAATAACGACGTACACTGATAAGCAAAATAAAGTGCCCACCTCATCGTTTTTTCAATTTCTCTCATTTACTTGGTTCAAATTAAAGTAAACACACTTTTTTTTTATTATCTTATTTTTTATATTCTTTTTAAGTTTCACTTATGGAATACTGCAAAAAAAAGGAGTTTTACTTAAAGAAAAAAAATCAATTTGTGTTGAAAAAAAAAACAGTGACAAAATAAAGTGCCCACTTCATTTAGGCTACAGAAAACATAAATTAAAGTCAAATAAAAGCATTTCATTAATTGATGTGTCCTCCTTTGGCCTTCAGGACCTCCTATATATACCGCGTGGTTTCTTAAATTGATATTTAGTTTATTTTTGCGTGAACACTTAATTATTATCCTTCACTCCACCAGATCCATGGAAACAGTCTTGGGGTTTTTAGGTTACTTCTAGACAAAATAGTCAAAAGGTCGAGAGTAACATTTGTAAACAATGACTTCTAGCGTACTTTTCTGGGATCTGCTTGACCCCACAAACAAAATAGCACCAGAAACAGATACAGGAAATTATTACCTTCCCGTCGGTGATATAGATGTAAGCAACCTGCCATTACCAGGAAATTTACGTTTTAAGTCATTTTTTATAATTGTAATTTTAGAACTTTCGACGATTTTGTCTAGACTTGTAGTAAATCTTGACTGTTTCTGAAAAACTTGTCGTTGCCGATATCTATGAAAAATGGATATTTTCATGAAAAAGCATTTTTGCCGACATAAAATTCAAATTATATGGCTAACGGCTACATATAGAAAGTTGCTCACCAAGGGTATTTTAATTTGAAACGACCTGAAAAATAAATTCACAACCTTATGATATGTCATTTCTTTCAAAACCTTCAAATGTAAAGAGCCATGTTTATTTGTATTCATTAAAGTTGCTGTTTCATAGAAAAACTTCTACTATTCTTCGTATGACTTAAGGAGTTTCCAAAGAAAAATATGAAAAAAATCGGTGATTACAGAGATAGACATACGCCATTTTCATGGTTTTCATTTTATCATTTTTATGAAGCTCCATTGATTATCTGCAACTTCTTCTCTGGATTTCGGTATAATCCACGGTGTTCGAGTTTTTTTCTTGAATTGCACAAATAAAAACTCATGCGCCCTCATGAAAAGTTAGTCTTGAGCCTAAAAAGAAATTTAACCAAGCGAGAACAAATTTCACCACCATACCAAACCGAAACCATATAAAAAAATAAGTCCTAATCGAAATGGGTCGAGTTGAGTCGTTTATTCATTAGGTAGATAATTGTTCAGCTTACGTTCCTTGTATTTTTTGGAAACGTAACTTTCTCTTTTCTTCACGATAATTTGATTCTCCTGTAAATATGTATAAGAAATATTTGTTTCTCAATTAAAAACGAAATTATGCATTTAAACATTGACTTTAATACATTGTTGATGTGCTCGTTTCTCATCAATTAGGCAGCATACACTACACAACATGCTTAACTAAAGCCTGTCCACGTTAAATTTCAGACGATTTTCTATCAGGGTAGATTTTGAATTATGTCACGGATCCTTGAAACGTTTCACAAACATGACAGTTGATACTCTCCACTTAAATTTGTGGAACAACATGTAAACATTCTAGTTGTACTATGGCGTCTAATCAAGTGGAAGTGCGCAAACGCATTTTGAACGATCGGCAGCAATCGATACGCGATCTTGCCAAGAAACTAAAACTACCGAAAAGAATCGTGTTTTATATTTACAAATCATTTGACCAGCGCTCTGCTGTGGATCGGAATCGAAAGGTATGTTCCGACAAATGTGTTAGGAATGTGTCAGCCATTATTGAGGAAAATCCCAATCTCGAAAAGGTGGGAAGAAGTCAAAATCATACCTAATCTAGTCTAATCTCACACTAACGTAGCCAATTCTTGAAGGCATCCTGGAAAATGTGGTTTTCTTGAATACATAATTTTTCTTGTCATCGGCCAGGCCAACTGCGTAGTATGTGCCGCAGAGAGGATTCCAATAAATAGAGCGATTCCAGAAAGATCTAAAATCGCTCTACTACTTTGAATCAACAGAAGGAAGGAAGCGTGGACCTCCCGTACCAAACGCTTCCATGTAGAGTTAACCAGTGTTATAATTTCTACTTTATCGTTGGAAGCATAGATGCTAGAAAGGTAAGTTCTAGGATTTTTTTTTTAAAAGGGCGAATCTAACAATGAACAGGTTAAATACTTAGGAGTGATACTGGATGCCAAACTGAACTGGAATGCTCACCTAGAGTGTGTGATCGGTAAGGCAACCAGTGCTTTCTGGATTTGCTCAAAAACATTTGGCAGAAAATGGGGTCTAAGACCAAAAATGATAATGTGGATTTATACATCCATAATACGTCCTAAAATATCGTATGCTTCTCTTGTGTGGTGGCCAAAAACAAAAGAGGCTACTGCACAGAAAAAGCTTGCAAAACTTCAACGGCTAGCTTCCATTGCTATAACGGGAGCGATGCGCAGCACTCCATCAAATGCGTTGAATGCAATGCTAAATCTGCTGCCTTTGCACGAATACGTGCAACTAGAAGCGGAAAAGAGTATGCTTGGACTTAAACGGTTGAAAACTTTCATGTCTGGTGATTTAGTCGGTCACCTGAGCATTTCACAAAGCTTTCAAAATGGGCCAATGATGTACATGAATGGAGACTGGATGAAACCTGTGGAAAACCATGACATTCCTTACAACATATGTGAAACGTCACGTATAGATTGAGAAGTCGGAGGTCCCACTGTTCGTCATGGCTCCATAAAATTCTTCACAGATGGCTCAAAAATTGGAACAAAAACGGGAGCAGGAATCTTCGGCCCTGGGGTAGAAATCTCAGTGGCGATGGGAAACTATCCAACGGTTTTCCAAGCGGAGATCTTTGCTATAATAAAATGTGTTAACGTTTGTCTGAAGAGAAAATATAGATATGCAAATATTTGTATTTTTACAGACAGCCAAGCGGCACTCAAAGCGTTAAGTAATTATAAATGTACATCCAAACTTGTCTGGGAATGCATTCTTTCATTGCGAAAGGTGTGCCAAGAGAACTCGGTGAATTTATTCTGGGTTCCGGGACACTGTGGCATTGAAGGTAATGAAAGGGCAGACGAGCTTGCTAAACAAGGTTCAAATGCACAGTTTATTGGCCCAGAACCATTCTGCGGTATATCATACTGTGCCATAAAAATGGAATTAAAATCTTGGGAAGAGCAAAGGGTGATGACCAATTGGTTGGTCACCACAAAGTGTTCTCAAGCGAAAAGGTTTATAATTCCAAATGTTTCAATTAGTAAAAAACTTCTGGAGCTCAATAAGAGAGTTCTTTGTACCTATACTGGCCTAGTAACCGGACATTGCCCGAGTAGATATCATTTGAAAAACATTGGCCTGGTTCAGAATGATATCTGTCGTTTCTGCAACATGGAACGTGAAACCTCGGAACATCTGCTTGCTGTGTACAAGAGCAGACTTAAATTTCTGTACAGTGGCTATATGCAACCTAAAGAAATTTGGACTGCAATTCCTGGGAAGGTGGTGGGTTTTATAAACTCAATTTTCCTGACTGGGAGACGCGTCTTAGGCTGGTCACTTGACAAATGGTGATCTAACTTTAAGATGCGAATTAGTATAGTAAACAGGGTATATCACAAAAGTTCAACTCAGTGGACGCCGTGATTCTACGCCCCAACAAAAAAAAAAAAAAAACAATGAGAGGCTCTCTCCTCTCTCGCTCTCTTTCATTTATTACAGCGCCATTAGCAATCTTTTGAGGGATTCTTTAGTACAGATAGAAACACAACAGTGCTGACTACCATACTCTTCAAATAGTTGAATGAAAAACGTAACGCTGAATGGAATATGAATGAAAGAGAAAGTAATCAAAGAGAGTCTCTCAAATGCAGATTCGCCCTAATGAAAAAAAAAAAACCCTAGAGTTTATGCTCCTTTTGCTTGTGGGTGAACTTTTGGCAATTGAACCAAAAGCCTGCCAATAATTGCCAAGGTTATAGCGCCTTATCTCGCTCAATTGGGGCTACGTGGACTATAGTTCATGTCGATGGATAAAAGCGAAGCTGAAAATAGCATAAAAAATATTGTGAAGGGATGCTGTAATATAAAATAAGGATAACATGTGTACTGTCTGCATGTCTTTCAATTGTGGTCCTGCTGCAATTGTTAATGGAATTGAATTGTCATTGCCATGAAGGAAAAAAAAAATTTTGCATACAATACCCGGAAATTCCATGGATGATCCAAAATTATATACCGTTTAAGGAATACTTACATTTTTCGTGGTAGGGTAAGATTTTAGCATACTATCTTACCGAGGTTGCACTGCCTACATTACGTTGGTGGGACTGCCTTCTAAGGTATAGCTGACGAGATACAGCGTTTCTTACTCAGCCGCTGGTGGACAGACTGGACAGACGCTCGACACGCACCTTCTCAATATAGCTAAAGTCAGAAGGACAACAGTGCCCAGGCTGCACTACCAGCTAAGTACGCAACCTTAGCTGGCGGTTTTTGTCATCTCTTGACCTGTGGAAGCATGAGGTAGGAACTTGTGAGGATTAGAGCGGCGACGTACAGCTCCATCACAGTTGTCGACTCACCATTTTGCAGCCCTGGGAAGAAGTTAAAATCATACGTACAAAAAGTGAAGCAGAGGCAAGTACTGATGGCGAACAAAGTGAAAAAGTCGCCCAACCGTGATTACCAGCAAAATTTCACTACAAAAAGTCGTGTTAAGGAGCTTTTACTTGAGTTTCTTGTATCATAATGGACGACAAAATACTGGGCTCTAGTTAAGCGGAAACTGTTCGAAACTAAGAAGAAAGCAAATGGTCACGATGATTTCAAAAGAAGATGGAAAATCATCACGGCGGGCGTATCTAAGGATACCGCATAGAATCTCATGGCGGGTGTACCACAGAAAGTTCGAGAATTTGCTCAGAAGGATTTTTGTTATGGTCTTTATTTAGATGACTTTTTGCCACCTGCGCTAGTTCGTTGCCGGAGCTTGCTCAGAAGGAGAATGATAACCATCTCAATGAACCATTTCCAATGTAGACATAAATCTATTATTGTGAAATAATAAATCGGTTTTGCGAATCGGTGTGCGAAATTTAACGTGAACAGGCTTTATGTAACAGATAAGGGCCTGTTCATAAACCACGTAGCCTCGTTTTGGAAAATCTCAGATCCCCCTCGTAGACTATTCTCCATATATTTTTTTCAAATTTTGTATGGAGCTTTGTTTGACCACCAGAAAAGTCTACGTGGCTCATGAATAGCCTCTAATGGAAGAAAGGCGTTGCATGGTATAGTTTTTGTCACAACTCAAAAGTATTGCAGAAGTAGCACATTATATAATTGATTTGTTGGTGGGCAAATGTATGCCATATTCCAACACTACAGCGCGCTGAAAACAAGCGCATTATTATTATGCGCAGTTGCAAGAACGTATTTTTGAAGCAGGCCTTGAAAACCAGTGACATTTTTTGAATAAGCCCACCGCCAAGAATATATTACTGTGTTTCTCAAGAACTGATTGTATGTTGATTCTTTTAAATTATTCGTTTAACCATAACCCTCAAGTTGCAGTATGGATTCTAATTCTGGAAAAAGAATCAGCTTATTGGGAGAAAACAAATATTTTTACGATGATGAAACAGCTAAGGGCCAAACTACCCAACAACGACGAGCACGATTTCAGAGGCAAAATGCCATCGATTTGCCTGATTCATCTTCATCAGGTAACACTGGAAAAAATAAACATAAGCCCAGAAAAACATATTGAAAACACCTCTATCTTAGATTCTGAATCTCTTACTGATGCTGGACAGATGGCAAATGGAATTGAGGAAAGTACTAGTATTGAAAACAATACTCAACGAGAAAGAAAATTTGGCCCAGTTGACAGCTCTCTTGGTAGATCGGCACCTTCAGGAATAATTCCAAAGCGGCCATTTGATCGTTTAGTGCAGGAAGTTTCTAATAATACAGCTAGAAATTTTAAGTTTGAGAATGCAGCCCTAGAAGAGCTACGAAAATCAAGTGCGTCCTATTTGATCGAACTAATGAAGAACTCAAATGCTTGTGCCAAACATGACAAGCGTGTCTCAATCCTTCCTCGAGATTTGCGTTTAGTTACGCGTATCCGTAGAGGTGTTCGGTTGGAGAATCGTGAGAAGATCCTTCAAAGAACCAAGCGAGAGAATTGATAATGATGAGTATATATGAGCACCGATTCTTTTTTTCTCAAATGATAAAAGCAACTTTGACAACTTTGATAACTAACTCTTCATTTTCACATACATTGTTACATTGTTACGTTGTCACATTGTTTTTCAGTGGGTTCAGAAGTGGATCTAGAATGACTGTTTTCTTACAATCTTGAGGGCGAATCAGAAGTCCAATATCTATTGCAGAGTTAAATTCCTGACAAAATTGGTTAGTTTAATTTGTGATGAAAACCTTGAATACTCAGATTGTTCACAATCAACGCTTTTATTAAATGTCTCGATAAAAGAGCCTCCATAACAACTGAACTATAGTTATACGTTATGGAGTCTCTTTTGTCAGATATTTAATTAAAGTTTTCTATTTTTGTTCATCAGGGCTTAAGGCAATCATTTAATGGAACCAAAACAGCCGAAAACTATCAACTACTAGCGCTAGTCGCTCCTTATGTTTTATCAGAGACGAAATCATATTGATAGACACAATCATTTTGAGCCAAAACTATTTCAGTATTCTGTAAACTTTTTCCTCAATTAAACCTGTTCAAAGGAATAATGTTTACTTCGTCAGAAAAATACATGCGACCTCATTCGAAATAGCTCTCATCCCATAAATGCAACTTTCGTCATTCCGTCAACATTCTCACTTCAACTATAGTAATATTTCTTAAACCATGGTGGGTTCATTCGTTTATCCATTTCAATGATTGACTGTCTTTTATCAAGTGGGGTTATTTTTGATCCTATATGTTCTGGCAAAGGATACCCACGTTGCTATTCGAAGGATTCCTGTAGTTCCAATGCAAACGCCACATATGCTAAAAACATTAATTACACTCAAAGTTTCTCGGTTCCTTTTGTGTCTACTGATAATACTCACCCGCCACTCCCAATTTTCCAGTGCTTGCACGGAAACAAGCGTGAAAAACGTTCCTTAAATTGTTTGATACATTTAGCATAAATTACCCTCGTCCCGCACATCCATCCATCCACTCTGTGCCAGTCTCTGTCAAAGTCAGTCGTTATTGTTTCAAGAAAACATTCTACTTTAAGGGAATGCATACATATGTATGCAAACCGACATATGTAAACTGGAAACTCATGTGCATGTGTAAAAACAAAGGAACTGTTTGTAGCAGTAATTAATTCCACATCTATGTGTGTCGAGTAACCTCCGGCAATGGAAGCAGGAACGTTTATCTTTTCACTTTCGTTTTGAACTCTCCGAAATGATAACGAATTTGCAGTCTGTAATATTTTTTTATCCATCAATTTGTCAATAAACTAGCATAATAAAGCAACGGATACCAACTGTTATTGACGAAATATCAAACTTCGACCTTTAAGCCCCGTATCTCACAGTTGGACGAACAAGGCCCAAGCTGAGTGGCATCGATTTCTTGGCTTAAATCCACTTCTGCAAACAATCCGTCCAAATTCGTCCCTGATGTGTACGTTCTGATCGACCCCACCACTAACGGGTCCCACGAAAGTTCACAAACAAGTGATGTTCAGGCAAGCAATGTTGTTATACTGTGTGAAGTTCAAGCAGCCGTGCAACTATCCTAACCGTGCTCACTTGCTCCGACGATGAAACGTTACCCCATCATCACCGCCCACAACTCCTTTATGTACACATTCTTCGGGAGGTTCACTTGGCGGTGGCTGAACTAGATTAAATCAGGAGTTAATTTACGAAAAATATGTTTGTCTCATAGCGGCAGCAGACAGGTTTCCTTGCTAGTTCACATCGCCTGCACGACCTCTCCCCCCTTGGAAGCGGGTGCTTTTCGAGGCACATCAGTCGGAGTGTATCCGAAACTCCAACGTTGCAAGTGTACATATTGACGCCAGGAAGCACATCGAGCGTGCTACCCCGTTTGCACTCTACGGCATCTGGTGCGGTGATGGTTTTGGGTAGCGGCAGAAAGCTCGGGTGGATAACCGAAAGAGTTTTACCACTCCCATCCGGGAAAGTGTGGAGTGGATGATGTTGTGGTAGCATAAAATTTGTATGCCTGTTGCCCCCGCTACCGAACTAACCCTTGATGGTAAACGTCGTCAGTCGATTCCGAGGCAATTGCACAATTTCAAACTCGCTAGGAAAACTTTTCCTCAAACACCTTCCTACCTCCCATCGCAACTGTTGCAACCCTCATAGAAGTAGTGGCCCAAAAGTAAATGTGTATGAGGTTTCTAAAAACCAAAGCACACGGTTGAGTCAAGACCGTGCAGAACTCACTTCCTACCTCGCCAGGATGAAGTTAGTTTCCACCTCGTAAGGATGTGGCGGGTGAGTTTGTATAGCATATGCAATTATGGGAAGAGGGTTTTAAACATACGAACTGATTTTGTTATTTTTAAGCACAAATTTAGCACCGCCTCGGGAGATAGACGTATTTGGGGTGCCCGCATCTACCGCAACCAACTACTGCAACTGCAGACGATTGGTAAACTTTGGAAGTTCCGGGCAGCCCAGGCGGCGGCAGCGTCTATTATAAATGTTTAATCTGCTACTTCCTCCGTGCGGGGCCACTTATTTTTGTAGATTTAATTTAAGCTGGATTTATGGAAAGATATTTGTAATACGAAGGCGAAAAGGTTGTGCAAGGAAGTTCCATCACCACAGTAGGAGCTGCAAATGGCATAAAATGCATTTTAACAATCGCGCATCAAAATGGGCGGCTCGCGCATTAAAGGGTGTTCCGATCAAAATTTGGTCAAACATGAATGTGTGTGAGTCTATCCAAGTTTTTATTAGTAAGTCATATTCATTTTCTTTTTCAAGTTCAGTTAATGCAGAATAAAATACAAATATTCAGCTATGCTTCCTTTTAACCGAATGCGAATTGCCGTGTCGTTTGTTTAACACCTGTCATAAGATTTTGTATAGTCTCCTTGGCCACCTTATTCGCCGCAGAACGCCAGTTTGCCTTGAACTGTTTCTCGCTCACAAAAGCTTTTTGAGTCTTCTTAAGGTTCCGCTTGACGATGGCCCAATATTCGGTTGGGCGGAGCTCTGGCGTGTTGAGAGGGTTCTTGTCCTTGAGCACCACTTGAACGATGTTGGCAGCAAACCACTCCAAGGCTTTTCTTCCGTAATGGCAAGATGCCAAATCCGGCCAAAATAGAACGGAACAATTGTGTCGCTTCAGGAAAGGCAGTAGACGTTTTTGTAGGCACTCTCTCAGATAAATTTCCTGGTTGACGGTTCCGGTGACAACGTAGACGGTGCTCTTAATGCCACAGGTACAGATGGCCTACCATACCAGGTATTCGCGAACTTTGACAGTTTAATGTGCTTGAATATATCTGCCACCTTTCTCCGTCCGGTTTCCGTGTAAAATTCCTGTCCAGAAAGCTGTTTAAAGTCTGCCTTGACGTAAGTTTCATCGTCCTGTACCATGCAATCAAACATCGTCAGCATCGTCGTGTACAACTTTCGCGATCATGTTTTGTTTATCGTCACGATATGAAGTCACCACTTCCTTGTAAGTCGACAGTCCAGCTCGTTTTTTTAGCGCTATCCACGGTTGAAGGCGCCCCTCCCAGCTTCTTTGCGACATCTCGGACGGAGAGGTTGGGGTTCCACTCGAAACAGCGTGCAACTCTTTTTGCCATCGCTGTGGCCTCCGGCTTTTGATTTCCCACCGATCCAGCTTTCCTGGCTTTCAAAAAACGGTCACAGAACACTTTTAATACGTTGGTAACAGTTGATTTAGCCACATCCAACAATTTCGCCAACTTGGCGTGTGAGTAGTTTGGATTTTCGCCATGCACGTGTAAAATTTTGAGGCGTGATGCTACACGCACCAATCTTCAAAATGCAAATGGTGCAAATTTTTGCAAATTTTTGATGCAATTTTTTTTAATACATGATGAAATGAAATACATCAAGTTTAAGTCGACCAAATTTTGATCGAAACACCCTTTTGTAAGGTTTAATGGCCTACTTTCCATTATACCTCATTAAAAGGTGATTCGACCAAAATTTCAAAATTTGGACAGGAAGTCTGTGCAACTATTTGGCTTCGCCGACGACGTTGATATCATAGCACGTAACTTTGCGACGATGGTGGAAACGTACATCAGTGTTAAGGCTGAAGCCGGTAGAATTGAGCTAGTGATTAATACGTTGATAACAAAATACATGAAGGAAGAGGCTCACGAGAAGACAATGTTAGCCTCCTAACAAGAGTTCAGACCGACGGTGATGGAATCGAGGTAGTAGACGAATTCGTGTATCTGGGCTCATTGGTGACCACCGATAACGACACCAGCAGAGAAATACAATGGCGCATTATGGCTGGCAATCGTGCCTACTTTGGTCTCCGAAGGACGCTATGATCGAACAAAATTCGCCGAACCACAAAGTTGACCATCTACAAGACATTATATAGACCGGTAGCTCTCTACAGTCACGAAACATGGACATTGCTAGTGCAGGACTAACGCACCCTTGGAGTCTTTGAACGGAAGGTGCTGCGTACGATCTACGGTGGAGTGCAGATGGAAGACGGAACGTGGAGGAGACGAATGAACCACGAATTGCACCAGTTGCTGGGAGAACCTCCCATCGTACACATCACTAAAATCGGTCGACTACGATGGGCTGGGCATGTCGGAAGAATGTCGGACGACAGCCCTGTGAAAATGGTTCTCGAAAACGAACCGACAGGTACAAGAAGAAGAGGCGCGCAACGAGCAAGGTGGATCGATCAAGTAGTAGGCGACCTGCGGACCCACCGCAGACTGCGAGGCTGGCGAGGTTCAGCCATGGACCGATTACAATGGAAACAACTTCTGTGTTCAGCAGAGGCCACACCGGCCTTGGATTGGTAAGGTAAGGTAAGGTAATGGCCTACATTTATCACAAAAAAGTTATATTTATACAACGCTTCTTTTTCACTAACAGTAATACCCCGTTCCCACTACAAACTATATTACCCAAGCAACATAGCTTGTAATGAACAAGTGATACTATCAAATTATAAAAACAGGTTATCAATATAAGTGTACGATACTCTATTTCATATTTTAATATGAAAAAAGAAGCAGAAAATCTAACATAAATTAGAGAAAAAAAAAATCCTCATGCATCCTAGTCCTTGGCGTGATATGTTTGTAGCTTCTTTCTCTGAGGTTCCGTTTTAAGGCTAAGGGAAGGTACATTAATTATGTCACGCAGTAAGGGGGAGGGAGGGGGGGGGGTTAAGCGTGACAATCCATACAAAAAATTGTGAAGGTCCATACAAAAAACGTGACAAGGAGGGAGGGGGGTCTAAAAAGTCACTGCGTGACATAATCAATTGATGTTCCCTACACCCAAAATAAAAAAGCAAGATTATAATGCAATTTCGCATGATTTGGTTTAATTTCTCATAAGACAAAAAAGCAACACATCAATTCGCTTAGAAAACTTCAATGTGTGCGTGAGGTTGTGCAGTTGATTAGTAGTAGTAAATTCAATGGCTCTCAAAAAAGAAAATTACGATCCGCAACTGAGTTTCGAGCTGCGGCCGTCAACGTGACGGCTCTTCATTGCAACCATCCAGCCATCATAACAAGCTGAGGATATCGGAATAAAAGCCCAACAGTTGCTTCGGTTGTCGAGGCACTCAACGTTACAACAGTGAAGCAAATGTTGGTCGCACACACTTACATGGCTTCATTTATTTCATAAAACGCATGGTTACTTGTTGAGAGGGAGATGGGAGTGTGATGACGAGTGAAAATAAAAATAGAACATTTCTAGACAAAATCGTCAAAAGGCCGAAAGTAACATTTGTAAACAATGACTTAAAACGTAAATTTCCTGGAAATGCTAGGTTGCTACATCTACATCCACTACCAACGGGAAGGTAATAACTCATTGTATCTATTTCTGGTGCTATTTGGTTCGTGGGAGCAAGCAGATCCCAGAAAAATAAGCTAGAAGTCATTGTTTACAAGTGTTACTTTCGATCTTTTGACTATTTGGTCTAGATTTGACAGCGGAATACCAACAGTGACAAGTGGCGTTCTGTGTCATCGTATCACCCATATTGAGAAGTTGTTGACAGTTGAACAAAAACCCAACGGTTGCTGCGACTGTCGAAGCACTAAGCACACAGCGATAACCGCTTGCACACACTTGCATGGTTTTGTTTACACCATAAAAAGCTTTGTGGATCATGATGGGAAAAATTGCCTTTTCAGAATCATGCAGATTTCTCAAGAAATGATTGCAAAAACTGCAATTGAATTTTTTGCTACAATTTCAACTTTTAGGTGTAATAGCAAATACTTTCGGATTTACACGAAACTCCTGAAAAAAATTACAAGGAGTCTTATTTGATTTTACAGGACGACGAGGCGTTATCTGGCTTCGTAGAAGATCTATTTTTTTTCGAGAAAAAGGCTGTGCAATTTCGTAGTTGCTACTCCGTTGCTGAACAGAACTAGTGTAATTGCATAGATAACCACATAGATGGAGCTTGGGAATAGCTTTACATCATCAATGTACATGTTCACTAATTCTATTTATAGATCAGTACCGGCGCCGGCCACGTCCTCACGGTCTTTTGGGGAGGGGGGAAAGAAGGATGATTAGTTTGACAATCGTTGTTATTAAAGACCGTGATCACCACTGGCATTTCAACAATTGCCAAGGGACGGATAGTTGTGTTAGTGAGGCAGGCTATTTTTAGATCATGGATGCAGTGGTAAGTAATACAAGAATGCGCAGTAGACTGCTTTTTATTTGAAATCTAGTGGTGATAGAAAGAGGCAAGTGACAAATGGCAAGGAAGGGAACGGGCCTGGGATTGAACTCCCGACCATCTACTCAGTAAGCAAAACGGGTAACCACTGAGCTACCCAACCGCGTCCTCTGGCTCCATAGACGGTTTATTTTCCACTAACTCTCAATTTACAACTAGTTATTTTTGATTTGCGAAGTTTCCGTTTTTTTGCTGTTTTGTTTGGCTGCCGGGTGATTGATTTTATTTCATTATACCTCGTTTGAATTTTCGCTGTTTCTACGTTTCAAAATCGCTTTATTTCATTATTGTATGTGCATTAGTTGGCATTTTTCTTGCAGCAGCGTGTCATTTCCATCACATCATGACTGAGTAGCATAGGGTATTTTTCTATTAATCATCTGCATTGTGAGTAGACCCAACAGCATCCTTGCTGTTGGTTTAAATCGGTCATCAAACTTGATGTGTGAGTTGCCCTATCCGCATCCTTACTGTTGGTTTAAATCGAAGCCAAAATTTGAAGAACTTTAATGTGCACCTCTGTACAGATAATAAATCGGGAACATAGCTAAAAATCTTGTTCGCTGCCGACGCCAGTTGAATTCAGCATACCGTTTACCAAAACGGACCCCGCTGCAAACCCAACCATTTTATCCAAAATCCCATAGATTCCTCGTGGAAGTGCGGGGGTGTTCTCGGCTTCCTACCCATTTCCTACTGACCTGCATTCGGGCGAGGCCAGCGTCGGTATTGCCTTAGTTTGGGATCACCTGTTTTTACACATTGAGGATGTTTGTTAGTCCCAAGCATCATCTGTTGGTTTTCTGTTTAATAACAGCTGATCTGGTAACAACGAAGTAGCAACCTCGGGTGCAACACAAATTTAAGCCAACCATGAGAATTCTTCCTATTTTTATGTATAATTGTATGCAAGGGTTTTTGGGACCGGATGAGGTTTTTATGATGGTGTGAGACTCCTTCCCCGTCTGAGAGGGGGGGGGGGGAGGTTAACAGACAAATGAAACACAAATTTCTGCACAGCTCGAGAACTAATTCAAAAAATGGACCCAAATTCGGCTTGTGGGATTTTCTGGAGACAAGAAATGTTCCTACAGAGGTCTGAGACCCCTTCCCTATCAAGAAGGGATGGCTCTCCTACAAATGAAACATTGCATAATTCGAGAAATAATCACACAAATGGAACCCAATTTGGTATACGGAGGTTTTTGTAGGCAAGATTTTTTTCCCCGGTGGTTAGAGACCCCTCCTCTCTTTGGAAGGGGAGAATGGGGGGGGTCCATACAAATGGAACACAAATTTTAACCTAACATGAAAACTAACCCTACTGTTATGAAAATTAGTATGCAGGTTTTTTTTTGGGCCGGGGAAATTCTTATGATGGTTCAAGACTCCTTTGCCGTAGGAGCTCCCATGCAAATGAAACACAAATTTCTGCATAACTCGAGAACTAATCAAGCAAATGGAACCAAATGTGGCATGTGGAGGTTTTTAAAGGCAAGAAATGTTTCCACGGTGGTTTGAGACCCCTCCCCTCTTTGGAAGTGGGTGCTCTTATACAAATGAAACAAAAAATTTTGCATAACTCGAAAGCTACCGAGTTTTGAAGGCACGATTTTTTCATGTGAAATACAAATTTCAACCACATGTGAAAAATATCCAGCCAACTAAAACACAAAATGTGTATTTCGTCAGGAAAGCAGCATGCTCTGATAAAAGTTTGAACCTCTTTTTAATCAAGAATGGGGGATGCTTGAGTTACTCTCAGTGTTACATATTCACAAGAAGTTAATCTAAGGTTCTGCAAGAGAAAATGACATTCAAACTGACAGGGTGTTGCGAAAATTGAAGATAAATGTTTTGTCAATGAAATGCTCCT
This sequence comes from Aedes japonicus, assembly GCA_034211315.2. Classification (NCBI taxonomy): domain Eukaryota; kingdom Metazoa; phylum Arthropoda; class Insecta; order Diptera; family Culicidae; genus Aedes; species Aedes japonicus. The sequence continues at coordinate 259,082 of JASCZW010000331.1, read as the reverse complement.
ACACAGAAAGAAAAACCATGGATGAGACGTAAGATCTGAGGGTTTAATTAAAAATACAAACTTAAGTTTTATTTTGCACAAGCAAACGAAAATTACAAACATCCAGCTGCGCAGTGATCACGGATCACTTCGTATGGTGTTGGGTATCAAATGGTAGCTAATCGAAAGGCTAACGAATTGGGTGGCTCCTATGCGGGAACCTAGCAAATTACATTTTTATTTTAACATCAATTTCAATATATGGAAACTGGGAAACACTTCCCTCTAATTTGGCAGCACTTTTTAACCCCCCCCCCTCTCTCTCTCTCACACACACACACACACACACACACACACACACACACACACACACACACACACACAAGTTTATGATTTTTTTCAGTTTATTCGCAACGTGTTTTTTTTCGCAGATTCAATCACTGTTAGAAGTTTCCCTTAGCGTCAATTCAAACCACAAACACCTCGCATTTTATGTATCCACAGACGAGTTAAATCCCTGCTGGTAAACCAACAGACAAACAGTCCACGCGGAAATTGCACAGGATCTGTCAAAAGGAATAAAATATCACGTTCGCTCCGGATTCCGAGGGAACGCTCGCAGCCACTAACCGACCGACCGACCGCCAACGACGACGGCATCCAAGTCGAACTCTCTTTGTTGAGTTGGCATCTTGATGTCTACAAATCACAACAGCTGTGCAATGCCGGAGAGCTCTGGCGGTAGTTGGTTGTATTTCCAGTGCATCATGAACCGGATTTCCAAGTGAAACGCGTGGACCGGAATGGAGATGGTTGCAAAAAAGTATATCGAAAATCAATAAATCTTCAAAGGGAAGATGAAAGACCGTTTTGCTTTAACGGGTCTTCTGGTGACAACGCTGTTGCTGTTGACCTTGTGATGAGTATTTTTATCTTCGCCTACACATTCTCTTCATCGTGGCAAATCTGCGACGAGCAAAACAGCCGATTGGAAATCAACTAACTGCAATCCTTGAATAATATTTTTTTTCTGAGATTCGACGAAACCTCCTAATTAAAAAGGTCTTAGGATATAATCATCCTTGATTATGCAATGTTTATTTCCGCATTCCGATTCAGCTGTAATTGGTTCCTCAAAAGATGATTTATGTAAAAAGAGATTATCGGTGTCTTGATTTTAACTTCCATGAACCGAAGGTTCTCAAACATTTATCATAAGTCCACGCATGTGTGCATTTCGTTTGAAACCTGAACCTCAACTCCTCCTTCAACTGTTGCGTCGCATTTTCTTTAATTTTCGAGTCGAAAGATTATTTGGCTGTGACAGTCGGTATAGGTCGAAACAGTTTGTATCCTGAAACTCTAATCCGCTTTTAATTTTTGAGAAGAAAAAAAAACACTTCTTAAGGCTCCGCAAACAGTGACAGGCAAGTGTTTGCTTTCGTTTTAACCATCGCTCGGATTGTGTTTCCTCCTCCTGTTTTCTATTTATAATAAATTTGTTTGTAAACAGAGGAAGCAATCCAGGCAAACTAATCGGAACGGAGCGGAAGAGCCGGCGTCCGTCGTTGTTAGTGTCGCGGAAAAAGGACTTTGCCGTGTGTATCTGCGGCGGTTGTTTGTTTTAAAATATTCATAATGTCACGTTTTCTAGCTGCAGTGCTTGCGGCAGCGCCAGAGAGTTGAGCCAATACAGTTGAGCTACTCGTTGCTGGTGGATCGATCTGTGATGGTCGGATGTCGATGGAACGTTGGATTGAAAATGCGCTTGTTAAAGGAGGAGTGTGGTTTAGCGACTGAAATTCATTAACAATGAGCTTTTCCGCCAAAAATACCATGGGATCATTGGTTGAAATAAAATTAGGACAGGCAACTCAGATATTGATTTTCCGGATGGATCTTCTAGTAGAGTAACAGCACTATAATTCGACCTATAAGATCAGGTTTGGCAAACAAAACGCATAAATATTACCATAATAGCAAAAGTTATTACACAAATTGCTTTTATTTAACAAACAGAAGTGATGTGGAAGGAGATGTTTGCTCATCACCATAAGGCACCAATAGTGGACAGCAATGTTTGCTAGAATGAAAGATATGAAGAGAAAGTGTTGAAAGTTCCGTCAGTGTACGTTACGCTGTACGGCAATAGAATAGGATTATTGGAAATTGAACGAAAGAGCATGGGTAAAGTAGTACTCGAATCAAGGACGTTAACATTCCACTGCGGCGTAGGTCGAGGCACGGAAGAATCCGCCACCTCAACAGGAAAAAGGTTACGTTTGGATAGCGCTCATGTACCACTAATGGCTTTGTGATAGTTTCTAGCGATATATTGTAAGCACTCTGTTTTTGATGAGCACATCGGAGAGGAACTCTCTCTTTTTTTGGGTTTGTTTTGATTCGCAACGTCTGAGATCAGAAGTGTCGGCCTATTTCCTTAGTTCCTTAGAATTAGCTGAAACTTAATATGAAGGTGATTTAGCTTAATACACGGATGAAGCTGAAGATATGGATGGTCAGATTAAAAATCTTCGACCAATGGAGCTCTACATAAGCGGTCGGAGCGTCCGGGTTTATTAAAGACTGCATATGACCATAATCGACGGCAAGGTTGAAAATGCTGTGACAAGAAACCACTCTACGCATGTGTGCGTGTCAGTTCGTCAGTGCACGCACACAAAGAGATACAGCAGCTGTCAATATTTTTTCGTCTTTTGTAGCTTGAGCCAGCGATTAATCATTTTGACATTTGAGAGGAACAGATTTATTTGAAATTGGATCAAAACATTCTAGATGCGCTACAAACTGTGCAGTGTATGTGGAATGCTGACACCAACACTTGAAGAACAAGGCATAGGAAAAAAAATAAAGCTGAAATCTAATTTCAACTCGATTACGGTAGTGGGTATATTATTCACAAATAATGAATATGATATTTTGCTTTGATATCTATTGGCGACGTCTTCTAAATCTCGAAGAAGACCCAAAAAAGAAATCTATAGATGAACCCGCACCAGCTGATCAATCTGAACACCAGAAGAAAGCAACAAAATCAAATAAAGGGTGATACAGTCAAAATTTGGTCAAGGGAAAACGCGTGTAAATCGGTGAAATCGTTTATTTAAAAAATCAAATTAAATTTCTTTTTCAAGTTCAATTAGTATAAAATTCAGGAAAAATATTCAGTTAGGCTTCCGCTTTTCCAAATCCGAATTGCCGGGCCTTACGCTTGACCCCTGCCATCAGATTTTGTACAGCCACCTTGTCCACCTTCTTCGCCGCAGAAAGCCAGTTTGCCTTGAACTGCTGCTCGTCCTGAGCAGTTTTTTTGGTCTTCTTTAGGTTCCGCTTGACAATAGCCCAGTATTTCTCAATTGGGCGGAGCTCTGACGTGTTGGGAGGGTTCTTGTCCTTGGGAACCACCTGCACGTTGTTGGCGGCGTACCACTCCATGGCCTTTTTACCGTAATGGCAAGATGCCAAATCCGGCCAAAACAGTACGGAACAACCGTGTTTCTTCAGGAAAGGCAGCAGACGTTTATTCAAACACTCTTTCACGTAAATTTCTTGGTTGACAGTCCCGGAACCTATGAAAATGCTGCTTTTCAAGCCACAGGTACAGATGGCTTGCCAAACCAGATATTTCTTTGCGAACTTTGACAGTTTCGTGTGCTTGAAAATATCTGCTACCTTTCCCCTTCCTTTTGCCGTATAAAACTCCTGTCCCGGAAGCTGCTTGTAGTCGGCTTTGACGTAGGATTCGTCGTTCATTACCACGCAGTCAAACTTCGTCAGCATCGTCGTGTACAGCCTCCGGGATCGCGCTTTGGCCGTCGTATTTTGTTTATCATCGCGATTTGGAGTCACTACCTTCTTGTAAGTCGATAGTCCGGCTCGTTTTTTGGCTCGATGCACGGTTGTAGACGATACACCCAGCTAATTTGCGGCATCTCGGAGAGATAGGTTGGGGTTTCGCTTGAAACTACCGGCAACTCTCTTTGTCGTCTCAGCGGCTTCCGGTTTTCGATTTCCCCCCGATCCAGACTTCCTGGCTGTCGACAAACGTTCCCCAAACACTTTAATTACATTTGTAACGGTTGATTTGGCAACTTTTAGCGATTTTGCCAACTTTGCGTGCGAGTAGCTCGGATTTTCGCGATGCGCGAGCAAAATTTTGATACGCTGCTCTTCTTGCTTGGACGGCATTTTGACAACTGAAGAGTGAATTCCAAAATCAAAATAGGAGCAACATTCTACACACACACCTTCAAAATGAGGGGTGTTCAGGTTTTTTAAATGCAAAATTGAAAGAAATACGTCAAGTTGATATTGACCAAATTTTGACCATATCGCCCTTTAAGGTGATGGCTTCGGTTTTCGGTGATGAGCATCGGTTTTCAAACAGGGCAAAGTTCTCCATCAAGTTAAGGGTGTCAGAAAGTTGGTTCCACTAGACACAGTGGTGCTGTTAACAAAACCAGAACAGGATGCATCCAAATCATGGAGCTGATTTACCTTGTTATTCTTGATTTGACTGATTTAAGGCTTTATTGAGTTGTTGACAATTTGTTTCAGCTATTCCGATTCGTTGGCTTACTGCGACCATGCTCATAATTTATCGTGTTGCTGCGATGCGAAGTAGCACACGATTTCCAATACACTTTCTAATCAAAAAGGATGAACACACAGCAAAACACTTTGATAACAGATGATTATTTTCGTTATTATTGTTATGTTTCACTGACATGAAGTCACACGTACACTACTTTTTCTCGAAGAGAATTGCTAACACATATATACTGAGCTTCTACCATTGTTAGATAGAGGAGTTGTACGCAGTGACGGTTAACATTTGTATGGGAAACGTAAAGAGCTGACAGTCTTCCTGATAGAGTAATCTTCGATTATCCGTTCTTCGTTTTGTTATGCATTCCACCCTATATTTATAAGACTTTTACAGTGTGGAAGTGAAGAAATGATGGGGAAGTTGACCTGATTCAGAAAAAGTTTAGGACCACAAGCAAAGTATCCAGCAGCAATTAAAAAAAAACTAGGACTAATCGTTGACATGCCACGTGGAGCAGGCACTAAAAAGACAGGAGCATAGTGAGACACTTTTTTGAGAATGCTGAAGTTTCTGCAGAGATTTTCGGTATAGACGAGAAGATTATCAAACGGTAATCATCAATTTTACGGGTCATTTCTTACGGATGGGAAATTAATTCGTTCAAATTTAGAAAAAAATGTCTAAAAACTGCTCAGTTGTTGGTATCCACATACCCTTAGTTTGATTTGCCCGCTATAATGTAATTCTTTTTTTAAGTATTCCTACCGTACAATTGCCTAAAGAAGCACAAGAGTTGCTCAATAAAGTAGTTAAAAGGTTCAGGCTAGATCACACCCGGAAAACATCACGAGCTATTACAAACGGTGATCTCATTTGTCGGCTATTGGTTTCTTCAGACCCACTTATTGCCGGTATTCGGGTAAAGTCGCCAAAGAAGGACAAGGAGTTTTCCGAAGATGGATAGTTTATGCTAGAATTCTCATACAGTGAAAACGATACAGATGATGAATAATTGCTCTTGATGTGTTGACATTTTGATACAATAAATATATAATATATTGATTCAATAAATGTATAAAATAATGTTTGCACTAACTTAACAATTGTGTTATTTTACAAAGAAAAGAAAAATACACCAAATGAAATTCAATACACTTTCACACAATTTTCCATATAAAAACCTCTACATACCCTAAAAACATTTCTTTACTCCCTCTCGAAGATCATGGTTGTCATAGGTGAGAGGGCTACGGTTTGTACTCGAAAAAAATGCACCATTTTTATCTGTGTGCAACTTTCTTGTCCGTGGGGAAAAATTGATGAAAATCTGGATGTTGGATTATTTCATTCACTTCATTCGCGACGCGGCTCTGAAGGCAAAGTGTTCCGTCTGGTTCGTTCAGCAAACCATGAAAGGATCTGGGCTTCGTGTTTACAAGGTCCGCAAGGCACCGAACCGGCGTTATCAACAAAACACAGCAGCCAAATCCCGCGCAAGGAAGCTGTATCGAGAGTCCGATGTGCGTGGTTATGGATGACAAATTGAAATACATTTTTTGCAAACACTTTTGTCTGATGCATTTTTTTCGAGTACAGGAACATGATCGAGACTAAGAACATGATCAGCAGTGATAGTATCACATTCTGCATTCTTTAAATTTCACGTCGTAATACGTTTATTTAAAGGCACTGAAAAAGGTCTGATACTGGGGGGCGTAGTCACAATTCACTATTAGACGAAGCTAGGAACAATCTAATAACAAATTAATTACGGAAACGACCAAAAGTGCACTTTTCATATGCTTCACAATTCTTTCATTGATTTTTATTCTCTAATTTTGGTTGGTTAAATATCAAATATACCTATACAGTTGGTATCATGAATAAAAGTATTGTTCGCTTCATTATCGAAAAAGATGAGTGTTTTGATCATGATTGTGAGCAACTCATTATAAGTCCTGATGTTTCAGGTGCACAAATTTCAAATATATATTATAATATTAAATGTGCGTTCTATACAAGAGCCGTGATCAAAGCACTAACTCTATCAACATATTATAAAGCTAGGGATCAGACCTTTCGAACTGAATAAAAGTCATCGAAAAGTGTTACTTAGGACAGATGCTGACAAAGAATGAAAGGCTAAGGTTTTATGAAAAGTTTAGGACGCGGAGGTTCCACTTAGGGTGGTGAGTAGCCTTGAGGCCATAGAACAATTCTTCTGTATACCAGTTAGCTTTACTTTAATAGTATCTTGATTTATAGTCATTCCTCTCGTGGGTCAAATTTTCCACCTTATCGACGGTGAGAAGGCTTATTTCATGCTATAAACATACATGTTAGACCATGAATTTGACCAGTAGTCACAAATTCTAGCAACTTTTTCACTGCCTCGTCGTAGAATGTTTATATAAAGGCATTCATCAGGTGTGATACCGGCGGGTTATACCGCAATTCACTCTGATAATTCTTACTTGCAATCGAAGGGAAAAGACTAGAAGTACAGTTTTCATTTTGATGACAACTAATGTTGCTATTCAACCATTTGTTTTATGGAATAAATTACCAAAAAAAAAAACCGGGTTTGCTCATGGTATGATAACTGAATGTAATTGAACTATTTTCAGAAGGGGTGAATGTTATGAGTAGGATAATTATCTCTCTGTTTAAAATGAAGCACATAGTCACAGAAAAGTGTAAGAGAAGACTGACGATGTAATGTTATGATGTATGTTCGAGATAGAACGTGGAGGGACCGCTTAGGAAACACCATTAGAAGCAATAGAATAAACCTATCCATGCGGCTTATATCAGTAACACTGTGAGGTGAGTCATTAAAAATAGCATACGATCGATGTTTTCGTATTACCTCCTTGTTTGTAAAGATTAAAGACGGCAAATCGGTTGTTATGTCTTTTGTTTTTGTACTTCATGATTAATGTAGAGTGACTCAACAGTTTTGGTCAAAGAAACAGTCGTTGTGAGAATATCACCAACGTACTTAAGTCTTCTTTCTCTTCACCCCTAGCAATAATAGTTGCATGGACGCGAACGGTTGGGGAATTCAAGCAGCTTCTTGGCCAGCGCCGCACGTGGTTTAGGTTGTAAGCAGTGCTGAGCTCCATCACGGTACTAACAGCGTTAGAATTTTTTTTTTTGCTTATTTATTTTCCGTCGGCCTATTTCCTCACATGGTGACAATCACCGACGCCAGGGAGACGACTCCACCACCTGGACCCTACATAACGACTCATGACTATGAGCCGGGACCAACGGTTTTACTTCCCTTCCGAAGGAAGACGTGACCAAGACTTTTTCGCCTCAGAAAAACCACCGACGTCGACTGGGATTGAACCCAGACCCACTGGGGTGCCAGTAGCAGTCACGCTCACCACTACACCACCGACGCCGGCAGCGTTAGAATTGACAAATGAGATTCTTGCAATGTCGATCAAAGCAACAGAAGAGCCTCTCACTCTCTCAAACTTCTCATCATCATGAAATAACAACCGAGAGATATTTTTCGCTCGCGTTTCTCACTCATTTTCTAAGTGTTATGTGATACGATCGTATCAGCAAGAATAAATATACAGACATGGAAATACTTCTCTAGTACACAGACAATCATGATTGTCATCGCTAGTAGCTGTGTTTCTACCGTCAAATTCAGCAGACATTACCTTGTCAGGGGTGGTATGTCTGCAAATTGAGCTTTACGATTGAAGGTTCAGTTGTTGTTTTTCCCCTTTAACCCTTATGTGTTTGACACAGTAGCCGGGTACCTTTTCAGGTTTTACACTACGAAATTTTATGTTTTTTAACAGGAAGCTGAAATTCACTGACAAGTTCGTAAAAACGGAAGGCAAATTTTTCAATAAAACATTTTGTAGAGTAGCAAGGGGGCCGAAGGGGGAACCTCGATTTTTTTACGCTTTAGCTAAACTAAATAAGTTAGTTTTTTCATTTGTCCCATAGTAGGCGATGCAATTTTTTGGAAATTACTAAAGTATGCGCAAAACATATTTGAAAAATTCGTCTGCAGATGCACTTTTTTGGATAAAGCTTGATAGTTTAAGGCGCGTATACATTTAAGTTCGTGATTTGACCATCTCCGAAAACAGGAACATGGACCGAATACAATGGAGACAACTTCTGTGTACAGCACAGGCCACACCAGCCTTGGTCTGATTGGTCAGTCAGTCAGCTAAGTCAATTGTGCAGGACATTAAAGTGAGTTGTGGACTAAGGCCATTCAAAGCCCAGAAGAAACCTCACCAAGATGATAATGGGTTTGAAAAGGCGATAAATAAGGTTGGAAACCTATGTGACTCGTTGTTAACCAAACATACATACAGGTTGCAACGTACAAGACGATGAAACATATGTGAAGGCTGACTGCTCACAAATCCGTGGTAATAAATTCTACACAACGATGGACCGCCTTTCTCGAGAGTCTACGTTTAAAGATCAGAAGATAAAATCAGCCAACCATTCATCACAACCGGGAATATCAACAGTAATATATACATCAAAGAGTGCCTTTAAAAACGCCTAATGCCACTTCAAAAGCAGCATTCTCAAAACATCCTTTTTTGACCTGATTTGACATCTTGAAACTACTCAACAGTGACGAAAAAATGGTACGAGGAAAATAATGACATTGTGGTACCTCGTGACATTAATCCTCCAAACTGTCCAGAGTTCCGATCGATCGAGAAATCTCAGGCAATAATGAAGGATGATTGTCAGAAAATGGGAGGAGGGTCAAAATCGGATCAAAACTTGAAGCAGAAGTATACAAAAGTAGCCGTCAAAGGTCCAAAAGTTTTGGCGTGAGGGTGAAATTTTAATCTATTATTGCAAAAGTGTAAACGAACATATTTGAAGAAAATTATCTCAAGTCGTGAATATTTTGAATAATACTCCTCTTTCATTGTTTTGAAGACAAACTAAATCGCTTTTAAATTGTTTCATTCTTTCAGAGCTAATGGTCTCTGCAACCTCTAGCAAAGCGTTTAGAACCATTTTTCTTAGGAGATTTCTTCCAACGACTCCAATTGGTTAATCTCATCAGTTTTTGAAGAATCTTCTTCACGAAAACGTATCTTTCCGCAGACACTTGGGAAAATCAATCGCTGGCAAATCCCATGGCAATAAATCAGACGCAATAAAACCTAAATAGTTTAAATACTTAAAGAGTTCCGATGACAAACTTGAGGTACTTTAATTATTTGATTTTAATGTCGTGGTCGATATCAAAACCTTTCTTAAAATGTTTCAAAATATTCCGAAAACATGATCAATATTAGTAATTTGGAGCATCCCCTGAACAAAAGTCGTCTACTAGATTGTATTCATCAATCAAATCACACCTTATAACCACTCCTGTCAAAATTTCTATTAGTAAAAAAGTTCCTATCTCACCAAAGGTGGCATGGTTAAGATTCTTATAGATGACTCCAAACGAAACGAGAACGACCGTGAACGCGACTGGACAATATCCCTCCAAGGCAGACCCGTATGGCAATGTAAAGCAACAAAGGTACGCCTTGTATATATTCGTAGAGTTTTGTTCGCTCATAAACCGTTCCACTTTTACAACTTGGAAAATATGTGATAAAACAATAAAAACAAAACTTTAATGACGAACTGTGTTTGTTTTCCGCCTCTTCCTCTGCAGTGAGCTGAATTCAAATTAACAGTCCGGATCCCGCTCCGTACCCACGACGACGATGCCCCAAAACTACTAAACATGCCTCCATCTCAACACGACATCTATGGCGAAAAAAAAAAGGCTAAGCCGTGTTCGCTGGCCTCTGGTCGTCTGACCACGTGGAAGAGAAACTAAAAGTTCATGTCATTTGGGCATTTCGGCGCTTTGCTCGGTACCAGGACCTTGTTCGGGATTACACGTACAGATTCCTACTCCTCGTACCACACCAAGAAATTATGTTTGTGAATGTGTCGTCCAAAGCGCGGCGTGCGGCGGCAACGGCAAAGGCAGAACTATTTTCATTCCACTTTTACGAGCTATTTAATTTGATATTAAGAAGCGGATTTAATGTTTGTTTAACTCTTGGATGAAATACAACACTGGTTTACGGCGGTGGCTGGCTACAGTAGTAACGACAACAATGACGGCGGTCGAACATAACACGACGACGATACCAACCCGGCTGGTTTGGTTGCTAGTTATTTGTTTATAAAGTTGACTCTTCAAAAGAGGTGAGGTGAAGAAATGCACTACTGGAATTACCTCTGGCGTTTCCAACGAAGAACTGTGTAGAGCCTGTAGAGTGCCTAATTGTTGTACAGAACATGTTGTTTGCTTCTCTTCACCTTTTCGAGTGCCAGATAAACAGGAAGATCTCCACGAGTGTGGTCCAGATGTTAGATTGAGGTTTGGCGGAGGTAGGTTAGTCTAATTATGAATGTTTTCGTTGGAAAAGTCATCAACCTTACTCAACAATCTATGACGACGTGAAATCAAATTGCTCCGGTTATTTGTCCATTTGACCATTTTGTCAAATGGTAGTAAAAGAACGGGAAGAAAACAAATAAGCTTCAGAACAATTTCAAACAAATGTTTTGTCAAGCTGAAGTTCTTATGAAAAGTCAAGCGAAATTTTACAAATCACTTTCAATACATTATTTGCCAATATTGCTTCATTTTGGTTTATAATTTCAGTAATCAAATGGTTTTCAGTTTGCCACTTTTATTGGATCAGAAAAATATGAATTTCAAAAACCCTTGCAAATCAAAGCAAAGTTTTGATTTCGTATAAATAAACATTTTGACTTATGGAACACAGAGTCTTTTTTAATCGATCACTTAGAAAAGCTGTAAAAAATATGTTAGTTTAATTCAACTTTAGTTTTAAATCTTAATTTGGATTGGTTCAGACAACACATTACTTTGATTTGGCTACCCACGGTGAGACAAACAAAAACATGTTGTAATGATTTCAGGAATTTAGCAGTTGAATTCAACCAATTCATTCGATTGTATTGTTTGGATGTTTGTCGAAAATCGAAAATCAACATTTTTGGTAAAAGTTAAACTGACTTACAAACTGTACAGGTTTGTTGTTTCAAACGAGATTTGGTAGGAATTTTATAGTGTGTAGAAGTAATGTTGTGAAATTTTCCATTCATTTAGCGATCCTCTTGAGAGCCCAGTTTTCAATCAAAAGGGTGTCGATTTGTGTCTAGGTGTGTTTTTTGATTATGGCTCATTACTTTTTGAAGAAATAATAGTCAAAATGAACATTTGGGTCAATGATTGTCATAGAACTGCTGCAATAATTTCGAGATTACTTCAAATTGTTTACACAAAACAATATAAATACGGCCCAATCAGCAATTCTCAGCATATGAGCTTCTGTTTACCTCATCACACATGAACATCTACAGAAACAAATAATGCCTGTCAACGATGAATATTTGACAATAGATAAGTGATTTTTTTCTTGGTTATCAAAATGTTCAGCCTCAGACTGAGTTTTCTTCTATCGTAGTCTTTTGGATATACGTAACTTGTCCGGGGGCAAGATTCAAGTTTGTGACTTTGGTGTGAACGTTATGGTTGTTAACCACTACGCCGGGGCGTCTCAAAGTGGTTTCTTAAAAAACAGTCCTCAAACAGGGTCACTAATTATGAAACTGTGCATTTGAATTGCTTCGGTTATTTAAAAATAGACAAAGGCAACATATTAACATTTGTCAGAAGCAAATAATTTCCCATCAACATGATAAGAGCGGACAGTAGTCTATTGCTAGAACGAAGAAATGAAGAGAAAGTATTGATAGTTCCGTTAGAGTACGCCAGGCTGTGAATTTGTAAGATGCAAGTTGAAACGAGCGGAAGGGCAATCTGAACGGTAGTAAGGCCTGTACTCGAAAAAAATACACCATTTTTATCCGTGTGTAACTTTTTTGTTCGTGGGTAAAAGTCAATGAAAATCTGGGAATAACTAGATTGGAGTCAATTGTCTACAAGTGCAAAATCGGTTCAGTGGTTATTGAGATGTCATCGAAGCAAGAAGAAAATCGCCGGAGAATTTTGCGGCCCGTAACGGAAAATCCGACTTCGACCATAAGATGGATCGGAAGACAACTGGGAATCTCCCATACAACTGTGTCTCGGGTGGTGAAATTCGTTTAAGGAGTCCTAGACGACCGATGTGGGCTGGAAGTGGAAGAAAACCGAAGACAGCTGACCCTTTGAAGGCCCGGAAGGTGTTGGATTATTTCAAGTGTAATCCAAACCTTTCGATTTGCGTCGCGGCTCGGAAAGCAAAGTGTTCCGCCAGGTTCGTTCATCAAACCATGAAACGAGCTGGGCTTCGTGTATTCAAGGTCCGCAAGGCACAGAACCGGTGTGATCAACAAAACACGGTGGCCAAATCCCGCACAAGGAAGCTGTATCGAGAGTGGTTGACGAAACCGATGTGTGTGGCTATGGATGACGAAACCTACATCAAGGCAGACTCGAATTACATACCGGGGTTGTAGTTCTTCGTTGCCAAATCACGGTTTGATGTTCCGGAAGACAAGGAAAAAGAAAGTGAACAAATTCACTAAAAAATACTTGCTCTGGCAGGCCATATGAAAATGTGGTAAACTGAGTAAACCGTACATCACAACGGGTACCATCAACAGTGAAATTTACCGCACCGAGTGCCTCCAGAAGCGTGTGTTGCCCTTCCTGCACTAGCAATTTATTTTCGTAAATAAGCATTCACTCGTTTCGTAAATGTGGATATTGTACATAGAACAAATGTCTCGTAAATTGTATGAAACATTCATATTGCTTGTCATCTTACGAAATGCTATCAATACACCTTTTTTGTGCAATGCACAAAATGAATTTCGTGAAGACCAGTTAATCGCTGCTCCAACCAACCAACCACCAGAGAGACGTTTCTTTTTTATTGGTATTTCCCTACATTTTGTGGCTTGTTTTGTTCATGGCCACTCCAGACCTCATCTGAACCTGTTTCGGGATGTCCGGTACGAGGACAAATCATCAGATGACCACAAAACATTAAGAAATATCCTACTGGAGAAATTTCTTGAATTTTGATAACCATATTGCCAAGGTTTCTTAGTAGCCAGGATTTATGGAAACCAGATGAATCTAAATGGTCCTTGCTGATAACGCTTTTAAAGCGAATGAGTTTTGGATTCTAACGGTGCCAAAAGGATTAAAATCGGTCAATATTTTACAGAATTATATTCATTTGAGATTGGTGGGTACCCGGGTACCCTGTCGATCACTTAAGTGGTGAAAAAATCGATGTCCCCTCTTCGGCCCTGCTTGCGATAATTAATAGAGATGTAAAAAATTTAACAAATCAAAGCATTAAGAGTTAAACAAAATTACAATTAAGTATATGTAGAAAATGTTTCATACATAAAGATTTAAAGTTCCATAGTAGAAATGTATTAACATTAGCACAAGTTTATCAACATAACAAACTGTTAAGTGGTGCGAGGTCCAGGGAGTTGAAAAATTCAAAATTCTTATGTATTCGAGTTCAAAATTTTGAAAATGTTTAGTTCGATTTTAAGGTGATAATATTTTATTATTATATGAACTGTCAGTACAAGTAACGAAGTGTCCAACGCAGAAACGTTTCCGAAATGAAAATTAAATTATATAAAAGTTTATTATTATAAACAAGAAAAAAAGAGTGTTTGAAGTTAAAATTTTCATAATTGACAAATTTTGTTTTGTTGGTAAATTTTAAATTTAAAGGTTTAAAAGTAAAAAATTAAGGTTTTGTTATATGTTAAATATTGAAGAATTTTTCAAGCTATTAAAACATGTAAGTTAGAGAGTATCAATGAAGCTATAAAAAATGTAAGTTAGAAAGCATCAAATAAAGAAGTCGGAATTTTTTATGAAAATATTTATAGAAACACGAAAAATTTAGAAGCTTCAAAATAAACAAATTGAAGTTTCAAAGTTCTTAGTAGGAAAATAATTGTTTTGAGATATTAAAAGTTAACAAGGTCACAGTTTTATGAGTTTGAAAAGTTAACACATTGAGATTAAAGAATTTGAAAGTTTAATTGTATTCTAATATCAAAATAGCTTGCTAATAATGCTTAGAGCAAAGTTGGAAAGTTTCAAAGTTCTTAGGGTATGAAAATAATAGTTTTGAGATATTTAAAAGTTAAAAAGTTAACTGTTTTATGAGTTTGAAAAGTTAACATGTTGAAGGTTAAAATATTTGAAAGTTTATTTGTATTCTAATATCAAAATGGTATGAAAAATAATGCTTGGAGCTTTAAAATTTTGTTTAGAAAAAGTTTGAAAAGTACACCGCTAAAATACATAAACGACAAATTTAAATAATTCATATGTCTAAAAGGGATTCACTTTGAAAGTGAAAAAGGTTTTTTTTTTATATATTACTTCCAAAAAATAAGTGAAAAAAGTTTTTAAAAATGGTTTTTACGTTTAAGAGAATCATAATTTATATGCTAAGAATTAAAAGTCTAAACATTTTTAAGGTCAATAGTTAAACAAATTATAATTTGAAGATTCTAAATTTTTATTCCTGCAGGTCTAAAAGTTAAATTTTTTTTAAATATAAAAGCAAGAAAAAATGAAGATAATGAAAATTTTAAAGAATAAAAATTTAAATGTTTTAAGATCCAAAAGTTTGAATTCATGACAGAATAAAAATTTGCATGTTCTAAACTTTCAAAGTTTTAAAATCCAATAATCCAGTTTGAAAACTAAAAGTTTTAAAATAATGAAAAATTCAAAGCTTTAAAATATAAAAGTGAAGATGTTTAAACGTTTTAAAATTTAAAGTTAAAAATTCAAAAGTTTATAAAATTTAGAGCTTAAAAATTTCAAAGTTTAAAATTTTTAAAAGGTAAAAAATTAAGAAATTAAAAAGGTTACGTATCAAAAACTTTGAAAGCCTTGATAAAAATTTTCAAGTTAACATGTTTGAAAGTTTGAAAGTTTTATGTTTTTTAATATTTAGTCAGAAAGTGTCAGAAAGTTTGACAGTTTGAAGGTTAAATGTTTAAGTGTTTATATTTATGATGTAAAATTTTTTTTTACGAAATGTGGAGGTTGAAAAATTAAACAATTTCACATTACTGAAACTTGAAGAGCTGCTTGGTCACTCCGTATCTTTGAAGGCACAAACCTAAGAAACAACAAAGATATAACAAGCCAAACTTAAATGTAATTTTTGCTTCTGCAAATATGTTTTGAATGCTTGGCAAGCTTAATTTAAAAAGTTTGTTTAGCTTTTTGACGTCAAAAATTCGATGATTTGACGCAAATCGGTCATAATAGTAACAATTTCTATATCCGTGCGACTTAAAAATCTTTTAACCATCTGATATGTCTTTCGAATTATCCTCAATGTTCGATTTTTTTAGTGCTTAAAAAGTAGTGAGTAACAAAATTGCTCAAGAGGGTATTTCAATCAAAATTTGGTTGACTTAAGCCTGACGAATTGCATCGTGCATTAAAAATGTTGCACACCCCTCATTTTAAAGATGTGTGCGTGTAGCATCATGCCTCTATTTTGATTTTGAGATTAGCAGTTCAGTTATCACAATGTCGTCGAAGGAAAAGAAGTAACGCATCCAAATTTTGCACGTGCATGGCGAAAATCCAAACTACTTACACGCGAACACACGTTGGCGAAATTGTTGAATGTAGCTAAATCACCTGTTACCAACGTATTGAAAGTGTACGGTTAACGTTTGTCGACAACCAGGAAACTGAATGGGGGGAAATCGAAAGCCGGAGGCAACAGCGACGACAAAAGGAGTTGCCCGCTGTTTCGAGCAGAACCCCAACTTCTCTGTCCAAATTGTGGCAAAGAAGCTGGAAGTGGCGCCTTCAACCGTGGATAGCGCTAAAAAACGAGCTGGACTGTCGACTTACAAGGAAGTGGTGACTTCATACCGTCACGATAAACAAAACATGATCGCGAAAGTTGTACACGACGATGCTGACGAAGTTTGATTGCGTGGTATAGGACGATGAAACTTACGTCAAGGCAGACTTCAAACAGCTTCCTGGACGGGAAAAGGTGGCAGATATTTTCAAGCACATTAAACTGTCAAAGTTCACGAAGAAATATCTGGCTTAGCAGGCCATCTGTACCTGTGGCATGAAAAGCAACATTTACATTGCGACCGGAATCGTCAACCAGGAAATTTATCTGAGCGAGTGCCTACAAAAACGTCAACTGCCATTCCTGAAGCGACACAATTGTTCCATTCTATTTCGGCCGGATTTGGCATCTTGCCATAACGGAAATAAAGCCATGGAGTGGTGTGCTGCCAACAACGTTCCAGAAGTGCCCAAAGATAATAACTCCTCCAAACACGCCAGAACTCCGCCCAATCGAACAATATTGGGCCATCGTCAAGCGGAACCTGGATAAGACTAAAAGCTGTTGTGAGCGAGAAACTGTTCGCGGCAAACTGGCGTTCTGCGGTGAATAAATTGGACAAGGAGATCTGTACAAAATCTTATGGCAAGTGTTAAACGAAAGATACGGCAATTCGAATTCGGTAAAAAGGAAGCTTAGCTGAATATTTCTCCTGTATTCTGTATTAACATAACTTGAAAAAGAAAAATAATTTGACTTATTAATAGAAACTTTGATCGACTCACATACGTTGTTGTTTGACCAAATTTTGATCGGAACACCCTTTACATTTTGCTATGCTATTTCAGAACAAACAATCAGAAGTTCCTATCTACTAAACTCAGCAAAGACATTTTCTAAGAGCGGTAAGAGGGCCTAGGGGATCGGCCTTATATCAATGAAAATTGAAAAAGAAGGATTGTAATTAAATACAAAATAACCCAATGAGAGTTTAATTTTTCTGTCCTTGAGATAAACAGAATAACAAAAATAAGATTTTGCATTGTAATTTCGAAGTTTAAAATACACAACACTTCTAAACCCAACGATTTCTCTTATGATGTTGAATTTTTACTTTTTATGCATTTGAATAAAAGATGAAAAGGGCGACTCGATAATTATTGCGACACTTAAAAACTTGCATACTTCTATTAATTGATGGTCGAAACTAACTAAATTTGGCCCAGTTTCTTTTTAAAATGTATTGTTCACATATACCTTATTGCGCAGTTGTCAGTGAAATTCCGGTCGAGATGAAGAAGCTGTCAAAAATCACTTAGAAGTACCTGATTTGACAAGCAAATGAGCAAATGGAGTGAACCACTCGTCACCAAAGGCACCATAAACAGTTAGAAACGGCTTTTCCGGTTCTGATTTGGCATCATGTCACTACTCCAACCTGTGCAGGAGTGGTTGTGAAAAATTCTGTGGTTTTTTTTACCGGAGACATGAATATTGTTTGCCAAACTGTCCTGAACTCCGTCCAATCGCAACCTTAGAATTTTGGAAGACTAAGGGGAGGCGATGGACGCGGATAACAAAAACTGAGAAAAACGTACCGGAAACGACTGAACATACGATGATGGATGCTCAATCGTATTTATCGAGCATATGACTAAAACTTATTTTCAAATTTAATCGATGTATTTCAGCTGAAATACAAAGATACACTGAACAACTGTTAATGTTTGCTTTCATTTCGATAAGTATTTAGCCGATTACCCAATCATTGTAAAGTGTCGCAATAATTTTCGACTCACCCTTTATCAGAGATTTGTGCCAGAAAAAAGTTAGAAAGGAAATGACCATGCAAAACCATCATATTTATAAAAATGGGATTAATTTCATCTTGTAGCCCAAAAATGATATGATTGGAATTGGAATTTTCACTGGAACTTACAAAATATAATATGGATTTTGCTAGATTTTTTATTATTTCAATTTTAGAGCCCTGTGTGAAACATTAACTTCCAAAACATCATTTAGCCAAAGCACCAAAAAATATTCAAATGCAAATGCGATGCTATGCTTTTAAATATAACAAAAGTCTATGTCAAATTCCGAAACATCTTCAACGTGTCTTTGGAATGAATAGCACAATCCATGCTTTCATTTGTGTGTTTTTTCAGAAAAGATCGTATCGTTGTGCTGCCATCCCCTGCACATAATTGCGCACACCAGAATGTCGCGAAAAGTGAATGCTATAATGACTCTAATGATTCTATTAATGAACATGATTGAAGTCCATTAAAATTCCACAGTCATAAAACATTTTGTTCCGTCTCTCAGCCCATCAAAAGCTGGCTAGGAAGGTTCTTCTTCGTTTCTGCGTCCCGTTTGCCATTGGCCTGAGTGGGCCATTCTTGCAAGTCAAAGTCAAAAAGCACCCAACAACAAAACTGACTTGCGACCCTTGTATGTTTATCATTAAGATTAACTCGATAGTGGCTCTCAAGATGACTCATTTGTTTCACTATTGTTGCCCATCGCTTGCCGTCCGTCTTTGTCGCCGAGAACAGTGCTAAGGAAGCTTTTCTCTCCGCTTCCATCACTGGAGGCAGTTCTGCTCGTATTGGCCACCAGACGACAAGTATTGCAATCATTCGTCAAAGAAAAGCAATGGCACATTCAAACAATTCAAGAAAGCGTTTTGAGAAGGAATGAGTGTCCAGATAATATCAATGATTCAACAATGTAGAACCTTTACAGCCTACTAAGGTAATTAATCAAAAGGCATTTTTTTTCTCCTCTGTCACCGATTATCTCAGTAGCTATTTGCACGGATCTCATCCATTTTTTTTTCTTGTCCCAGCCTTTGGGTGTCATGACTTGGTACAGAAAACGCATGGAACCGTAAATGAATAAGTGTTAAGCTAAGAGTTACGAGTCGAGCCCAAAATAGAATCGAGGAGTGCTCTGCTGTCCTCTTTCTATTTCTCGGCTGGTTTCCGCTGGCGACAGCTACCATGGCAGCAGAGGCTGAGACTTTATTTCCTAAGAAGACACTATTGTTGAAGGGCACGGTACACTTCCATCACGGGATGTGCAGGAAAGAGAATAGGTTTATTATGAAATCATGACTTGCGAAGTGCGTACACTAACTCGCCAACTCAGGAAAGCCCGAGAAGATGGTCCGTGGCTGATTTTCTCTTTCGTTTCCTTGAGGACTTTGTTTCACTTTAGAAGCAAAACCCTACACGACAAAAAGTTTCGTCAATGTTTCTGTCATTTTCGGGGGAAATACTTTGACAATATTCTCGGTTGGGTGTTCAACGACATAGTTTTTCACAGACAGCTCTGTCTATGGTGTAATGCCTCGCTTAAGATCCCGGAAACTGATGTTTACACGCAATCATCAGCCTTGCCTGGGTGGACGACGCTCGGTGCTTACGGAGAATGATGACAATGATGACGACAATGTGTTGTATCTGGACTACGCGGGCTCAGCAAAAAGGGTGATCTGTTGTTAAATCCGGCGCATCTTCGGTCGTACGTCTTTTCGCCTAAGGATGACCAAGATACTCTGGGCTATTCTTATTCTTCGTGGTCTTTGGTGCAGGTTGGGATGGCTCTCGCTATCTCGGAAGCACAATCTTTGTGGCTTTGCCTTGCCAAATGGCTTTGGTCGTTTGGCTCCATTAGGTGCTGAGAGTTCTATCAAAATATTTTTATCTCCTTGTGAGATTTAATTTGAGCCAACGCAACAAGAAGAGCTGCATGCAGGATTTGTACATTCATTTATTCAGTTACTTTTGGTAGGATGATTGAGTTGTTGTAAATGGAGAAAATGGTTATGTCAATAGAAGAAGGAACAATTTGAGCTTTGTTTTCATAATGATAAAATAAGAATTGAGAAAATCTTAATGAAAAAAATAAAAAAATGCTGATTTCAGTATATTTTTATGTTTTTCTATGGATGTGATGTCGTCGTTTGACTCAGTATTTTTGATGCACTTCTGCAGTTATTATTTGAGTGCCGTCTAATGCATGAAATTGAACGTATATATTTGGAGCGTCTATGATCATCTTTGAATAACAAAGCCAATAATAGTTTAAATGGAATAATAATTTCATCAGAATGTTCTTGAGAAAGCCTAACGTTTGCATTAAAATATTGACTTTTTTCGGATGGTGATAAAAAAAAAGCTAAGACAGATAATTGCTTTTGATAAATTTCCCATCTAAGGTAATTATTTATGCTAACGCTTCAGATTGGCCCAGAAATTCTCGATGGGACGCAGCTGAGGGACGTTGGGCAGGTTCGCCGACTTGGGTACCACATCGATATTCAGCCGCTTCATCTCCTCCAACGATCACTTCGAGTAGTGTGCCGACGCCAGATCCGGCCAGAACACCGCGTCTTCGCCCTTATGGGTTTTTCTTGATGAACGACGCAATTTTTGGCAGGCATTTCGTACTATAAATTTCCCCGTTCACGGCCAGTCCAGAACGAAAGAAGAGCGGCTTGGACATCTCCTTGGTGTGTGAAATGAACTTCACCTCGGAGCTCACTTCCTTCGTGGGGGAAGTAAAATACGAAGTGCCCTGCCAGTCGTTGCCATCCAGGGCTCTCGTCGTCCATCACCACCGCCACGTCGCGATTCGCCGGGAAATTCGAGTTGACCATCTTATTCAGCCGTTGCCACTGCGTCATTGCCTGCAGCTCCACCGACTTAGTCGAGTTATTAGTACGAGACACTGAAGAAGTCTGCACATTGTAGACAAAATACGCGTATCTGTCGAAGATAAGCAAAGGTAGTTGGAATTAAATGGAAGATACTAATTTTTCTTCTAATTTCTAGTTACAGGTATTCCACTAAACAGCTCAAACCCTCTAGGATTCATGTATGTTCATGTTCGCCAGGTACGTTTTCACTCTTTGGCCGGTTGAACTGACCTCCCGGCCAAGCACACGCAACGAAATAGCCACTTTTCCCTCGGTCTTCCTCTTCAGCATCCTGGCTTTCTTTTGATGCTCTGGTTGTTGTATAATTGTACCAAGTTGTTTAAGATGCCAGAACGGGCGTAGCCGGCGTCCACAAAGTGCCGTACGATGTCCGTTTTCGAAGCGGCTGGGTGCCTTTCTTTGAACGCGCACACTTCTACACGGAGTTGCTTCACTGTTTTTGGAAGCACGGTTAGAGCTCGACTGATAGAGCTGCCAAATTTTGTCTGCTGGCTCATGGGTTACTATAAATACTGCATTGACAGTTTTGTCAATGCAGGTTGTAGAAGATATAAGCATCATATTAAATAAATTATAAAAATTGCCAAAAGTATCATATTAAATAACAACTGAACTATTTTCAGATTTGCATAGTTCTCTGTGTATTACACTCTTTCAAACCGACTTCGTTAAGGCTCCACCAAACTGCAGCGTTTTTTTGCCGCCGCGGCAGCGAAATCGCGGCAGAAAAATCGCCGCAGTGAGATAACATGGCGGCTTATGGGAGTGCACAAGCCGACGCGATGCGTTTTAATCGTGTTGGTTTGTGTGCTCCCATAAGCCGCCATGTAAAAAAACGCTGCCGTTTGGTGGAGCCTTGAATTGTATGGAGAAAAAGCATTCCAGTTCGTGGAAGAGGGGACAAAACGTTGTGTAGTATTGGTGTAGCAGGGAGATAAACACAAGAAAATCAAATACGGAAGAGAATGGATGGTAGTTGATGATGATTCCCGATGATAGGAGATCAAGGAAGATGGACATTGCGTCTGCGCAGTGTGATATCTTATTAAGATGGGGGAGTGAGAGGCAGTGATCACTTCGTTGAGAGAGCGCATCGATCGGGAAGAAAATCTGCGCAGTACGATACATGATTACGATTGGAAAGTGAGAGATGGAAGAATCCGATTGCTGTGCAAATAAAAAAAAGAGAAGAGAAAAAAAGAAACGACTCGGCTTTCAGAGTACGTATTGTGTGTGGCTGAGAGCAAAAAGTTCGGGGTGATGGAAACCAAGACTGGAATAGAACGATCATTCTGTTGACTAAATTTGTGACGATCAGATGTATTTTTACAAAGCTGCCATTTTAACCAAAATAGCTACGAAGCGTCACGACAATGGCGCAGTGGACGCTCCCGTCCGGTAAGTAATTTTGCGGCCATCGAATCATAAAAAAAAATCATCTTCAAGCATAATGTGGTGAAAGTGAGGAAAATCAAAAATAGTGATTGATGGGAAATTAGTGTCTTTACTAACATAAGTACCGTTTTCTAAAAACTTGGAGGTAGGATTTTCTTAGGAGAAAAATGGCGGATGACTCCGTTTCGTGAAAAATGTTAACCGCGAGGCAACTCGTCTTGAGATACGTATGTCGGAAGTATGTTTGAGGTCAGAATGAATAATTTAACAGTGAATTATTGAAAAGTAGTGATTATATTACAATAAGTGCAGTTTTTTCCGGACAAAATACTTGAGTAGTGTAAAATATTCAATAAGAATAAAACAATGAAAAATCACAGTATGTTCTTTTTTTTATTTGAGAAAGAAAGTGTATTTATATTTTTCAGAACAGTCTATAGAGACCGTTTGAATTTCCGAGCCGTGGATGAAATCTTAAGCAAAAGATTTAAGGCATGTGGCAATGCCACCGTTGGCTTCTAATTGACAAGAATTTAGAACGGTATTTTTTTGTAGGCCTCAGATGACGGCGAATGAATCAGCGGGACAGGTAGGCTCAAATTGAGCCTAGCGAATCCACATGATCACGGTTGATTGTACAACCGGTTTTTTTCGATCGGGAGAACTGTGCCCACGCTGAATGTGTTTCGTGGAAGTTCCAGAACAATCTAAATCTGCCCTAATCGACTGGGAATGGGCGACACGCTGAGGTAGCTGATTAGCCTAGTTGAAACCCCGATTGTTGTTTCAATTGGGCTAACCCCTCTGCCACATGTTTTAGAACTATTCAGCGGAGATCGATCAGTTATGAAGACATTGTATAATGATCCAAAAAGTTGCGACGAATGAGTCCTATCAACCAGACACGGCTCAGGAGCTTTCTTGGTGCTTGTTCTGAGGCGTCACGGCTCGAAGAGTTTATCGTCGATAGATAAGTTGTTGTCGAAAGTGGAATCTGTTGGATTTACGGTATTTATTAGTTTTCATTGTTTTGCCAAGTCAACGAACTCACGGAATTGTAATCCGGAGGTAAGACTTATTTCAGATCCGGTCCAAATAAACTTTAAATGACACGAATGTCATTGGGTTTCTTGGTTTTTTAGGAACCAACTGCGCCACGTCGATGGGGTCTATTGTACCTAGGCAACGTGAAACAACACTTTGCACGTCATTATCAGTTATGAGTGGGTTCAAACGGGAGAAATATAACCAAAACTTCACCGGTCGGGCAGTAGCTGAGGCGGATGATTCGGAGAGATCACTCAAATCAATTGTTTTCGTTCCTTTCGTGACTGGCGCGTTGATATCGGGTCGATCCTTCTGATTGGGTTTCACTTTCATCCTAGGCCGGATTGGAGTAGCCCTTATGGATGTTGAACGGCAGCGTTGTGGGGTGACTGAAAAACTGTCGACTTTTCTGTTAAGCTCGGCCACAACATCATGCAGCTGCTGATTATGCAGCACTTCGTTTTTTATATCGCCCAACGATACCTCAAGGTGGGTAACCTCCGTGTTTTTATAAATACTTTTGATCAACTGCTCCTTTTGCTTAGTAAGCTGTTGCCCTTTTTTGACTTATCTTCTTGCACAATTGTAGTAGATATAAGCATCATATTAAATAAATAATATGATGCTTGTATCTACTACACAGGTGAAGGTCAATCGGCAATTTTTGTCCATTTTTGATGTTATGCAAACGTTAGTAGAGGAAGGTCCATTAATTATGTCACGCAGTAAGGGGGGAGGGGGGTTAGAGAAAACGTGACGATCCATACAAAAAACTTTGAAGGTTCATACAAAAAACGTGACAAGGGGGGGGATGTAAACAGTCAATTTTTGCGTGACGTAATTAATGGACGTTCCCTAGACAGTGACCGAAGATTTTGATTTCGTCTCAAAAATTTATATTGAAATTTAAATTTAATACTGTAAATTGCGTTTTTAGTCACATTTCTTATTTGCGGTTGATATTCAACGACATTCAATAATGATTGAATGTACACAGACTTACCTAACAGCTCAAACTCATATCCGTTAATAACCATAGTTTTGTCATCGCGATCTCTATCACACTCGGTATCCCCTGTTAACAAATTGTGTCCAACCTCGGCTTACACTTTTTCCAACAATGTTCACAAGGTAGATGAATTGACTGGGTTGATTAAAAATCGTGCCATAGTTAATAAAATCCACGCGTTTCAATATGTTCGTGACATTTTTTTTTTAATCTCCCGCCTCATAACTGAAAGAGCAACACTGCTCCTGTCAACAAGCAACTGTCAGTGTTCTTACGCCAAAATTTGAACAAGCTGCATCAATAAATTTGTGTGTTTTTCTTAATTAATTCACATATTTGTTAGGCTCAGACGTGCGTATCACTTTGCGGAGCCGATATTTAATATAGGTATTGACAATGCTTTATTTTTCGATGTTAGTAAGAGTACAGGTACAAGTAGCATGGAAACAAAAGGTTAGTATATGTGGGTGACAATGAATGGGGTGAGGTAGGTGGTGATGACATTACACTTTAAGGTCAGACAAACAAATGAATTCGTAAATCACTTGCATGTAGGGAACGCCACGCTTTCCTTAAATGTCTCTTACCGCGCGAAATAGTTGTCTACGTTCGGCCTCAGGGTAACCGATACCCGTTCTCTGGAGGTAACATTATCCGGGCAATGCCAAACTATATGAAAGATGCCATCATAACCGCTTCCGCGCCTACATATATTAATATCGACAAGGTTAATTCTGTAGAGATGTGCGTCTAGCAAGCAGTGGTTGGACATAAGTCTTTACATCTCACTAATGAAACTCCGGCTTACATACCGTAGAACCACAGCGTCCACTGAGTTGAACTTTTGAGCTGTACCCATGTTTACTATTCTAATTCGCATCTTAAAGCTTGATCACCATTAGTCAAGTGAACAGCCTAAGACGCGTCTTCCAGTCAGGTAAAATCGAATTTTTAAAACTCACCACCTTTCCAGGATTCACAGTCCACTTTTTTTTCTAGTTGAATATATCCATTGTCCAGAAATTTAAGTCTGCTCTTGTACAATGCATCACAACTGCAGAGCAGATGTTCTGATGTTTCACGTTCCATGTTACAGAAACGACAGATATCATTCTGAATCTGACCAATGTTTTTCAAATGATAAGAAAACTTCGTCAAGCAAACAAGCTATTCAAGGAGTTCCAGACTAACTTCGTCCTATTTTAGTCTGCCATATTCTTATTAAAAAAGTATCAACATGTCAATTCCAATAGAAGAATTTTAACTTATGGGTTGCACATTGACCACTGGTTTCGGTGTCTACAATGAATACTCATCTACCTTCCGGAAACTTAAGGAACCTTGTTACGTCTACGTTGCTGAGCTGGCAGCAATCAATTTCGCATTAGAGTTTGGTTTTCGACATGTCCATAGATCATTACTTCATCTTCTCGCATGTTCTCAGTTCTACACCTAAAAGTTGAAATGGTTGCAAAAAATACAATTGCTGCTTTTGTATTCATATCTTGAGAAATCTGCATGATTCAGAAAAGGCAATTTTGCCCATCATTATCCACAAAGCGTTTTATGGTTTTCAACAAAGCCATGCAAGTGAGTTCAAAGGGATACAGCACACAGATTCCTCGAAACAAATTTATCGCTGTGTGCTAAGTGCCTCGACAGTCTAAGGTCTTTGTTCAACCGTCAACAACTTTTCAATATGCGTGAGACAATACCACAGAATGCCGCAACGCTATTGAACACTGTTGATATTCCACAGTCAAGTGTTCTATTTTTTTTGCATTCGTCATTATACTCCCATCTCCTGCTCATCAAGTTCACCTTGCGTTTTATGAAATAAACGAAGCCATGTAAGCTGATTGCCTCGACAATCGAAGCAACTGTAGGGCTTTTATTCCAATCACTTCATCTTGCTCAAGTGGTCGGCCGCAGTTCGACTCTCGGTTACAAAAAGTGATCTTTTTTTTTAAGCCATTTATTTGAAGCCATTATTTAGTAAAGTAGGTTGCCATTTTATTCACGTCTTGCTAGCTTGCAGATATTTTTCAAGTGTTGAAAATTTCGGAGTGTTTTTATGAAGATTGGACTCGGAAAAAATGCGACACTTTGTTTTGAGTGCATCTTTTTATCGCGTGGGTAAAAATTAATGAAATTTCGAGTTAAACTAGTTTAGACTGTTATGTTTATGTGTGCAAAATTTCGCGATCTGTCGAGTAGTTTTTAAGATGCATTCGAAACAAAAAGAGCCAGCAAATCTTGGGCGCGGTGATCGATAATCCTGGTCAGTCGCACAGATGGATCGACAAAAGGCTTGGAATCCACCATTCCACAGTGTCCCGCGTTTTAAAGATGTTCCAGGAGACGAAGGCCATCGAGCGGCGCGCTGGAAGCGGCCGAAAACCGAAAACGGAATACCCAGAGAAGGTGCGGAAGATAAGGCAGTACTTTAAGAATAACCCGAACCTTTCCACCCGAGACGTGGCCAAAAAGGTCAATTCGTCGAAGTGGTTCGTCCAACAAACCGTGAAGCGCGCTGGGCTACGTGTTTTAAAGGACAGGAAGGTGCCAAACCAAACTGACAAGCAAAACACGGTGGCCAAATTGCGTGCGTGGAAGCTGTACCGTGAGTGGCTGGTCAAGCTGGACTGTCTCGTCATGGACGACGAGACATATATCAAGGCGGACACCAAACAAATCCCGGCCTAGAGTTTTTTATCGGTTCGTCCCGCATGGAGGTTCCGGAAAAGCTCCGGAAGAGAAAGACGGGCAAATTCGCGAAGAAGTACCTGTTGTGGTAGGCGATCTGCGAGTGCGGACGGTACAGCAAGCCGGTCGTTACAACCGGCACCATAAACGGGCAGATTTATCGAGAGGAATGTTTGCAGAAGCGCTTGCTGCCCTTCCTCCGCTCTCACCGTGGTCCCACGCTGTTCTGGCCGGATCTCGCTTCGTGCCATTACGCCAAGCCTGTAATGGATTGGTACGAGGCGAAGGGCGTTAATGTGGTCCCGAAGGAGGCGAACCCGCCAAACACACCAGAACTTCGCCCGGTCGAACAGTTTTGGGCAATAATGAAGTAGAAGTTGAAGAAAAGCGGAAAAACATTCAAAACCGATGAAGCTGTGAAGAAAAACTGGGAGAAATTGTGTAAGGAAGATGGACAAAGCCTCGCCCAAGATTTCATGAGCACTGTTAAGAGAAATGTACGAGCATTCAGCTTGAAGGAGGAAATTCAATAAATAAATTATGCAAAACATAGCTAATATATAGATATTGAATTCCTGAAAATTTGAGAAGTATCCGATTTAAAATGAATTTTTGGTGATCTTTTTTGTTTGTCTCATTTTTTCCGAGTCCAGTCTTTAATTATGGTTTTTAAATTATTCCATCTCTTACTAGTGGTCAAAGTCTCGAGTGTATTTATGCTTCTATCTAATTCAACATATAAAAAATACAACATATTGTCAGCTTTATATTCATCAAGTACAAATTTGAGCTCCACAGCTTTGATAATAACAGTAGATGTAAACACGTTCAAGGATTCTAGGATTCATTTGAATTGACAGAACCAGTGGGCCAAGATTATCAGGGTACATTGAATTTACTCTGGAGCTCAGTTTTGAGTCGTTTTTGACTCACTTTCGTCAAAAGTGGAGTCACTCAAATTTGAGTAAATGTTACTGGCATTGACAAGTCGACAAATCAAAAATTAATCTGATTTGAGTCCATGTTTTTGATATGTCGACTTGACAATGCCAGTAACATTAACTCAAATTTTAGTGACTACACTTTTGACGAAAGTGAGTCAAAAATGATTCAAAACTGTGTTGAAATGGCTGGCCGTGTAGTGACCAGCATTTCGAGAGGGGACCAGCATGAGAGATATCGGAAACAAATTGGGAATGTCTCACACAACAGGGCAAAGAGCAAAGAAGCGAGCCGGACTGTCAACATAAAAGGTTACAGGGGCATCAAATCGAGCTGATAAGCGGAACACAACAGTCAAAGGAAGAGCGCGTAAGTCATACACGAGTTTATTGACCAAGTTTGACTGCGTCATAATGGACGAAACATACGCCAAGGCTGATTTCAAGCAGCTCCCAGGTCAAGAGTTTTATATATATCTATCGGGTGAGGAATGGTTCAGGATAAGTTTGAGCAGAAAAAAATGTCAAAGTTCTCAAAAAAATACTTGTTTTGGCAGGCGATTTTCTACTGTGGCACTGTCAATCAAGATATCCATGTAAAGGATAAACTTTTAAAAACGCTTATTGCCTTTCTTGAAAAAACATAGTTGTTCCGTGCTGTTTTGGCCAGACCTCGCTTCTTGCCACTATGAAAAAATAGCTTAGCCAAAAGTGTGTAAATCCAGAAAAACCCTCCAAACTCGCCGAAACTGCACCCCATTGAAAATATTGGGCAACCGTATCTGAAACCTCAAGAGAACTAAAAAAATCAGTTGGAAGTGAAAAGCACTTCAACGCAAGTTGACGTTCAACATAAAATAAGGTTTATATAACAGCGGTACAAAATTTGATGGAAGTTGTGAAACGTAAAGCCCGACAATTGGCGTTTGGAAAATCGAAAACACAATCAAATAAAATTCCTGTATTTTGTAGACGATGAACTTCAAAAAGAAATAAAGATTGATCATTTATATAATAAACTAATAAGTGTGCACTAAATCATGTTTGATCCCTGTTCCGACTGTTCTACCCTCTAGAAAACAAAAGCGTAGTAAACTTCAAAAACACCATTGAAGCTCTCAACGCTTTTCGAAAACCAACCATAAGCTAAAAACCATTTTTTACAGCATTGTTAAGAAGATTGTATGATTTCGGAGACGATGGGTATTATTGCCCATCCATTCTTCCTTCCCGTATCCCAGAATCCTTGCCCACACGCCACGTGAAGGCGGCGGCTGATTTCGCGCATTTCTCTGCTCTTATTTTTCATCACCCACCTCCGTGAACGAATGGCATCGCTAAAATGGAACATAAACAACCTCCTCAGCCTCATAGTGTAGGGTTCTCTGTGCGGCGTAAGTTTATCTACGTCTCAGGCTAAGGCTAACGAATGAGATTTTCATCATCTTCATCCTCCGATCCGCCGGGTCGTCTCCTCCAATCATCACGTCGTCACTCATCTCAATGTGCGATTGTCGAAATAGCTACCTTTGAAAAGAGCAAACTTGGGTGAGATGGGCATGCGGGTTGGAGAAATTCCGCACGGCTCAACGTGTAGACGGGTAAGGCTGCATCGCACTTTCCAAGTTCGCATGAATTGCCCTCCTTGTTGGCTCTCTCCTGTCTATTTTCCGCTTCGATGGCCTTTGATACCACGCCACAACTTGAGTTTTCACATAGACTCAGCAGCATAGAGCGTAGGACCAGTAGAAGCAGTGCTTGATTGTGCCGAATGAGGATTATTAAAATTGGATTAAAAATGAATGATGTTCTTTTTAATTGGCATTAGCTCCGGTTTCGGAAGGTCGTTGTCGTTGAGTTGATGGATGTTTATCCACATCAAGTTGAGAAGAATAGCAAACCGATTTTTTAAGTACTTAATAATTGGATTGATGTCAAGTAAATAACTTAAATTGAGGCGAAACTTTTTTGTACAACTTAATATGAACATTTGTAATGCAATAAATAGTACTAGGTTACGACCATAGAATTCGTTACACAGCCTAACGAACCGGTTCCTACTTGCTCGCAGCCGGTGAGAAAGGGAACACCCAGGAACGACAAACAGGGTCAACAAGCTGGTTGTTCCCATGTAGAACAAATTGGCTCAACAGACCCAAAGACCCGGTAACACACCGTCACATCGTGTAGTACTTTTACCAACACACGATGCTCGGCTTGTAACTGGCTGATGCCAACCCGGAGTGGCGTGAAAGAACCGCTCAAGTAGGCATGAAAAAATCATTATGTGGTACAACTATTATTAGAACAAACAAGGCAGGACATTTGTTTTATTATCTGGCTGCCTCCATTCATGTTGTGCATTATTTATGGCTTTTCCACGTTTAATATCACAGACCGACAAACCCGAGTGTCTAATGAAAAAAATTCGCTTCGCGCGTTGACGATGCTTCGCTGCGTTTTCTCACTCACTCGCTTGCTCGCATCGAAACGGTCTCAAATATGTATGCTATGTAGGATCTACCCTAACCCTAACGACAAGAAATCCACTAAAGCAAATCCCAAACCCAGACCGCCAGCGGAGCTGCGGAGTGCAAAAGAGTTATATAGTTTTGATTTATGGTCGTTTCATTCTTTTGATCATACCACACCATACCAAAGTCAGGACACAGAGGGCGCAAAGGCAGCACAACATATTTCGGATGGTCGTTTTCATTTGTCCTACACATAGGTGTATAGCCTTGACTGCTGTGACTACGGATAGTGCGACCCCGGAGAGACACCATGACAGTCAGTGGCGTGGAGCATTCCGACTATGGGACTAGATTTTTTCGCTGTCTCGCCATCGGGGCCCGTCCCCTGCCTGTTCTGGGCAGGAAACCTTGTACAATGTTTGACTACCGGAGTTGTCTCCGGGGTTTCACGGTATGAGGTTACCACCGACCGGTGCCACTCGTCGCTTCGATGATGAACGGTGGCAGAATAGTTGGATTATGTTTCAACACGATAACATCTCATCTAGATAACTCACTAATAGTTTTTCGCGTTTGTCAATGTGTGTTACATAATGTGAGTGTTTTTTTTTCTTTTTTGAAAAGTTGCAATGCACAATGAGACGATTCTGAATAAAGTTGAAGCTGTGGCCTAAACTAGCAAAATGGTTTTTTTTTATCTATTAACGAAAAATGTGATGGGTCGAGACTATTAAGATTTTAACCACTTTTGAGGATGCGTTTGAGGAGGCATTTGAACTTGCTCCTTAGAAATGGTATGTTTACGTCTCTTTGGAAAATTAAGTAGGTAAGCTATATTTTTCCTTCAAAGTTCTATATTAACAAATGGTTGGAACACTCTTAAATGGAGCTACGAAATAGATTAAAATTATGTTTTTTTTAATAAATAAGCTCCTCCATACATTATTTGCTGCTGTTTTTGAAGAGCATATGTTTGCAATTTATCACCAAAAATTACGTTTCTCAAGGTTTCACTGGAAAAATCCATGCTCAACATTAATTAATCTTCAAGCTTTGTGAATCACGAATAAAACTATTCCTTTATTCACTTGTTTGAGAGCTATAGCAGTTCAAAAACTGTCCTATTTTTAACTACATTACAAATATGCAGAACATTTTATCTGGATTACCTTCTCACAACGGGAAATACTATACATCAGTTAACCTCAAGAATGTCTATAAACATTTTAGCACAAAAATTGGTTTTATTGTCCCTTTACCCCTGCTTTGAATCATCATTCTTACCAAAACCCACTTTCCTCGTAAATGCGTAACGCTTCATTAGCGTTCCTATAAAATAAACTTGAATTACGATCGTTCATTATATTAGTAGTTGGCCTACATTTTCACGTATTAAACAGAGTGGCATACGTATAACCGTGCATAATTCGAAAACGGATCGTTCGATTTAAGCTGCCTTTTTTTTCTGTTTGGCTACGCCCAAGCAACATTTATAATAAGAGAGAGTTGGACAATTTTTTTTGGACAAATGAAAATTTCCGAAAGGGAAGATATACAATACATTGTTTATATTTTTTTTTTTCGTTTTGATCGAGTTATCCTTGACATGTATTGAAGATGACCTTGATAGTCCATCTGATATTGCGCAATCTCACAGTTGTCCTTATTGTTCTGCTGTTGGTACAGTTGATGCTGCATTCCAATTACTTTTTTAACATTAATTGTTAGATTTTGAATAAGGGGCACTATTCGTGTACGATCACTTTAGTGAAGCCCAGTGTAATTTCAATAATTTCGGAGGTATTTGTGCAATCAGTGAAATACTGCATTTTATTTGGTTGCTGTCATATGTCTCAACTGTCGAAAAATTTAAACAATCCGAATATAAACTTCTGTCTTTTTGCACAAACGTTTGCATTAACTACCCATGCAGCATCAATCATAGTAACCCATGAGTAAGCAAACAAAATAAGACAACTCTATCAGTGGAACTCTAACCGTGATGGCAAAGACAGTGAAACAACTCCGTTCAGAAGTGTGCGCCTTCAAAGAACGGCACCCCGCCCCGTCGAAAACGGACATCTTGCGGCACTTTGGGGATGCCGGATACGCCAGTTCCGGCTTCTACAACATCTTGCCCTATTAGACAACAATCAGAACATCGAAAGAAAGCCCGGTTCCGGACGGCGGACGACCCTGAACGAGAAGAAGCTCTAAAGGCTGCTTAAGAGGAAAACCGAGGGAAAAGGGGCTACATCGCTGCGTGGGCTTGGCCGGGAGGTCGGTTCAACCGGCCAAACAGTGAAAAAGAACATTGTGAACATGGACATACATGTCAGGGTGCGGAAGTCGCGTCCACTGGTTTCGGAGCTGCAGGCAATGACGCAACGGGAGCGGCTGAATAGGATGGTCAACTCGGTTTTCCCGGTGAATCGCGACGTAGCGGTGGTGATGAACGACGAGACCTATCTCACCCTGGATGGCAACGGCTGGCAGGGCACTTCGTATTGTATTTTCCCCACGAAGGAAGTGAAGTTCATTTCACACACACGATGAAGTTCATTTCATACACCAAGTTCCCCAAGAAGGTGCTGCTGTGGCTGATAATCAGCGAGAAGAGGATGTCAAAGCCGCTATTCTTTCGCTCCGGACTGGCCGTGAACGGGGAAATTAATAGTACGAAATGCCTGCCGGAAGTTGCGTCGTTTATCAAGAAAAACCATAAGGGCAAAGACACGGTGTTCTGGCTAGATCTGGTGTCGGCCCACTACTCGCAGCGATCGTTGGAGGGGATGGAGCGGCTGAATATCGATGTAGGAGCGGCTGAATATCGATGTAGAATTTATCAAAAGCAATTATCTGTCTTAGTTTTTTTATTACCATCCGATAAAAGTCCATTTATTAATGCAAACGTTACGCTCTCATTTCTATCGAGTAGGACTCTCACGCACCAATCAATGCAGCTATGGTGCAGATTATCAGGGCATCAACCACGTTGTCTTGCATTACCTCGATAACGAAATTGCCAGATGTGATTTTTGTGCATCCCTCCAGGCGCGAAGGAAACCAGGGAAGGAAGGCATCAGAGTTATGCTGGCCAAGCTGGGCTTGGACTATATGGGACTAATCTATTAGTTTTTTTTTCTTTCTAACAAATAGAAGTATTCGTTTGATTCCCTCTTAGCTGTCGTTTCCTGGCACACAGTGCACAAAAACCATCCGTAACTTACTGAAAAAGTGGTCGAACACAATGGGTCATAAACATCTATAACGATGCACAACTAGTCGAAGAAGCACAGCCATCTGGGTCAAGGAACTATCTGGAAGAGGTATCGCCAGCTACATCAATAGTATCAGCTTCATCTCGGGAAAGCGTTACTCCGAATTTCTCCATTCTACATAACGTTGAACTAAGCCGGCGTCGGTGGTGCAGTGGTAAGCGTGACTGCTACTTTGAACCCCAGTGGGTCTGGGTTCAATCCCAGTCGACGTCAGTGGTTTTTCTGAGGCGAAAAAATCTGGTCACGTTTTCCTTCGGAAGGGAATTAAAACCGTTGGTCCCGGTTCATAGTCATGAGTCGATAGGTAGGGTCCAGGCAGGGTTGCCACATGTACAGATTTATCTAGATTGACACAGATTTTTTTTTCAAATTTTTCATACAGATATCTGATATCTGATTACAGGTTTTTGAGATAAAACAAGATTTTTCCTATTTTTAGCAATTGCTTGTCTTTTCAAATTGAGGTTTTTATTAACAAAACAGAATCCAACTTTTTACCCAATATACTTTTAGTGTGCTGTTCTAGGCCCATGAAGCAAAAGAAAACAATTGACACTAACACTACAGTGACAGCTAACAGTCTGAAAGTCAGTTTGTGTGTGTTCAATGCAAACGGCGATGTGAACCTTCTATTCTTCCGTTTTGCAGTTACTGTGCACAATAATTTTTCCGACCGATCTCTTCGTATCAGTCGGATCAGTTTCCTGATAGGTCACGGCATTCCGTGGTCGTGAGTTGGTGCAAGCTCGCTTCAATTGTGAAAAAAAACTGAATAATCAATGTTATAACAGTGTCATGTCTGAGAAATGAACATCTAAAGGGAAACACGACTTTTGCTTTAAATTTTTACCATAACACAACACTGTTATGTTTAAGATTTGGTTATGTACATTAAACTGTGTTTCAATATCACTAGAAGACTATTATTCAATTAAAGATGAGACTTTCATCCATTGGCTGGCTCGTCTCCAACGCTGAAACATGTTATTTCTAGCCCGATACACGTGAAAAGCTCTTCTTTGTTTTTATTTTTTGAAGATTTTTTTTTCCTTTCCAATTCAGAATGGTAATTCCAGAACTTGTGCAGTCAGTTAAAGTCCTTGTTAATGGTTCTCCTTGCAAATATGTATGCGGATGATAACCTGAAACACCTGACGGATTTCGGAGTTTTTAATGTCGAGAAACACCTTCGTAAGGGAAGGTCCATTAATTATGTCACGTGGTAGGGGGGGAGGGGGGGTTTGGGAAAACGTGACGATCCATATAAAATAATTTGAAGGTCCATACAAAAATCGTGACAAGGGGGGGGGGGGTTATTAAAAGACACTTTTTGAGTGACGTAATTAATGGAAGTTCCCTAAGAAGTCTGAAATATATATATCAAGGTAACCACAGGATAAATACTATGATCCGGAACTGTCGATGATCCCTGGAAACTTTTCTTCTTGATCAGCTATACTTTCTATACCGAGTTGATTAAACAAATCATTAAGCGCTTTGACCCGAATGATCCAGTTCTGATTACTGCATCAAGCAGTGACCCCAAGAAGCTGCGCAATTTGATGGAGTTCAACTCGATTATTTAACAATATCTAAACGTCTTTGAAAGCGATGAGAAACAGGACATCGAAAATAAGTTTCGTGAGCTGAGGACAATCTGAACAAGACCAAAATCTAGAAACATCTGGATATGGACACCATGCATGCCATCCTAGATCCAAGTGTTACATGAACGGGAAAGGAGTTGTTCAGCTTACATTAACATCACAACTAAAATCTAAATTCATCAAATTGATGTACACTCCTTATGAAAATGTTTGTTTGTTAATACCGGTCTGATTTTTTCACCTATCCTTGAACTTTTAGCAATCGAAACAAATACCTCGTGATTCATTATCATGCCAATACTCTCCGCCTGTAAGATGGGCTTAAGTGTTATGATCGGTTTACTCTGAGAACATGAATCCCTCGTATTTAATCCATTTTACTGTAGAAAGAAGATCCGTTTTGCTGCAGGGAGGCCGATAATTTAAAGTAAAGATTGAAGTAGTTGTTGAAATTTTGAGTATTTGCCAAGAATTTTTGCCAAGATTTTCTGCAGTTAAACACAGATATAAAATATTTTTTGGGCAAAAATTAGAGATGGGAACGAAAAGTAATGTGGCAACCCTGGGTCCAGGTTGTGGAGTCGTTTCCCTGGCGTCGGTGATTGTCACCATGTGAGGAAATAGGCCGACGGAAAAAAATAAAATAAAAAATAACGTTGAACTGTTTAACGCCGTGATAGCTGGAATTAATGTTTCACCAGTTCAAGAAAGTTGAAAAATTCAGTTTACCCCAGAAAGGAATACATGGATTACGTAAACATACTTTTAGTTTCGAATAAGACGGGGACCAGAATCAACTAAATCAGCTGCACATATCAACAAAATGATGTCACAATTTCCGGAAAAAAATGTACGAGAGATGACAGAGTGAGGATGTTGTCTTGGAGCATTCAGAATGTATTGAAGTATTTTGACGTATCTTTATAACTGTTGAAGCAAGCCTGCGATCTAACTGTAGAGAAAGGAATACTTCCAACCTTGAATGAAAGGATTGGTTGAGGTTCGGTCAGTGATTTTGTAAACAGAGCCACGCCTGTCAGGAAAAATGGTAAGTGTATGATACTGACTTAACAATAAAGGTTGGAACGGTCAAAACTTGGTCGAATCATATATGACATAGTTTTTTTAATCGTGCATTTGAAAAACTTGCACACCCCTCATTTTGTAGGTGTATTGGTATGAAATATTGACTTTATTTTGTTTTTGCTATTTTCTATTCAGTTGTCAAAATAGCGTCGACAAAAGAAGAGCAGCGTATCATAATTTTGCACGCTTGTAAGCTGAATCCAAATTATTCCCTCGCCGACTTGGTAAAATCACTTAATATTGCCAAACATGACGAAAGTTATAAAAGTGTCTGACGACTACCAGGAAGCCGGAATCAGTAGCAAACCAGGAAGCCACAGTGACCCATAGAATTGTGACCAGCAATTTCAAACGCAATCCCAACATTTCCATCAGATACATCGGGAACAAATTGGGAAAGTCTCACACAACAGTGCAAAGAGCATAGAAACGAGCTGGACTGTCAACATCTAAGGTTACAGTGACACTATATCAAGATGATAAGCAAAACAGATCGGCCAAAGAAAAAGCGTGTAAGTTGTACGCGAGCTTGTTGACCAAGTTTGATTAAGTCTTAATGGACGATGAAACATACGTCAAGGCTGATTTCAAGCAGCTCCCAGGTCAACAGTTTTATATCGCTACCGAAAAAGGAATGGTTCAAGATAAGTTTATGCAAAAAAATCAATGTTACCGAAGAATGGTTGGTTTGAAAGGCGATTTGTACATGTACCCTAAAAAGTCAACCAAGATAAATGTAAAGAAATACATGCAAAACGCTTATTGTCTTTCTTGAGGAAACATAGTTGTTCCGTGCTGTTTTGAACAGACCTTACTTCTTGCCAACAGACCTTACTTCTTGCCAATGACTCAGAAAACCGCTAATAGTGTGCAAGTCGTACCCAAGGGGAAAAACCTTCCAAACTAGCCGGAACTGCTCTCAAAAATATTGAGCAATCGTAATGAGAAACCATATAAAAATGCAAACAGAGCTGGAAAGAAAAACAGTTCAAGGCAAATTGGCGTTCGGCATCAAATAAGGTGGATGTAACAGCGGTACAAAACTAGATGGAAGGTGTGAAACGCAAAGCCCGACAATTCGCTTTTGGAAAATCTAATCAAAGCTTAATCAAATAATTTTCTTGTGTTTTCTAGACAATGAACTTAAAAAATAAGTAATGTTTGATTTATATAATAAACTAATCAGTATGCACTTAATCATGTTTGACCAATTTTTTACCGTTCCACTCTTTATACATGGATAAAATATTATGCAATAAATAAACTAGATCAAAACTTTGTTTTCTTCACGAATGCAAAATTTGTCCAACCCACACAACCCACCCAACATTCATTTTGGCAGAATATGTGGAATATGACTTTCTGATATAACTTTCGAGCAATTTGCAGTTGATGAATTTGTATTTTACTATTGTGCTTTCAAACTTAGCTGGAAACCCAAAATTTTATTAAACTTTAACAGTCTAAACTTTAAGGGCAAACGAAATCTACTTTGAAAAACGGAGAAGTTTCAGTGGTATGGGGCTTTGCTGGAAATTATTCATTTATGCTACAAGATTCTGCCCAAAGTAGTTATTGGCATAACGATTAGGCTACATTTCATCCGTTTGTCATTTGTTATTCAGTGTCGGGAATGCAAAATTATTGTCTTTTCTGAGATTCTTAAGCAAGATAACATTGCGGTTCAAGTTTTTTTTTAAAAATTTATAAGTTGTTTGAAATCGAAAATAGAATAAAAAAAAGCTATAGTTAATTCAGATGCATCGCAATGCAAAAATAGAAAACAAAATTGAAAGCCTAGATATAAATTCAAAAATGTTATTGATACTGAATGGCAGTTTTTCTCCACATCCCATGGAAGAGGACCGTGTAATGCAATTGGTGGCACATTGGAACGAATAGCTAGAGGCACAAGTTAATATTTAGAACATGAACATCCAATCAAAAGAGCAGAGGCGTTATATAATTGGACCAACCAAACATTTAATGGTTATTAGCATTAGCATTAGCATTAGCATTGACATTTGCACACCTCGTGGATGGAGCTACGATGAGGAATAATTCTTTGAAGACATTGCATGCCACCATGAAACGAAACCAGTTTCTGATACGTTTCTTCACGCAACAATCACCACGAAAACACTCCTCGATCGCTCACCTGGCCACGTCCATGCAACCGTTGGTGATAGGGAGGATTTGGTATCTACCTTAAGAAGACACGGGGAACCCACGTAGCCTTCAGTAGATATCAAAGGAAAAAGGAAATGAATAGTCGGAGAGAATAGTTGAACAGAATGCCCTGTTTGGTGCACAGAACAAAAAAATATTCAAAAATGGTCGTTGGGAGCATCTAGTCTAAGAAGGTTAAGTGATGCTCCATTTATTTTCAAACGGTTGGGACTTTAGCATTAACTATAGTCCTAGCTTACTATGGCTTATGGTTATAGCGCCATTTCTCGCTCTCGGTTTCTTAAGCCAACCAAACATATAATGGTTATTCGACAAAAATGTCACTTTGTTATGCATCACAAGAAAAATATGAACAAGGAATAACAGAAGGGAACAAAATCTTTCAACAGACAAAGCTACCGAACAACAGACAAAGATGAGTGGTATATAAAAATATAACTCTTTTGTTCCCATTTCAGAGAACAGAATGAAATCTAAACTGCGTAGAGCATTCATGATGTTTTTAAATATAAAATAAATAAAAAGAAAACCATTTTGAAAATTGTTCATATGTCAGTTTTTTAAAATACCTTTGGAACGAACACTTAAGTCAAAACACCCCTTCACAATAAATATCAGGATTTGTGAGATATTAAAAACCAGATGCATTAAAGGGTGATACGGTCAAAATTTGGTCAAGGGAAAACGCGTGTTAATCGATGAAATCGTTTATTTAAAAAATCAAATTAAATTTCTTTTTCAAGTTCAATTAGTTTAAAATTCAGGAAAAATGTTCAGTTAGGCTTCCGCTTTTCCAAATCCGAATTGCCGGGCCTTACGCTTGACCCCTGCAATCAGATTTTGTACAGCCACCTTGTCCACCTTCTTCGCCGCAGAAAGCCAGTTTGCCTTGAACTGCTGCTCGTCCTTAGCAGTTTTTTTGGTCTTCTTTAGGTTCCGCTTGACAATAGCCCAGTATTTCTCAATTGGGCGGAGCTCTGGCGTAGTGTAAGGGTTCTTGTCCTTGGGAACCACCTGCACGTTGTTGGCGGCGTACCACTCCATGGCCTTTTTACCGTAATGGCAAGATGCCAAATCCGGCCAAAACAGTACGGAACAACCGTGTTTCTTCAGGAAAGGCAGCAGACGTTTATTCAAACACTCTTTCACGTAAATTTCTTGGTTGACGGTCCCGGAAGCTATGAAAATGCTGCTTTTCAAGCCACAGGTACAGATGGCTTGCCAAACCAGATATTTCTTTGCGAACTTTGACAGTTTCGTGTGCTTGAAAATATCTGCTACCTTTCCCTTCCTTTTGCCGTATAAAACTCCTGTCCCGGAAGCTGCTTGTAGTCGGCTTTGACGTAGGTTTCGTCGTCCATTACCACGCAGTCAAACTTCGTCAGCATCGTCGTGTACAGCCTCCGGCATCGCGCTTTGGCCGTCGTATTTTGTTTATCATCGCGATTTGGAGTCACTACCTTCTTGTAAGTCGATAGTCCGGCTCGTTTTTTGGCTCGATGCACGGTTGTGAACGATACACCCAGCTTATTTGCGGCATCCTCGGATAGATAGGTTAGGTTTCGCTTGAATCTACCGGCAACTCTCTTTGTCGTCTCAGCGGCTTCCGGTTTTCGATTTCCCCCCGATCCAGACTTCCTGGCTGTCGACAAACGTTCCCCAAACACTTTAATTACATTTGTAACGGTTGGTTTGGCAACTTTTAGCGATTTTGCCAACTTTGCGTGCGAGTAGCTCGGATTTTCGCGATGCGCGAGCAAATTTTTGATACGCTGCTCTTCTTGCTTGGACGGCATTTTGACAAATAAAGAGTGAATTCCAAAATCAAAATAGGAGCAACATTCTACACACACACATCTTCAAAATGAGGGGTGTTCAGGTTTTTTAAATGCAAAATTGAAAGAAATACGTCAAGTTGATATTGACCAAATTTTGACCGTATCGCCCTTTATTAACACTGTTCATGCATTATGTACTCCCATTTTATTTTATTAAAAGTATATTTAATTCAACATCCTCATGGTAACTTTCAAATTGTTCATCTGATTATCTTGATGTTCAGTTTTGATTTGTAGTCAATTCCATGTACATTTCAAAACACCACTTATTGCTGAAAGAGAATTGCGGGTCAGTTTTGGATAGGGGGAAACACTTTATTTTTTGTTCAAATTAATTTAATTATAGTATATCGAAAACGGTAATGCTGAAAAAGTTTATTCCATCCTTTTTTTTTTGTTCAAGATTGGCTCAGCAATCATAATTTGCCACCAAACTCGTATGATTTCTCAAAAATGATTAATGTTTAAAAAATCCACCCAAAATGGCTTCTTCAGAAAACACTTCTCTATCTAGCTGGACTATTGAAAATGCCCGTTTAGATATCTAGTTCTTGTGGTTAAAATTTGGCAAAAAATAAAATGAAGATATCTTTTCTTATGGTTTATTATCAAGTTTTTACTATGGAATTTTTTTTTTCGACTACTTCAAGTTCTCTATAAGTTCCGTACAATTCGTTCTCAGACAGTTTTTTTGCATACAATCAATATTTTTTAAGTTAAAATTGTTTGAATTAAACTTATGCAAAACACTAAGGACCTTTTCAAAACTTACTCAAGCATCTTTTTGTTCCTATCAGTGGAGTATGATCAGTTTTCGACGCCGAAAGCATGTGTGATATCTCATTCCCGCGGTATGGAATCCTAAATAATTTTGCTTCTCCACCTAAAAATACCATCACATTACGATATACTGCCACTATCAACTTGCCCCTACAAATGGGAAAAATGACCACGTAAAATATATCTGTTCCGTTGAATATCTGTCTACGACAAAAGTCACAGAGGCGTCACCAAAAAAAAACACTGTCATATAAAACGCAACATCACTGCACGCAAGTCGTGCCCAGTCTGCGTCGTGGCACAAAGGGAAACGGTTGCAGCACCCTCGCCTTTGGTGTGAATCTCGCTTCAAGTTATACTATATTCTACCTCTTCTCAACCAAGCATTAACTACCCTTTCATGTGTAGGTTGATATACCTACCGTCATGAATGAAAACAGTCGACCCGAAATGAGACCACACAAACCACATAATCAAACCGTTTTTTTTTTGTTTGGCTCGTCTGAAAACCACCGCCAGACGTGGCTTGGCAATGATGACGACGGTAGCAAGAAAGTGTTGGCTCCACTGTCTAGAATGTCTGCAGCATTCCCTCTGGATACTTTGGTAGTAAACTGAAAGGATTACGGATTGCAACCGGAATGTAGTGGAGAATGTGGTTGATCGGTTGACACCAGCAAGGTTCGCCCACCGAAACACCTTTTTGCTTGTTCTTGTTGTTTTTGGGGTACTGAAACTATTTTGATTCCATCGTGATTTATTGGGTTTGCCATAATTTTGTGAACAAAAGGGGTTGCTGCTGCTGCTGGCCAAAGTTTAGATGCTGTTGAGTAGGTGTTATTTTAAATGTCGATCAGCAATGATAGAATGGTAGTATGTGATCACATAACCAGTTAATAGATTAAAAGACATTTGCGACATTGATCACTCGTTTGTGAAAAACTTCGCGAGGACAGGGCATGTGAGATTATTGAAATAAATATAAACAGCCTCTTGACATTTATTATAACGATGAAGAAGAAGACGTTCGCTCATCACCATGAGGCACCAGGAGTGGACAGTAATGTTTGCTAGAATGAAAGATATGAAGAGAAAGTGTTGAAAGTTCCGTCAGTGTACGATACACTTGGGAAATAGAATAGAAGTATTGAAAATTGAGCGAAAGGTCATGGGTAAAGAAGTACTCGAACCAAGGACGTTACCTTCTCCACTGCGGGTAGGTCGAGGCACGGACGAATCCGCCACCTCAACAGGCAAAAGGTAACTTGTTGGATCGCGCTCATGTACCACTGATAGCTTTGTGATAGTTTCTAGCGGTAGTTTGTATGCACTCTGTTTTGATGCGCACATGGGAGAGGAACTCTCTCCTTTTTGGGTTTGTTTTGATTCGCAACGTCTGAGATCACTCAAATTTGAGTGAACATCTCCTTCTACATCATAATCGTTAATCCACGCATGGATAATACAAAAACATAACAATTAGAGTATGCAAACCCATAATTGGTGGTAACCATTAATCCATACTGGTGGGGACCAGTATCGCAACGCTTCACGGTATTTCTCTCCGAGGTCTCTACATTAGAGATGACAAGAAAAACTAACGTTAACGTTAAAAAATCTCGTTGGAGGGAATGTTTGAAGGAGAAGGATTCGTAAATTAAATAAAGTTCCACCATCGTTCGGCTTTTCATTTGCATCTTGCTAAGCAGTCGTTCCACCATTACTAGTAATTTGAAAATAGTCAAACAGAATCCTATAGAAAATTCTATAGTTTGCATTTGGTACATGATAAATTTCAAGAATTGGGTTTGATTTTCGAAAAAAAATAATTGATTGACGTCTTGTTCCTGGTACAATATATAGCAACCTTCTTGGTGACTTGCAAAGCCCAGAGTAAGCAGAAAAATTAAGAATATATCATAATAGATAGAATGAACGGTTGTTGGGATAATATAACCCGGGTTGTATGGATAAAATTATTGTTATGCCGAATCAACCTGACTTTCAGACATATGGGTTGGTTATCCAGCTAAACAACAAGCATTAGCATATGCAGTAAATCAACCCTAAATCTGCATTTCAGGTGCTAGAAGCATTATATTAGCATTTTGATTGCTATATGTTATAAAGTTGGTTTTCAAATGCTTTTTTAATGCATTTAGCCTGTAATAAGAGATTCTAATGCAAAATAGCATTTATGAAGCATTATCATAGCATCATAGCTCATAGCATCATAGCATCATCAAAGCCGAAGCCATTCATTTCACCAACTTTCTGGTAGTAGATGACAATTTTCGAATTCCTCAGTTGAAGAGTAGTAGCACTGGGAAAGGAAATACCATCAAGGCGGAATGTGTCCGTTGGTTGACAATACTTGCCGTTACTCGGAATCCGGAAGACCCCGTCTCCCAACTCAACCACAGAGCCGGGACGGCTGCTGGACGCGGGCAGGAAGGTCTCGACTTCGT
This sequence comes from Aedes japonicus, assembly GCA_034211315.2. Classification (NCBI taxonomy): domain Eukaryota; kingdom Metazoa; phylum Arthropoda; class Insecta; order Diptera; family Culicidae; genus Aedes; species Aedes japonicus. The sequence continues at coordinate 215,106 of JASCZW010000331.1, read as the reverse complement.
TGAGCGGAATAGCAGACGTTGATCGAATCTGGCTAGAAGATAAACTGAACACGACGAACAAATCAGGCAACTTAATGTCCGAAAAAACACAACGTGCTTGCCTGTCGTAGAAATTCAGAAGATACCGTCTCCCAACTTAAACGCAGGGCCGGGACGACTGTTGGACGAGGGCAGGAGGGGGTCGACTGCGATAGAGGAGTAGGGACTTCTTGGTAAGCTTCTCTTCGGTGGAAGCTTATTTCATTAATACGATTTCGGTCAGAAGGCTCAGCGTATCGTTGAATTTCGGTCTTTACATGCTGGAAAGTGTTGAAAGTGGCAGCATTGTAAACATCGATGCTGAAAAGCTTGACCCAGTCAGAGGCAGCGCTGGAACACGGAAGCTGATCAGGCAATGCATTGTTACTAACAGAAGCATACTTGCCTGAAAGTGGAGGTTGGGAAACCCAACGACTCTGAAGGCAGGAAACAACGTCTTGTTGACTATAGCAAACAGCAAGCGCGACTGGGTCAGGTGGCTTAGGGTCTCCCATAATGCGACAGGCGATGCGTTCTGGTTTACGATATTGCAAGCAACAACTCCGCATTCGACTTGTAATAAGCAGGCTAAAATGAGTCCGGAGATTGGAGTCAAGAACTGGGAAGAACCCGGTGGTGAAATTGTGATGGTCGGTGTATCTGAACAAGGTAACCATATGTTTTTTTTTAGCATTATCTTCAGATTCACGAAACAAAATCCCTTTCGGCCAGGTATCCGCATTCAGAGCAATTTCACGTAGTTTTAAAGCCATTCCGACTTTGAACGATATGAAGCTCATACGGCCCGTGTCAGATCCTTTCTTCACAAGCGGAACAACCTTAATCGAATCTTCGCACTTCACGGTCATTTTGATGAGTTTCTCTATTGCATCCGATTTAACATTAGGGTGGATGCAAGAGAGGTACAACCAGAAAATTTCAGCAGGTTCGGGAATGATAAGCACAGTGGAATCAGTAATCGCTTTAGTGCCACCAATAAGAGGTTTGCTAATTGACCGGCCGACTTCACATCGCCGGTTCAATGGTGACGCAGTCGTTGCAAACCCAAAAAAAGTTCGGACATGAGTGGATAACGTTCACAAAGGCTTTCAGGGTTATTCTCATTCGATTCCCGTAGTCCAGTCGGGTGACGCGAGGGGTTCATATCTCGGTGAGTGAGAAAATGAATCGCATGTGATTCTGTATTTTTTCGAGGAACTGTACTAAAAATGAGAAAAGTGAAGAAAAATTATTAATCAATACATTTACTGATACATTATGTGATAAATTTACTCACTGCTTCGTCTACATTTTCACCAGTTGTCAATGGTTTAGGATAAGCCTTGAAATGTCACTTGTGAGCGACAATTGTCACTCACATACGACCAGGGATGCCAGATACATTCTGCAAAAGTCTGTATCAATCTCATGGAAATTTCTGTATTTGCAATGCAAAAAAAATATGTTAAAAAACATTATTAATTGATGCTGACAAACGAGTAAAGGGCGATACGGTCAAAATTTGGTCAATATCAACTTGACGATTTATTTCAATTTTGCATTTAAAAAACCTGAACACCCCTCATTTTGAAGGTGTGTGTGTGTAGAATGTTGCTCCTATTTTGATTTTGGAATTCACTCTTCAGTTGTCAAAATGCCGTCCAAGCAAGAAGAGCAGCGTATCAAAATTTTGCTCGCGCATCGCGAAAATCCGAGCTACTCGCACGCAAAGTTGGCAAAATTGCTAAAAGTTGCCAAATCGACCGTTACAAATGTAATTAAAGTGTTTGGGGAACGTTTGTCGACAGCCAGGAAGTCTGGATAGGGGGGAAATCGAAAACCGGAAGCCGCTGACACGACAAAGAGAGTTGCCGGTAGTTTCAAGCGAAACCCTAACCTATCTCTCCGAGATGCCGCAAATAAGCTGGGTGTATCGTCTACAACCGTGCATCGAGCCAAAAAACGAGCCGGACTATCGACTTACAAGAAGGTAGTGACTCCAAATCGCGATGATAAACAAAATACGACGGCCAAAGCGCGATCCCGGAGGCTGTACACGACGATGCTGACGACGTTTGACTGCGTGGTAATGGACGACGAAACCTACGTCAAAGCCGACTACAAGCAGCTTCCGGGACAGGAGCTTTATACGGCAAAAGGAAGGGGAAAGGTAGCAGATATTTTCAAGCACACGAAACTGTCAAAGTTCGCAAAGAAATATCTGGTTTGGCAAGCCATCTGTACCTGTGGCTTGAAAAGCAGCATTTTCATAGCTTCCGGGACTGTCAACCAAGAAATTTACGTGAAAGAGTGTTTGAATAAACGTCTGCTGCCTTTCCTGAAGAAACACGGCTGTTCCGTACTGTTTTGGCCGGATTTGGCATCTTGCCATTACGGTAAAAAGGCCATGGAGTGGTACGCCGCCAACAACGTGCAGGTGGTTCCCAAGGACAAGAACCCTCCCAACACGCCAGAGCTTCGCCCAATTGAGAAATACTGGGCTATTGTCAAGCGGAACCTAAAGAAGACCAAAAAAACTGCTAAGGACGAGCAGCAGTTCAAGGCAAACTGGCTTTCTGCGGCGAAGAAGGTGGACAAGGTGGCTGTACAAAATCTGATGGCAGGGGTCAAGCGTAAGGCCCGGCAATTCGGATTTGGAATAGCGGAAGCCTAACTGAATATTTTTCCTGAATTTTATACTAATTGAACTTGAAAAAGAAATTTAATTTGATTTTTTTAAATAAACGATTTCACCGATTTACACGCGTTTTCCCTTGACCAAATTTTGACCGTATCACCCTCTAGAGGTGAGATTATGTGTGGTAACCATCGCATAGAAAAAAATTTAACGTAATAGAGATTGCAATTTTATGTTTCATATTTAAATGTCAACATGCCTTGCACTTCCATGCATATGATTAAATCACTGTCGTTTTTTTTTGAATCACAAAATATGAGAAAGCAAAATATTTTGATCTCTTAGATCGGATGTTTTGGAAAATTCTAGGCAAATCGTTAATTATTATCATTCATAAATTTCGAGGAACAACTCATCTTCACTTCACTATCACAAAATTCATTAATTTCAAAGGTTCAAGGAAATTCTCAGATTTTCTGGAAAATCTGCCTCTGATAATCTCAAATCCCAGAAATGGTCGTCGATTGGTTGAACTGATGCATCATCAATAATGTTCTCCACTTGTTTGATAAGTTAAAAAATTGTTTGATGGGCTTTTGCTCTGATAAATATTGCCAGAATCAATAAACGCTACCCTAGCAAAGGAAAATAACAAGCTGATATCATATTTAAGTAACAAGTTCTGCTATCCCAGTTATCGTTTTGATTTCCGCTGTTATCGCATAGCAAATTAAGTTATCATCATTGGCAAATTTTGCTATCATTTGTTATCATCTTGAACACACTATTTTTATGAACGTTATAACTTGAATTGTAAAACTATAAATATTTCCAGCATATTTGGACAAGAAATTTCGCTTTTAATCAAAATATTTTTTTCTGTTATCAGCATGAGAATTTGATTTCAAATTGATAACATAATATGATACTATTTCAATAAATTTGCTTACAATACAGGCTTTGTTATCAAGTTGTTCGCAGTGATAACAAAATAAGTTATTATTATGATATTCAACGAGTATTTTTTTGTTATCCATTCTGTTATTTTGCCTGTTTATTCAGCCTGAATGATAACATATTCAGTGATCAAAATTTGATAACCAGGTATTAGAACTTGTTATCAATTTGGTATTATCCTTTGCTCGGGTAAAGGTCCAAACGAAATGTGGACGGAAGCGGAACAGAAACGGCAAGTTTGAGAGTTTTCGCAAATGACGTCGATACGCCTATTTGGAATCAACCTAGATTTAGTCATTTTTCTATCCGACAACCAGGTTTAGTCAAATTGTGCTCTTCCGTTGCCGTTATCATTGCTTTTGAGCCTCAAATTCTTGAGGGTATCGTCGATATGGTCAATTTTTTTTTTATTTGATTACAGCAGCATATGTAGAAATTCATCATGTCTAGTCAAAATTGATGCAAGTGCTCCATGCTTAACTTGTCACTTTTAGTGTATTTATTGATCAAGTCCCGCACCTCAGCACCTTTGCACAGTTTTTCCAATTCACAGAAGTTAATGGAGATCAGGCCCACAGAGCCTGGGTTCGGCAATTCTTTTAAATATCCTGGTTCCAAGGCAACCCTATATCGAAAATATCAATTTAACAGTTTCTGTTTTCAGCTTGATTGGATTTAATCGGTTGGATTTTGGTAAGATGTTGTTGATTGCGGCCTAGTACAGTTGGTTTGATGGATCGCTGAGACGCTCGTAAACTTTCTTAATTTTTAATTCTTGCTTGGCGTCTACTAATGCAATACGATAACTGAAATATTCATTTATGATTTCCTGCTTCAAGAACACGCTCAACAACTTGTTCTAAAAAAATCAGTGGGGTTGTGTACAAGACACGACCGGTTGACGTAGACTATGTTAAACCAAGTGATGCATTATAATGTCAGGGAAATTCTGTGTGGCTATTATAAACGTTAAAAGGGTTTCAATTATTCGTGCCCGTCGCTTACCTCAACTGATAGAAGCAGTTTAAGTCACAATATGACGGGTGCGGCTCTTATGAGACATTAGACCTGCGTTTTGAAGCCAGTATGTAAGAAAAATTCTTTTGTACACTCTTGAGTATTATTTGGTGGTCCTGAAAAGGACCGTTTGGTTTTATGAAGTCAGTATATGGGAAAATTCTCTTGTACACTCTTTATAACTCTTTGGTGGCCCTGAAATACAAACATTTATTTTGACTGATACCTTGTCTCTTTTTTAAAATTCACCACATAATTGACTCAGTCGATTATGTAGCGCACGATTACAATTTTAACTATAACTCATACAATAATTTAGCTAGAAACGATATTCAACTAGTTATACCTTTGCTTAGACAGGCTCAACAAGGCGTTTGCTGTACTGGACCATGAAAAGTCACCAACTAACATTATTAAGTCGAAAACTTTCGATGGATATTGATATCATTCAGGATTCTGGTTCGAACGAATTTCAGTTAAGTTTATTTATTTCATCGCTCCGGGCATTTATTTATATTATCGCATTGGGCATTCAGCTATATTCGGTATACTATACGAAATATAAAGCTACTTTATAAAAACTAAATGACTTTCTCATGTGATCAATCGGCCATTCCATTTCAAAACATTAAAATTCCCACTATATTCATTAAGTTATCTAGGTGTTGGTATGAATAAGCCCTTCAAAGAATACACAACCGCTCACTCTTACTTTTCCATTGAAAACTTTTATATTCTACATTTTAGGTGATGAATATATTAGGCCATAGTTGAAAATATAACGTGAAATGTGTACCTGAAATATGGTCAATGGTTTTCTTGTGAAATTATAATTCATGTTTCTATGTGAATATCAGGTAAATTAGTGAATTCAATATGGCTAAAACGTTAAGGAAATCGAAATATGTATGAACATATTCGATCTCGTAGAAGAAAGAGAGTGAATTTTATAAAATATCATTATTTTTTGCAATGGTTAGCTTATTAGCTTAGCTTAGCTTATACTGACTGCACGTATCGATGGTTGCTACTCCGTGATTGATCAGAATCAGTAAAATTGCACAATGAATCAACTGAATGGGGCTGGGAGTAACCGACCATTCTCATTGTACACGTTTCAGTGACTCAATTTCTTTAGTAATCGATAACGGCGCCGGCCACGTCCTTGCAATCAGGTGGGAATAGGAAGAGTGTTAGTGTGACCTTTGCTGTTTAGGGACAGTGTTTACCTCACATCCCCACAAAGGTCACAGGAAGGGTCTTTTTTAATGTTATTGGGGTGGGGCTCGATGGATCAGGATTCACCTTGATAAGTGATGTGATCATGTTTATGGTTCATTGCACGTTTAATCAGTTTATTCTCCATTCAGCCGGCTGAGTAAAGATGCACACTAAGCTTATTTAGATGTTTTTTTTGTATTATTTAAGACCTTATTATTAAAACAGTATTAAAGAGACCTTACTTTTTGGTTTTTTGTCCTCCTTCATTCTTCCTTTTTTTTTCCTTGTCTGCGCTTGGTTTAAACAACCGACACTTTACTCTAGGGTTATGCATGGATCACGAACAACTCATGATGTGGGTCCAAAGTTTAACTACCAACAGTGCCTCCAGACGGCAACCTCCCACAGATCTTAAGACACTCTTGCAAAACAGAAAACTCTGAAAGTCTCTGGTATATAAATGTCGGCTCAACGAAGATAGGTTTGGTTGGATATCGCAAGAGTCCCGTGGCATGCGAGAGATCGACGTCCAAAGGCACCTCCCTTCAAGCCATTATCTTTTGCAATGGGTATGGGAGAAAATGTTGGTTAATATATGGTTTACTTTATATTTATAAGAATTTATCATATAATAAATGTTGGTTAATATATGATAAATTCTTATAAATATAAAATAAACACCTGAGAAAATAATCACGCGTTAAAACATGTTCAGCGCATTAGTTGTATCGATATCATAAGTAGGTTTATATGCAGTAAAAGCACGCTTCGCAGTTCATCACCAGAATACAATTAATAATATGTTGAAATTTATTATGACAGGGAGACCAAAGCGATTCGTAGAGAGATATTCGATCGCTATGATGACATGCACTTTGTCAAGTTGATTTTGATTTAATAGATACCAATCTCCTACCTCAAACCTGGAACCTGGTTAATATATAATAAATTCTTACAGGGTAAGGGAATGTTAGCCTAGCTCCTTCATTCGGCCTATGTACCATATATGTCATTAATTTAGCGATAATCAACAAAATCATGTGGCTTTTAGGATGGCCGATGTAATCCGAAGCAATTGAGACAATATAAATCAACTTATTGTTTTTCACTTAAGCGTAATTTTCGATTTCTTGAACTTTTGGGGCATCACGATTTCACTGGTTAAGCTGAACAGATGATCTACACGATCTTCAAGTGATCTAAATTTGGTTTAATTGAATCAATACAGCAAGTAATGCAGTCTGGATGTGCAGAAAATTGTTACACGCTACGAGCTAACTTTTCACATAGCTAAAATAACAATGATTTTACAAGAAAATCGTAGACCCAATGTTGGGGACATAATTTTTTGTATGTTCCCAACTTTGGCCTGTTGTATCAATAACGTAGTAAAAAGGTTGTTATTGGTAAACTTTCAAGTGGAAATGCATGAACTTGCGGTTGTTTATATTCAAGTGACTCATCTAAACACAAAAAGAAGGAACAAAATCATTGTATAGTGAATTATAATGTTTTCATTATTGAATGACTGATGAATCATATATGAACATCACTTAAGTGTTTCGAGGCAGTTTTACTTTTTTGTGAAATGTAAGTAAATCGAATACAGCTAGCAATGCCGTAACTCATAAAATCAGAAAAAAACGAACAAAGGCTGCATTTAGTAATAAATCCATCGAATGGGACGAAGTTGCATCCATGAATAGACCCAATTTGGTGCTTATAGACCGACATCAAATCCATATCCTTCGAATGTTGCTGACTTTATAAAAAGAGTTGTGTAACTTTTCATGATACCTACTACCAAATGTCTTATCAAGCGTATCTTAGCAAGTGTCTAACTAGTTTAGTCTCGCTTGCAGCTTAAAACTTTATGAGTTGTAATATATAATTTAATGGATCATTGCATAATTAGCTGAGTCAAGGGCCATATACCCTAAATATAAGATAAACACCTGAGGAAATAATCACGCATTAAAATATATTCAACGCATTCTGGCAACCACGAGGCTATAATAGCCTGCATATATAAGGCATATGCATAACGTCTAGTGCATCATTGAAGTTGGATTAAAGCTGAAAAGGGGCCCACTAAGATCGAAGTAATGCTATATCTTTGTAATGCCAAAGATACATTGCTAAAGTAGCATTATTGCATTGGTAATGCATCACCACATTCTTAAGCTAATCTAACGCTTCATTACTTGACAACTGTTGAATTGATGCGATCCACACTACCACATGTTGATTTTGGGTTGAATAGCGCAATAATATAATGCTTGTGGTTACTTGGGTTATTTGTACCGATATCATGTGTAGAGTTCGTATGATGTAAAAGCACGCGGCGCATGTCATCACTCAGAATACAATTAATACTATGTTGAAATGTATTAAAACAGGGAGCGATAACATAGAGAGTATCCAATTGCTATGATGACATGCACTTTGTCAAATTGATTTAAATTTAATAAATATCAATTTCCTACCTCGAGTTTAGGACCTTCTCCAGCGTTGCAATTAGTTGTTGGCAACGAACAAATCGGCACTCGATTAAATGGCGCACAAACCCACCGAAATATTAATTTAATTCTTATATAAACAACTCTCTGAACTGGATTGGTTGTCCTCAAAAGGACAGATTATTTGTGGATTGCTCCAACCAGTTGGGTAAAATTTTCCTGACGGCTCGCCCTCCATGGAGGCGTTTTTGCAGTTGCAGCGAACGAATCGGCACCACGATATTAGGTACACAAACCAAACGAAATAAAAGTTTAATTCTTGTATAGACAACTCGTTCAACTAATTAATCGTCCTCAAAAGGACAGATTATCAATTTATGGATTGCGCCAACCAGCTGGGTAAAATTTTCCCGACGGCTCGCCCTCCATCGAGCACCGAACTAAATTTAAGATTAGTTCTTTAATAAACAACTCTTTTATTTTAATTTATTGTCTCAAAAGGACAGATTATTTTCAACTACTGCTGCTCGCCCCAAAGACGCTTTCCTCTAAACAGCAGCGTTTTTAAAGTCGCGGCGAAACAATCGTCACGATGAGGTAAGATGGCGGCTTGCACAAACCGACGTGATTGTGCGCCCCCATAATCCGCCATTTTTACCTCATCGCGACGATCGCTGTTTGGGAGAGCCTTGGTACATATTACCATCAGCTGCCTCTACGACCAACTCCGCTGCCGGCACCTGCGACCAGCAACCTGCAACCAGTTCCGCACAGCTTGAATGCTGCCAAACGACTGAGGCAAAATTTTCCTATGTGTGCGCTCATGCCGTTCTCAGCTGCATGCGAGACGTACATGAAGAGACGAATGACATGATTGGTTAAAGTCTCTCTCTAACACAAAGAAGAAGAAGATGATGCAAGACGTTCCTTGCTTCGATTTGAAATCTGTGATAGGAAATTTGGTAAATTTACTCTGCAAAATGACATTATAAGACACCACCTTATATTTGCGTTATTTTCAATAGTTTACTATTGTTTGAGAATAATGTTTGACAATTGAATTGGAGCACGGTAAAATTTCCGACCGATTGAAGAAGAAATCATGTAAATCTATCGTGGATTATTTGAGTTATTCGCGTACAAAACGTACGGTTTTTCGTGACGGTCGCAATATTTTAGATTTTCAATTGACACCCTACCCTTGCCGTAAGACGTAGTCTACGTCAAAAAGCAATCAGGTCGCAGACGTTTGTAACATGTTCACAGATTTCAGCTCTATTAGGTGCTGCAGTTCGTTGAACTTTGCTGTTTTTGAAGGACTATTGCTGACAAAGCTATGCATTTCTCAACACATAAATTTAACTCCAGACGGAATATTCTTATATGAATATGATGCCCACAATGCAAATGCATGGCAAATGCATTTCAGTACGAATAAATTCGGACAGTCGTTTCAAAAAAAGTACTGTAACAGAATTCTTTCCACCGTGCATAACGCTCGCTCCGTCTACACCGAATACTTTATTATTTTTTTTATTTACATGGCATAACGTCACAATATCATAACAAAGCCATACACAATATCCCTTCATAACGCCCGATTCGTGGCTGCTTCTCTCCAATCCCTTGGGTATCTTGTACCCCATAGGTCTTGCTCCACCTGGTCCGACCATCTTGCTCGTTGCGCCCCACGTCGTCTTGTACCAACCGGATTCCCGTCGAACACCATTTTTGCCCAGCGTATCCTTCTAGCTTTTGCCACCTTATGAATACTGGGTTCGCCGGCGCGTTGCTGAGCTCATGGTTCATCCTTCGCCTCCAGAGTTCGTTCTCCCGTACTCCACCAAAGATGGTTCTTAACACCCGTCGCTCAAAAACTCCGAGTGCTCGCAGGTCCTCTTCAAGCATTGTCCACATCTCATGTCCGTAGAAAACATCTGGTCTTTTTAGCGTTTTGTGCAGGATGTACTTTGTACGGGAGCTAAGTCTGTTTGACCGTAGTTGCATGTGGAGCCCATAGTAGGCACGACTTCCACTGATAATCCGCCTCCGGATCTCACGGCTGTTATCGTTGTCCGCAGTAACCAGTGAGTCGAGATAGATAAATTCATTGACTACCTCGAACTCATCGCCGTCGATCGTTACGGGTCCTGTCGTGTTCGGTTCCGCCTGCCAGCATGTAATTCGTTTCTTACGTATTTATCTTCAACCCAATCTTCTCTGCTTCGCGCTTTAGTCTGGTGTACTGCTCTTCCACCGCCTCAAATGTTCTGCCGACAATATCCACGTCATCGGCAAAGCAGATAAACTGACCGGGATAGTTGAAAATCGTGCCTCGCATGTTAAACGCCGCTCGTCGCATAACACCTTCGAGAGCAATGTTGAACAGGAGAGAACCCGATAATCCACCCGATAACCTCACACAGCACTTGGTTCCATCCATCGTAGCCTTGATAAGTCGGGTCAGCTTCTGCGTAAAGCTGTTTTGTCCATGATCATTCATAGCTCATATCGGTTAATTGTATCATATGTGGCTTTGAAGTCGATGATGCGTTGGGACTCTATATTCACGGCACTTTTGGAGGATCTGCCACAAAGTGAAGATTTGGTCCATTGTAGACCGTCCATCGATGAAGCCAGCCTGATAACTTCTCACAAATCTATTTGCTAGTGGCGACAGTCGCTGGAAGATGATTTGGGATAATACTTTATAGGCGGGAATATGGACAGTGATCACACGATAGTTTTGACTGTCCAGCTTGTCGCTTCTCTTATAGACCCATCCTTCCACTCCTCCGGTAGCTGTTCGGTATCCCAAACCCTGACTATCAGTCGATGCAGGCAATTTGTCAACTTGTCCGGGCCCATCTTGGAAAGTTCTGCTCCGATTCCATCTCTTCCAGCCGATTTGAAGCTCTTCAGCTGCTTGATGGCATCCTTAACTTCACCTATCGTCAGGGGTGGCACATCTCCGTCACTTACTGCATCGACTACGTCTCTTCCAGCGCTGTCTTGGTCCTCTTCCTGTACTCCATCCAGATGTTCATCGAAGTGCTTCAAAGGTGGAATTGGGTCACCTCACGATCGTCCGTCATGATTCTCCCATCCTTATCCCGACACATTTCGGCTCGCGGCACGAAGCCTCTGCGAGATGCGTTGAGTTTCTGGTAGAACTTTCGCGTTTCATGTGAGTGGTGCAGCTGTTCTAGTTCCTCACACTTCTCCTCCTCCTGGTGGCGCTTTTTCTCCCGGAAGAGCTGGGTCTGCTGTCGCCGCTTCTGTCTGTATCGTTCCAAATAATGACGGGTAGCTTGACGCAGCATAAGTGCCCACTTGTTTTGTCAGCTTCGTTCCACAGAACCTAAGACGTTCTCCGCTTCGCTGCTGATAGCTGTTTTCACGGTGTTCCGACAGTCCTTGAGAGAGGTCTCCCTCTTCCAGCAGCGCAGTTTCGAGCGATTGAACTCCAGGTGTACCGATGTGGGAGGCTGTGCTGGAAGAAGGTACTACGTGCGGTCATGTTTTTGGAGGCGCCGAAGTCGATAAGTCGAAGGCCGGTTTCGTTGGTCAGCTGGTGTGCGCTGAACTTTCCATTCACCGGTTTAAACTCCTCCTCCTGGCCAACCTGAGCTTTGAAATCCCCGATGGTGATTTTGATATCATGGTTTGGGCAACGGTCGTATTCACGCTCCAGCTGCGCGTAGAATTCGTCTTTGTCGTCATCGGTACTTTTGAAGTGAGGGCTATGCACATTAATTATGCTGATGTTGAAGAACCGGCCCTTGATCCTCAACCGGCACATTCGGGGTTGATCAGCCACCATCCGATCACCCGCTTCTGCATCTCACCCATCACGATGAAAGCTGTTCCCAGCTTGTGTGTATTGCCGCAGCTCTGGTAGATGGTATGATCATCCCGAAACGTACGCACCGGCGGCAAGAACTGATGAAAACTAAGGAAAATCTGTAACTTTTGTCGCTTTTAAGCGCGGCGTGTAAACAAGGCCATTTCCGCTTGGAAATTATCTGGGGAATCGAATGGAACTGGTTTGAATCACCGCACGGATATAGTTGTGGAGTTAAAGAGCTTATTTTACCCCACTTCCGCTTATATTCTTGAATAATTTATAGACATCTTTGCACGGAGAGGCTTAAGATCAACAAAATAGTGCTAGTCCCATGTAAAATTTTCTGGAAAATCGAATAGAAGCTGTTTAAACTACCGAATGACTCTGTGAACGAAGATATGGCTGATTTTACCCCATTGTATTCTTGAATAGTTTATAGATATCTTTGCTCGGAGTGGCTCACGATCAATCAAATAGTGCTAGTCCTATGTGAAATTTCATGAAGTTTACCCTACTTCCCCTTGTATTATTGAATAATTTATAGATATCTTTGCCCGGATTCGCTCAAAATCAACAAAATAGGACTAGTCCTATGCGAAATTTCTTGAAGAACCGATAAAAAATTGTTCAATGTACCACACGGCTCTGTGAACAGAGATTTATCTGATACTACCGCACTTCCTCTTATATTCTTGGGATAAATAATTCAACTATGTGGGTTAAACTGGGGTGAAATCAGCCATATCTTCGTTTACAAAGCCGTGCGGGGGCTGAAAAAGCCTTGTTTCGATTTTTCAGAAAATTTCACATTGGACTCGCACTTTATGGTTGATCTTGAGCCACTTCGAGCAAAGATATCTATAAATTATTCAATAATATAAGGGGAAGTGGGGTAAAATCAGCCATATCTTTGTTCACAGAGCCATGCGATGGTTGAATCAGCTTCTATTTAATTTTCCAGAAAAGTTCACATGGGACTGGCACTATTTTGTTGATCCTGAGCATCTCCGTGCAAAGATGTCTATAAATTATTCAAAAATATAAGCGGAAGTGGGGTAAGATAAGCAAGTTAACTCCACAACCCTATCCGCGCGGTGATTGAAACCAGTTACATTCGATTCCCCAGACAATTTCCAAGCGGAAATGGCCTTGTTTACAAGCCGCGCTTAAAATCGACAAACGTTACAGATTTTTTCCTTTCATCACCTTGATTGGCCAGCACAGTCACCAGACCTCAACATTATCGAGCCACTTTGGTCTACATTAGAAGCACGCGTGAGAAGTGTATTTCCACCACCATCGTCTCTAAAAGCGTTAGAGAAGTTTTTGATCGATGAGTGGTATAAAATACCTATCGAAACAATCCGAAAATTGTACGATTCCATCCCTAGGCGTATCCTAGCCGTTTTGAATGCGAATGGTGGACCCACGCCTTATTAAGCGCGATTTTCCTTTGAAACGATCTATCTAATCAAAATAACTGAATTATTGTTAGCATATCTGAACTTTTATATATTTTCGAAACTATGTTTGAATAATTTGCCATTGAATCCTGATGCCCACAAAAGAAACCTTAGATTCGCAACCAGTGGTATTAGTTTGTAAAATAATGAAGTTTGATGTGTTGCTAGCCAGGTTGGACATCGTTCTAAATCCAGCCACTTCCCTGGGGGAACCCGGATCCCGGAGTGTCACCAGGTCTGACCAATGTGACCGAAAACTCTCAGGTTGAGCACCAGTAATCTTGATTTGTAAAATCATGAAGTTTGATGTGTCGCAATCCATAGTTTGGAATCGTTCTATATCTCGCCAATTCCCCGGGGGAACCCGGAATCCGCAACGTCACCAGGTGTGGCCAATGTGACCGAATACTCTCAGGTTGACCACCAGCGGTATTGTTTTGTAAAATCATGAAGTTTGATGTGTCGCAAGCCAGGGTTTGACATCATTCGAATTTTGGCCACTTCCCTGGGGGAACCCGGAATCTGGAACGTCACCAGGTTTGGCCAATGTGAAAGAATACTCTCAAATTGACTACCAGTGGTATTGGTTTGTAAAATCATGAAGTTTGATATGTCGCAAGCCAGGTTTGATACAGTTCTAAAACTGGCCATTACACTGGTAGGGTACTTCCTTCACGATTCCCGATAATTAATCCGGAACTACGGAAAATAACGAAATGTCCGCTACTCTTCCAAAAACTAAAATAAATTTGTGATCGTATGGAAAAAGTTGCATCTAATTTGGTTAAGGGTACGCAGAGTTACAGATAAATTAAAAAGGAGTTTTTCAACATAAGAAGTGTCAGGCAATTGGGTAAAAAACTACATTTTACGGAAATGACCATATCTCGGTTGTTTATGGGCCGATTCACGATCTTTAACCACTGACAGACTTGTTATGAATTCTTATTCCTGAGAAAAATATAATATTTCCGATTTTCAAGTAACATAAAAAATAACGAGCTGCAGAAAATTAGCACATTAGACATAACCTCAAAGTATGCTGAAACTAGAATAAATTTCCCGTCGAACGATTCTTGTTTCATTAAGAACGTTTTATTATTCACCGAACTGTATCACTTTGAATCTGGACAAAATTTAGCTAGTCTTCTCCTTTTTGATCATCCCCTGTACATCCCTCATTGGTTTTTTTACGCCAACAAACTGGTCCAACTTAAGACTGTCATTCATTTGCTCACTGTGACATACGAACTTTCTTATCGCCATGGTTTTTTTAATCTGCAAATTCGGCGAAAGATATGTCTGTATATGTCTGTAACATTTTCCAAATGTCTGTCTGTAATTTGTATGATGTAAAACGGCAACCAACAGTCCGTATGCGATAAATTAACGAATCGAAACAGAGCAAACACAAACAACGTTCGAAAGAAGTTCAATAACAATAATGTTCCATCCAGATGATCATCCCCTGATCAAAAAGTTGTCTGTGTTAATTCCCAGTTTGATCTATGAATTTTTCCCAAAGGAACATCCCTAGATTCCCTGGGAGCACGCAGCAAAAGCTTATCGTTTATTAACCGTAGAAATGCATTGAGATCGCTTAGCTGATAATTTGCTAATTGTAGTTACCAAAAAGGTTGACATTCCAAGGAAGAAGAAGCAAGCTCAATCCATTAGCAGACGCCAATATATGATGCCAAATTTATAATGTAAACTTGCATGACACATACCTAATATGTTTATGTAGGAATAAAAACAAATCACCTACATGAAAGATTCAATCCAGCACTAACACAATCCACACCGCCAGATAAGAAAATCTTGTCAAATGTCAGGTTCAAACCTGTCTCGTTGGAATGTAAATCTAACGACGTCTGATCTGATAGACTTCAGCAGTGGAGCAATATTTTTCAACTCCACTGTCGTCGTCCTTCTGCCAAAATCATCCTCTCACAGTGTGTGTGAAAGGTTGAACCCTTTCAACACGGCAGTGTCTTCAATCATTCTAGACATCAGGTTCATACCTTGCAGTTCACTGGGAATCTGACTTACCTTTGACACCGAGGAAATTCGTGACTTTTGATATTCTTTGCATTCACTTCTTTCCGTTGAGCAGATTTATTTTTTTGTTCGACAGTGAAGCTGGAGCAGAAAACAGTCGAAAGAAATTTGTTTACCAGACAAGGTGATAAACGTAAGAACATGCAACACATGGGTGGATTTTTTAAACGAATCCCATCAGTCATGTTAACTCACCCGTCGCGGTCTCCAAGGCGCTAGTCAACTGAACGAACCTCTCCTAAGGAGGTTTTATGATTCCAGCGAACTGTGCAGTATGCAAATGTCCTGAACCATCCCAGAGTGAATGAAGTGGTTGGAACTTTCTTGCTCGCACTGTCGGTCATAGATGTGGTCAGGAAATCGACCTAGGGGGGCACACCCATTCAGTTGACCCATGCACACAAGTGGTTTCGATGAACGTGACTCTCCTGGCAGTAAAGGCGGCCTTGCTCCTCTGAGGCCAAACACTAGACTTATAGCTTTTCGTTCACTGGCGAGTGCAAACACATCAGAAGAAGGTGGTTGTCATAGGAGACTGGTCGACATGTTGGTCCAGCCAACAGCGTCATCCGATAAAAAAAAATAAACCGACTAACAAGGGTTAAACCCAAATGTAATGCAAATTTTCTCCCAGCAGAATATCAATCTGGCCATTATCATGATCTTTCGGGTTTCAGCCAGTGCTGTGTGGAATTCAAAGTCAAGACGACGAACTATTAGCTACACACTCTGGCCTGTGTCCATCTCTCCTTTGGCGCGGTTGTTCATCGTCCATCAGCTTCCTTCCCTCGTCGGATGGGAATGCATTCCAGCTTCAGGATCTGCAGAGCGAGAGAGTGTAGACTTGACGAAATAGTGAGCTGCACCAGAGCAAATAAATTAAAGTCCACTCGCTCCTTTTCGTCCGCCTGATAGTGCTGCTGCTGCTGCTTTATCAATCACGTTTCTTCACTCATCGCACCACAAGTCAAGGAAACAAGACATCGTCGTCGGTTTCCATGGAATCCATGGTGTAATAATCGAGGGAGGAAGGGTTAATTTATGGAGTGGCCTTTGAAGCATTCGAGAGCCACAAAACTTTGAATAATATCATGGGATTCGATTTAACTAATTGAGTTCATCGGAAAGTCAGCAAGAGGGTCCGGCAAGTGGCTTTTTTTTTCTCGACTGCAAGTGGGTAGTGGGGTGTATTTGGTGGAATGGGGTAGCAAAGCACACTTCTGAGAACAGAAATCGTCTGTCAATGTCTGCGAGAAGCAATGAATAAGTTATGTCGTTTTAATGCAATCACTCTTGTGCAGTTTCGATTTGAATGCGGGAGTTCAACGAATGGAATGCTGGGATTTGATCTGTTATCTTGCAATTTGTTTAAATGGCGGTAGTTCGTTGAATGCAAAATTTGTAAACACTGGTACAAGACATCAGAAAAGTCAGCAAATCGTAGATGAAATACGTATGTCGAATGTGCAATTGAATGATAAATCTCGTTGTGTGAGCTAAGCGTTCGAGTTAGCTTCACTTGCTCCCAATCAATAGGAGAGCTCAAATGTTTAAGGAAGTATCGAGAAAGTTGAAAAATTATCCAATTCAAATCGATATTCAACACAGTCGAAAGTCTCCTGTTATGCACATTCGCTGAACACAAAGCAGTTCTAAATTAACGTATTGATCTCGAAGGCTCCCAATTAAAATGCTGGCGAAGGACATGGAATGTTGTTTCATCCCCAGATCAAAGAGATTCATCTCGAGGTGTCAACTATAATTTACTTCGCGCGTCATGATTGCCCCAGGTGTAGTTGATGATTTATCTCCAGCCAATCCTTTACCATTTTCTTCTGCATTCTATCCCGCCTCCCCTATGCCAGCATTGCGGTATGTTTACATCCAGATAAATTTTAGATTTGTTATGTTTTTACGACTATTGGCAGTATGCACATACGATACGTATCGATAGATGAAAAAGTAACCGATTCGCTTTTGATCTATTTGCCCTTTGGTTGAAAACGGTCTTGCACTAAACGGCCAGGGAGGAACCCCTCAGGGAGTTGTCTTTTTTTTCCAAAGAAGATTGCTGCTGGGTTAAACGCACGCTTACGGTTTCGGGTTTTATAAAGCTGCTGTTTCGTTGCATCGTCATAAACATCCGTCAAATGGAAGGGGTGCATTAGAAAATCAAGTTTTTGGTCGACTGAAGGCAACGAAAAAATTACGCACATTTTCACCATGGGGTTACATTTGAATCCATTCACTTGGCTAGGGGTGTGATGCATGCTACGGTTATTTACCAAAACAAGGGTGCGTAGAAAGTCGACCTTCTTTTATTACACGTATGGTTACATCTGCCATTTTACAGCCTGGTATACTGCACTTAAAACCTGCAAGTTGTGAAAAATACTGTCGCCGTAACGTCGGGACGTCACTCCATCAGTAGAACCCACTCGCAATTTATCGTAAATCCAATTGATCCCTTTTAATTTTGTAATAAAAGTGACTAATGAGATTGGGACTTGTTAAATTCTGTTGTGCGTTGTGAATATATGCATCAGCTGATGTGGGACATTGTCTGTTGGTGGATGTGCAAAAATGTATCATTAATTTTAATTATCCATATACGTATCCATGGATTGTAATTTATGCAAGCCGGCCATGTTGAACAATAATATGAAAATGTGCATCAAGTATCCATTATTATGTTCAAAGTGTATGTATACGTAAGAAACCGTTTGTTGTATATACTCTGATTGATGTTTGTTTGTTTGTTTGTTTGTTTGTTGGTTTGTTTGTTTATTAAAGACATTACACCAGAATGGTATACTTGTGTCGTAAAGAAAAGTCTCACAAATGCTACGTAACTACGTCACAATTCATTTATTGTTTCATTAACTATCTTTGGTTTTTTATTTTTTCCATAGTTGTTTGTCTAATCCATTGTTACGAAGAAAAGTGAACATTCGTAATGTTCTGTCTTCAGTGTTGTCCACGGCATCGCACAGTGGGGTGACTCCAAACAAAAGCTGGTCATGCTTAAACATGTCTTAAAATAAATAAAAACACGTGTTTCTTTACTAACTTGGGGGTTGCTGAATTCATAAATGAGGTTGGTTTTTCATTAAAGTTCTGTCCAGTTTCAATCCGGAATCACTTATTGTGTTGCAGCGGCAGGGAAAGTGACCGCAGCAAGAATTATTTTACAGCGGTTTGTTAACTTTCTGTGGTATAAATTTCACGGTGTTTCGTGCAATGATTCAAAAGTTATTCCAGGTGGAAGCCGAGAAGAGAAAAAATTCTGCATACCCACGTTGATAATCCAACATAGTCAGCAATAAAAATCGTAAAAACGTTGAAAATCGCCAAATCAACCGTGTATGATATGCTCAAACGTTTCAGGGAGCAAAAGAGCGTGGATCGACTACCTCAAGGTAAGCGCTGTACTAGAACATATGACCGCAAGCTGAACCAGAAGGTGTTGAGAACCGTCAGAGCAAAACCTGGACTATCAGATAATGACATTTTTTTTTTTTGTTTACTGGCGGGACTCTGAATAGAGTCCTTTGGTGATATCGTCGCGTAAATCTTTTTCGAATCATTTTGCCAGCCGTACACGGAGCATGTCGTCCAAGAAGACGCTGTTGCAAATGATTCGGAAGGAGCCACGTTTGAAAAATTTGAGTCAGTTCGTCTTTTTCGTCAATTGTCTATTTGTTATTTCGTTAGTCAGTGTTACGTTTACAAGTTTAATACGGAGTCTTTTCTGGTTAATATCGTGATATGTGGCATTTATGTGCTATGAAAGTTCTCCGAAGAAGTTTTCTCGAACCAAAAATAAGAAGCTATTGTATTGTTCCTGTGTGTTAGAATGATATAACTTAACTCCTTTTGAAGCATTTCACCAGCCGTGCAAGGATCATGTCGTCCATAGAGACGCTGTTGACACTGCCTCAAAATGTGTTACATTTTCAAGTTTGCTTCCCCTTTCTCTCAGTTCATGTCCACTGTTTTGTATGGTGTCGTTTCGACTTTTTGTTATTTAGTTTGTCAGTGTTTTTTTCAGTTTTCTGTAGTTTAGAATGTCATTTATGTGCTGTGAAAGTCTGTTTGAGCAGTTTTCTCCAATCAAAAATCGTCGAAATATTTGAATTCTACCAGTTTTAGTCATGTCTGATGTCTCAGTAGTCCCAACAGTATAATCTTAATGGTTTACTGATGGGACTTATGAGAGAAAAGTTTTCTTTAAAAAAAATTGGGAGGACGTTGCGTCTTTTTATGCTAGAAATGTTAGAGAGCATTTCGTTACTTCTTCAGTCGTTAATAGGTTAAGAGATGTCTAGTTCTTATGTGCTCTGAAATTCGTCGATGTATACCACGTGTAACTTCTTTTGGATGCCCTATCACTTTGTCCGCCTTAGTCCGTTCTTGTCTTCTGCGTTATTCAGTTAAATTCTATAGTTCTGTTGTAGAATCGTTTACGTTTACTTGTGTGTTCATGGCCTTTTTTTGATTTGTCTAATACTAATCTCTAAGTCGTTTAATTGCTTCAAAGTCTGACAGCAAGTGCAGCCTAACAATCTTGGTCAGCTTTTAGATTCACTTTTCGGTGGCAGGGTAAAGCTTCAAAACGACTAGTCCCTATCTATTATTGAAAAATTATCGAGAAAGAAGCCGTTATAAGATTGTTTGTATACCATTGTTAGAATGTGTGGTATTTTTATTATAACTCATTGAAATGAGAAATAACAAAATAAGAATGGTGCCACGTTCGTAGTTTTAAAACTTCTACTCAGTGAATCCAACAGTCAGTTTCCTACAAATGTCATTAAACTTGAACACATTGTGTACCAATATATACCTGTCTAGCTAGATTTATAATTAAGCGTGACTTCGGCTCATCATGTCAGGGAAGGCTAAGAAAGATGTTGCAGCCAAGAAGAAATCCCACATCATTATTACTGAGGAAAGAGCCCGACTAGACTGCACCAGCATTCAAGGCTCCCAGACAGTATGTCCGTTGGATCACATCTGTAAAATCAGTGCATCAATGCCAGATATGTGACGCGGCATTAAATCAAAATATTCAAGATGTGATACTACCACGTCAGGATATGTCTTTGGTTACCATCTCAATGCTGATGGCGTAGGCCCACCCATCGCGTCCAGATCACATATCCAAGGGGAGGGACTATCAGATAATGAAATCGCACAAAAATACGCTGTTGCTCGCCGTACCGTTCGAAGAATTCGTTTGAGAGCAGGATTTCGTTCTTATCAAGCCAGCAAGCAACCAAACAGAACGTTGAAGCAAAACTCGAGCTCGGAAATTGTACCAGCAGGTTTTGACGATGTACCAATGATGCCTGCTCATCGACGATGAAACCTACGTCAAAATGGATTTCGGACAGCTTTCTGGCCAAAAATTCTACATGGCGACGGCACAAGGAGATGTTCCTGCGAAGTTTACGTTTGCTTTTATGGACAAATTTTCCAAAAAACTGATGATTTGGCAAGGGATTTGCAGCTTCGGAGTCAGCGGGAAGTCATCCAGTGGTACCGCGATAATAACGTAGATTTCATCGATAAAAACATAAATCCACCCAACTGCCCGCAGTTCCACCCCATCGAGAGATTTTGGGCAATAATGAAGCGGAAGCTTAAGAAAAGTGGTAAAACGGCTCGGAACGCGACTCAGATGACCAAAATGTGACTCCGGAGGTGTGCAGCGTTTGATGGAAGGAATAAAGAAGAAAGTGCGAATTTTCATTAGAAACGAAGTAAGTTAATTTGTATTGATATTTTATCCTTAAAGTACAGTGAATAACAGTTGTTTTGATGTATTTAACTTATTTGTAGGTCAATCCGTTACCAAGATTCAGATGATTTTATTATTCCGGATACTTAATGGACATAGCTTTAGGATGCACTTACATATTAACACAACAATTTGGCATTTTTCAAGCGCCTTATTTTAACTCATCATTTTACTGTATAGGTTCAATCGAATCAACTTTACAGAGCCAAGTTTTCATATTTATACGTATCATTTATCTTAAAACTAATGTTAGGGGGATAGAACCGATTACTCGCGGCCGTCTTGAGGTCAATAGGAATTACAATTTAACGGATGAGAAGCTGGGCGGGAATTCAATGTAAGGATTACATAACAAATTGATTTTAAATTTTAAATTGTCTTCAAACTTATAAACATACAACTTATGGTTTTTTTCTGACTTGAACATTTTCGAAAAACAAAAAATACACACACACACAGAATTTTTTTTATAGTAAATATACAGGCTAAACTAACTACAATCTTAAGCAAATGTTTGTTAAAAACTCATAAGTAAGCTTCATGTACTCCAGATTACGTACAGCCAAAATATGTCTTATGTTGTCTATTTCGACCTCGAGCGAAATCATAAAGCTCAAATCTGACTGCACGATGCTCAGCACTAGACCAACTAACGTGATCTGAACCTTGTCCACACTCACAGAGATTGCTGTCGCTCAGCCTAACTCGGTATAAATGAGCGTTCAAAGTATGATTGGACATGAAACGAGAGTGTGGTGCACCAACCAAAGACGTGCCCATTTTCTATAAAGTTCAATTCGGAGGTCATACAATTATTTGCTGACGTGAACTATGCATCAACATCCATGCATCTGCATGGAGCTCGATTATCGTTCGCGTTATTTTGTCACGCTGACCTCAGCATATGCGCCTCAGAACTCTTCACCCATCACTTCTAGGCAAACTGTAGCATGTAGCAATATACCGCTGCAACACTTTTAGGCGTATTTAAGGGCCCCGAAATCAATCAATAGAGCAGTTCAGTTTCGGTCTTCAGACTTCCCAATTAAGAAGTGATTAATTCATCACACGAATGAAGTCTCGACCCACTTCCATTCCCCCAAACCAAGATTTCTTCTAAAGCTTTGGGATGATAGAATGTTGCCATCGCCCCAAATCTCCTTCACTCCATTTATACTGCCAGCTGACGAGTGACTGTTGACGAAAAACTTCGTTGAAGGCGATTTGTCGAACACACGGCGATATGTGTGTTCCATTACGCCCACCTTTGCAAGCGAGTCCGCTTTCTCATTGCCCGGAATTGAACAATGAGATGGGACCCATACAAAGGTGATGATAAAATAACGCGAAGATAAAGCACTTAGAAGCTCCTGTATTTTCATGAGAAAATACGAGGAGTGCTTTACCGGCCTCAATGAGCGAATAGCCTCTATAGAACTGAGACTATCGGTGAAAAAATACTGATCCGGTGTAAGTGAGGCAAGCATTTCTAGCGTGAAGTGTATTGCCGCTAATTCAGCAACATATACGGAACAAGGAGCATAAAAGTTTACGATTGGCGCTATAAATTTCATTAAATGTACCAAATGCTGCTGACTCTTTTATCAAAAATTCGTCAGTGAAGAACGATTTAGTGGAATCAACTTGGCCAAAATTTTCGATCACCTGGGGTTCATAACTTCACACCAGGTAAGGAGCCGGAGAGATAATTCTGAAAACCGATCTGAGAGTGGCAACATGCCAGCCAGCACTTCAAGACTATTGGTGTGAGTCGAGAGCATGCAACCTAATGCGAAACGAAGAAACCGATACTGAATACGTTCCAGTTTGATGATGTGCGACCGAGCTGCCGACTGAAAACAAAAACTACCGTATTCTAAAACCGACAAAATTGTAGTCCGGTACAACGTTAGAAGATCTTGTGGATGCGCTCTCCGCCAGAATCCGGTAATTTTCGAAGAAAGTTGATCCTTTGTTGGCATCTTCGCTTCAGATACTCAATGTGGGTTTAAAGCGACAATTACATTTTTTTTCAAGGTGATGTAAATTTGTTTAAACCCTCTTGCGTTACATAATTGTTGAATGCAACCAAAACAATTGTTTTCTGTCCTACAAGCGATTTTTATAACTTAGTGATTTTCTCAGTCATTTTTAAGCACATGCATGACTATGGTGAGCATCAAAACAGTCATACAAAATAGTTATTTGTAACAAGCAAATCCTTGAAAACCACGTTCTGTGTTTTCCTATATTAAACGTCAATACAAATAGAAATTTAAAACATTTGTTCATGATTGAACACACATACATCTGTAGCACGACGTGGCTAGGTAAATCAATAGTTACCCGTTCTGCTTACTAAGCAGATGGTCGGGAGTTCAATCCAAAACTCGTCCCCTTCCTTGCTATTTGACACTTGTCTCTTTCTATCACCACTTGATTTAAAATAAAAAGCAGTCTAATACGCTTTCTTGGTCGCATCGCTTACTACAGTGAATCCAAGATCTGTAAATAACCTGCCTCACTAACACAAATATATCCTTCCTTTGACCATTGTGGAGACGCAGAGGTAAACACGGTCGTCCAACGGTAAACCGACGATTGTCAAACTAATCATCCTTTCCCCGTTCTCAAAGACCGCGAGGACGTGGCCGGCACCGGTACTGATCTATAAATAGAATGAATAAGTAGAATTGGTACATTGCAGATGTAAAGCTACTCCCAAGTTCCATATGTGTGGTTCTCTGTGCAATTACACTAGTTCTGAAAACGCGCGGTCTTTAAAAAAAATGAACGCACATCCCTACAAACATCGGTGTTGAATTAGAGCTTGTTCAAACAAATTTGGAGAAGCTATTCAGCTATTCTAGAAGAAACAGCTGAATAGCTTCTCCAAATTTGCATGAACAAGCTCTAATTCAACACCGATGTTGATGGGATATCTACAGCATGAGCTATTTTTTATATAAGAGTTATTAGTACAAGACACTGAAGAAGTCTGCACATTGTAGGCGAAATACGCGTATCTGTCGAAGATTAGCAAAGGTAGTTGAAATTAAATGGAAAATACTTATTTTTCTTCTAGATTCTAGAAAAAATGTGTTATTTATAAGAGAAGACGTAGCAATTTTTATTTTTAATATGATACAAATTAAAAAATCAATAAAATTGCAATACAAAGTAAATACAAACAAAACTAATCATTACTCTCACTTAATTATTCATCATCTCTTACATTGTCATCATCATCAATTAAATCTTCTTCTTTTTTCTCTTCTAAATCAATATCGTTTCAGTGATTTCTCGTGGAAGTGCAGAGGATTTCTCGGTTTCCTTCAAAGCGAGTATCACGTCAACAAGTTCCTTCCCATTCCCTACTTGACCAGCATTCGGGAACGGCCGGCGTCGGTGTTGTTTCATAATGAATCACCAGTCTTTTCATATAGAGGATGTATGTTAGTCCCAAACATCATCGGTTGATTCTTTATGTAATAACAGCTGATCTGGCTTTAACGGAACAGCATCCGTGGGCGGTCAATCATGCTCATGCAATTAAAAGGTGAACAACCTCTATCCACCGTTGATTTGTACGTATCGTTCAATGAAAAGAAAAGGATGTTATCTTTACTTTACTACTCCCCATAATTTGATTTTCGATTCATTTTCATGCTCTCCACAGCTAGTTTTTTTATTATTATTATTATTATTCTTAGAACATTGGTTAGACTTTTGCTTTATTCACGTGGTTATTTTGTTGATCATAACTGTCCTAAAGAAGGAAAAGTTTTCCATCCGAGAACAAAATATCACCGTCACCGTGCCTAACGAAAAAAATATTTTTCCCCTGGGTTGCTTTTGACGCTCCGTGAATCCATATCCTTGAAATTTTTTGTACTGTCTGAATTCCAGATCATGTATGAAGAACTTGTTGATCGAAATTGTTTTAAATTGTTTGCTAAATTTACGGACTGTCACGGCCGGATTCCGTATCATCCACTCCATCACACATTTGATCTCTTTCTTCGTTCTAGAAGTCCATCTGGCACCTCCATTTTGTTAAAAAATGACATTTCCAGTTTCCGTGAAACGTTTCAAGGTCCGATCCAACCGTTTGTTATGTTACTGGATAGCTGATACGGTTTAGGCTTTTGCAAATACAATTTTAAAATTAGCTTCCACAAGGCTTCTGTGGTGGCCGCTTTTTTCGTTAGTGTTAGGTTGTCAAAAAGATACACTTAAAACGAGTATAATTAAATCTGAAATTAAATCAAGATACATTTTTTTTTTTTTTTTTTTATTTACGTAAAATTTGGTTTATTTTGGTTGAATTTGTATAAAAAAAATTACAGTGCAATTTACTACATTTCAACTTGTAAATGAAAATTTAATTCGCCTACGTCTACTGCGTTATCACAATTCATGATAAAGGTGACGTAGTTGATGAAAAGTTTTAATATTTCATTTTTTTGTCTTCTGCCTATGTTGTCTAAAACAGGATGAATGAGATCCTCAAATGAGAGCCTCCTCCGGTTGTAGAGAATTGTCGTCAACATGTTCTGCAAATGCCACCATGACGCGTTCACTCGTGGACACTCGCTCAGCTTGTGTTTCAATGTTTCTGTTGCTCCATTACAGTGTAGGCACTGCTCGTTTTCTGCGCGCCGAATGGTGTGCCACAATAATCTGTGTTCGATTTTTTCGTTCACCAGCAGGTACCAGCTGCTCCGTTGCGTTGATGTCAGCACTCTACTTCCAATATTGAACCAAACCCGCCTCCAGTTCACAGCGGGATGATTCCGTTCTACTCTCGGTTGGTCAGTTTGTTCAATGTAGAAGCGATGAATTAGATCGGAGGAAGGATGTTGTTGGATTTGGGGAGGCAAACGAGGGTAAATTTGCAGAATTGTTTTAAGGCAGGGAAGATCAGCAGGGGAGGAAGAGGATTTGCTTGGGTAAGAAAGGAATAATAGAAAGGAAGGATTTCGATCTCTTGGAGATGGCGGTTAATCAGCAGTGCTTTAGCTTTTAGCGCAGGCAGTTGCAGCTTCAGTCCTCCTTGCTCGCGTGGTCTAGCCAATTGTTGCATTGGCACACGCGCTGGCTGTCTCCTCCACAGAAAAGTCCCCATGGTTGCGGTTATTTTGGATGTATGGACACAATACATCGGCAATACGGATGATAAATACCATACCTTGGCCGTAATAAAGGTGTTGAGTAGTATTACTTTCTGATGAAGAGAGAGCGTGCGCATCGAATGTAGCCACACCTGTTGCGCGATCTTGCCTACCAGTACGTCCCAGTTGAGAGTGATCATGAGCCGTATAGAATTTGCAAAGATCACCCCTAAAACTTTGATTTTGTTTTCCGTCCTTATCCAGTCGACATGGATCGGGTTCCCATTGACGAAACCTACATCAATCGACGTCGTCTTATTCAAGTTGAGCACAGATCCTGATTCACGCCCAAAATTATCAATTAAGTCCCGCATCGTTTGAATTGTATGTGCCGATGTAGTGATGACGCTGATATCATCCGCATATGCTACTACCAAGTCAGTGGCGCACACTCGTTCGAGGAGACCACTAACGGGTGCAAATACAACACAAACAAATGCATTGAGATCAGGTCCCCTTGTCTCACCGACCGCTGGATGGGGAACGATGCCGTCAGATGCCCATTTATCAGAAGGCGGGAAGAGGATAAAGTTGAGATCCGAGAGAGCAAATCCACGAGATAGCTGTTGATGCCGAGGGAGCGCATATTCTCAAAGAGAAATGAGTGTCTTACTCGATCGAAGGCATGGTCCAGATCGAATGAGACTAGTTTACCGACCTGTTTACGTGCCGTCAGATGAGCGATTCTATCTTTCAAAGCAAGCGTTAGCCTGGAAGATGTTGTTGTGTGCATTAGAACACTTTTGAGCGTTGCTGATTATATGATGTGTTCTCATCACAGTTTCCAGGCGCGCCTTCAGAATGCGAGAGAGCAGCTTGTAGTCAAAGTTGAGAAGAGAAATAGGTCGATACGAGCCGACAGTGTTACCAGCTCCTTTTTCTTCACCAAAACGATAACACCGTCTACAAACTTCGATGGAAAATTAGATGCTAGTGCCTCGTTTAGCAAAAGGTTCAGCTCTCGATGGATAACGTCGAATGTC
Organism: Aedes japonicus; assembly: GCA_034211315.2. Lineage (NCBI taxonomy): Eukaryota > Metazoa > Arthropoda > Insecta > Diptera > Culicidae > Aedes > Aedes japonicus. The sequence goes on along the minus strand of JASCZW010000331.1, from coordinate 187,465 downwards.
CGGAGATAAAATTCCTTCGGAATCCCATCTGGTCCGGGCGATTTTTGGAAGCACTCGATTTTATTGCCGTCCATATTTCCGCCGTAGTGATCGCGTCCATGCACGACATGTTTGCTGGGTCGTTTTCTGGAACAACCTGGTTGCACTGGAAATCTTCGTGTTGCACTGTTTCTGCTGGCTCCGCATACAACTCGGAGAAATATTGATGTACGTGGTCTTGAATGGTGGCTGAGTCATCGATGATCTCACCTCTATTATCATCCAAACGAGCTATCGTTGTCCTTTTCGTCTCCTTTCGCCCAGCTGGAACACGGACAGAGGTTCTCCAGCTACAAATTGTTCGTGTATTCGTACGAAAGCTTGCGTGAACCGTCGCTGCAGAGCGAGCATTTCTCCCTTGAGGCGGTTTATTGTGGTAAGCATGATCGGATTTTGATAGTAGCCGTCATAGGCTCGCCGCAGCTGGTCATAAAGGGATTGCTCCGCAAAACGAAACTCGTCATAGGCTTGTTTCGATTTCCAGCGGAAAAAGCTTGAAATTTTTGGCTTACCGCACTCCAGCCACCAATCCATCCAGCTTCGGTAATTTCGTCTCTGGCGTGTCCAAAACTGCCATCGTATACGTAGTTCCTCGATGTTCTCGTTAGTAAGGAGATGTGGACGAAGACACCAAAACCCCGCCCATGTGTTTGACCGAAGTGTGGTAAACATACTCGCAAAGTCACAGCCATGTGATCGGTGAATGAACACACTTGCGTGTTCACAGCTCGTAGTTGACCGCATAGCCCGCTGCTGACATACATTCGATCTAGTCTGGAAGAAGAGTTTGCAGTGACAAATGTGTGACCGGCGTCTCTAGGACGTAGTTTAAGCCACACGTCGTGAAGCTGCAGCTGATTTACAGTGGCCTGGAGAGACGGACTCATATTGTAGCCCGTTGCATCGCACTGCCGTAGCACACAATTAAAATCGCCTGCGACAATAACATGCTCGGTACGATAACGAAGATAGTAAGCGATCGAGTTGTTGAAGAATCGCTCCCTCTGAGCGCGAAGTGCCGTTCCCGATGGGGCGTATACACAACACAGTGTAGTGCCGTGGACGCGTAGAGCAATCAGACGACCGTCTAGACTTCTCTCGACATGGGAGAACTGTATGTAATCTTTTAATGCGATGGCGGTACCTCTTCTCGCATGGTCAACGTTGGCAATAACGTTGAAACCAGGCAGAGTAAGCTGGTCGTTTTCTACTTCCTGGAGGAATACGATGTCGAGATCCATCGTACGGATAAATGATCGTAGTGCGTTTATTTTGGTTGTGTTCGTGATGTTGTTCACGTTTATTGTTGCGACATTATAGCTGGTAAAGAGGATGGATTAGAGGTTCGTGTTTTTGTCGAGGAGATGTTTTCACTATCCCAGCGCATTTTTTTGCCGGCAGACCTTAGTTGTCGTCTGCTGGATGTTGACGAATCAGTCTCGTTACCGTCGCCCTTCGGATGAGTACCCGATTTCCGTGTTACTTGTATCCATGTGTTGCTGTTTTCCTCTTGCTGCACATCTGATGGCTTTAGAAAATCATCGCCCGTGACATCAATGGACTCCGCTTCTGACATCGATTCTACATGTCCTTGTGTCTGCTGTTGATTTCCCGGTTTCGGGGGCTGTAGCTTTGGGCCAAGCGGCTTCGGGGCAATCGGCTTCGGGGCAGTCGGCTTCGGAACGATCGGCTTTGGGGCAAGCGGCCTAGGAACGACCGCTTTCGGTCGTTGGAGTTTCGGGTTCTTTATAACGTCAGCGTACGATGAGGTGTTAGTGGCCAGTTTCTGGATCAGCAGCTTTTTGTTCTGCACACACGAGATGCCATTGTGAATGTATTCTCCGCAGTATCGACAGGTTTGTTGCTGGCCGTTGTAAGACAAGAGTGTCGTTTCCCCGTCGATGATAACGTAGGATGCAATATTTTTCTGTATAGCCATTCGTACGATACGGACACCGGTAGGGAGACCAGGGAAAAAATGTTTCTCGTCTGATACCTCCTCTCGGATTGAAAATATCTCTCCGTACGCGCTAAGAAATTTCGCTATTTCCTCGTTCGTAACGTCTTCGGAAAGGTTGAAGAGCCTCACTACTACTGCTCCATCTTCCATCCTCAAACGTAGTTTGTATTGCTTTCCGTCGACTACCAGGTCGTGCTTGTCGTCATTGTCCTCCACAGCTTTTTGGGCTATATCGAGGCTAGTGGTTTTGATGAAAGCAATTCCGGTGTTGCGGCTGTATTGAATCCGCAAAACCTCCTCCCGTTTCAGTCCCAGCGTCTCACCGACGAACTGGTGAACCTCCTCAGATGATGGCTTCTTCGGCACATTCGCATAGTCGATGCGAAATGTGTTTTCGCGGCGTTTTTTCGCGGACATTGAAACGCGATACCGGTAAAATGCGGCACGAAATTAACGACAAAACTATTCCTCACTCAAATCAACTCACTTTTTAGACAATCTATTCAAAATAGCTGGCAATTGGCTTCCGCGAACGATACCGATGCGCGCATCTGTATGGCTCGGAAGTTGAGAGCTAACTGATACATTGAATAAATTGTAGGATGCTGTACAAGATGCTTAGCCACCAATGTGTATAAAATCGCTATAGACGGAGCTACTGCAACCTTTGTTTTGGATATTCTATTCATCTCTGGAATCCAATATTCTTCCGTCAATTTGAAAAGACCCGTATTTGATCTGATCTTCAAAAGAGGCAACGTGAAATATTGTCGTGGGGTGGTTATATTATCTTAAATTCCAAAGTTGTTTGAATCTATAGTCAATAAAAAAAATCAGACAAGTTGAAATTCATATTTTAAACACTAAGCTGGGGTTCAATGACGAAATTTTCAAGTGGGTTCAGTCGTACTTGACTTCGTGTTCGAGGAGCTGGGATTCGAAGAGCTGAGATAGACACAAGTGGCACGATCTTCAGGAAGTTTTTAAAACTATTTGGCTTAGCCGACGACGTTAATATCGTAGCACGTAGCTTTGAGACTATGGCGGAACCGTAAATCAGACTTAAAGCTGAAGCTGGTAGGATTGGGCTTGTGATTTATGCGTTTAAAACACCATACACGAAGGGAAGACAATCTTAGCCTTTTACCACAAATTCAGATCTACGGTGATGAAGTATCGAGGTAGTAGACAAATTTGTGCATCTGAGGTCATTGGTGACAGCCTATAACGACACCAGCAGAGAAATACAATAGCGCATTATGGCTAGCAATCGTGCCTACTTTGGACTCCAAAGCACTCTGAGATCGAATAAAGTTCGCCGAACTAGTGGAGGTGGCGAATGAACCAGGAATTGCAGCAGTTGCTGGGAGATCCTCCCATCCTACACATCGGTAAAATCGGTCAACTACGATGGGCTGGGCATGTCATTAGAATGTCGGACGACCGCCCTGTTAAAATGGTTCTCAAAAACGAGCCGACGGGTACAAGAAGAAGAGGCGCGCACCGAGCAAGGTGGATCGATCAAGTAGAAGGCGAGCTGCGGACTCTCAGCAGACAGTCAGGCTGGCGAGGTGCAGCCGTTGACCGATTACAATGGAAACAACTTCTGTGTACAGCAGAGGCCACGCCGGCCTTAGTCTGATTGGTAAGGTAAGGTCGTACTTGAACACAAAGAGTAAGATTCGAAGAAAAATTTTCATCAGTAGAGGATCTGATGTGCCACAGGATCTAATCTTCGACCAGTACTGGATGTCATAAAACTTTTTTGGAAAGCATCTGATCTTGTTGCATTTCAACGGAAAGTAGGTGCAAATTTAGTTAAGTGAACATGACAAAATTTAGAAAATATGCTCTGAAAATTTCAAGACAATTGGTTAATAGAAGGATTTTTGGGCAAATTGATTATTGTGATGCAATTTACAGGTGGAAAACATTTATCAAGTGTTGATACGTACGTTAGGTTCCATGAAAAAAAGTGGATGTTTTCCTTTTCTTAAAACGACTCCCCATTCCTTCATTTTCGATACATTCTTATAGCGCTCTAGATAGGATAAGCTATCAAAAATATACACTCAAAACGGGTATTATTAATCTCACTGATAAAATTTTCCAGTTGAACTAAATCAAGAGTAAAAAAATGTGATAATGTAATTTAAAATCGGTATAGCATAGTATAACATTTTCCGACCATACACAATTCTGGGTTGGCTGTTGGAGGGACGATGGAAGCGCCAAGAAAGCTGCCTTGGGTATTACAGGTTCTTCATGCACCTAACTTTTTGCACAACACCTGGCCAGGTCCTGGCCAAGATCAGCAGGGATGGGAGAGAAGTATTGATTTGACCTCTGGAGTTGGAAGTTGAAAGGGATTGTGCGAGAGGCTTTTCTGATCGAGAAAGCATCCCGAATATTTCTACCAATGCAGACGACCGTCAAAATGGATCAATAACGATGAACAGTATCGCACGATGAGCAGTATCGCAATATCTCGACTTGTCCCAAAATTCCGAATGAAACAGACCTACAATATTAACCGGTATATTATCAACATGTGAGAGACATTCGCACTAAAACTAACGAGCTCTTTTTGAAGCTTTCTGTCTGTGAATACGAAGTTATTATACTCACTGATACATGGCTCCGTTTAGTATCGCGAGTACAGAGTTTGCTGCCAACTAGTCAACATTCGGTGTGATTGCAATGCAGCTTCTAGCAACCTTCAGCGAGGGGGTGGAGTTTGAATTTCTGTTAAAGAAAACCTCAATTGTAAGTCTGTAAGCCTTGTTGGCTATGGTAGTATTGAGCAAATCACTGTGCGTATCAAACGAGATAAGATGTCGAAATGTGTGCTTAAGAATAGAATTAGAAACCTAGGTTAAGTACCAGTCTGTTGAGTTTTTTTTTAATTCAAGATGAAGAACAATAAATAAATAAATAAATAAATAAAAAATGTCTCCGTACCGGACCTGAGATCCCGGGTTTTCGGGAATCAAATGAATTCAAACGAACATTGCCATTAATATCCATGAAGCGAATAAGTTTTTGAATCTAACGGTGAGAAAACAATTGATATCGGTCAATAATTGACATAATTACAATCATTTGAATTTACACAATCTAACACTTAAAGAGTTTTTATTATTGAACACATGAGGGTTGAGCAATCATCACTTCATCAAATCTCCATGACTATCAGCTGTATTTTCTACTTGCTACAAAACAAAAAGATTGGACTCGTAAAAAAATGCGACACTTTGTTTTGGGTGTACCTTTTTATCGAGTGAGTAAAAACTAATAAAATTTTGAGTAATACTAGTTTAGAGTGTTATGTTTATGTGTTATGCTTATGTATCGCGATCTATCAAGTAGTTTCCAAGATGCATCCGAAAAAAGAAGAGCTACGCCAGCAAATCTAGGGCGCGGTGATCGATAATCCTGGTCAGTCGCACAGATGGATCGGCAAAAGGCTTGGAATCCACCATTCCACCGTGTCCCGCGTTGTGAAGATGTTCCAGGAGACGAAGACCATCGAGCGGCGCGCTGGAAGTGGCTGAAAACCGAAACCGGAATACCCAGAGAAGGCGCAGAAGATAAAGCAGTACTTTAAGAATAACCCGAACCTTTCCACCCGAGACGTGGCCAAAAAGGTCAATTCGTCGAAGTGGTTCGTCAAGCAGACCATGAAGCGGGCAGGTCTACGTGTTTTTAAGGTCAAGAAGGCACCAAACCGGACTGACAAGCAAAACATGGTGGCCAAATTGCGTGTGCGGAGCTATACCATGAGTGGCTGGTCAAGCCAGGCTGTCTCATCATGGACGACGAGACATATTTCAAGGCGGACACCAAACAAATCCCCGGCCTCGAGTTTTTTTGTCGGTACGTTCCACATGGAGGTTCCGGAAAAGTTCTGGAAGAGAAAGATGGACAAATTCGCGAAGGACCTGTTGTGGTAGGCGATCTGCGAGTGCGGACGGTACAGCAAGCGGTTCGTTACAACCGGCACCATAAACAGGCAGATTTATCGAGAGGAATGCTTGCAGAAGCACTTATTGTTCTGGCCGGATCTCGCATCGTGCCATTACGCCAAGTCTGAAATGGATTGGTGCAAAGCGAAGGGCGTTAATGTAGTCCCGAAGGAGGCGAACCCGCCAAATACACCAGAACTTCGTTCGATCGAAAAGTTTGTGGCGATTATGAAGAAGAAGTTGAAGAAAAGCGGAAAAACATTCAAAATCGATGAAGCTTTGAAGATAAACTGGGAGAAATTGTGTAAAGAAGATGGACAGAGCCACGTACAAGATCTCATGAGCAGTGTTAAGAGAAATGTACGAGTATTCAGCTTGAGGGAGGAAATTAGATAAATAAATTATGCCAAAACATAGCTAATATATAATTTTTTAATCCCTGAAAATTTGAGAAGTATCCGATTTAAAATGAATTTTTGGTGATCATTTTTGTGTGTCTCATTTTTTCCGAGTCCAGTCTTTATCATTGAAACCAGATATTTCAAAATGCCCAATTCGTTATCATAAATGTTAAATGAAAGCACTCTCTTTCCACCACCAAGAAAGTCTTACACATTCCGGCAGCATATCTAGCCAGCTGTCGGAAGCATTCGCTCCGTAGGAATAACGCAATCTCAACCATAATATTATTTTCTCATCATCTGCACTAACCAAACATCTACATTTGCAAAATTGCATACCCAAACATTGGACTATTTATTTTTCCTGTCTCCAACCTGGCTCACACGCTTCCCATCCTGCTCACCAAATGTATTGCATGTTACGCACAATCTGGCCAATAATTCATTCAGCTGCACACTTTTACTCTCCCTCCATCAGGACAGGATTCCACCAGTATCACCATATCATATAAAATAACGCACGGATCATCAAGATGGGCGAGAGAGGGGGGAGGTGTAGAAGCGAATCTCATCTCGCTATTCCTACGCTAAAAGACAGTTTCGACAACGGATCCAACACGAGCAACGACGAAAGTAACATGATGCTGCAATACCTTCCTTAGCGCCTCTTTTGTAAAAGCTCTGGTTGCATAAACATGAGAGAATGAACCAGGCACGAACAATCTTTCTCTGTTTGCAGAACGTCATCATCGGCGAGAGTGGAGGGGTAACTGTAGATCATCCAGAAATAACAAATCCATCCGACAACCACTCGCCGAGACTGTTGGTGACACTGTGAAAATTTCTCAACCGTTATCCATGGTCTCCCTGGACGGTCTCTGGGAAGGAACAAAATTAGAAAAATTTCACTCCTAGCAAGGAGTGAATCACGATAAAATTAAAATCTCAAGCAAATTTAACCGTGCCTGCACCGAATGCAAACTCGTTCAGTCTGATCATCGTAACGCTTCGGAGTTACGTTCTATACAACATGTGGTTCAAACATCATTCAACGTCATGCTAGAACCAAAGACTCGCCACACAAGCGGGAGTTTTGTACGAATCCCTTCCTTCCAAAGCACAGCGACGACCGCCCCCGCCTCCCACTCCTGGTTTATCTAGTCCGATACGTAGATAGAAGGTGGGCAGATACTGATGGAGTCTAACTCTGAAGCAGCCAGCTTCCGAACCATCGACCGGACTGTGGTAGGAGAACAACGACGACAGGATGAGATATGAGATATATTAGGACCGAGATCATCGCTCTAAACACGATTCATTTTCCCCAGCTACCGTATTGCCACCGTCCCTACCGTCTACTTTTGCCATTTTACTTCTATGACGATGACGCCGATGCTCATGACGGAACTGTGGGAGTTTTGATGGAACAGTTCAAGGTGGGCGGAAAATTTCGTAGCACAATGTTTTCACATGCAATTGGTATGATTCTAATATGTTTGTCTATAAATCAATCAAAATATTTGCTATGAAAACAGAGCTCTAGCCAGAGGTATGAGAAAAGTTCTTCATGGGTTGGAACACATGACAGCAGGACACCACAAATTTCAATATTGTACCAGCCAGTACCCGGAATGGAGGGATTCATTGTGATAATAGAAGCGTATTTTCTACCGTCATTTTCTGTTCAGCAAAGTATTGATTTTGAAAGATCTGCCCATGATTCGTATAAAAACGATTAACTCGACCTACGTGCTTATTTACATAATCAACTGAGCAGCCCCTCGAGCTAACTTTGCTTGAAGCCCGCACGTGCGGTTTGCTTCTGGTAAAATAAACAACTTTCACTCGGGGAACCATTTGCGCACAATCAATCATCAATTAGGAAGCAGCTGGCCTGGTCGGTACTCGATTTAGCTACTTCCAACCAACCAACCAGCCAAATCCACTCCGTGAACGATTATGGCCTGATTTGCATATTTGAACATGTTACCCTCGTTGATGTTATACTCGATAGTAATAAATGTGTATCCTTTACCAAATTAAAAACCTTTTATAACTAACCAGGCACGTACCTACTTAAACGGGATCGAGAAAAATATGCATTAGTTGATTCATGAACGTAATTCAATGCTATGATGCTTTGATTCCCCTCGATCGACAATCGACAGTGTTAGAAAGGATGTGAGCATAAGCATTGATATGGTGGAAGATTATTTCGAGAGGCATGTGGGAAAAAAAAGATTTCTAAATCGGCATGATAAGAATAAACAATATACTTAAACACAATGTTTTGTTTTACGAACTCGGACAATATAACTCAGATTTGATGCCAAATCAATTTCCGTATACACCGAACCAGCTCAGCTCTTGTGCGTTGGGTAACTCATTGCCGAGCCCACTAATCTCAATTCACTGACGAAGGAGCTCTGAGTATTCATTACCAAAAAGTGCGAGAACTACGAGCCAATCTGGATACCTTCTCGATGGCTGTAAGCCAGAATGAATATGACGTCATAGTGCTGACTGAGACCTGGCTCGATGACCGTACAGTGCCCAATTGTTTGAAGACACCTAAAGCCCGATTCAAAGTAAATTTGGACGCATTCAAGTGATCATAACACAAGAATTAAACAACATACACGGTTGATCAAAACATCACACAAAAGGACATTTATTCAGCTAACGATATGTAACAAATTATTACATTTTACTATTTCAAACGAACTGTCGCATTTTAGTTGTGATCGATGCTACCATAATCTGCATAGTCGCTGGTAACACTGTACCGGCGGACTTATTCCACTTCAAACGCATTTGTTGTGCATTTGCCACTACTTTACCGCATCCTCGATGTTTTCGCTTGACAATTGCCCAATACTTTTTGATCGGTCAGAACTCAGAGCAATTTGGAGGATTTATCTCTTTGGCGACGAAATTAACATTGTTTGCAGCATACCATTCTAGTACATCCTTAGAGTAGTGGCAGCTGGCTAGATCCAGCCAAAACATAACGTTGGTCTTGTGTTGCCGAATGTGTTGCCGTTTTTTCAGACACTCTTTAATGTAAACCTTCGACGTAATTGTGTGAGATGTGATGAAAATCTTGGTTCACCGAATCATTAGTTTCCAAGCAAACTTATCAGTAAAAACAAATTTATACCTGGAAAGGACATCCCCACTACCAGTTGCCAGGTAAAATTTTCGTCCGGGGATTCGTTTATAATCATTGACATATCTTTCGTCATCCATTAAAATACAGCCGCTTTATGCAGTCTGTAAAAATTGTACAAAATCTCTTGGTGGGGGTGTCTCGATTGCTGTTTCCACACGTTGGAATAGAGGTGTGAATGTAGCTCGCCTCTCCGCGGTGCACCTTGAAAACGTTAAGCTTTTCTTATAGGCTAAACGAACTACGGAGGGAGCACCATAGGGGGTCGATGCCAGTAATACCACAATTATGATAACTGGCTGCAAGAAGGATAATCAGTGGCACTAATGCATTCGGGCAGGATCCTGTGTCGTCTCCCTCAGTACTGCCGGGTGACACCGAGCAGGAAATGATGAGATTCCAACGGCACAGGTAGTCTTCGTCCCATTAAAAGTTTGGCAGGCCTCCAGTACGTTCCAATAGTTGGACGGGAGTATGCTCAGATGTCCCTATACCTGACTTACGCTGATCAGGCTCTGAACACGGTTCCCCAAGAAGGGCCGTGTAAACCCTCGCATGGCCTCCCTGCTCGACTTTAAGCTTGCATAGATAATCATGGGATCACTATGGCGGCAATTCCACGTGGGTTTAGATAGCGGCTAGAGGGGGGCCCAACAGTATGGAGAGTAATACTTCAGAAACGACCAAACTCCAGGAGAAAGCGAATCCGTTCAATAAAGGCGGCCTAGTGAGGTCCTCACCACGTAAAACGGTGTGATCTGGTGTGTCCAACACTTGTGGAATTGCCACGGCATCTAAAACGCTTCCGTAAATAGTGGAGGTGTCCGAGCAGCCAACAATGCCAAGGACTTGAAACTCAGCCTCCTAAGGCTACGCATGACAGTGCAGGCTGCATGCAAGGAGAGAGAAGAGCTGGAGGCCAAGCTCCTAGCCAAACAAAGTTTCAAAGAGTTGGCATGGCTAGCAGCCACGGAAAAAGCGAGGGAAATAGCCACAAAGGACACGAAGGTGGAAGAGTTCTTCTCCATGGGGGACTCCATCCCATCTATCATGGGGGTAGGGACCTCCAAGGGGGGCAGGCAGTCCCCGGATGAAGTGGCATCCGGCGCTTCGATAGAGCAAATAGTGGCTAACGACCCTGTCAGACCGAAAACCTACGCAAACGTGGCGGCGGGTTCAGAAGGTCCATCCTCCGACGCCAAGCCCAGCGCCAGACGTGTGGCGTCCAGCTCGAGAGTAGTCTCAAGTACCGAAAAAGACCTAGCAGTAGGGCTCCATTTACTATAATAAGCACGGAGGCAGATATCAGTGCAAAAGGGGGGACGAGCGACGACCCAAGCGTGGCAGGGAGAGCCACTGGACTAAGGTTCGGAAGAAAAATAAGAATATAAGTAAAAAAAGAATACGACAAGTGACAACCGTAACCACGGAGAGGCCCTCATCGTCAAGACCAAGGCGTCAAAGTGCGCCGAGGTCTTGAAAGCGATGCTCGGGAACGCTAAACTAGCGAACCTAGGCTCCGCTGTGCGGAGTATACGCCATATCCGCACCGCCGAGATGACCTTGAGCTTTAAAATGTCGGCACAGCTTCCCAAGCAACACAGCTTCTATTGAACAAGTTGAAAGAACTTTCAAATGACAAAAGCTGGTTATCAATACTAGTATATATTACTTTATTTCATACTTTAATATGACGTACATATCACAAAAAGTGAAGTACTATAAAAAAAGGAAATAGAAAAAAACTATCCTCATGCAAAAATATAGCATCGCCAAGCGTGGGATTTGAACACTAGTCCTTGGCGTAATTGATTTGTAGCTTCTTAGCTAAGCAAACTCCGATTGTTGTAAAGTCAACTCTGAGTATCTATAATTTGCTTACCGTTGGCAGTGAAACCACAGTCTTGTACACGTTTCAAAACATGGTTAATGTAATGTAATTTCAACAGTATTTAGAACTATCCATAACAATTTGTCCTGTTTATGTTTTATAAATGTATGGAACGATATTTTTTAAGAACAATAATTAAGTATAAATCACTTGAAACAGTAAGAGAAGTATGTTTAGCTGAACCATTATTCAGAGTGAAATATAGAATACGAGAGATCCAAACCGCTCCAAATTTGACATATTTGGCAATACGTTTTTAATACATTTATAATACAAACAAATATAACTCATTCTAAAAAGATGTTTTGTGTTTTACTTGGGTTAGGGGCCCAGCTTATAGAAACTTGGCAAAGCAGGCCTTAGGTGAGTGTGTGGAGGTACGTGCCCTCGTCTCACAGATAACGATCCAGTGTAAAAACCTATATGAGACCACCTAGGTAGACCAGATCTGCTCCGCACTGAAGGAACAGTGCAAGGTCGGGGTTGCTGCCGATGGCAACAATGAGAGTAGCGGAAGCCAACGTGGACGCGGCATTGAAAGCGGTGAAGATGAAGGTTGGATGAACCATATGCCCACTTAGCCTGCACCAGCCGCCGAAGGCATGGTTCAGATGCCTAGAGAGCGGGCACAGTTTCTGGAAGTGCAAAGGCCCAGATATGAGTGACATGTGCAGAAGGTGTGGCAGCACAAGCCATTAGCCGCGGGAAGACAAAAGTCCTCCCAAATGCTTGATGTGTACCTAAGCACGTCATGAGGAGTGTGGGGGGGGGGGGGGGTCAAGGCTCCGACCACTGAGAGAATACCATAGAGGAAATTGTTATGCAGGCAACCCAATTGAACCTGAAGCATTGTGAGGCCACCCAGAAACTGCTGTGTCAGAAAGTTCGCGAGTCGTAATCGGATATCGCCATAATATCCTACCCATACCACATCACAGCTAGCAACGGCTTCGTGGCTGTAAAAGTGACTGGCATGTTCTTCTGCAGCTGTTACGCACTGCCAAGATAGTTGATTGAACAGTTTTCAAATATGCTCGATCGTATGACAACTGAGCTATCTGGCCTAAGCCCAGTGGCAATAGCGGGGGACTTCAACGCTTGGGCGCTCGAGTGGGGAGCCACCTTCCCAATCATAGGAGCCAGGTTCTTCTGGAGGCCTTACCAGGGGTCAATGTTGGCCTAGCCTACGTAGGTACCAAGAGTAACAAACCACAGAATCGATAATCAATGTTTCTTTCAATAGTGCTGGGCTGCTTAATAATTGGAGGGTGGATCACGACTACAACCATAGCGACTACTTGGCGGTTTGCTATTGTATCGCCCACAATACAGGGCAGCGTGCGGAAGGAGAAGCATTCACTCTACTCGCCCACAGATGAAGGACATCCAACTTTGATGAAAAGACATTTAAAGACGCGTTTGAGAGGGAACGAATCTTACACGAAACCCAGGAACCTTGAAGACTATCGTTATGACACTTACACGAGCGTGCGATGCAACTATGTCGAAGGAAGTCCATCCAAGGGAAATCAAACCGAGGAATGGGAGATAGCCGGTTTATTGGTGGACGGAGTCGATCACCGACTTCCGAAAGATATGACTCCGCACAAGACGGAGGATGCACAGAGCGCGTTTGGACGCCAATGGAATCGAGCGTAGAGAGGTGCTAGTCGCCGTGAAGGCTGCGGTATAGAGGAAGATAAAGACTAGCAATTTAGCCTGCTTTCAGGGTCTCTGCTAGAATCCGAATCCGTGGGGTGACGCCTGTCAGGTTTTAATGACCAAAACCAGAGGGATGGCAGCTTTAACCGAGCTATCACCAGAGCTGCTGCAGGTGATCGTTGGGGAACTCTTTCCGAACCACGACCCGAGTGCCCGGCTCCCCACCACCGTAGATTTGTCCCATGACCAGCGTTCCAGTATCCCATAATATAACGCTGTCATAGCGATGGACCCTGCCGAACATCCGTAACCACGTGGGCATTGATAACAGCACATCGAGGACCGGCGATGAAACGACGGTGACAAATGCCGAACTCATTGCGATAGCAAAGTCGCTAAAGGTGAACAAAGTGCCAGGACCGGATGGTAAGAACCTGGCCATTAAGACGGCTATCTTGCTGGATCCCGAAATATTCTGGGTGGTGATGAAACAGTGTTTGTACGAGGGCGTCTTTCCGGACACCTGGAAAATTCAGACCCTTGTGTTCCATCGGAATATAGACCTACATGTCTGTTGGATACAGCGGGTAAGGTACTCGAGTGAGTAATCCTCAATAGACTGACAAAATACACGGAGGGTATAGGCGGTCAAACAACCAGTTTGGCTTCCGTAAAGGGAAGTCGATGGTGGATGCCATTCTGTCCGTCGCGAAGACGGCCAAAGTGGAAATCCAGCGCAAATGGTCACCCTTGACGTGAGGAATGCGTTCAATAGCGCCTGTTGGGTGACTATCGCCAACTCGCTCCGACGCTGATTTCTCCTGCAAGAAAGCCTCTACGGCTACATGGGCCTAATCCCGCTGGATGTCGAATAGCTCGGCGGTGCAAGGGAGTAAGCGTAAACTCGTGGCCTGTACATACTGAGGTACGGCGGGCCGGCATGGATCATCGCCTTGAGTACCAAGAGCTACATTAGTAAGCTAGAGCCAGAGTATCACGTGACGCGGACTGCGCCCTAGTGGGAATGATGCCAATAGGCATCGTCATGAAAGAGGATGTAGAGTGCTTCGAAAAACGTGGAACAAGAGGTATTCGGAAGACCACTAGAACCGCATCTATGATTAAATGGCAAAGGGGATTGAAAAAACTCCACCAAAGGTCGGAGGACCCTGCGACTAATCCCTCTGCTTTAGGCAATATCTCCACAAAGAAGAGCATGCACATTCCTCCGCATGCACCGAGTGCGCGGGAGCTAAAGAAACAACGGAACACATGTTCTTCGCATGTCCTCGCTTCCTGGTCCAGAGGATGTGCCAAGACCGGGACATCTGGGACGCAGTATGCATAGCAGCCTCCCAGATGATCCTCAATCTCCAACAAAAATGGCGAAACGATCAAAGGCTGGTCGCAGGAAAAAAAACGAAGTTTCCTTCTGCACCAAACTGAGCAGAAAAATGGCATGCTGTTTTTGGCAGATTTAAAGTTTTTCAAATAAAAAGACCTTCATGAGGTGGGAATGGGAATTCATTCATTATGTCTAAAATATTTCAAGAAATAATAAACACAATCTTTCACATGATATGTTAGTAGATTGAAATGTAATAATCTACCATGAAAGTTCATTTGCAAAAATGTAATGTTATATGTTATGTTCAATATTCTATTTTCCTAATTTCGGCCTAGTGAACCATTCTGCCGAATGATTTTCAGTCTAATAGCTATCAGCCTAATGGCCCTACACCGGTCTGCAGAAGCAACAAGAGAGAGGTGCCTAGATTCTTTTTGTGGAAGCCAATATTGGAAGCCGGTTCATTCCATCTTAAAGGGTGAACCAGGATCGTGTGCCATTCTGCGAAAAAATCGTCAACCCATTATTGATCTCTGATAGCGTAATGAATGCCGAAACCGCCCACTCCTCCAGCAGCGGTGCCTAGTTAATTATTTCCATTTCTTGCTTTCCACGTGTCATCATGAACCACTGTTGATTGGAAGCATATTTTTTCCTCCATTGGTCGGGCCCATGAAGTGCCAATCTTGAACGAAAAATAGTATCAAAATCTTGCCACGAAGGCCCAACCAACGGCGTACGAACGAGCATGTGCCGGCAGAAAAAGACATCGATGCTCGTAGGTCGAATGTATTATCATCACAATTGGAAAGGTGATAAGGTGTGGCATATGACAACAACGGTGCTGTAGCTCTTAATGCCGGTTGATTTGTTACCTTTCAAGAGTTCGTTAAGGGTTTTGTGTGCTACTTGGTGGAGCTGGTTACGAATGATACGACATAGATAGGTTCACCGATGATGAACTTCCCGGAAACTGTCTATTCGATTTGGGTCAATGAGTTTGTTGGGGTGGTTCCGGGAAACTATTCGATGTTGATGATCGTGTTACCATTTTCCATGAAATTTGGATTATGTTGGAAAATAATAACTAACTAATTATTATCAATTTGTTCGTTTAGAGCTGCAACAACTTTCCTAAAAGTGTCACAATAAGAACATACATAAAACCATAATTCACAACGTGCAATGAAATCAACAATGTTTTGCTGGTCAGATCAGAAGCCCACATGACACATCATTCATGACTTACACATTCTATAGCATGCAGAACAAATTAAAAGTGACAAGGACTGTAATCCCATTACCTCCGGAACAAGCTATCGGAATTACAAATTTGTACCTTTCAATGCATCATTCTTTTGAGTTCATCTGTAAATCCAGTACTGGGCACGGGACTGCAAGCAAAACCGACCCCTTCGGACTGAAAAGTGAAATAAGACCTGCCGGAGACAAACATTTGCATTTAAATTAGCTCCGATCGCGAAGAATCGTGCCAAATGGTAGCGAAGAAGCATAAAGCGTCTGCATTCTGGTGCGGCCCACACACGATGTCCAGTGCCCAAGCAGATATGCAAACGTACGTCCAGGGCTCGGTGTCTCTGTCCACTGGCTTGAAGGTTAAACAAAAAGCATACTGAATTGAGAACCAGCGCAACTAAACTTCGCCGCCACCGACCTCGGTCTCGTGTTGAGCTGGCTCGATCCGGCTCGGTAAGATATGGTGTAGGTGGCATCTGCAATGGCGGAGCAGCCAGCCAGCCCGTGCACAGTGAAATGAGCAAAACGAACGGGAATCAATTTTAATTAAATCGATGTTTATTCGCTGTTGCACATACACACATTGCATTGCCGCCACCGCTACTGCCGTCGTCAGCCGCCTTTTTCGTCGTTGGAGTTCCAAGGAGTGCGCCGTCGGTGCCAATCTCCCACTGGGGTTTTATGTTCATGCCCGGGATTAAATGATTTGTTTATGCTGAAAAGAGTAATTAGACACGGCACTGGGCTCGGCCAGGATGGTTTGGCGACGACGACGGTTTGGTTTATGAGGGAATCTGATCATGTTAGTTATAAAAAAAAATACATGTTCAAGGTGCCAAAGGAAGCTGGCGATTAATTTGTATCAAATTAGAATGTTTTACAAGTGGAGTGCAAAGTTATTAACTGTGTTTGTTGGTGTCCCCTGTCCAGGGGTTATGGAAATGGTTTTAACCTTGTGTTTTAATTAGTATATATGATTAACAACTTACTTATTAGGGCAGTGAAATTCTAATGTTATTATTGTGATTCTTTTCAAAAATGAAAACCGCACTATTATTCACGAGTATAAATTATTGGAATGCATCTAAAAGTCAGTAGCTTTGCTGAGCTTAACTTGATTGTCCAGGATATATCAGAACCAGTATAGTGGCACAGTAAATCAACTGAAAGGGGCTGTGAGTAACCGACTGTAAAAGTCAGTGGGATTCGGAGAAATGTTAGTGTGGCCTTTGCTGTTTAGGGACCATTTTAAACTATCCCCACAATGGTTACAGAATGGAGTTTTTTTTATATGTAAGTAGGGTAATGAATCAGCACTCAAAAATTTGTGAAGCCCCACCTGGTACCTCATAACATGAGGCGGACCGGAATAATTTAGGGGCTACCCCTAGAAGTGAATTCTAAAGCCTATATTAAAAACTCTCTAAAACAATTTACAAAATTATGATTCCAGTATCATTCTTTAACACTAAAGAAGTCTGCTCACTGTAGGGAAAATACGCGTATCTGTTAGGATAAGCAATAAAGGTAGTTGGAATTGAATGGAAATTACTAATCTCTCTTCTCATTTCCGAAAAAGTGTCCCACACCAAATTGCATCACAGAAAAAACGCTGTAGAAAATCATCCGTTGGTGTTTTCGTATCGAAAATTTTGGTAGAAGTAGTTTTGAGTACTTTTTTGTTGTTGTATTTTTATTGATTTCGAAATCTGGAAAATAAATGGCGTCATCCGAATAGCAACTTCGCGAATCGATTGTGCACAGGCACATGGAAAATCCTCAACTCCTTCATCGGGACATCGGGAAACAACTCGGAATCGTGCAGTCAACGATGACTCGTATGATTAAACGTTACTATGAAACTCTGAGCATCAAACGGAGAAATGCGCTTAGAATGGATGTTCTATTAGTCATCAGGATCACAAGCGTGTCGTTGAAGCGTTTAAGCAAAATCCGGGAGGAATTGTATACGTTAATAGTGCAGAAGTCTCCAAATCGTGATGAACGGCAAAATACGGTGGGAAAGTCACGGGCCCGCTAACTGTACACCCAGATGCTGACGAAGCCTAATTGTCTTATCATTGATGATGAGACTTATATCAAGGCTGACTTCCGGAAGCTTCCGGGGCTATGTTCTTCACCGCCCAGTACAAGTTTGATGTTCTGGAAGAAGTAAGGAAGCAGAAACATCCAAAGTTTGCCATTAAAAAAAATGATTTGGCAAGCGATGTGCCAATGTGGCAAACGGAGTGCGCCATTCGTAATTACCGGGGCTGTAAATGAGGAAATCTACCTCATGGAGTGTCTAAAGTACGTCTCTTCTCTTGAAGCAACATGAAGGTGCTATGATCTTCTGTTCGGATCTAGCTTCGTTCCATTATTCAAATGTTGTCCTGGAGTGATACGAAGCCAACGTGGTCACTTTTGTACCCAAGGACATGAACATCCCCCCCCTTACCCCCCTTCCCACCCCCCCTAAAATCGAAAAATAATGGGCTATTATGAAGCAGGCACTACGGAAGCTTCCCAAGGAGGTCAAATCTTAGGAAGACATGAAGTGGGTTTCCGTACAGAAGAAGCTGCAGCCAGATGTTTTACAGAACGTAAGGAGTGGAATGAAGCGTAGGTCGCGAGCATACGGTTATGGTATTGAAATTGAATGAAATAATGTTTTCCTAAACATAAAAACTCATTGTCTGAGAGGATCATCCTACTGGGTAATTTTTTACAGTGTTTTTTCCGTGATGCAATCTGATGTGGGATACCCTGTAATCGAACCTGTAGAAAAAAAAACAAAAACCTCATTTTTATTTAGCAACGTGAGAGTTTGGACAAAACTCTTCACACAGTCATTGGTTACAGAAGTAGGCCTCCAGGAAGCCCAGGACGTTCAAAATTTGATCTTCAATGCGATATAGAATTTTAGTAGCGAAATTTCCAGACACTACTCTCTCGGAAGCAACTGACTTGGGCAAACCATAGTCAAAAACCATAGTCAAAACTTGCTCTTTAATTTTTCAGTTTTGAAAAAGCCGAATTCATTTCGCAGAGTTTTTAGGAATCCTGGCGCTATCGAGCTTCTTTTCTCCATCACGGTCAGCCTATCTTCTAGTGTATAATCATCGTTTGGAGGAGTTTCATCAATAGTTTTCTTGATCTTGTTTCAAGCGTTCAGTCGTTTGAGCAAGTCATCCGCCTGCTTTGTCAAAACACTCCGCCCAGTTTTGGAAAATATTCCAAAATTGTTACTCATCATTGTTCTTGCGGCCGTATTGGACAAAAATGCGTCGTCAAGAAGCGTACATTCACTTGTCGACTTTATAGATCATCGCTTTTTGTACTGCTGTCCTGTACAAAATCTGTCGTTCTGGACGATGTGAAAAGGCGAACTCCTTCCCAGTGTGCTCCGATAGAATAAGATTGGCTTTCTCAAGGCTCGTTAAAAGCTCGGAAACGCATTGAAATTTTCGGTTTTTGAATGCCTGAAGTTTCAGATCTTGTTTCAAAATGTTGTGTATGGAAGATTTCGAAACATTCGGATCAACGGCCCTTTTTTAACCGACCACTAAGATTTTTGCTGGATCTTTTCGCTGAGATTTCGCTTCGTACGCTAATCGACGTTGGCCAGATCTCTGTCGGTCATCCAACGAGGAAGTATCAAAGTACCCTCTGCTGGTTTAATAAACGAAATCAAGTTTCACATCTAGGTTTTCAAATCTCTGAAAATTTTAACACTTAATGAAAACGAGCAAACATGATACGTTTTCATTTCCACAACCCAATGGAAAAACTACACAAATACTTTCGTGATATCTGTGGCGTAGTTAGACGACCACATCGAAAAGCAAAAGAGTATGAAAATATAATGGGCACACTGTAGATGCAGAAATACATGTTGACGAATCTTTCAGGGACGTATATATTTAACTGTGACAGCATTTCTGGACAATCCGTGAGCAGCTTTCCCGTGAGTAGCTTTCCAGAAAACATAACTCTTGCCCCCAGAAAACGAAGAACGTGTCATATGAACATTCCTTAAACGGATTAAATTCTGATATTCCAGGTGGTCTGAAAAATAGCACCATTCAAGCTTTAAATTGATTACAGTAAAGTACTTAGAACATTGCTGATTAGCTCAGGCAACAATGTGGCCGTGGCAAAGTCAGTGCATCCATGACAAACCAATTCACATTCGTTGATTAGACGCCGAGTAAACTCAGCTTAGCGAGCAGAATGTACGAAGCATCATCATGCCATCAGGATTCCAGGCTTGTTGTAAGGAACCGGTTCAGATAAAACCCGTGTTATGTTTGAATCTGGTTAAATATACTTTTTAAAAACAGGAAAGGTATTCCACGATATTTTACAATGTTCCGCACATACCTGGCAAAAAGATAGAAGCCACTCGCATGTTAAGGCAGACATTGACTGCTCATCTTTTTAAAAATGGTGACGAGATACCATCAGAGCCGTTAGTGAGCTCAGCTGGCTCATTGTGGCTATCGCTCGGTCTTCAGCAATTCGAGGATTGGTTCCATCGTGTGGTATCCCGACAGTGGCTTCAACTACTTGTATCAGAAATCCAGTGAATTCGTAGAATAGTCGCTTGAAATTTCGAGAAAACAGGTTGCGTTTTTCCCTTTTGGAATTGGCTGTACCTGTGGTTTTTTTGGTTTTAAAATTTCAGACAAAAAGTGTAGTACTTACGAGGAACTGCAGAGTGTTGTCGTTCAAGTGTGGGTACGCGTGGATTCGATCATTGAAGTTTTTAACGGGTGGCATCGTACTGGACATTCTGTATAACTTTTCATACTCTAGTACAGCATTGAAGAAATCCACAGCACCATTGACGGTTCGGCTCTGGTTCGGATGGAAGACGGGGCCATCCAAAATCTGAATACAGGTAAGTACTCCGCTATACGAAAATTTTGTGCACTAATCAATCGCTTTGCAAATTGGAAACCGAGATTGACGGCAGACCCACAAAACCTGTGAAAACCAGTCGTCTCCAGTGACCAGCAGCTGTTCGGCCACTCGGTTAGACCACCCGATACCGCTAACTTTTCTGACACGTCCTCCGTACAGCTGGTAGCGATTCAAGTATTTCTACTATACTAGCAAAATATTTTTTTAAATTTATTTATTTCCGTCGGCCAATTTCCTCACATGGTGACAATCACCGACGCCAGGGAGACGACTCCACCACCAGGACCCTACCTAACGACTCATGACTATGAACTGGGACCAACGGCTTTACTTCCCTTCCGAAGGAAGACGTGACCAAGATTTTTTCGTCTCCGAAAAACCACCGACGTCGACTGGGATTGAACTCAGACCCACTGGGGTGCCAGCCAAGTAGCAGTCACGCTTACCACTACACCACCGACACCGGCTCAAGCAAAATATTGGTGGAAGGAACTCTAGAGACGTTAACGCCATCCAAATCCAATCCAAATCCAATCCAAATCCAATCCAAATCCAATCCAAATCCAATCCAAATCCAATCCAAATCCAATCCAAATCCAATCCAAATCCAATCCAAATCCAATCCAAATCCAATCCAAATCCAATCCAAATCCAATCCAATCCAATCCAAATCCAATCCAAATCCAGTCAAATCCAATCCAATCCAATCCAATCAATCCAATCCAAATCCAATCAATCAAATCCAATCCAAATCCAATCCGATCCAATCAATCAATCCAAATCCAATCCAAATCCAATCCAATCAATCCAAATCCAATCCAAATCCAATCCAAATCCAATCCAATCAATCCAATCAATCCAATCCAAATCCAATCCAAATCCAATCCAAATCCAATCCAAATCCAATCAAATCCAATCCAAATCCAATCAAATCAATCCAAATCCAATCCAAATCCAATCCAATCAATCCAATCCAAATCCAATCCAAATCCAATCCAAATCCAATCCAAATCCAATCCAAATCCAATCCAATCAATCCAATCCAAATCCAATCCAAATCCAATCCAAATCCAATCCAAATCCAATCCAAATCAATCAAATCCAATCCAAATCCAATCCAAATCCAATCCAACATCCAATCCAAATCAATCCAAATCCAATCCAACCAATCCAAATCCAATCCAACCAATCCAAATCAATCCAAATCCAATCCAAATCCAATCCAAATCCAATCCAAATCCAATCCAAATCCAATCCAAATCAATCAAATCAATCAAATCAATCCAAATCAATCCAATCAATCAAACCAATCCAAATCCAATCCAAATCCAATCCAAATCCAATCCAAATCCAATCCAAATCCAATCCAAATCCAATCCAAATCCAATCAAATCCAATCCAAATCCAATCCAAATCCAATCCAAATCCAATCCAAATCCAATCCAAATCCAATCCAAATCCAATCCAAATCCAATCCAAATCCAATCCAAATCCAATCCAAATCCAATCCAAATCCAATCCAAATCCAATCCAAATCCAATCCAAATCCAATCCAAATCCAATCCAAATCCAATCCAAATCCAATCAAATCCAATCAAATCCAATCCAAATCCAATCCAAATCCAATCCAAATCCAATCCAAATCCAATCCAAATCCAATCCAAATCCAATCCAAATCCAATCCAAATCCAATCCAAATCCAATCCAAATCCAATCCAAATCAATCCAAATCCAATCCAAATCCAATCCAAATCCAATCCAAATCCAATCCAAATCCAATCCAAATCAATCCAAATCAATCCAAATCCAATCCAAATCCAATCCAAATCCAATCCAAATCCAATCCAAATCCAATCCAAATCCAATCCAAATCCAATCCAAATCCAATCCAAATCCAATCCAAATCAATCCAAATCCAATCCAAATCCAATCCAAATCCAATCCAAATCCAATTCAATGTCTGTGCTTTGGTTTCCGATAAAAAAAATTTAACTGTGTCCATTAATTCGCGATTCTGTTAGAGCAATAATGAAATCCTATTTTTTCCTTGAATTTCATTTCCGCATTTCTAAAGGCAATCTATCAAAATTTGTTGATGAATAGCTTCCAGGAAGATCGTGATATCATTTGCGCTGGAAGTTATCAACAATCTTCGATTTCGTGCGTCATCGTTGCAGAGCTCCCTGCAGCCATAAAGCATCCAGCAATCAGACCAAAATAAAATTAATAATTGCGCTTTTTTTTGTTGTAATAAACCAAACCCCACTCTGAAATGATCTACCACCGACGTTATCCAGGACGATGTTATCGGAAGGAGAGCGGAGTAAAATGCGTCGTCATGCTTAATGATAGCGATAATTTTTAATTGAAGGTTGTTCATTTTCTCAATGAAAATGTCTATTGATAAAATAATCTTAAGAGAGATGTCATCAGAAAATATTATTATTTCGATAACAAATCAACATTTTTCAGAATTAAGATTCTGATCTTAACTTTGATAACATTATTTTGAATCACAAAACAGCCATCAGAACGAAATGTTTACGTATAGAAGTTTTGATAAGCGTTTAGAGCCACATAGAACAAGAGAATATTGTAGAAAGAAGTAGCTTCGGTTTTGACGTGAATCTTGGATTTCGTTTCATCGTACATTTCAAAAATAGATATTGCTTACTTTTGAGCATTTCCAGCCAAAAACGCTTAAAAAATATTGATTTTGTCTCGACTGTTTCCACTTCCAGTTTTAATTAAATTTTGTCCATATGTGAGTTTCTACCCAAAATTCCTAAAATTTCCTAGACTAATATCCTATAAGTGCTTATGTAAAATATAAATATTATATTTGCAAAAGATCCTAACATGTAAACGATCATTCTGATCAAAATGTTGTTTGAAAAGAAAAAGCAGGAAATTGATTGTCCTCTAAGAAAAAAATACACTGAAACTTAAAAATAATGTAAATTCATGAAAAATATAAAACATTGATGTTTTTTGTTACTCAAATAGTCATGCTTGCATTTAAGTGAAACCCTTGAATATGTTGAAATAAGCTGCTCATTTGCAGCCTTACGGCCAAAACATTGTGAACTTCTAAGTTAATCAGGATCCCATAACGTTTTTGTTTGTACGATTAACGAAAATGAGCTCAACAGCTTAAAAATAAATCGCATTTTATGTGATCGCACTATCTATATGGAAAAAAATCTGTGCGAGCACAATTTAGAACAGTCTTTTGCCAGCTTCGCACGTGCATGAATTTTTAAGATACGTCAGCATCAGAAACAGCAATTTTAGAAAAATTTTAAGAGAATAAAATTAAAGAAGTGTCATTTGAACAGTGGATTACGACTGATGGGTATAATATTGAATTAGAGACTTTACCATCAGAAGAGTTTACCTCATGAGTTTATAAAAAATAAGCAGAGTAAATTAAAAAAAGTCATCAAAGGAAACACTAGAACATGGCGAAGTCATATTTTTGTGATTTTTCTGAAAACTACACATTTCAAGCTGAACAATGCATAAGGTCCTATAAAACATTAAGAGATTATCTTCGTCGACTTTCTCTTTTGTTAATAATTTGATAGGATAGATGTAGTATTGAAATTGATTGGAATTTTTTTGCAACTTTACAAGGCAAGAGTCCTTGTGATGCGATCGGAGGTACTCTTAAGAGATCGGCAACTAAAGCAAGTTTAGCTTAGCAAACTAAACATCCTATAACAAATTCTAGACAACTTTGTGACTGGGCAAATATCGCAAAGAGGATCATGGAACAAAAATTACATTTTGCTATGTTCCACGGATGAATACAAAGATGCCGAAAAGGAATTCGATCCGATTTATAACAAAGCAAAACCAATTCCTGGAACTCAAAAATATCATTTTTTTCCATTCCAGTTTCAAATAACCAAATAACAGTAAAGGTATGTTCTAGTTCTAATGATTAACCCAACATATTTAATGTATTCAAATGATCTGAAATGTAATAAATTTAATGAAAATTGAAAAAAAAAACAAAGTATGAAATACTGTTCCTCCTATCCCTAAACAAAACAATCCGAAACACACACATGTGGCTAAGCATCAACTTAGTTGTTTTCCATCGCGTCCAAACAGAAACGAGTAAGTCTGACTGCCACCGAGTCGGACAAAAATTTGCCGACTTTTCAACAATCTATTATGAAAAATACATTTTGTTGGGGACATCACGACTAACAATCCAAAAAGGCAAAAAAAATGCAAAAACATAAAAATCTGTTATTACAATTCGCAATAACTTTAGAGCGACAAGGCTTACGAGAAAAGTTTTTATGCTATTGAATTAAAATCAACTTTTGGTATATTTTCATAAAAAAATGATAAATTTTCAACATATAAAAAAAATAAAAAAAAATAAAGAAGTGACCATCTGAAACAATTCATTAACTTTAAGGACATAAATTTTGCTTTAAACAAATGATCGAGAGGGACCTTTCAAAAAATCAGAGTTTTATGTTTTTTAAGTATGAATTTACGATTTTTTAGTTTCAGTGTTCTTTTTCTTGAAAAAACTCCATTACCTACAACTTTTTCTAAGACGTCATTTTGATTAGTTGAGTCGTCTGCGAAAAAATAATACCCACATTTTAAATACGCCCTTGTAGAAAATAAGTCCCGGAAAATTTTGAATTTTCTTACGAAAAACATAAATTTGGATATGGACATATGCATAAACATATGGACAAAATCTCATACAGTTCGGAGAGAGTAGGGTTCAACCGGTTTGCTATTCTGGCTGGAAATGCTCTTTTATGAGCTACCTATCTGTTGAACGTAGAACATGTTTGTTATTATGCTAGATATAACATAATTTCAGGTGTAATGCATATTATCTCTAATTGTTATGTTTTTGTATTCTCCGTGCGTGAAGTAAATTGAGTTTGTCTGCTTAGACTTATCTTCATCAATCCGAAGAATAAATTCAAACACATTAGGGATGAAGCGAATCACCCCACGTTCCCCCAATATTTTTTATAGAACTCTCTTTCACTCTCTGGTCCCTGTGGTCCTAAACGTGTCGAGTTTCGATTTTATTGCACCACTTTCATCGCCGGTATCGGACCCTACCATAATCGTGGCGGCAATGTGTGCTGAATCATAAATCCCGACGATGCGAACTTCATCGCCGTTCGTTGGTCTGAGATCGTGATCAAGCGGAGCTCCAGAAGCATGATTCACGAAACCAACCGCCCTAAACGAAGCCGATGTTAGGCGAATCGAAGATGATTCGAAGTCTTCTTCCGTGAAGGCTAGGTCATTTTTTACGATACTGCTTCTCGGAACATCGACGGCTAAATTGTACGATTAAGCTAATTCCATTGTAACGACAGATATTAATCGACGGTAATAAAATTCAGGAAATAATTCGACTTTTGAAACTTGGGTTTGTCCGACCGATATGCGAAACAGCGTTCAACCGTTCGAAGAGTCATCTTGGCGAGCCATATGAATTTAGTGTTATTAATTGTTATTGCTTTAGTTTCGGGAACTTTTTTGCATTTGAAATGCGCGGTGATAAAAATTAATTAAGGTTGACCATGTGAAAGAATGTCTAGTCGGAAATAGATGCGATGTTAGTCATTTAATAATTTTGAGCAACAAGGTATCAAATCAGTCAGTCAGTCAGTCATCATTTAGTGATGGCACGGAGAGATTACAAATTCAAACTCATCAAGCAGCACTTTCAGACCATTTGTTAATAGGTCCATAAAATTGATCCTCTCCAGATTGCCTCGTTCGGTCCCAATGAGTGGCAGCACTAATCCTGGTTCGGCCCTTTCTGGCGATAATAAATTCAAATCCTCTGCAGGTTAGCACAAAAGGGCTCGCATAAATCTGCGCCCCTTATGTCTAGTAGACGCTGAACAAATTCGAACTGTATAAAACAACCATGGACTGGCCAGACTGGAAGACTCCGGAAAGTGCAATCTGGCTAGCTAGGGGGTACTTGAGATTAGCGATAATCTGCTAAATGACCGTCAACAGTTGTTAGCTGCTGTTTGCTTCTACTTTTGGTTGATGTAGATAGGCGGCACAGCCTACGTATAATTTATTGCTATCAACCATCGGCCGCAATGGATCCTCCCTCGCCATCCGGAACAGCAAGCTTATCGCGTACCATCCAGGGGATGACCTATTTTATTCAAATCTTCCTTCGCTTCCATTTCACTCAAGGCTATAATCAGCAAATGGTCATCTCGGTTTCTGTTACATTGTTGAATTCAATGCTCGAAAAAGGCCACTTCCAATGCTCAAGTATCCAAAATGGATCCGTTTACCGTTCAGCTTTAGTTGGCTATTCTGCCCCGATAGAGAGGGGAATAAAAGACAGCATTATGTACGGTGATTGAACAAATTATTCTTTTCTATTGTGACAGATTATGGCAAACAAAAAAATCCAACCCAGTTCACAAAGTGAGGCATAGCAGAAGAGATAGCAAACCACACTGAAAGCATTTCCCTCGCAACATTCACATATGGTGCTGACCTTTCCATTATCCTTGGTCGTGCACTCGGGTGCACCCCAGCTCAAATCGATTCCGGCAGTCTTATGATCAGCATTATTATTCGCCATTAAAATTAAATAAACAAAACTGTCACTCTATGGATGGGATAAACGACCGAATGTCCATCGAACGCTGCGTGTTTTGTAGTTGTGACTTTATATTCACTGATTAAACCTCAGAGAATATTGATATTCCAATGCTTCTATGTCGGGCTGCCAATATCGGGGAGGCTTGACGAGTATTTGCGGTCGCTCCGTTGAACGAATGCCAGGAGAGGGATGCACGCAGAGAGAAAGGATTTCATGTCTAATCCACTCAGAATGGGACATTGTTCTCGATTTAGGAGCGATTCAGAGCTTGCTGATAAATTAAGGGAAAGTATGGGTGGACGTATCTTTTTTTTTGGTTTACGATTGTCTATAGGCGGTTATATGTATGTAGCTGAGGTGGCTATTAGTAGTTATAAATTTCGGTAATAGGATTTAGGACAAAAAAATGCGTTTGGGAGGGCGTAAGCGAAAGCGTGAGTAACACAAAGAAAGCATTAATTTATTACTTGACCATATGTGCTTAGGTAAGTCGAGTGGCAACACGATGAAAACAACAGAGTCGCGACCAAGTTGGAGAAACGACTGTACACACCAAACTGGGGATCGGAAATTCTGTATTTTTTTTGTTACGGTTTTGATACGGAAAATTTTACTGCATGATTTGTTGAACGGCTTTGATTTTCTTTGATCTGTCAAAAACCAATATGTATTAGATTATTCGTTAAGTAAATTAGTTGAACATTTTCTAAAGCCCAATTAAGAGTAAATTTGGACGCATTCAAGTGATCATAACTCGGATGATCAAAACGTCAAAGAAAAGGGCATTTATTCAGCTTTCACCGTTTCGAACGAACTGTCGTACTATACTTGTGATTGATGTCATCATGATTTGCACAGTCGCTAGTGACACTGTCCCGACGAACTTATTCCACTTTAAACGCATTTGTTGTGCATTTGTCACTTCTTTACCGCAATCTCAAAGTTTTCGCTTGACAATTGCCCAATATTTTTCGATCGTTCTGAACTCAGGGCTATTTGGAGGATTAATCTCTTTTGGGATGAAATTAACATTGTTTGCATCATACCATTCTAGTACCTCCTTAGAGTAGTGGCAGCTAGCTAGATCAGGCCAAAACATAACGTTGGTCTTGTTTTGCCGAATGAAGGGTAAACTCTTTTTCAGACACTTTTTAATGTAAACCTTCGACGGCATTGTGTGAGATGTGATGAATTCATTGGTTTTAACACCACAACGGCAGATTCCTTGCCAAATAATTAGTTTCCGAGCAATGTTATCAGTAAAAACAAATTTATACCTGGGAGAGACATCCCCACTACCAATTTTCGTCCGGGGATTTGTATATAATCCATTTTGACATATGTTTCGTCATCCATTAAAATACAGCCATCAAATTTCGTCAAACCTCGATCGTATAGTAATCGTGCTTGCCAGTAATAGTGGCCAAAAAACTAAATTATATTTCAGGGAGCGATTTGGATGTTTACTGTCACAAAAAGACTTTTATCCTACTCTTGAAAGGACGTTACGCATGGTGGAAAAGTTGGAATCGTATTTCTTTGCCAAATCACGTATGGAGACATCTGGGTTGCCTTCCGCGTACCTCAACACCTTTCTGCTCAGCTCTTTGTCCCTTGTAAAACTTCTATGATAGATGTGCTGTGCTCTATCCACACTCAGAGTATCCTCGTAACGTTTGATTACAAGACACACCGTTGACTTTGGTAATTTTAACACTTTTGCTTGTTTTGAGTGCACAATTAATTTTCTATTCTCAAGTTCCATGATCCGGAATTTCGAGATGCGTCGATCAATCGAGAAATGTCTTCGTCAATGAAACAACTACAAATTCCTTACATTAATTGTTATGTTATGTATTCACCGTGGAGTAACGATAATGATGTAGAAGGAGATGTTCGCTCATCACCATGAGGCACCAAGAGTGAACATTAATGTTTTTGGCTAGAATGAAAGATGTGAAGAGAAAGTGTTGAAAGTTCCGTCAGTGTGCGGCAGGCTGGAAATATAACAGATGTTCTTATTTTTAGGAAAATTGAGCGAAAGGGCATGTGTCCAGTAGTACTCGAACCATGGACGTCAATGTTTGCCTCACATCCCATTGCGGGGTAGGTTGTAGGACGGACCAAGTCTGCCACTGCAACAGGCAAAAATTGACGCATGGAAAGACGCTCATGTACAACTGTGGCTTGTATAGTTATTCTAGCGATCTATTGTGTGCACTCTGTTTATTGACTTTAGTGATCATCAGTCGTTGCGAATCAAAACAAACCCAAAAATGGAGAGAGTTCCTCTCCCATGTGCGCATCAATAAGAAATTAGTAATTGGTTGGTGTACCGGCCTCGGAACAATTCGGGCCCTTAATATCACTGTGCTACAAAAAAAAAATTAAGGAACTTTCAAAGTGACATAGTAGAGATTGTTTATCTGGTCAATTTTAACACATAACCGTGTTCAACATAATTGTAACACCCTAAAAATATTTATTTATTGTTAAAAAACCGTTTTTCGGAACTTTTTTCAGCACAAAATTTCCTACATGGGCATTTTTCCACCGATTTCAAAATTTTTGGCGTTTTTGAATAGCTTTTTATTGTGGCTTTAAGATTAAAATTTATTTCCGTTTGTTTTGAACGAGAGGGAAAAAATATTTACGAAAAAATCTGAAATTAGAAAACATATTGTTGTGGTCTAATCAATTCTGAATAAAACGATGTATATTTCATCTAAATATAACGAAAATGTTCAAAGTTACGACGCTTTTCCCAAAAGAAAAAAAATCAACGTTGAGAGCGCTCCGGAGTAGCAATGTATACAAGAAAGGAATAAGCAAAATGGGAGGGCCATTCGGACTTTCAATGAAAAATTAACATTCCGGATTATATTTTAAATGATTTTATAACATACTATTTCTCTTGTTTTTTAAATCTTGTCTCTTCAAATTTGCACTCAAAGCAGAACGACAGTGAATACTCGGATAGATTCAAGTTAAAAATGTTTGCTTGATCTTCTGCGTTTATAAGACGAGTCATCGGTTTCACGTTTCAGTGACCAGCAGTAGTAAGCTATCATCCTAACTTGGTTCTTTCCTGTAAACCTTTTTTCAATCCTTGATACTTCTTGGTGGAATCGTTCACCTTGTTCATCGCTGAATTGACCGAGATTGTCTGGGAAAAATTCCAAATGAGAATGCAAAAAATGAATTTATATTGACATGTTGCATCCCATCTCTCCATAGGCTTCCAAAAACTCATGGACCACCTCAACGTCATTCGAGCTTCTGACGTTTCCAAGAAAGTTTTGGCACAAAGAAATAAAACTAAGCCATGCTATTTTCTCTACTTGGTTCAATTTCTTTACAAAGTCCTTATCAGTCATAAGCTTAAGAATCTGCGGTCCAACGAAAATGCCTGTAATTCATAATAATCAGAATATTTAAATACATTGGGATGATTTTTTTTTCGAAGAATGTGTTGTGTTGTGAAATTTTTATAAGTACCTTCTTTAATCTTAGCGTCACTTAATTTGGAGAATACAAGTTTCAGGTGTAGAAAAGCTTCGCTGTTCTTGTCGAGTCGTTTAACAAACTGTTTCATGTATCCCAATTTCAAGTGTAATGGCGGCAAAATAATATCATCAGTCTTCACTAATGGAATTTTAAGGACATTCTTTTTGCCTATTTGAATCATCTTTCGCGGTAGCCAGTTGTTCCACTTGTAATGATTTTTTGCCCGACTGTCCCATTCACAAAAATAACATGGATATTTAGTGTAGGCTCCCTGCATTCCAAGAAAAATTGTCAGGACTTTGAGGTCCGAGACAATCTGCCAGCGAAATTTATTGTAATTTATCAATCGTAGATTTTTTTCCATCGTTTGATAAGTCTCTTTCATATCAGTAGCGTATTCTTTTGGAACTGATGGCAATTCATTTTTGTTGTGCAGAAAACGAATTTCAAAATTTTACTCTAACTTCGTTTACATAAACTCGTAACACATTAAATACTCACTTTTGCAAGAACCGTCTAGAAATAATCGCCAATCTTGTGGACAGTGCTTGTGGTCGAGTGCATCAAACAATGTATCCACATCAACGGAATACACAATGTTGTTATCGGTATTATCAAATTCAAAAATTTGTTCGAACGAGGATAGGTCTCTATTTCGTGCAGACGTTACTTTGAAGTCACTGTCTACTATATTCCACTGCTTCAATCTGGATGCCAGAATCTCTGTTTGTCTTAAAGACAGTTCCAAATCGCGAAAAAGATCAGGATAATCCTGATTTGACACGAAATGTCTGACTGATCTTGTTCTCCTCTTGCGACAGGTTTCGATACAGTCAACACATCTGCATATTTTAGGAGGTGGCGAGTTTTATGGTGTTGATCAGTGATTTTTGTTTGGCAGAAGTAGCAATCCTCCGGCTTGTGATATATTTGATAATGCCAAACCATGGGAGTCACGAATGGCAAACGCAGGTCATCACATTTAACGGTTTTCCATTTTTTTAAACGTGGTACAGCACACCGAACAAATATATTCGGGTTCATACCAAGCACTTTCCACGTATGAGCATTTGGAAAAGAGGTTGAACGCTTCAACCACAGTTTTATTTGTTCTTAACTCAAATCGATGATTCTTGTCAACCAATAAACCGCAGGCGTAACAAAAGTTGTTGCGCTTATCACACATCTTGCCTTTTTCTTCGAGACACAATTCTTCATGTGTTCACTAATGCGATAAAACTGGACGAATTTCCTCCGTCGTTGTTTACTGTAACACCTTCCGGGGGAAATAACGGCATGGTGTTACGTTCTGATCTTTTAGACAGCATTTATGGCCAAAACACGATGTTTGCGCAAAACGGAACGGTAACGGCAAGTTTGACAGTTGTCGGAAAAGCTTGGTAACTTTGACAATTCTCATTATTTTTGAATGAAATTTACCTTGTTTTATTCAAATAATGCGACAACAACGATATTTGTCCTACATTACGCAATTTCAATGAGTTGTACCAAAAAACTGGCGTCAAAATCGAAAAAAAAGGTCAAAAAGTCAGATTTTTACGTAAATTTTTATTCCTTCTCGTTCAAATTAAACGGAGATATATTTTTTTCTCAAAGCTACAATAAAAAACTATTTAAAATCACCAAAAATTTTGAAATTGGTTGAAAAATGCGCGTGTACGAATTTTTATGCGCAAAAAAGTACCAAAAAACGGTTTTTTAACAATAAATATTTTTTTTTAGGGTGTTACAAGCATTTCGAACACGGTTTTGTGTTATGTTCGACCAGATAAACATTTTTTTTGTGTTATGTTCGACCAGATCAATCTCTACTTCAAAAGTTCCGAATCACTGTTACACTGTGTTATTTTTCAATTAGTGTGCATTTGTGTTGCATGACATAGTTTTAAGGGTATCTACATTTCTTAGTATTATACGTTCAATGTTCATTCTTTTGAAACAAGTGTCTATGTGCGTGACATCTGTGAACTGTCTTTTACAAAAAGTGTTGGCTATCCCTAATTGGTTGCGCATCTTCACTATCAAAAAGCAGGGTTGGCATTTTATTTTTCGTTACTATCTTGAAATTTTGCCAAAAAAAACTTTTTTATCTCTGTTGAACAGAAAATCTTGGCAAAAACCATTGCGTTGTAAAAGTAGAATAGAAACTATTCAGGTGCCTGCATCCAGTGCACTTATTTTTTATAATTTCTTTTAAATGGAATGCAAAAGAGGAATTCCAGATATTTTTTTCAAATGTTTGCGATACACATTTGAAAAATCTGGGAATGTCTAAAAAAGTCTGTAATTTATGAGGTTGCGAAATTAGTTTGTCTTTATTTGAGAGACTTTCAGCCGGTGGCTGGTTCGTCTTCACCAAATTAGATTCTTCCAATGAAAAGACGTATAAAGAGAGCGAATTATGTCATTTTCGCCATATGTGTGATTATGTTAATATTTCTGCATCTACTTCTTGGATTGTATGCAATCCTACACCATTTTTTCATATTTTTGAAGTATTTGTGTAGATGACACAATTTTCTATAAATATTTTTTTTCTGTAACATTCTTTTTGTATTTTAAAATAAAAATTGAGTTTTCATTTGATTAATTCAGCACATGTTTTTTCTTTGTCCAAAAACATTCGATGAATTACAGTGAATTACAGAGTCAGTTTTCCGTTACCTTAATTAAAAAGTTGAATTGAATTTTTTTATGTTATTTCATTCATAAAAAAACACAACAGTGAAACTTATTGTTATGAAATAATATGTTTTGGTAAAAAGCTGAAATTATTTTTGTTACATCGTGTACGTTAATTTAATGGAGTATTGAGCGTTATTTTTCGAATTACAAATTTTACGCAGTGTTTCAATCTAGTATGAATAATAAGATTTTTTTAAACCCACCCACTTTGGAATTATCAAGCTGTACCTTATTAGTTAGTTTATTTGTATTTCAATACAGAGGTATATATTTTCAATAGCTTATTTTTGTGGTCTAGTTGATACATGGAGTTGATTGCTTTTTGGTTAAAATACTAAACGACCCTCTTCTACGGTAAATTTCTCAAATATGTTTTGTATTGTTGTAAAACTTGAATTTCGTTGTGGCTTCATGGCAATAAATCAATATTACCAACGATTTCAAAGTATTTTTTATGGTGAAAAGAGCAGTGAAAATTATTGTATTTTTATTGTATTTGAAGTGGTAAATGGATGGATAAGAAAATTGCATTTATGAATCCCATCTCTTAAGCACGAACACTACCAAAGGTAGGAACTCTATGTTACTCACATAAAGGGTTCATACGCTGCTTGTTTATCGTCGAATCCATTGTGTCTCCAAGTTGCCCACAGCTTGCGTTTCCTCAAGGATTACTAATTTGAAAATAAATTATATCCACGCTTGTTTTAAATATTCCAACAAAGCTCCTTACCGTGTCTATTATACTGATCAGATCCTCTAACGTTTTAAATCCGCACTTCATAGAATACCTTTATTAGAAATTAAAAATATATTGCAAATGTCTGTAAAAGTCTGCAACTTAAATAAAATGTCTGTTAAATGTATGCACCGTCAAAATAGTCTGTAACAAAAATGAAAAGTCTGTAAATTTACAGACATGTATGTAAACATGGCATCCTTGATGCAAAATAAATCAGATATGCACTGAAAAAAATCTTGCAGTAAGAACTACAATTTAACCCGACTATGCCTATTTTCAAAACTACCATGAAAATTCAGTCAAATTTACTACGGTTATGGTATAGTGTTCAACATTTGTGATATGTTTGACAAACCTCATGTTAATAGAACC
Organism: Aedes japonicus; assembly: GCA_034211315.2. Classification (NCBI taxonomy): domain Eukaryota; kingdom Metazoa; phylum Arthropoda; class Insecta; order Diptera; family Culicidae; genus Aedes; species Aedes japonicus. The sequence continues at coordinate 152,883 of JASCZW010000331.1, read as the reverse complement.
CCACCATGGTTGACTTCTACCGCAGGCATGGTAAAATCAAACGCATTTGTAGTCCGATGAACATTGTGGGTGTTTGCGCTTAAGTTAACCTTGAAATTGCAGCTTTCTATCTGCTCGTTTGAAACACAACAGTTTTTTCTAACAAGCTACCTAGTCATCCAATTCTTCCACCTTTATGTATTTGCAGATGATTGCCGTCCTCAGTTCATAAATCTAATTTTTTATGGCTCTGTTCCTTACCGCTTTCAAAGAAGTTCGAATATTGTTTATTAATCGTGTTCAACTCCATCAAAGTGTGCGGCTTCATAGGGTCAACGTTCGATACAGTAGTCAGAACTGGATCGTTCAGATCAAGGTGCTTAATGATCTGTCTTATCGACTCGGTATAGAAATTACAGCAGATCAAGTAGAAAGCCTCTCTGGTATCTGGTATTCTATTGCTGCTACCCCGACATTTATATATCCGACTTCTTACGAAGATGTTTCTCGAAATCAGAAAATCAGAATTCCGTCACGTATTTTAGGTAATTCGCCATCCAAATATCTGCAAGGGGAACCATTAGTGAGACATTAGATAATTGCACATGTTCGGAAATTCCGGAACTTCTGACTGGGATATACGGTTCGCTTTGCTGATAAGGGGAAAAACGGAGCTCAAAAAGTGGAGAAGTGGCTGCGTCATCGTGTCCTTAAGATGGCAGATAATGCACCATGCAGTTTGATTGTGGTCGCAGTTGGATTGGAAACAACACTAACTCTGAAGGCCGTTCCATTACCGTTGAATTACCTCTGACGGTGGCATGCATGACTTTCAAAGGCTACAGTTCCAGGATACGTTGTATCAGCTGGAATTCCTTGCATCGTAGGACAAGTAACTGTAGATATCTCGCATCAACTGTTTCAGGTACAATGGTAGTATTTCACAAGCGTATCTTGCACGAAGCGCGTAAAAGTGGCAAGTACTTTGAATAATTATCAAATGAGGACAGTCTCGTTTCAGAAGCTTCATGACGGATCGGTCAGAACCCATCATTATCGATGGGATCGATCTGATCCAGAGCACAAAAACCTTTTTTTTGTCATCAGTGCCATCGATCTGGAACTGTTTAACTAACTTCCCTCTAACTTCCCAAATTTCCTCTGCAGGAATGGATGATAATACAATTAAATTGGAAGAACAGTACTCTGCTTAGAAATCCCAGCAGGGAATGCTACCGAAATTTGTGGAGCAATCTCTTGAGAAACTTTGAAACAAACACTCCTTCAACGGAATATTTCAAGATATTATTGATGTATTTTCTTGAGATTTATATGTAAGAATGCTTGTAGTAATCCTAGACAAAAGTTTAAACAAATATTCCACAAAACCCTTTGCGAAATTTTCGTAGTTAAGAATTAAAAAGATCTAAATCTAAATCTAGATAAATCTGTGCATTTGGCAACCCTGTCCAAAAAGCCCGTCGAGCAAGAAGAGCGAGAACAACTCTGCACCAAACGCAAACATCCTCCTTTTAGCGAATGATTCCTCCATATTTTTTGGTAACGATAGGTCGTCATCGTGTCATCGGCCGAGAGAGGAATGGGAAAAAAGAACGATAGTTTAAAGAAAAATACATTGTGTGAAGGATTGGGGGAGACTTTTTACTTCAAACTTATTAATATATAAACCTCATGCTAGCTGATAACTAATACTAAAGGTTGTACGGAATCAAAAAGCATCACACTTAAATGGCTGTAACTTTTTACCTGTTGGGTATTTTCTATTGAAATTTGGGGTGAAATTAGTTTAATGTGTATTTGTGGAACGGTCAATGGGCAGGTGTATCTCATGGAATACCTCCAAAAGCGTCTATTTCCTCTTCTGAGGTCACACGATGGTCCTACGATTTTCTGGCCGGATTTCGCCTCGTGCCATTACTCAAAAGAGGGTTTGAAGTGGTACAAGGCTTAGGAGGTCAATTTCGTGCCGAAGCATCTCAACCCTCGGAACGCACCAGAACTGCGGCCAATTGAAAAGTATTAAGCCATCAAGCAGCAGGCACTTTCGAAGCATCCCAAGGACGTGAAATTGGAGGAAGATATGAAGAAAAAAATGGATTGCCACGCAAAAACAAGTTAGTCTATATGTTGAACAGGATCTTATGAGTAGTGTAAAAAAGAAGGTTCGTGCATTTGGATATGGAATTGAAGTGAAATGAAACAAACATGGGAAAATATCAATAACATGGTTAACTTTACTCCCTGGAAGTTTGAAGATAATTGGTTGAACGGACGAATTTTGACGAATTTTTGCGTGTGTCGCAATTTGATTCCGTACACCCTTTAAGTGGGTTTAAGGACATGAATTTGAAAGTGAACTTATAACTATCCGAATTCTGATCCTAAAAATATCTAATAATTTGGAGAATTATGGTCTCTGAAATTGTTTCATGCCTTGTGGATTTCATAATTTGAAATAATTTGATCCAAAATTCGGCAGATGGATCAATGAGGCAATCAAAAGGTAACCATCTGGTACCTCAATGCAAGATTTTAAGAAGCGAACCGGAAGGTTCACAGAGCTACCTCTCCCAACGCTAAATTGAACACTCACTGCGAGAAAAATTACCAAGAACTGCTACCCATTGATTTACTGCGCTACACAATCTACCATAATTTCACGCGTCAACTGTGCCATATCTCACTGCTGCTCTTTGATCTGTTTGATTTACGATGCGTCCAAGGAGACACAGTTCCAAAATTATAACTTTTCTTGCTGCTTCTGACTAACGAAATTTTGCAAATAAATTCAGTGAAAATGAGGGAGAGAGAGAAAGAGAAACGCACAGCAACGGCAAGAAAATGACAAGATAATTAAATCTAATCATGTGTAAAGCAAACACATAAAAACGCGTTCCGGACGCTTCTTTGAGAGACATTAGACGAACATAAATGGCAGCAAATTGGCGAAAATTCCACAGAAATGGATACACAATTCCCCGGTTTGCGATTCACGCAACTGACAGTGTCGTCGGTCGTTGCCGTGGCCGGTTCCATGCGGAGTAAAAGTTTTCCATTTCACTAGCCTGCTATAGAAATATGAAAATTAATTTCCTCAAATGTACACAGCAATAAAGCCATAGAACTTTGGCAATAAAATTGTCATGATAAAAAAAAGTCTTCAACCGGGCCGATGGAACGCACTAGTAGCGGTCTTCTGCGATGAAGGTGAGGTTCAAATAAGGGAGAGAAGTGTAGCTTCTAGTGGTGGATTTGACTTCAATATAAGACCTTTGAATAGAGTAATTGAGTTGGAAAATGAAAATGAACTATTAAGGTTTCTAACAGGGGCACATTGGATGTAATGATTCGTGTTATTCAATCATAAAACGACTTATTCCCTCTAATCATCAGTGTTTCTATATTAGATTTTCATAATTGAAAACAGTCAAGTTCTTAAAATTCATACCTTAACGATATGATGAAGGAATAAAGGGAAAAGACGACTTCATAAGTTCGGCTCTTTTTGTAGGTATGCTATTTTTGTTCGGAGCTTGAAGTACTAAGAAGTCAGCTATTCCCTATTTGCATAATTGAATTAGTCACGCTAAATTTGCGACTTGTGTACAGTATCAATATTATATTTTTATTTTTTGCCACCCCTGGCTGAATCTAAATCTAAACCACCTTCATCCGCGTCCAACCAAAGCGGAGAGGAAATTATTTGCTCCATCAGTTGAAATTAAATTCCAGCTGCTACTTCCCAGTATGACAGCTTCTACCGGTTGCTATGAAACGCGACAAATCCTGCACAGATTTGCTCCTAGCAGTCCCATCTCATAATGCCAATCGGGAACCACGATGGCTAAGTGCTGAATATGCTTACTTACCTTCGGCGTCGTCATCGTCGTTGATCCCAGTCGTCCAAAAGTGCCGCCCATCAGTCCCGTCGGAACGGATAGTGATTGGCAGACGAAGACATTCTGCAACCACATTTCTATCCCCGGGAAATCATTTTCCCTCCCTTGCAACTACGAACAGTTTGGCAGTCCCGAACTGGACGAAGAACTTTTTAATATGAATATCTTTTTACGAGTTTAGATATTATGAAATTTTCTCATTCGCTCTGCAGTTTGCTTGCGTTTGCCCTTCATGTCTATTTTATAGCCCAGAGTGCACTTAGATTTTATTGGTTCGTCCATTTGCGCTAATTGGCTCATTCTGAACCGGTTGTTGGTAGCATTGGCGTAACTAGGGGAGGCGGAGAAGGATCTGAGTTTTACTTCTTTCTTGGGTTTTTTAGCTTCTGATTAAGTTTTTGATTACAGGTACCGATTTTGCATTAGGATGATTGTGTAGCAAGTACAATCTTAATATATGCCCAGGGAGTTCAGCAATTCTTCTTTAGGAAGAATTCTTAGATCACACCGGGCATCGAACTCTCCCACCTCCAGCATGGGAAGATAAGAGTGCTCGCTGATTACACCTTGTGTTTTTAAACTATGGGTAACTACAAATTCAATAAACTGCCATTTTACTTAGAAATATGAATGCCTTAATATGACAATGTTTAAGTTTTTGTATTTAACTGCTGTTCGACAATCAACGAATTTTTAACGAGAAAACTATTTTGATGGTATAACTAAAAATTCAGTATCTGTCCACGCATAGAAGTGTTTATTGAACTTATGACGAATTACGTATTGTTGGTGGATTCCAGAGATTGAAATATTCGCATACTTGAGAAAAGAAACGTCCTTTTTCACCCGCTTGGAGAAACAGATGAGAATGTGAAAAGCGAGAGACTATTATACGCTCTCAGCAGTTTTCGCGAGAAAAGCAACGGCGATTTTTAATTTTCGGAGAGCATGAGTAGCTGATAAATCGTTTCTTTTTCAGTTAATGCTAGATGTAGATAATTATTTTTCACTTACTTTTTGACACCTGAAAATGCACCAGTCTTCATAGTTGTTTTATTTTGTCATTATAATTCTATCAGAGATCTAAATTCTCACACAGCTGGATGAAATCCATGCTCTCTCTCTCAAGCTGGTTGTCGATGAGAAGCGAATCGTTCACATTTACATCTTTCCTTTTTTGCCTTTTTCGCCGAGTGGTGAAGCACCATACTGCCATGTAGTGAAGCACCATACTGCAAAAAATGAGCGTTGTAGGTTAACGTTTACCCCGTGCTTGGAATAGGGTCTTGGGGTGCTTAAGCAGTTCCCTACCCTATAATGTCAGACTAGAACAAGCATGAAGACTGGTGCATTTTCAGGCGTCAAAAAACAAGTGAAAAACAATTATCAGCATCTAGGATTCACTGAAAAAGAAACGGTTTATCAGCTACTCATACTCTCCGAAAATTATATACCGCCGTTGCTTTTCTCGCGAAAACTGCTGTGAGCCTATAATAGTCTCTCGCTTCTCACATTCTCATCTGTTTCTCCAAGCGGCTGAAAAAGGACGTTTCTCTTCTCAAGAAGGCGAAAATTTCGATACCTGAATTCTATAATGATGGTCCATGGCGGTACCAGTGTTTACCGGCTTAGCCTTATTTTTGGTTTTTGCTCCTCGTATACGATCCAGGTAGCAGGTTTTTAGTGAAAATGTGACATGAGGAAATATTTTCGTTGAATTTAGAAGAGAGATATCTTCGAATATGCAAGAGAGAGGATAATGAATTATCGGCGAAAAAGGAGAGATGAAAATGTGAACGGCTCGCTACTCATCTACAACCTGCTTGAGAGAGAGAGCATGGTTTTCACCCAGTTGAGTGAAAATTTCGATATCTGGTGGATTCTATTATGTTTGTCACAAAAGTATAACATTTTTATCGCGAGCTAGTTATTGCTATTGACATCCACCAAGGTGTATTAGATTGCTCGTGTTGACGAAAGTGAGTTCTTGTGTGAAACTTCATAAGCATTAGCATTAGCATTGACTTTAGCAAACCTCGTGGATGGAGCTATAATGAGGAATAATTCGTCACCATTGCTCGTCACCATGAGACGTAACCAGATACTGATACGTTTCTTCACGCAATTATCTCCACGAAGACACTCCTTGATTCCTCCACTCACCTGGTCACGTTCATTCAGCCGTTGGAGATAGGGAGGACTTGATATCTTCCTTGTCAAGACACGGGAAACCTTCGTAGCCTTTAGTAAATATCAAAGGAAAGGTGAAATTTATAGTCGGAGGGAATAGTTAAACAGAATGCCCTGTTTACAAACATTTATTTATGTAAAAAGGTCGTTGGAGGCATCTACCCGAAGAAGGTTAAGTAATGCTCCATTGCTCATTGTGAATATATATACGCGTGGGTAGAGAAACTTATCAAAATTCTTTGCAGCAACAAAAACTTATCAAATTGTTTTTTTTAAACATTGAAGATGTATATTCACTGTGTTACATTATTTCTCTTAAGATTTCCCTGTAGCTAATTTGTTTCGGAGATTAAGCAGTGAATATTGGAATAATGAGTTTCAATGACATTGAATTCCATAGCATTTTCCGATTGTACACTGCCCTGGATTGGTTGTTGTAGAGACAATGAGCGCCAGATGAGCTGCCTTGGGTGTGACAGACTCTTCACACACTGTTCTTTTTGCTCAACACCTGGCCAGGTCTTTATGATCAGCCGGGATGAGGGGGAAGTGTTGATTAGATGTCTACACAAGAAGATGCCGAGAACTCATGCTACCTTCATAGACATCTTGAGTCTCTAATCAGGCGGTTTGTCTTGGCAAGAACTGCATCGTTAATTATGAGTACACCTTTGAGGTTCTGTATGAAGAAGAGATTGACTTATTTTGACAGCTGTTTAGGGTCAATGTTTGGCTTGCCTTGCAAACAAACGAAAACCTTTATTAAAAGTTAAAGCTTTACTTCAAATTGGACTACAGGGCACTTCCAGGAGCACAGTTTAACTACCTTGAGCGTGGAACGAATGTCCCAAATTCGGAGAAATCGATTTTTTTGTGAAAAATTGGGAAAAAAAGGTTTAGGGTTGGCAAGCAACAAACGCCAAAATGTACCGGAAGGAATGCCTGCAGAAACAAATTCTGCCACTAATCCGGAAACACAGAGGTTCGATATTGTTTTGGCCATCCTGCCACTATGCGCGTACCGCCTTGAACTGGTATGAAAAGAACAATGTGCAATTTGTGGAACAGCCGATGAATCCTCCAAATTGTCCGCAAATAAGGCTCATTGCAAAATTCTGGGCTTAGATGAAAGGAAAGCTGCGGCAGAAGGCTAAAGGAGCGGATGACATCATAAAATTAGAAAAAGACTGGGTAAACGTAAACTAAACCATCGACGGAACGGTTGCGCAAATTCTCATGAGGTCTCAGATCGACGAAAAATTTAATGAATGCTGATGTAATGGGCTTTTCTAATGGTCAATAAACAATGTAAACGAATTTGAGCTGCAAAATATATAAAACATGAGAAGAAAAACTAGTATTTCCCATTTAGTTCCAACTACCTTTGTGCTTATCTTGACAGATACGAGTATTTCGTCTACAATATGCAGACTTCTTCAGTGTCTTGTATTAATAACTTTATTAATTATTAGTGATTAGTACAAGACACTGAAGAAGTCTGCACATTGTAGACATGATACGCGTATCTGTCAAAATAAGCACAAAGATAGTTGGAATTAAATGGAAAATACTAGATTTTCTTTTCATTTCTAGTTACAGCTATTTCACTAAACAGCTCACACTTTCTGTGAAATAAAACATATTAAAATACAGCAATTTTTATATGTACTCATAATTAACGACACAGTCCAAAAATAGGTCGATGGGAGTAACGAAGCTAAGAAAGTAAATGTACTCCTTTGTTGTCTGCTTTTCTTGGCTGGAACATAGACGTTTCCTACCTGTATCCAGGGTCCAATGCCAAGGGTGTATTGCCTTTTCTTGCGTGAGAGCTTGTCTGTCGGTTAGAACATGAGCACAAATGGCTTATGTTTATAGCGCCATTATACGCTTTCTGAAATGAGAAGAAGGACGCGCTGACACACCTTACACTCACACACATACAACAGAGGTTTTTTAATGTATCCTTAAAATAAAATTTCAAAAACCGGTATTCGAACTGCGTAAGTTTTATATTCTGTCTGAGATATTACTGCTGTAGTAGCAGTGGAGTCATTCTTGAGCACATCTCGCTGTGACCACGCCATGGCTGGCTGGAACCGGCTACATCACACATATACACAAATAAATGGAGCCTGGGGTTAGCAAACAATTCCCAATGTAGATTTACACGTGTTGAAGGATCCTTACTTTATGCGGCCGATAATAATGCCGGCTACTTCCTCGCAGCTCCTTCCCTAAGGGAAAGGAATTGTTAGTAAGCTAAACTTCCGCTGCTACAAGAGACTATGTGCCAAGAAAAAGAATGCCTCCATAGACCTAGTGTGAAAACTCAAGAGCACAAATTTCATCTCCCAGTGAATATTACTTCTACTTTTGCTGGTCCAATGTGCCTTCAGGATTGTACTTGCGCCACAATGTTTCGCCAAGAAACTTGGTTTCGGGATGCTTGTCTTTAGTTTCTCAAGCGCCCTAAACTTTCTAGGTCTTGTTCCACTTGGTCTAACCACCTAGCACGCAGTCTTCACCTGCGTCTTATACCGGCGTTGCTCGATGTAAACACCATTTTTGACTGACATCCTTACAATGTGTCCCGTCCATCATACCCTTCCAGCTTTAAGGATTTTCTTGATACTGAATTTGCCATTGAGTTGCGCCAGCTTGTAGTTCATTTTTGTTCTTCATACGCCTTTTTCACATACACCGCCAAAATGGCCCTAAGCACATTACGATCGAAAATGCCAAGTGATAGTACACAGCTAAAAAGAAACATTGAATTTTTTGCGGGAATGCTAGACTTGGCTGAACATAATTTGATATTTCATGTAAATTTTAGTCAGCTAACGCCTGAATCTAGCCTTTTGTATGAACGATTGCAAACATTGTTGTCTGGCGCATGAAAGATTGCAAACAATTTCGTTGTTTACGCCTCCTTTGGCTTGGATTTAAATGAGGGGAAATCTTACGCGCTTGTTAAAATATTTTTTTTTTCTGTGTAGGTCCTCCTCGAGCATTGTCCACGTTTTTCCCGTAATGAAGTACAGGTATTATCAGCGCTTGTGCATGGCACAATTAGTACCGGGATAAAGTTAACCAGACGTTAAGATCTTGTGGAGTCCATAGTTGGCACGATTTCTGGCTATTACGCTTCTCTGAATTTATCTGCTGCAGTTGATCCAATGATCCAAGACACACAAACTCATCTACCTCCTGCAAACAATCGTTGAGCCGCAGTAATGCTCACACAAAAAATTATTTTCGTTAAATTGCTTTCACGCGTTTCGTAAACATGAATTTTGAACATAGAACAACTGTCTCGTATATTGTATGAAACATTCATAATGCTTTTTATCTGGTGAAATGATGTCATTACACGTTTTTGTAAAATGCCCGCAATGAATTTCGTGAAGACCAGCCAATCGCTGTTTCTCTTTTATACCGTACTCATGCATGATGGTGGCTGGTATGAGCGGGAATAATTTATCTATCCCAAAATAAAAATTTGAGCGCTGTCGAAAGCTATAACTTCATGCTCATTAATCAAGCTTGTTGTCACGAGTCAGCATGGCCTAGTGAGATCAACCACGGATGCAGAATCATCACTTTTAAAAGTTCAGGTTCGAATCGTATGTCAGAAACATTGCAAAAACGCTGTACAACTCCACGTGGTTGCTTTTTTTGTCAATTACATTTCGAGTCGATAAAGTAGATCTATCAGTTCTGCATGTTACCACCAGAGAAACGTTTCTTTTTAATTTGTGACCAAATATTCTTAGCTCTTTGTATTATTCGCGTGCAATGTACGAATGTTCTTTCTGCGTTAACAAAAGCTTCGTGCTTTTGACAGTTGCGTGTGTGGCATTAATTACGAATTATCTTTATAATAAGTACAAACCAGTTTCGTTGCAGAAAACAACGAATAGATTTGTTAGTTCTACCTTCGTAGATTCGTAATATAAACGAAAATTAATTTTCAGTGCAGTTATCACCTGGAGCGTTCTTCCAACAATCTCCACATCGTCAGCGAAGGAAATGCATTGAGTGGATTTACTGAAAATCAGGATGAGTTGAACAGGAGGCATGATAGACTATTGCCTTGTCGAAGTCCTTTGAGTGTCGGTTTGGTTAGGCTGAACAAATTGTCTTCATGATTTTCAAATGACCTAAATTAGGCTAAGTTGAACCTGTATGTTTTATGATACATTCTAGATTCTTAGTCACACGTTATAAATTCCCATTCCCATTAAAACTTGAACAATGATTTCAGAAAAAAATCGTCTCAATTCTCAATTTAAGGGACACATTTTTTCCTGTTCCCAGCTATGGGCTTGTGTAATGATTACAAAGTAACATGTTTATATTGGTTGTGAGGGCTTATTTAAACCGAAACCTTAGTAACACAATCTATATAATAGGAATTTTAATAAATTCCTGGTTGATCATATGTGAAAATCATTTAAGTGAAGTAAAGAAATTGTATTATAATTTTCTATTGTATTACTCTGCTGAGCAAAGCGGCTATATCTTCAAATGGAATGCTTAAAGAGATCATTAAAATGACCTTCACAACGATTCTTTTGAACAAAAATCCTCAATGATAAGAAAAAGTGCATCCACGAAAATACCCAATATGGTGCTTATAGGCTGACATTACGTCCATACTTGTCGAAAGTTTCCTACTTCACAAAGATCATTGGTTAACGTTCCATAGTTCAGAACAGAAAACGTGTTATTAGGCATGTCTTACCAAAGGTATGAATAGTTGAATATCGTTTCTAGGTCGATTACTTTATAAGTTATTATTAAAATTGTAATCAACTGCTGCATATTAGGCTGAGTCAAGGAACATGTACCCAATAAAATAGCAAATACAAAACATTCACATTGGGGTACAAACAAATTTACTATGGATACTAGACCTACTACGATGTTCCTTTAAGTTGAGCACTTGACATTATTTCTTCGCGTATTAGTGCAAGTTTACAACACCTTTTTTTTTTTTTTTTTTAATGTCTTTTGAAGTGATTCAGTAAAGTGTAAGTTTAAATTTTCCTAGTTTTCCAATAACAAGCGTTGAACAAATTCACGCGTAGAAGCCTTATTTTTTTATGTTAAGTCAATATGTGTTTGTTGAATTGATTTGTCATAGGTGAGAAATCGTCATTTGTGGAGCCGCTTACACATAATCGAGTAACACCTGTACCTTTCTCTTGATTAAAAAATTGCCCGCTGTGTACCTTCATCATTACCACCTGAATTGTCCAATTGACCCTTTCCACTCCTCATAAGCGCGCGGGTTACGCTTGATTCCACTTCTTTTGTATTTTCCCCGAAAGTGTCACTATCAGATGAGTAGATGTATCACATTCAACTGCCGCCACTCCGGTAATCTTCTTTGATAAACGCTACGTCAACACCAAATGCAACAGCTAACGGATTCGCATCATCGTCATCATCGCCATCAACGGATTACAGCATAGGCTGTACAGGCATTCCTCAATATATAGCAACCTTGTATATTCGTTATGCTACATCGAAAATACGAGAATTTTTCTTGTTTAATGTTTCATCATTCCTCGACGATATGGGGTTAATAAACACAGAATAAGACCAGATATATGCGATATCTACGCGAATAACTTTCGATTTAGTTAAAACTTTGCACACGTTTTTGGTACAAGAAACTAAGTCCATGGTATGCGTATTTGTCTGAAGAGTTAACTTTGAAAATACAATATGTGCTTCTGTAGAATTGGCTTCTGTTAATATGAGTAGTTCTAATTGATTACTCAGATATTTTTGTAATTCAAAACAATTTTGAATCATTTCAAATGCTACAATGCCTATACATGTACACTGACATGCCCACTATGGTGTTCATATAATATTTGGCTACAACATGAAGTTTTAAAAGTAAAAGTAAGTTAAAACATGAAGTTTTAAAAGTAAAAGTAAGTTAAAACATGAAGTTTTAAAAATAATCAGAAACAGAGTATTCATTCGTCTACCAAAATTATGCTGATTTTTGTAGTAGATCAAGTATTTCTGCCGTCATATCTACCTGTAATGAACCCACAAGGCCAGCTATGCTGAAATTGCGAAGCATTTGAGCTTTCTTCTTAAATATTTTATTTAAATTAAATTCATCCCTCTTGAAGAAAACAGATAATAATGTGTCGCTAAAATCCAAAATTATTTCTTAATGCCGAAAGTGAGTTTATAAATTTATGAAAACCTCCCCAGTTTTCCGTTGTATCCAGTTTGCTTTCTATAGAGGTATAACTGTAGCAAGCAACGTCCACAGCAAGTGTTCTGAGCTGCACTGCTGCCCTTTTATGTGCATCGGATATTCTACCGACGCTACTTGGTTATGCTTCCGGCCATCTCTATCTCTGTTACTTGGATTTACCAGTGGCATAGATCGTCTTCGGCACTTGGCATAGTTCAGCAGAAATGTCACAGAAGCAGTGAACGCAAACGACACAAACACACACACACACACACACACACACACACACACACACACACACACACACACACACACACACACACACACACACACACACACACACACAAAGACGACATTGAGCCAACGTGGAGAGTTGAGTGATGCATTTGCTTTCATCTAGCTCGACTTTTCAGCTCATTTAATTAAATTGGACGACAAATTTTCCACATAAATCAGTATTAATTATCCGCACACCAAGCTGGGTATCAAATGATGACGAAGCTTGGTATGGTAAGGTGACATGCATTTCACAACAGCTTTGTTCATTGACGACGGGTCGAAGACGGTAGAATTTGCTCGAGCTAGGTGAGACTACCATGGTTTCTTTATTTTTACTAGTAATTGATAGCATTTGAATACACATTTACTTGATTCAAAAAAATCTTTATGCTTACCCATATCAAAATTTTGAAATGTAGTAAAATGTATTTAGTTGTCAGATTTGTTATTTGTATTTTTCAGGTGATACGGGATCGTTGTATTAAAGCCTATCCACGTTGCGTTTTAAACACCAAAATAATAACAGCAAGAATAAATTAACACATAATTCAACAAAACCGATTGTTTATTTCACAATAATAGAGTAAGAAACAGTTGATTAAGGTGTTAATTCTTCTTTCTGTAAAATTTTCGTACTTTCCACAGCAATCATCCGATTTCGTACGGTATCCTAAGATACGACCACCGTGACGATTCTCCAGCTTATCTTTAGATAATCGGTCGTCGAGAAAAACATTGGACAATTTCGTCGAGCAAAACATTGGTGTATAGATCCTTAAAGGGTGTATTCGATAAAAATGGCACAAACATATATACTCATCACGATTAAACTGATTATCGGATTTTCTTGAAATTTTCAGGGAATGAAGAACTACTAATGACTTTTGATTTACAACATTTGTTTTATTCAATTTCGTCTCCCATCCTGAATGCCCGCACCTTCCTTTTCACTCCACCCATCAAATTTTGTACAACCGATTTTCCCAGTGTTTTTGTTGTTTTTACCCAAAATTTTCTTCAATTCTAGCTCTGTTTTTATAGTTTTGGGATGTTTGCGAAGTTCTGTTTTCATAATTGCCCAGAATTTTTCAATTGGACGAAGTTCCGGTGAATTTGGTGGGTTCATATCCTTTGGCACAAAATTGACTCCGTTGGCTCGGTACCACTCCAATACGTTTCGAGCGTAGTGGCAGGATGCTAGATCAGGCCAAAACAGAGTTGATCCTTTGTGCTTCTTAATGAATGGCAAGAGACGCTTCTTAAGGCACTCTTCCGTGTAAATCGCACCGTTTATTGTTCCGGAAGTGATGAAGGGAGCACTTATTTCACCACATCCGCAAATCGCCTGCCAGATTAGAAACTTCTTTGCAAATTTCGATAGTTTCTTCTTTTCGAATATCCTCCGGAACATCGAACTTCGACCTGGCAACGAAATATTCTTGCCCAGGAAGTTGACGGAGAGTCGGCCTTGACGTGTGTTTCCGTCATCCATCACGATGCAACCGGATTTGGTGAGCAGCTTCGTGTAAAGTTTCCGGCGCGAGTTTTCGCAGTGATGTTTTGTTTTTCATTCCGGTTTGGGGCTTTTTGCACTTTGTAAACATGTAACCCAGCACGTTTCATGGTTTTCTGCACAAACCGACTGACACCTTAGACTTTTTAGCGACATCTCGAATTGACATGTTTGGACGGTTCTTGAATTGTTGTACGACTTTCCTGGCCATTTTACTGTCCATTGGACCACTTTTACGACCACTTTCTTCCTTCCTTTGGAAACTCAGACGCTCCTTGAAGGTTCTTATTACACGAGACACAGTTGAATTTGCAATTCCAAGCCTTTTAGTAACCCACCGGTGGGACTCCCCTGGATTTTGATGTTGAGTGCACAAAATTTTCTCACGGACAATTTTTTGTTTCGACGACATGACTGGAACTACTGAATGTATAACTATGAAACTTGGCAGATGTAAATAATACACTATGGATAAGATCTACTCAAATTTTTAGGTTTTTTACTCATACGATTCAAAAGTTACAGAAGATTTTCTGTGTGCCATTTTTATCGAATACACCCTTTATCATGACTTTTCCAACGAAATTTTGCTTTGTAATCCGGTTGAGCACCTTTTTCACTTTGTACGCCTTAAGTACTTGTCTTTGCTTCACTTTTTGTGAGTATGATTTTGACCTCCAAACTTACGAGCCACATTTTGCACAGAAAGATTGGGATTTTTCTCAATAATTTTCTAAATCTTGTCTATGTCGGGAGCTATTTTTCGATTTGTTTGGTACTTTTCAGTAGTTTTAGTTTCTTGGCTAGATCTCGTACCGATAAATTCGGATATTGCTGTCGTTCGTACAAAATGCGTTTGCGCACTTCCACTTGATTCGACGCCATTTTATTGAATGTAACAAGAATGTAAACATGTTGTTCCACAAAATAAAGTAGAGAGTTTCAGCAATCCGAGGAATAATTCAAAATCCACACTAAAAGAGAGGTTTCCGATATTCAACGGGAACAAGCTCTATATCAATCTAGCTCCTTTATTCGACCTATGTATCAAATATGTCATAAACTAAGCAAAAATCAACAAAAATATGTTCACATCATGTTGTTCGGTTTGTTCTGATGCAGTTAAGACTTTATGCATCAGTTTAAAGTAATAGACTCTAATGACATTTTCGTATCTCCTATTTTTTAAGCTATTATGTTTTTACTGGAAGTAAAACAACATCTATTTAGTGAGAATTTCATGATTTTGAATGGAATTGAGGTGATGATATGTGAAAGTTATTCAGATGTTTTAAGAGTAGGTTGATTTAAACTTTGTCTTTTGAAATTATGTGTTGACTTGATTAAATTAAGCTCAAAATGGAAGTCATTGAGAAATAATAAAAATTAATTTAATGAAGATAGATATTAACAATAAACATCAATTGCATCAACGGATAGACCCAATATGGTCCTTCAAGAATGTTATTATATCCATATCCATACAAAAGGTTCGTGTTTATAAAGTAAACTGTTTAATTTTTTGTGGTTCACAACAGCGAACGTCTCATTAAGCTTATCTAAGCCAAAGTTTTACAAATTGACTATCGTTTTCAGCACAGTTACTGTATGATTTATGATTATTCATGTAATCCAGCACTAAATACATTAAATGTTTTTTCAATTTTTTTTTAAACTGCCCAATAATTATTGAATTGTGGTACAAGTGTGGTACAGTTATTAGCATACTATTTTTTATAGTTGTTTTTCATTTCTGCATTGCATCCACTTTCATACTTTTCGACCCATTTTTGGTTATGGACATTTCATATCTTCATTGGAATATATATTAAGCTAAGCAATATTAATTTCTCTATTTGCTGAAGTCGCTGTCTAATTTAAAAAAAGAAGTTGTAGGAATCAAATTTTTTCTGGTTTGCAGGAAGAATATATTCTAAAGCTTCTTAAATCATTGAATAAAGGCAATTTTCGGTTGCCAAATACGAGTAGCCCTATAAAATAAGGTAATTTAACACAAACTTTTATGAAAGTTTTGTCAAGAACTATTTCATTTATATCATATATAAGCTCTATGCTATGTATTATTTGAAGTACTGTTTCTTAAAATATTAAATTTTCATTTGGGATGTACTGCCGTTTGCATACCACCCTCATGTAAACTGTCATCAAAAAGAAAAGAAAAAGAAAAAAGCGAAGGTAAAAGCTCCAATACCCGAGCAGGAGAAAATTACATATGAATACCTAATTTTGATCTTAAAAACTGGCCTTGGTATTTAAGATTACACCATAAGACGTCAGAAACCTAAGCAAAATACGTATGAATTGCAATTAAAATATCTCTCGAATAACAAAACTTGTTATTTAGGATATCTGGAAATACCTGAGAGGTACTGTTTTGGTATTGTTTTGCCTCATTACCTGGTATCCGCATAACGTTTTGGGATCATTTTCATGGTATAATCTTCAGGTATTTTACCTATTATACAGCGCTCATAAATACCAAGGCCAGTAATAAAGCTATTCGTTCCTATATGGGTAGTTTAAGGCAATATAAAGTGCACACATCATTATATTTTGAGCGGCTCTAATTTATTCGGTTAAAATCTAAATAAGCACACTGTCTTTTTTGACACCAAATTCAAATATTCTATCAAAACTTTACTTAAAAACTACTGAAAAAAGAGTTAAACTTTAAACAAAATCAACTTGTTATGGAAAAAAACAGTGGTATTAAAACTATTTACAAAATCGATCTGTTTTTGATAGTTTTCCATCAGAAAACCACTCAATTGTTTATATTTTAATATTTCGATATGTTTGGTAGCAAATGGCTCCACCTTGCGCATTTGAACACGTGATCGCATTTGATTGTGACGAAAAAAAATGGAGAACGCTGTTGTTTCGAAAACAATTTTCCGAGTGTCCGAAAATGTTGTGGTTCATGATATTAACGGCGATCGCTTGGAAGTGCAGTATCAGCATAGCAGTAGATCGGAAAAACATTCTGAAACTAAAAATGTCGGATCAGAGGAAAGACGACGTATTTGAGACAGGAAGTAAAAAAACCCGCATTAATCCACCGATGGTGAGACTGAACCCTTCTGGCACTTCTCCAGAATTAAGAACTCAGATGTGGCCAATATTGTACTGCATACAGATTTTCATCAGAAATTCCAGGAAGATCCAGGAATTTTCGATATGTCATACATACAGTTTATAAAATTAACTATTTGTCAACCCTAAACGTAGTGTTCATTGATGTGATTAAAATATTGCCATAAATAGTCTTTAATGACCTGTTTATGTTAATTATATAAAAGGGGAAATTACATAAATATTAGGGGAAATTACATAATGGAGCATTTTCTAATATACGCGTTGCAGTTCAAAATCAGACCACTCGAGCCAATCGATGCTGCTCTAATTCTATAGAGTCACATAGTGTGGCTAGTCCGCTGTATGTGCTATACAGTTTCCAACCAGAGTTCCTGTCGAGCAGTTCACATTACCTAGAAACTGTGGTGGCCAAAACCTGTATCTTCCCATGCATAAATCCAAAGCACTTTTAGCCACAAGATTCCTTAAGGAGTTGGAGCAAACTTCTTTTGCCAGCTCCTTTGGGCATAATCTGGAGAATCCACCTAACGTAGCAGCCATTCCTACTCTGTATCCATGTTTAAAAAGCCTCGCCAAAATTGTGCCATATATTCATGCACAACTGAAGGACAACCCATCGGCAGAATCAATTCATACATTCAACCGTGAACAACTGAACAAGCCGAAGATCATACTGGAGAATCCCAACATTTCCTGGACGAGAGTGTGGAAAAACATCAGGCAAACAGATTTTACATCGAAAGAGCAATCAATATATTATCTACTTGTCAATGGAAAAACTCCACATGCTGTGCTTCTCCATCGACAAAACCGGCTTCTTAATCCTTTCTGTCAGCAGTGTCATAACATCGAAGAAGATTTGGAGCACAAATTTGCAGCTTGTTAAAAAATCAGGGCACTATGAATCATCTTCAATCTAGGTTGGAAACAATCCAAGGTAGCAGGATGTTTTTTACTGATTTGCGGTTCCCGGAACTGAGAAATAGTGATAGGAGAAGAAGCTATCAGGCTCTGAAAGCATTTATAATTTACGTAAATTTCGTTTTAGATGCCAATGATCAACTATCAGTTGAGGGATTAGACTTTGTTTTAAACTGTTCGTCCTTGTAATTTGTATGTATACCTAAAAGCAATAAACGTGTTTAAAAAAATATACAACGCACCAGATGCGACACAATAGAATGCAAGTTGCATCGATTGGTGTGATTTGTCTTGTTTGGTTTTGCACTGCACCGGGTATATTTTCATCTCACAATTATGTGCTCTCAGGTATTGTTTTGGTCATATCTCCATGAAAGTTTATTCAATCATAATTAAATTTTGAGCAGTTATTTGAAAATTCCATAACTTTGATTTGGCACCAACAAAACTAAAATCGGTACACCAATAGCTCAGTATGTGATCGGAGACCAAACTGTATGATTACTATTATAATAGGCCGTCAAGTACTGTTTCGTTCATATCTTCGTAATGAAATTTTCGAATGAAAAAAAAAATCAATAACGTTCTATAGGAATGTTGTAGCTTCCATTTGCCGTCAACAGAACTGAAATCGGTTCATAAATGGCAGAGAAACCGACGTGACATTATTTGACACACACACACACACACACACACACACACACACACACACACACACACACACACACACACACACACACACACATACAAACACGTGCTCAGCTCGTCGAGCTGAGTCGAATGGTATATGTCACTCGGCCATGTGGGCCTCGGATAAAAAGTCGAGTTTTCAAGCGATCTTAATACCCTTCTATTGATGTAAGAAGGGTAAAAAAGCGGATGCAAAAACGGACACCAAGATCAGAACTCGACTGGCCGCGAGATCTTGGAAACCCTTCACCTATCAGCTTGCGGTCAGACTGTTCATCACTGTCTCGTAACACAGGGGTTGAATAGCAAAGTGGCACAATTATGGCTGGCAATTGTGCCTACTTTGTACTTCGATGGAAGTTCAACAAAGTTTGCCGAACTAGACAGTTGGACATCCACAAGACATTTATTAGACCGGCAGTAGTCTACGGCCACGAAACATAGACATTGCTAGTGGAGGGCCAACGCAACTTTGGTGTCTTTGAACGGAAGGTGATATGTACGATCTACGGTGGCGAAATCAGTTTATTGCGATGAACTGGGCATGTCGTATGAATGTCGGACGAAAGCCCATTTAAAATGATGCCGACGAACACAAGAAGAAGAGGCGCTCAACGAGCAAGGAGCATCGAGGAAGTCGAAGACGACCTGCGAACCCTTCACAGATTGCGAGGCTGGGCCGAAAAGGCCACACCAGCCTTGATCTGAGAGATAAGGTAAATAGCGGCGATATAAGGGGCCTCCTTTTGGTTAGCCGGAATAGGCGCTAGAGATGTGCAATTGAAAAAGCAGATCTGAGCCGATCAGCTATTCGGAATGAATCGATTCTTTAGACCAGCTCTTCTGATTCAGTGACGACAACGTACGCACAAGTGTGAAAATGACTATAGTTGGTTAGAATTGAAATCAAAATACGGATAAAATTAAGCTACAGCAAAGAAAATACTTTATAACTTGTTTTTAGTCTGATCAATTTGAATATTTGCACAAGTTTTACTTATTTAATTAACCGACTTTAATTGAGATGCTTGATTCATCACTAGATTCGTCTATTTTGAAGCTCACTCTTGTTTGCTTTGCGTAAGATTGCGCATCGCAATCTCTTCTGCATTTTGATTTGATAGTGTCGCTGCTTAGCTCACAGAAAAGCAAAGCGTACAGTGAGAACGAGTGAGCTGGTGAGCTGCGGTTCTTTTTTAAAGAGCTGGTTGACATTTGCTCACTGAAATGAATCGGTTCAGAGGCACAGCTCAGGAGCGGATTGCCCATCTCTAATAGGCGCATCTTCAAAGCAACACCATACCGAAGGCAATGTCTGGCCCTAACATTTGCTTCGTGAGGCGAAGCAAACCAGAACGAAGAAGAAGAAAAAGAAGAAGAAGGCAGTGTTGCTTCATGCACAGATTTATCTAGATTGACACAGATTTTTGTATGTAAAGATTAAAGATTTTTGAGATGAACCAAGTTTTTAAATTTTTTGGCAATTGTTTATTCACTCATAAATCTCATGTTTAAAAAATAAGTTTCCTAGGAATCAACTTTTTACCAATTCTCCACTGGAAGCTGTTTTGGGCCCATGAACCAGAATAAAACAATTGACATTTACACCACAGTGATAGAAGACAGTCTGAAAGTCAGTTTGTGGGTGTGCCCCCTAATGATTTCATGATAATTTTTTTGAGATATTTTTTTAAGAAAATGTTATGGAGTTTCCCCCTATTGTATGAAAAGTTCTCAGACAGTCCTTGAGATATTCCTTCTGGGAAGAATTTTTGCACGAATGCTATAATCTCATGTATTTAATTTTTAACTTTAAAAATTCCCCAAACTTCAGCAGAATTTCTTGCAGCGAATTCTACAAAAATACGGTTCTTCAAATTTTGAAGTATTTTTATACATTTATGCAGAGGAATTTCTTACCCATAGTTATTTTGAACGTAATGTTTTGTTATTTTCAATACAATCTTGTAGTGCAAAAACATATATATCTCTATAGAAATTTTAAATAGTTCCAGATTGATGGCAGCTATTATATAAAAAGAGCCTGCGTACTTTGGAAAAGATGAAGCATTGGTAATGATGGGTTCTGACCGATCCGTCAAGAAGCTGATAAAATGTGATTGTTCTCATTTGATGGCTCTTTGTGCAATCTATCCATGCCAAAAACTACCATAGAACCTGGAATACTTGATCCGATACTATCCAAGAAAAAACAGATGATACCTAGCCTTTGAAAACTCTTAATTTTTCTGCCAGGAAATAGCTATCTTTGGAGTCAGTTGTCTTACGGAATATAGAATGTTTTGGAGCTCGTGTTGTTTTTTTATTGTATGAACGGGTATTTCAGCTGTTGGTGACGTACACTACAAATAATTATCATTTTAAAAAAACACAAGGTGCTTCCCATGATGCGATCGAAGAATGGCGTCTTCTAGGATGACAACGCTCCAATCCATATAGCGAAATCCATTAAAAAGTGGTATGAGGATCACGCATGCAATTTCGATCACCTTGAGTGATCTGCTCAGTCACGGGATATTTTTTTTCCTCTATTAACGGGTGGCAACTAAAATTTTGGAATTTCTTTCTCAAGCTGTCAAAAAAAGACAAACATAGTTGAAGAAGATCTGATTTATTCAAATAAAAGATACATTGTCCATTGTTGAAAAAAAATTTGTGAACATTTGAAAACGGTCTGTAATCGGATGTTCGGCGAAGCTTCCATTTGATGTCGGAACAGGAGCGTTGTACGGCCTCCATGTCAACTTTGCGAATGCATCTCTTGATTCTACCAATCAACTGTTTGCAATTCGTGGCTCTCCAGTTATTTTTGTACACCAAGGAACTCAAAACCCCGAAGAAATCTTCGATCGGGCGACACTGAGGCAGATTTGTCGGGTTGTGGTTTTTGGGTACAAATGGGATCGAATGGGTATTCAGGAACGATTGTGTTTTTTATGGCGTAATGCGCTGACGCTTTATCCGGCCAAAACACGTATTGTCCATCAACATGATGTTTTTGTAGAAACGGGATCAAAATTTTCTTCAAAAATTCGTTCTGGTACACATCTTGATTGATTGCCAAACCAGAGGGCTTGAACCATGGCCTAGAAATGCCTTTCTCGGAAATGGCAATGTACAGCATCACTTTCTGTTCAAACTTATGTTGGTTTTTGGGTACAAATGGGATCGAATGGGTATTCAGGAACGATTGTGTTTTTTATGGCGTAATGCGCTGACGCTTTATCCGGCCAAATCACGTATTGTCCATCAAAATGATGTTTTGTAGAAACGGGATCAAAATTTTCTTCAAAAATTCGTTCTGGTACACATCTTGATTGATTGCCAAACCAGAGGGCTTGAACCATGGCCTAGAAATGCCTTTCTCGGAAATGGCAATGTACAGCATCACTTTCTGTTCAAACTTATGTTTAAACTTATATTTTATGTTTGGCGGTGTAGTAGAACTATCCGTTGAATAGTATCGATCGTTTCCGGGGATCTGCGTCTTCGAAAGAGGGAAGTAGCTTTCGTCGTCCAAAACAAAACTTTTTCCGGAATAATTTTTAATCAACCAACGGCATTGGGATTTCAGCGTTGAAATCTGTGCATCAGTATATTCCGGGGCTCGTGTCTTCTTTCGGCACTTTATTCCGACTCTTTTCAATGTTTTGCAGATGTACTGGTGAGAACAGTTGAATTTTTTGCGGCATCCCGTTGGCTCAGTGAATCCTTGTTGTTGAAGGCACGAGAAGAGAACGAAGTCCTTTTGCGTCCATTATTTTGGCTGGTCTTCCACTACCTTGCTTGCGAGCAGTTGTTGGGGATCTTAGGATATGGTAAACAGTCGAAGTCGCAACATTTTCGCTTTTAAAATGTTGTACCGTATACGTTTTGCCGAGATTTCTGTGCAGTTCGTAGAACTATACAACGCGCTCGCGAAATACTTCTGGTTTCGACGGCATTTTGACCAAAACTGAGCAAGCATAAACAAAACAGAAAATACTAGCAGAAAGAGGAGAGAAAGAGCTAATGCATGCACACTCTTATTTCTCTCTGAGCTCGTTTGTTGTTGAGCATAGTGGCCTCTGAAAAATTCCAAAATTTTAATTGCCACCCGTTATTTAGATGTTCAGCCCTGCGCAGGTTCATCTCCCGTCGTAGTCGTGAGATTCGAACTCGTGACTTTGGTTTGAGAGGTATGGATGTTAACCACTACGCCGGGGTCACCCCCATTGTCACGGGACATTGACATCATTGAACCATTGAGATCAACATTAGAAGCAACGGTTCGGAATGTTTTCCCAACCCCTTCGTCCTTGAAGGAATTGGAGAAAACTTTCATCTATGAGTGGGATAAAATACCAAACACGGCATTCAAGCCCTCAACAGCTCCATCCCCAGGCGGATTGAAGCCGTCCTAGAAGTGGATGGAGGACCAACTTACTACTAATAAAACCCACTCTTCCATATAATCAATCGAATTATTGCTTGCTTATCGGAACCAAAGCTAAACAAATTGATCCTCAGAGGTACCAGGATGCTGGATCAGGCTAGCCAGTGAACATTATAGTGCATATTTTGTGCTAAAATCATAATCATAATTCCCTCAAAAATGTTTCAGGTGTGGCCAATGTAGACAATGGCTTTCTCAAGTCTATCAAAATCATAATTACACAGATAAAATATATTGCACAGATAAAGAGACATTGAATTTCCTGCGTTATCTACACAGATAAAAAGAAACATTGAATTTTATGCGTTTTCTAATGCACATAAATGGAATGCTAGGTTTGGCAGAAATTAATGGGATATTTCATGTAAATTGAGGGCAGATAACGCCTGCATCTATCCTTTTGTATGACAGATTACAAACATTTTTGTATGTTGTATGGATGATTGCAAACAACTTCGCTGTTTACGCCTCCTATATGTTAAAATTAAACGAGAGGAAACTTTACACGCTTGTTAAAATTAATTATTTTTTTCTGTGTATTGCACATAAAGTGAATGCTAGATTTGGCAGAGCATAATGGGCTATTTCATGTAAATTTAAGCCAGATAACGCCTGAATCTAGCCTGTTGTATAATAGATGGCAAACAATTTCGTTGTTTACGCTTTTTTTGCCTTGCAATTGAACAAGTGGAAATTATACGCGCCTAAGTTATACCTCCTGTGTATGAAAAATCATGAAAATAGAGCTGCCGCACGGCATGTTTTGGGAAAAATGCCTAACTGGTCTTTACCACAGGTTAACGTACCCCCGGCGACGTTTCGGTGGTAATGGGAGTGACTTTTTTAAGACACCACTTTAAGTTTATAATAAGGTTTGTGATGAAAAACCAAGAAGAAAGAGCTGTCACATGGCATGTTTTGAGTAAAATGAATAATGAGTTAACCGCATCCAAAACCCTGTATCAGAATCTGTTTTGCGGAAATGGCAATATCTCGGTTAATTCCGGAGCCATGGTCAATTATGTTACTAAGATATAAAACAGCACTTATTTTCCAGTCGATCACTTCTTGGTAAAATCAAATGGAATAATATTACATAAAGTTAGAGCACTACTAAGCTGATCAAAAATTTGCCTGACCCGATAATTTTGTAATTTAATTTCGCTCTCTGTAGACCCTTGTGTATTAAACCGTGCGTCCAGATTCACATTGAATCGAGCTTTACGCAGTTAGATTATGGAGTCTATATCTGTTTTATTTTGCATTCAAAGGCAATTCCAAAGAGAAGTCCATTAGTATTCAAGCACCTGAAATGCTTCCATTCTACTTTTAAAACACAAAGTTTGAAGCAAAGATGTTTGCTATTATTTTCTGTACACTCACCCCACAATTGTGAATCACCCACAATTTATGAATCAGCTGACTTTGAAAGAGAAATTCAAAAGCAAAACTGTCACCAACCTCCAAAAACATATTTTTCCCAATTTGTTTAACTTTTCCCTTAATGATTGCAATGATTTTTACTATAATGCATGTTTTCTTGATTCTGGAATTGACAAAAAACATTAGTACGTATCGCTTGTAGTCAGTATCGCTGTTCTATTCGGTGCGCCCATAGTACGCGTGCTCGTGGTCGGTAAAGGGAAAACGAATTTTAATAGCTGCATTGCTATCCTCGGGAAGAAATACTACTACGACAACAAATAAAGGTATAATAAACAATTTTTCAACAAAAACATAGTTTATTATTATGATAACTTGCAGATTTTCGGGTGAAATACGTGATTCATAAATTGTGGGAAGAAAAGCAATGCGTCACAATTTATGAATCAAGTACTCCTCGACATTTCAGATCGAAAAAAAAGCCAAACCGGAGAATAAATCACACCGTATAGACGTGTCCAAGGCATTCCTGCAGTAGAATGAAGCCCAGAGGTTGTGCAAAAGCAATATGATCCGGAAGCCATGGAACGTGCGGTTATTCTGGCTCAAAAATCAAAGAACGTACTTAGGGCAGCGAAGACGTTTAATGTGCCGAACTCAACACTGATGCGGCGGATCAAGAATGGGCAAGGGAAAAAACCAGGACCAAAAACAACGCTGACTCCGGAAGAAGAGACCCGTATTGAAAACTGGATTCTGTACATGGCCAAAGCGGGCTTCCCCATCAGTGCAACTGATTTAACGCAAACGGTTGAAGAATACGCTAAGAAAATTAGAAAAACATATCCGATTCCTGCATCATTTCCAAGTAAAGTATTTAACATATTCCTTTTAAATTTAGTTATAAATATAAGTACTTTCCATGTCAAAATTATCGTAGGTAAAAACTGGTGTCAACGGTTCTTGGAAAGACACTCTAACATACAGAGGAAATACGTTACGAACTTGTCGAAAGCTGGAGCCAAGGTTACAGAACAGCATCTTCGAAATTGGTTCTCGGAAGTGGAAGCAACTCTGGCAGAAGAGAACGTCGAATTATCCATTTTTAACCAACCTCAGAGAATCCTGAATATCGACGAATCAGGTTTCCAGCTAGTCCCAAAAGTATATAAAGAAGTTCCGAAAGAATATTAAGAAGTTTCCGGTGATCATATTCATTGACGGCCACAATAGCCATATCAGCATACAACTAGCTGAGTTTTGCGTGAAGAATCGTCTCATACTGATCTCCCTGTATCCGAATTCTACACGGATTTTGCAACCTTTGGACCGACTTTTTTTTTGGGCCGTTCAAGAAAATCTGGTCCAAAGTCCTGAGGCAGCATCTTTTAGCCAACAGTAACACCAGAGTTACAAAGGCTAATTTTGGAAGACTCCCTAAAACCGCTAAACCGAATTCCAAGGACTGCCTCAAAAAGGCGTTTAAAATTAGTGGGCTTTCTCCTTGGAATGTCAACGAAATCGACTTCAGGCAATTACCGACGAACGCTGCTCAACCCGAAGCACTGGCAGCTGAAAGTACCAACACTGTATTCACATGCGAACCATTGGAGAATGCGTATTTGATGCAGTTGAACCAAGTTGAGTTAGGACTACAACAAGAACAGCTCCAAAGATTTGAATTGAATAGAAACAAGGACGCTTGGTACGGACCATTAGAAGAGCTCGCACTCTTCAACTTCTGGAAGATGATAAAGGATAAATCTGAAAGCCTGATGCATACGGAGCCATTGAACCTACACCAAAGCCTCACGCTGGAATTTGTTGTGGATCCAAACGGAGGGTGTAGCGTTGTACAATTTGAGAACTTTGAACATGGCTCCTCCCGTAAGTATTTACAAGAATTATTTTGAGTTGTGTTGATGTTTGAACCATTTTATTATTTACAGTTATCGATTCAACACCAAACGCCGATTTGAGTACGGATTCTACCGTTGATGCTGCTCACGACGATCCGAGAGTAGAACCAAATGGTGCAAATGATGTATTGATGGCTGCTGAAGAGACAAGCGACACTAAAGGATGTGCTACATCCAATGTTAAAAACTCTACTCCTGCTGTTCCACGGATCGATGACCCATTTGAAGATGTCTTGGTGTGGCCAAAGGTCAACGAGAATATTGCTAGTACTAAGCGAAGGAGGCAAGAGCACGTACCTTTGGTTGCAACAAGTGGTAGATGGCTGCAGTGACACAATAAGAAGGAGTCGGAAAAGATACGAGAGGAAAAGATGCCAAGCGGAAGTTGACTAAACAGCAGAAAGAAGAGCAGAAGGAACAACAGAAACGAGAAAGGATTGAGAAAAAGAAGCAAAGAAATCAAGAGAAAGAATTGGAGAAGCCAGGAAAAGAAAATGCTAGGAAATCAAGAAAAGAGAGACAGCTCCAGATGAAGCGTGAAAAACTCCAATGCGAACCAATTGCTAAGAGAAAGAGCAATACAAAGCAGCAAATTTAATTAGGATGGTTTAATGTACCTTTTCTTAAAATCTACCTGAAAATATATAAATATATATATACTAGCTGAACCCAGTGCGAGCGCTGCTACGCTTGCAACTAAATGAATGAAAATTAAATAAAACTGGTGCGTTTATGGTTGTTTTTAGAAATATGTTTTGTTAAAATATTTTCGTTTGCTAATGTGTCCTTCCCTGGCCCCAAAAACCACTGAATACAAATTTTCACCCCGATTGGTTCAATATTTGTTTCATTTGTGTGAAAGCTCACCTTTTTCCAAAGGAGGGAGGGGTCTCGAATCACCATAGAAAAAAAATCTGCCTCCCATATGCCATATTTGGTTTGATTTACTTGAATGGTGCTCGAGTTGTGCAGAAATTTATGCTTCATTTGTATTAGAGCCTCCCCTTCTAGAAAGGGGAGGGGTCTCAAACTGCCATAGAAACATTTCTTTCCTCCAAAAAAACCCACATGCCAAATATGGTTCCATTTGCTTGATTAGTTTTTGAGTTTTGCAGAAACTTCTGTTTCATTTGTATTAGAGCCTTCCCTTTCAGAAAGAGGGAGGATCTCAAACCCCTATATAAACATTTTTTGCCTTTAAAAACTTTTCGGAGTTATGTCGAAATGAGTGTTTCATTTATATGGGAGCCCCCTTTCCAGAGAAGGGGAATATTATTATTACTTTCATACCAAGCAACGTTTTTTTATGAAACGTTCGAAAATAGCGCATTTTTTGTAATTTCTTTGAATAAATAAGATAAAAAAATATTGATTCAAAAATCGTGTTCAATCTGATTCACATTTGTGGATAGGTACTCTCCTGATTCATAAATTGTGGTTCTGCACATCTTTCAAAAATTACAAAAATTACTCGTTTACTGTTGCATTCAACTGAACAAGCGATATTTTATCTGAAAGTACATACCAAACTAAACATATTACTTCGAATTGCATGCAAATACATGCTTTCCTTAATTTATAATGAATTTTTCAATCTTGCTCAAAGCGTTACTTGATTCACATTTGTGGGGTGAGTGTAGTTAAACAAATATAAAAATGATTTTTTTGGCAAACATTAAAGACGGGAACGAAAAATGTTGTGGCAACCCTGACTGCTGTGTTCAATTCCCGGCCTGGTCTCAGGAATTTTTCGTTAGCAACATTTCTCAGCTCCCTGAAAAAAGCTGTGTCCATCATGTCATGCTACCATACTCATGCAAAAATGGTAAACCTGTCATCGAAAACTCTCACAATTAATAACTGTGGAAGTACAATACTCTTTCTCTTTCAAGTTGAGAGCAAGCAATAAAGCTGATTGTAAACCTTAGACTGAAAATGATCTAGAAAAAGCTTTTTGTAGTTTTCACATTGCAACTTGTGGCCTTTATATATTGAGCATATATTCTCCTCTTTTCACTCATCCGGTAGCTGTTCTGTTCATCAAAAATTCAGACAATTTTTCTGGGCCCATTCTTGTAAGTTGAACTCCAATACTATCCTTCCCAGCAGCCTTATTGTTCTTAAACTGTTTGATCGCATCCTTAATTGCGCAAATCATGGGAGTTTGCACTTTTCCCTCGCCCACCCTCGTTCCGATGAAGTCATTTATCCAGCTACCTTGACGTTCCGCCACGGTGCTATTCAGGTGATCATCGTAATGCTGTTTCTACCTTTCGATCACGTTACGTTCATCCGTCAAAATACTTTCAACTTTATCCTCACACGTTTTGGCTAGCGGATAGAATATTCGCGTTTTTTTTTAAAAATTATTATTATCTTTCGAATAACTAGCGTAGGGTCAATTTTATCTTCATTGTATTGCTTCATGAAGTATTCCCTCGGAGCCCATTTCCTTATTCAGGGCAAACGACCCGCAGCTATGCAAAAAGTTAGAAACATCATAATAAGGTACCTCTGGCTCTGTACTTCACAATTTTAGATGTCAAATGAACGAAATCATCGAAAAAGCTAGGTGTTAGACAAGTCCGCTTAGGTTTGAAACTGAAGTAATGATTTCAATGCTATATTTACAAATGATTGCAATGCAACACAGTTTTATTATTTATGAAAAATCGTAATCTTTATTGTGTTCAGTACAATGCAAGGTGGTGGAAGTCAAAATAATCCTATGTCAAAAAATCTGCGTTTCTTTTTCCCTCTGGTACTATACCGCACCTACCAGTCTTGGCGAAGGATCAGCACCCGATAACCTTTTAAGACTCGAAGGTGAACCACCTCGATTTGATATAAGGCTGCTGAGCTTCGTGCTAAGCAAGCTCCAAGTCCAACACCACCTGAAATAATCCAGATCCGACCAGCGGCACGACAACCGTCCGTCAGCAAAAGTTGGCACCATAAATCACCGGCAGGGAATCAAAACAGCAAATCTCCACCCGCGATAATGACTTTTGTCACAGCAACGTTGAGCTCCCCGACGAAATTTGCGAGGACTACAAAACTTGGTGGCTTATGTTTCTGTTGCTGATGGCAATGATGCTGTGCTGTTGTGTTCTTTATCGTTCGGTGGTCATCATCGTTTGTAGCGACTGTCAAGGGCAGCTGCAGTTTTGGAACTAAGAGATGCCAACGGCAGGATAGAAAGAACGCGTGAGGCCGGTTTTACTGGGGCTCAAAGAACACGCTGAAAAGATCATCTGAGACCGGGTAATTAGGATGGGGAGCGAGCGTGCGTTCGGGTGGAGTCTAGGGGCTTCACAAACCGCTGGATATTTTTTTGAAACGAAAACTCTCTAGCTAACGTTCACACAGAATCCAAAGCGTATCAGAATCCTCTAACCATCAGGAAATTTTGAACGAGCATCTCCCACAACTTACAAATATTCAAGCTTGCAAGTGACAGTCACGGCCAGTCAGCCTCTTGCTTAATTTATCATTCTTAAAATTAAATGCGAGAATAATTATCCCATGGGACTTGTGCTCGAAGGCAGGAGCTCTATGCACTAACATCATACTCATCACCTACCGTCGTAGCCGCTGCTATAGAGCAAGAGGCGGTTCCAAATACATACGGCCTAGATGTATGTGCCAACAAACGATGACGACGGTGATGACATGCAAGTGACTGCACTCTCTCTCCGTATCATTTCATGCATGGAAGAAATCTGATGGCGTTCGTTGGTTCGTTGGGACTGTCGCCAAGTGTGGGACTTACATGCAAGCACTGGGAATCTTCAGAGTCGTACACACTTGGGCAATCCATTATGAACGACCCTTCCTCCTGGATTGGGATGGGCGCAAGAGTTAAATAGTAGCAATGCTTTATCGTAATAAATTTCATTTAATTTATTGCACCAAAAAATTCAACACACTCATAAATAACGGTTCCTATTCGCTGAAAGCAGTAGGATATGCATCTCACAGAGTGCAACCATCGGTTTATTTGCCAGCCGTCCGTCGGCTGCACAACTGGTCAGCAACATTCTGATCGTTCATTATGGGAAATTGAATGCTTTGATGCGTTGGTGGTTGCCAATGTGAATGAGAACAATTCTCCTCATAATGGAATATTAATTGCAATATTATGAACATTGCTGTACAAGTTTAGAAGTTGCATTAACTGTGCAACAAAATAATCAAAATTTTAATATAAATTCACACAAATGGCAACCTTCTCGGGACAAACTGCAAATCGATGTTCACAGCTACACGACCATTGTCCTTCCCAACAATCATAGTGTTGGTTGCTAATGGTGCCTTCAGTAGCAGCAGTAGCCACATTAGAAATAATGCAACACACTGAGTTTCCCCTTTTCACAAATGCATAATCAGAAAACAGGGAGCCAAAGCTCGAGGTTCCGTCCCTCTCAAAGGACCAACACTACCTTTTACGACCACAGAGAGAAGTGCCACTGGAACCGAGCTCGTCGTTACAACAGTTTCCCATAAACACATCATCTATCACACGCATCGGAGCCACTGATGCTGCCAGGGGATGTATTTTTGACCACACTGGGAATCAGTCAGTTTCAAATAGAGTCCTTGCGTAACCGCATCTAAATTAATGCAACCATCTCTTGCCTTCCCCGTAGGAGTGGATGCATCCCTTTAGATCAAACATTTTCACCAATGATGCTTGGGGTTTCCTACGCAAGGCTGGATCAGTCCGTTGCCTGTTTGTTTGCAGTGCTGTTGGAAATACTGTTTACGTAAACAATAACGTTTGTGTTTGATTATATTCCTCTACAGTCGAATTTCGGTGTTTTGATTCAATGTGTTTGATTTGTTTTCCACAGAGGGTGATTTGCATTGAACAAAGATACTTTGTTGATATGATTGATTTCGGGTAATTCAACTTACAGAACGAACGCGTAATAGTTTATGCATGAAGCGTCAGTGATTGTCCAGTCTTGATACAAGACTCTGAAGACGTCTGGACCTTGTGATTTAAAAAATTAAAATCTAATATAGAGATGCCTAATTTCAGTCTAATTAAGTGGAAAGTATTTATCCTTCATATTCGTTTATAAGGCTCACTACGATCGTTAATTTTTATGACGAAAACAATCAAAGATAACCGCCGAACCCCTTGTATTTCTTTGCTTACAAAAGTGCTTTATTCATAGATTTTTTTTGTATATGTACATATCCAAATAGCTTATCAAGACTACGTTATTCTTACTTTCGTCAAATATTTCTAAATGACACATTATGCGTTTTAGAAATATTTTAAATATTTGCTTTTGTATCACTACACTCAGTAGCAAAAAAAATCCGAGCGAAATTTTGCTTCCAAAAAACGCGTTGTTCAACCATATGTAACTTTGTCAAAAAATATTTGGCTGAAATTTTGAGAACACTATAACCAATGTTTCGACCTTATGCGACCAAAATTATGTTAATGAAGTTAATAAATTCAAAGTTATCATAACATATGTGAAAAAATTTCAAAAATCCGTATTTCTGTGAAAAATTAAGGTAGCATGTTAAAAATTTCTCCATGGCTGAAAACAATACAGAAATTAATGTGGACAAAATTTGAACTGTTTAAATCAAGTGGTTTGAACTACAGCTGGCGTCAAAGTTGACGCTCCAACATGAGTATTTCCCTTTTTCACCCGATATTGACCATGCTGAAATATCGGTGCAAAAAAAAAGCCGAGGCGAATTCATCTTATTGATTCGGCCCAAACCTGTATGATGACAACTCTAACTATATACCAGAGACCGAGATTTTCGCCTACTTGAGAAGAAAAACGTCCTTTTTCACCCGCTTGGAGAAGCAAATGAGAATGTGAGAAGCGAGAGACTATTATACGCTCACAGCAGTTTTCGCGAGAAAAGCAACGGCGATTTAGAATTTTCGGAGAGCATGATCAAAGGGCGATACGGTCAAAATTTGGTCAATATCAACTTGACGTATTTCTTTCAATTTTGCATTTAAAAAACCTGAACACCCCTCATTTTGAAGGTGTGTGTGTGTAGAATGTTGCTCCTATTTTGATTTTGGAATTCACTCTTCAGTTGTCAAAATGCCGTCCAAGCAAGAAAAGCAGCGTATCAAAATTTTGCTCGCGCATCGCGAAAATCCGAGCTACTCGCACGCAAAGTTGGCAAAATCGCTAAAAGTTGCCAAATCAACCGTTACAAATGTAATTAAAGTGTTTGGGGAACGTTTGTCGACAGCCAGGAAGTCTGGATCGGGGGGAAATCGAAAACCGGAAGCCGCTGAGACGACAAAGAGAGTTGCCGGTAGTTTCAAGCGAAACCTCAACCTATCTCTCCGAGATGCCGCAAATAAGCTGGGTGTATCGTCTACAACCGTGCATCGAGCCAAAAAACGAGCCGGACTATCGACTTACAAGAAGGTAGTGACTCCAAATCGCGATGATAAACAAAATACGACGGCCAAAGCGCGATCCCGGAGGCTGTACACGACGATGCTGACGAAGTTTGACTGCGTGGTAATGGACGACGAAACCTACGTCAAAGCCGACTACAAGCAGCTTCCGGGACAGGAGTTTTATACGGCAAAAGGAAAGGGAAAGGTAGCAGATATTTTCAAGCACACGAAACTGTCAAAGTTCGCAAAGAAATATCTGGTTTGGCAAGCCATCTGTACCTGTGGCTTGAAAAGCAGCATTTTCATAACTTCCGGGACTGTCAACCAAGAAATTTACGTGAAAGAGTGTTTGAATAAACGTCTGCTGCCTTTCCTGAAGAAACACGGTTGTTCCGTACTGTTTTGGCCAGATTTGGCATCTTGCCATTACGGTAAAAAGGCCATGGAATGGTACGCCGCCAACAACGTGCAGGTGGTTCCCAAGGACAAGAACCCTCCCAACACGCCAGAGCTCCGCCCAATTGAGAAATACTGGGCTATTGTCAAGCGGAACCTAAAGAAGACCAAAAAAACTGCTAAGGACGAGCAGCAGTTCAAGGCAAACTGGCTTTCTGCGGCGAAGAAGGTGGACAAGGTGGCTGTACAAAATCTGATGGCAGGGGTCAAGCGTAAGGCCCGGCAATTCGGATTTGGAAAAGCGGAAGCCTAACTGAATATTTTTCCTGAATTTTATACTAATTATACACGCGTTTTCCCTTGACCAAATTTTGACCGTATCACCCTTTAGAGGATGTTGTCGCAAAACATTTGCTTTCATGAGTCGCTCATGTATTTTTCTAGAACATATGACTTCTCGTCTCAAATATGACAAAAACAGCGCAATTGATCGATTTTTTTATAACATCTTTCAGGTCGCCTAAGAAGTTTTAAAGATGCACTGCATAACATGTTTTTAACATGACGATGTCTTATCTAGGTAGTTTATAGCATTACAATAACCAAACGGTTTTATAATTTGATTAAAACCGTTTGATTATTTTAATAAGTGGAACTTAATGCAGAAATGCATGAACACAGCAAGTCAATCCAACAAGTGTCAAATTAGCAGATGTAAACACAGATCGGATTGACAGTGATATTTGTTATGAGAAGGATTAATTTGTTTTTGAATTCTCATTATTTCTAATATTTGTTTTATATCGATTAAAAGGCAGACTTAGCCTATTTACAAAATATCTTCGTGAGAAATTGTTGCATAATTAGTCTAACTACAAGAAAAAAATCAAACATATATTTTGGCACTATAGCATGTAATAAGAATCACCATCAGCAGTTGATTCATTGTCATTCGGGGTTGATTCGTTTCACAAGAAACGTCATTTTTTATAAAATTTCTGAGGCAAATGACATTTCATCTAGAAGATGCTCTACTATGTTGTAACAAATAACTCAAATAATTTGCAATGGAACACCTTGAGTCATCTTATTAGACTGTTCTCAAGATATACTTTGGACTCAATTTCAATCCTAGAGGGTTTGAGCTGTTTAGTGGAATGCACCTGTAACTAGAAGTTAGAAGAAAAATTAGTAGAGGAAAAGGCTTGTAAGATGGAACAGCGCCACTTTCGACATTCATAGCGACAACACGATCGCGCTGACCACCTTAACCTCTTTTTTTGCTATTCTTCAATTTTCATTTGCTTTTGGAGTGAATACACTCATTCAATCTAGCTCTTCCAGGTTTCATTGTTCCAAAGTGGTGGAATAATTAAAATAGCAATTATTTCTTGTGCTTAATAAGTGGACATTTCCCATAGATATCAAAAGGTTAACATTTTTGTTGGATAGCATTTTTGGTGTATTTTTACGATCCAAAGGCATTTCCAAACAAATCGTAAAGTGAAACATTTTTTTGATGTTTTGTGTTTATGGCGTCATGTTTGTAAGATGGAACACTGTTGAGCTTGTACGATTGAACACATTTTTTTTCGTTTTAAAACATATGAATGACATTTTTTATGTTTAAAAATGCCATGGAATCAATAATAAATTGAAACATAAAAATACATTTTTTGAAATTCTCTCTCCGAGATGCCGCAAATAAGCTGGGTGTATCGTCTACAACCGTGCATCGAGCCAAAAAACGAGCCGGACTATCGACTTACAAGAAGGTAGTGATTCCAAATCGCGATGATAAACAAAATACGACGGCCAAAGCGCGATCCCGGAGGCTGTACACGACGATGCTGACGAAGTTTGACTGCGTGGTAATGGACGACGAAACCTACGTCAAAGCCGACTACAAGCAGCTTCCGGGACAGGAGTTTTATACGGCAAAAGGAAGGGGAAAGGTAGCAGATATTTTCAAGCACACGAAACTGTCAAAGTTCGCAAAGAAATATCTGGTTTGGCAAGCCATCTGTACCTGTGGCTTGAAAAGCAGCATTTTCATAACTTCCGGGACTGCCAACCAAGAAATTTACGTGAAAGAGTGTTTGAATAAACGTCTGCTGCCTTTCCTGAAGAAACACGGTTGTTCCGTACTGTTTTGGCCGGATTTGGCATCTTGCCATTACGGTAAAAAGGCCATGGAGTGGTACGCCGCCAACAACGTGCAGGTGGTTCCCAAGGACAAGAACCCTCCCAACACGCCAGAGCTCCGCCCAATTGAGAAATACTGGGCTATTGTCAAGCGGAACCTAAAGAAGACCAAAAAAACTGCTAAGGACGAGCAGCAGTTCAAGGCAAACTGGCTTTCTGCGGCGAAGAAGGTGGACAAGGTGGCTGTACAAAATCTGATGGCAGGGGTCAAGCGTAAGGCCCGGCAATTCGGGCAATTTTATACTAATTGAACTTGAAAAAGAAATTTAATTTGATTTTTTAAATAAACGATTTCACCGATTTACACGCGTTTTCCCTTGACCAAATTTTGACCGTATCACCCTTTAGAGGATGTTGTCGCAAAACATTTGCTTTCATGAGTCGCTCATGTATTTTTCTAGAACATATGACTTCTCGTCTCAAATATGACAAAAACAGCGCAATTGATCGATTTTTTTATAACATCTTTCAGGTCGCATAAGAAGTTTTAAAGATGCACTGCATAACATGTTTTTAACATGACGATGTCTTATCTAGGTAGTTTATAGCATCACAATAACCAAACGGTTTTATAATTTGATTAAAACCGTTTGGTTATTTTAATAAGTGGAACTTAATGCAGAAATGCATGAACACAGCAAGTCAATCCAACAAGTGTCAAATTAGCAGATGTAAACACAGATCGGATTTGACAGTGATATTTGTTATGAGAAGGATTAATTTGTTTTTGAATTCTCATTATTTCTAATATTTGTTTTATATCGATTAAAAGGCAGACTTAGCCTATTTACAAAATATCTTCGTGAGAAATTGTTGCATAATTAGTCTAACTACAAGAAAAAAATCAAACATATATTTTGGCACTATAGCATGTAATAAGAATCACCATCAGCAGTTGATTCATTGTCATTCGGGGTTGATTCGTTTCAGAAGAAACGTCATTTTTTATAAAATTTCTGGAGCCAAATGACATTTCACTAAGAAGATGCTCTACTATGTTGTAACAAATAACTCAAATAATTTGCAATGGAACACCTTGAGTATCTTATTAGACTGTTCTCAAGATATACTTTGGACTCAATTTCAATCCTAGAGGGTTTGAGCTGTTTAGTGGAATGCCTGTAACTAGAAATTAGAAGAAAAATTAGTAGAGGAAAGGCTTGTAAGATGGAACAGCGCCACTTTTGACATTCATAGCGACAACACGATCGCGCTGACACCTTAACCTCTTTTTTTTTTACTATTCTTCAATTTTCATTTGCTTTTGGAGTGAATACACTCATTCGATCTAGCTCTTCCAGGTTTCATTGTTCGAAAGTGGTGGAATAATTAAAATAGCAATTATTTCTTGTGCTTAGTAAGTGGACATTTCCCATAGATATCAAAAGGTTAACATTTTTGTTGGATAGCATTTTTGGTGTATTTTTACGATCCAAAGGAATTTCCAAACAAATCGTAAAAAGAAACATTTTTTTGATGTTTTGTGTTTATGGCGTCATGTTTGTAATGGAACACTGTTGAGCTTGTACGATTGAACACATTTTTTTCTTCGTTTTAAAACATATGAATGACATTTCTTATGTTTAAAAATGCCATGGAATCAATAAAAAATTAAACATAAAAATACATGTTTGAAATTGCAATTTTTGATAAATTTTGAAAATAGATCATAATTTTTTTTATTACTATAAATAATCAGTTCCGTGGGCAAACTTGGAGCCCTTCAGTTCCTCTTTCGAAAAATCCTCGCAAAAATAAAAATTCTACAAGTTACGAGCAAAAAACGAATCGTGTTCCATCTTGCAAGCCATTTTTTAAAATTGCAATTTTGGATGGATTTCGAAAGTAGGCCAAAACTTTTTTTTATAACTATTAATAATCAGCCTTAAGCAAAGTTGGAGCCTATTAGTTTCTCTTACGAAAGATGTCTTTGGATTCACGAAAAAATAAAAACTATACATGTTACGAGCAAAAAACGGATCGTGTTCCATCTTACTTCCAACTCGCGGAAATGGAGTCGAAAGAACAGCTCGTGCGTGATAAAAACTTGCGCATTCATCACGAGAACAAGGATCTCTCGCATCGTTCCATCGCTAAAACGTTGGGAATTGCGAATTCCACGGTGTCACGAGTGATTAAGCGGTTCGAGGAATGGTTGACCACAGATCGGAAGCCCAGAAGTGAAGGAAAAAGTATTTCGTACAACACCAAAAATCACAACCGCGTAGTTGGGGCCTTCAACCGAAATCCGAACGCCTCCGTTCGGGATGTGGCTAAGAAGCTGCACCTGAGCCGAAGTTTGTCCAGAAGGCTAAAACTAAGGCTGGGCTTCGAACGTTCAAGGTACAAAAGGCCCCTAATCGCAACGAGAAGCAGAACAAGTCCGCCAAAACCCGTGCCAGGAAGTTGTACCTCAACATGCTGACGAAAGTTGAATTCTGCATCATGGCCGACGAAACATATGTGAAGGCCGACTTTAAACAGATCCCCGGCAACCTGTTTTTCACGGCCAAGGATAAGTTCAGCGTTCCGGAGTATGTCCGCACTCAGAAGATGTCCAAATTTGCGAAGAAATTCCTGGTTTGGTAAGCCATCTGCACGTGCGGGAAGCGGAGTGCACCTTTCGTGACCCAGGACATGATGAACGGACAGGTGGACATAAAAGAGTGCCTCCAGAAGCGGCTGCTTCCTCTCCTGAAGGCCCGCAACGTCCCAACAATCTTCTGGCCGGATTTGGCCTCATGCCACTACTCCAAGGACGTGCTGAAGTGGTATGCGGACAATAAGGTCAATTTCGTGCCGAAAATGTTCAACCCTCCCAACACTCCGGAGCTCCGCCCCATCGAGAAGTACTGGGCGATTATGAAGCAGCACCTTCTTAAACGACCTCAGGTAGTGAAGACAGTCGAGGAACTGAAGAAAGTATGGGTTTACATGCAAAAAACGGTTGATTCACAGGTTGTGCAGAATCTTGTGGCCGGGATTAAGGCCAAGGTGCGGACATTTGCGTATGGACTGTTAATAAAATACGAGTAAAATGGTAAAATGAAGTTTAATAGTTATTTCTCAATCCCTGAAAATTTGATGGCAATCGGATGAAAACTCGAATTTTGCGAATCAATTTTGTGTGTCACAATTTCATCGTGGACACCCTTTAACCAGTGCCTTGAATTTTCATCGAATATCCATGAGAAGTGAAAATGATTTTGTCCCAGTGTTATGATGATGTTTACTTTCCCGGTGTTAATGGTTACCGCTGTCACTTCTATGCCAACTGAATTTTGTTTGCTGCAGTGAATG
Source organism: Aedes japonicus (assembly GCA_034211315.2). NCBI lineage: Eukaryota > Metazoa > Arthropoda > Insecta > Diptera > Culicidae > Aedes > Aedes japonicus. The sequence continues at coordinate 113,986 of JASCZW010000331.1, read as the reverse complement.
AAGTCGGCTCTATGTTCGGGTCAAAAATCTGCTGTCACTGTTGTTAAGATTATCAATCGGTAAGCATGAATTTCATTTGATGAAATCTGAATATCATCTCTTGTGATGATTTTTTTATTATTAAGTGATTTTAAATCCTAATCCAAATATGGAACAACCAGGGCCGTCATCCTCGTCCCAGAATAATAGATGCTAGCAATGTTGTGCAAGAATACCCTGGACTGAACTTGTTTACATAAATGAATATCAAAGCTCTTTGAAAATTTTACGTTCATTCTTCTGGTTACGTTTGGTGTCATGAGTTATCATTTGATTTTCGCATGGAAGTTATAAATAGTCTATGTTATGTTGCCTGAAATTCTACGCTTTTGAATCTAATGAGCCTGACCTTTTAGCAAGACTGGTTGTAACGGCATCATTTTTCAATGTATACAACGATTGCCTCGTTGCAAAGACGAATATCTCCGCTGTCAGCAAAATCAAACACTGGCAGAAAATTGTGCGTTACTTCGAATAGTTTGACAAAGTAAAATTTTGTTTACCAAACATGAATTTTAACTTTAATCCAACCGTGTAGCAACATTCAAAACTGTTTAGTCTACCAATATTTTCTCTATGCTTTTTCAAAGTCGAGATTTCTTCAAAACGGTCCACTCCACAGACGGTTGCGAAAACAAGTTAATAAAACCTATATAAGAACAAAAAGAAATAGAAAATGGTCTAGTAAAAGATGTTATGGCCACTTGAGAACCTTTATGAAATCCTTTGGCAGCCGTGAAAACCACTATATGACTAAATGGCCACAGATGTCAAACTTCACTGTGACATGTTATTTTAAGTTCGAAAATCACTTTTAAGCTAATTCCTTAAGTAATAGTTCTATCAAATAAAACAAAAAATAATTTAAAAAAAAATTCTAAATTGAATTAATTTCTTAAAAAAGTTAATATAATTTAAATAGATCTTGAAAGTTGGAGTTAAATTAATAAAATAAATAATTGAATCATAAATCTTGATACACAAGGTACAATACATTTATTTTTCTTTTTAAACATATTTTTAGATGTTTGGATGATTGGTATTATGTATCACGAAAAGTTACACAACTCATTTTATTAAGTCAGATATTTTCGAGGGATGTGGATTTAATGTCGGTCTATAAGCACCAAATTGGGTCTATAAATGGATGCAACTTCGTCTCATTTAATAGATTCTTTATTAAATGTAGTCGAATCTAATGTAAACGAATCTTCACAAAAGAAACTGAAGTGATTCTCTAATTAAATTTAAAACATTGTAATTCACTCTACACAGATTCTGTTTTTTTTTGGTTTTGGGTTAACATGAGCCATTTGGAAAAGATGCAACTGAAATTCATACATTTTAATTGAAAATTTATCAGTAATAACATTTTTACCATGCTTTTTATACAACAAGCCATAGTTGAGAACATAGAATAACTGTTTCTTACATTGGGTCTACGGTTTTCTTGTTGAATCGTTGTTATTTAACGTATTTGAAGAGTAACTTAACGAAATTATGATTATTCAAAGGTCGTGTAAATAATCTGTTCAGCTTATCCAGTGATGCCACAATGTCGAAAAAGTAAAGAAAATCGAAAGTTACGCGGAAATAAACAACTATAAATGGATTAATAATGTCTCAATTGCTTTGGGTGTAACCGATCATCCTGATAGCAACAAAATATTGTTGGTTATTGCCGAATCAATGATATATTTGGTTCCTTGGTCCTAATTAAGGAACTAGGCTAACAATACATTCCGTTACCCTAACAAAAAAAAAAAAAATAAATAAAATTTAATCAATTTAAATCGATTTGAACAAATTTATTTTAAATGTTATCGGAATACTAAACTTATTAAGCTTTAAATTGTCCTTTTAGATACACTTTCCAGTACATCTACGATGTTAAAAATTATCCTATTTTAAAAATAAGAACGATGGGCGATATGTGCATGTTTTAGAGCACAGCGTTCTCTGATCTTCTGATTCATTTAGCAGCCAAAATTTGTCTCTGATCTACAGTTAATTTGCAGTACATTACACATTTGATGCACTCATTCTTCCAAATTTCAATTATATCTTTTTCAATATGCCAATTTAAAAAAAAAAAACATTATAATGCCATTTATCTTCGCAATTACTACTACAAAACTATTTGGTCAGGTTTCTGCCCTTTCGACACCACCTTGAAGCTATTTTTGTATGGATATTTTTAAGCATATTATTGTATGGATCTCTAAAGCTCCCAAAAAATACGTGAGGTTATTCAGAAACGCCAACTTGAGTTTTTGTTTATGGTAATTTCTCTCAATGCCAATTTGCCGTTAAGTGAATTAACTGGAAGCAACATGTGTTTAAAATGCTTTTTCAACTGACCATAATAAGATAATATGAATGAGTCCTAAAATTTGCTGCATTTCAAAACAGCATTTTACGAGGTCAAAAAGCCGAAATGAAACCTTCGAAAGGAAATTGAGAAAACAATATTCAGCCGATATTCAGCCACTCCATCTCCTCCAACGATCGCTTCGAGTAGTGGCCCGACGCAAGATCCGGTCAGAACACCGCGTCTTTGCCCTTTTGCTATTTCTTGACTAACGACGCACCTTGCGGCAGGCATTTCGTACTATAAATTTCCCCGTTCGCGGCCAGTCGGGACCGAAAGGAGAGCGACTTTGGCATCCCTTTCTCGCTGATTGTCAGCCACAGCAGCACCTTCTTGGGGAACTTGGTGTGTGAAATGAACTTCACCTTGGAGCTCACTTCCTTCGTGGGGGAAGTAAAATAAGTTTTTTTCTACACGAGGGAAACGTTCCACTTCTACTATGAAACCGTGTAAAAAAAGACTAATGAGAGTTGATAAATTCACATGCATTCACATTTTAAATTGCTTCGAATTTGTATGCATGTGTTACCTTTCTTTCAAGTATTTACACCAACAATTGTGATTTTTTTTGTTGAGAAATTGCCATATGATTACTTTTTTTCCAAAGCGTTAAATGTGATTTGAATAAGGTCGATAAGTTGTTCCGTTCTGGAGTTATCACTGAAAACAAATCGTGTAAAAAAACTAAGTAAAAAAAGACGTAAGTGTATTATAAACCTTTTACGTATGTGATTCCATACCCAAGCTATTGTGTGATATTCTATCGTATCGATTCAAAGTGGACAATGCTCTAGGGCCCTGGATGTTTTCTTCCTTTTTATGTCATTTCCCTTCTGGCGTCGTGCAGAACTAGTAGCTGGGTGGCCTTCTTTGATATCCCACCAACTAAGCTCCCGCAAAGTACCCTGCAAAAGGGCTTAAGTATCATTTGGATTTTACTTCTCTACTCAGCTTAAAATTTAATCACTTTTAACCCCATTCAGTCGAAAGTGGATTCACTCAAATTGAAGTATTTCTTATTGGGATTGACAAGTCGACAGTTTAATGACATTCATTCAATTGAAGTAGATGATGTTGATTTGTTAACGTGTTAATCCCAACAAGATTTATTGAATTATGAGTGACTGCACATTCGAAGAAATTGAGTCTAAAACATTTGAATTCTGTTAATCTTGAAAAGAGCTCGCCGATGATACTAAGCTCACAAAAAGTAGAAAAAATGATATTGCACCTTTTTTTCGTCGCAAATTGAACCAACGCAAATTGAACACAAATTTGCACCCAGCAATTGAACGAAATTTAATATTATTCAAACACGCGTGATTCAAATGTTGTTACGAGATAAACGATGGCCTACATTTGATTGCATTGTATAAAAACCCGCATGTGCTTGGCTCCTGTACTCCCTTTGTGCAAAAAGATCCTATCGCAGTGCCCGAGGGCCACAAAAACCTATTCCACTCTTGGACCCATTTGCATGGCCAGTTGGATGGCATGTGAATTCTGATAAACGGCCCTAAAACCTGCCGACCTACCTGGACGACCTGGACATCGACGGCGACGACTACGACGATGCATGCATGAATGCTTTTATATTATAGCACCATCATTCTTCTTTACATATATTCAGACATAGGTACATACATTTTTGCATGCGAGCTTTTGTTTTCTCCAGCATACATTATCGATCGATTACATCATGCGATGAAACATGAGTTTGCTGTCGTTTATGGGTAAGCCGGGCCGTAAATCAAAAGTTAGTCAACAAGTGCATCGACTCTTCGTCGGCTGCCTCGGTTGTTGCTGGTGCCGGGAATATAATATAGATACCTATAGGACCGGAATAGAATCATTCTTCTTTATGGCATACACGTGTTTATGAACACATGCACATAGTACATCTATATCTACCTGTCGACGAGAAGCATCCGGCGAGAGTAAACAGTAGGTTTGTGGGTCAGATTTTTAAAGATTCGATTCACTGCATTGAACACAGTTTATCGAAGCTGGAAAATGTCTCCCCCGGGCTATCGATGATGAAATCGTCTTTGCAGGGTCGTTAGGGTGGATCTTCAAGAGAAGCTGCATGCTTAATCGATAGGGTTTGTGAGAAACTTTGATCCGCCCGAAATGAAATTAGCGTAATCGATTTAATGGTTTAACATTTCAGCGTAGCACAACGAGGTTAGATTCTTCAAAGTCGTAGGTGTAGGTGAACCCAAGGACGGCTTTAAAGTGGCGCTCATTTTCCAGCAGCAATACGCTACCGGTTCACTGAAGCAGCCCGATGCACGGTGGGGAGGGCAAGGATCATTCCGGAATCGCTCGAGCTGCCCGCTGCAGAGGATGCACCTTTGTCGATATTTTATTAATGCCTTATTTAATGAAAGGCTTTGAATAAGTAAGGAGATTAAGTGTTTTTGATTATAATTTAATGCATTACCTCCACGTTGATCGGGGTCGGAGTGGCTTATACAACGGTACGGTATTCATACAGGGGCTGTCAGTCACAGACCGTGCTTGTTGGTTGGAGCTTTGGGTAAATGCGATGCTATCATGTTGTTGTTGTCGCTGATGTGTTAGTTTTTTATGTATGTATTTGCTGCTTGAGTTCCGAGCAAGGATTAATTTCATGCACATTTGAATACTAGTCAATGTAAAGAACGGTTGATCTTTGTGTGCATTTGAACCGTTTTAAATCACGAAGATGGATATTACTATCTCTATGTAAGTCTAGCTTAAAATACCTTAAACTTTGTTATATTTCAGTAAATTATAATGATGAAAGTCAATATAATCCAAACATGGCAGATTAGAACCAACTCTTCGGATTTTCGATGTCACGTATCCCAGGATCATAACATAAGTTGCTGAACAGAATCTCAAAACAAGTTGGTCCAAATAAAGGAAAATTCAAGTCCTCCTGATATTCTTAGTTCTAACTACACACAACACTTTCCAATTCATCCAGATGGACAATCAAAACCCTGATGCCCTATTTTTAAGAATATAAGCCCCTTCATCTCGGCTGTTCTCATTTGTATGACATTGCGGAACGTTTTTATAAGAACCTTGAAATTTTTGATCCTCTTAGAAGCATTGTTCTGGTAATGCTTCCCACTTCGAAGCAATTGACATTCAATTGGTCCCTCTTTGTAGCTATCAGTTTCTGAATGAAATTGAGGAATTGATCGCTGTTCTGCAGAGAAATGGTCGAAATCTTGATGATTATATGAACTACCACTCATTGTATCACGGCAACTAAGTTCGACATCAACGAGTACTCTTCTTTGTTTTACTTGATCAAGCTTTTGTAACCACTGATTGTCTTTATCATGAGTCAATACTCACCACAATAAATACAGTTCTACACAGCTTGTGTGCTAAAATCCTTTGTGTGATTTTCAGCACTGAATTTGGATGATGTCCATCCCGTCTAGTTACAAGCTCACGAATGACTCTAGAGCTCTTTAACCAACCAGAGCCCTCGACAGTACTACTCGCATTAAAGCCAACGTATTTGTTTCCACGTGAGGGCACGTAGATATAATATTCAATATTAAAAACTTCACCATATTTAACTATCTTCGTAACTCTTCTCAACTGGCAGACACAGACGCTCACGCTACGAGGCAAAATTTCACAACAGTAGCTATTCACTAGAATCGAGGTAGTAGACGAATTCGTGTATCTGGGCTCATTGGTGACCGCCGATAACGATACCAGCAGAGAAATAAAAAGGCGCATTATGGTTGGCAATCGTGCCTACTTTGGACTCCGAAGGACGCTAAGATCGAAAAAAGTTCGCCGAACCAAGAACTTGACCATCTACAAGACATTAATGAGACCGGTAGTTCTCTACGGTCACGAAATATGGACATTGCTAGTGGAGGACCAACGCGCCCTTGGAGTCTTTGAACGGAAGGTGCTGCGTACCATCTACGGTGTAGTGCAGATCGAAAACGGAACGTGGAGGAGGCGAATGAACCCCGAATTGCATCAGTTGCTGGGAGAACCTCCCATCGTACACATCGCAAGAATCGGTCGACTTCGATGGGCTGGGCATGTCGTAAGAATGTCGGACGACAGCCCTGTGAAAATGGTTCTCGAAAACGAACCAACAGGTACAAGGAGAAGAGGCGCGTAACGAGCAAGGTGGATTGATCAAGTAGAAGGCAACCTGCGGACCCTACGCAGACAGCGAGGCTAGCGTGTAACAGCTATGGACCGAATAGAATGGAGACAACCTGTGAACAGCAGAGGCCACGCCAGTATTAGTCTGATTGGTAAGGTAAGGTAAGGTATTTACTAGGCTTGAAAACCAAATATACACAGCAGGTTGCGTTCACAATCTTGACCGTTCAGTCGAAAAGCTGTCCATTTGCTTGCTGTTGCAGCTGGGAAAAGATCGATGATTTGTAGCGATGATGTTGTTTGTTGTATTCCACCAAGAGAAAACTCGGTCTAATTGGAGAGCTTCAGTTTGGAATTGAACATTGAAAATGCACTCCTTGTAACGGCCGGTGAGAAAACCCACATGGAGAGGAAAAATACTCAAACGATTCCAGGTTGATGAGCTTACTCCGTCTTTCTGGTAATCTGCGACGGTCTTACCAACGAAGATCTCGCAAAGCAAGGCGTATGGTTTTGCTGAAGAGCTTCGATCCTTTGAACTGTTTGTTGGTAGACCAACAGAACAATCGACGGCACAGTACTCTTAAAAAAGACGAACCAACGAGCAGTATAGTGCCTTGAGACAATTAACGTCTTTAATTTTTTTGCGTAGCGGACAGTTTTGAGTTGAGCATTACTCCCAGATCATCGACTGTTGTTTCACGTTTCAGGCGTATTCCTTGAAAGATGTAGTCATGGAGATTCATCGCACGTTTTCTGCCAAAAGAGATTGCCCAGCATTTGGATCCATTTAAGGACTTTATGTTGATTCGGTACCACTCGTAGAATACTTGCAGTTCCTGCTGAAGAAATTGGTGCCTTCTGGACATTTTATATTGTAGTGCAGCCTCAGGTCATCCGCGTATGATAATTTCAGGCATCTGATGACCAAGTTCACGTCGTTCATATATAACAGAAAAAGGAATGGGCCAACGTGGCAGTCTTGAGGAACACCAGATGTAACTGGAAAGCTAGACGAAGCGTAGTCTGAAATCTTCACAGACATAGTTCTACCAGTCAGATATGAGCGAGGTCAGTTCAACTATTGATCACGAAACGCCATTTTGTCCAATGCTCTCTTGAGCAATCCAGGGAACACATATTTGTTTATAGTCTATCCGTACTTTGCTTTGAATCTATAAAAATCTCTTCTCATTTCGCTTTCAGAGGGCAGAAGAAGGCCGCATATTAGTGGCTGGCATAGATGTGTGCTGTTCTTTAGAAGCAATAAAAACGAATATTGTGCCAAAAGCAAATCTCTTGTTCAAACATTGAGAAATGACTGACCATGAAAAGCATTGGTTTTTCATTTGTAGGATCTACTATCTGAAAATATGTACGAGCAACTTTGTTGTACCATTGCTCAAATAACTGTTTGTCGAACTATCTACTACTAGCACTTCCGTATACTGATTTTTTTTTATTCTTTCAGTGCAGACAACATTACGAGCCTATTAGTAGAAAAATTGTAATTGGAAAACTTGGAAAATTCAAATGGACACTTCACTTGATCACTTTGAAAAAATAAAAAGATAAAAATTGGAATACTTTTTCACTATTATTGCTTTTGCTAGTGATATTTTGAAAAAGTCTTTCGGTTTTATGATTTTCTATATTTTTATTTTTCGGTTTTATGATTTTCTATATTTTGCTGGTTACTGTCACCTGGGCCATCAGCACGTTCTTGTACCGTCCTCACCAAAAGATCCTGAACCTTCTGGATCTTGAAGGGTCTGAAGTTTATCTTTCAAGATTCGACCGAACGTTGAGATCCTCAACCAATTTATTGGCACTACGTCGAGGATTCCGCTTAGGATGCCTCTTGCGATCTTTGCGATGTCAGGCGTCACCAAAGTAGCTCGACGTTTCTGACTAACCGTTGTTTGCTACTTACGGTCTCCAGGTATCTTACTGTAAGGTGTACAAAACTTATGTAGAACCTCCAGCTTGCTTGTTGCAGATATCAGTTCCAGTAGTAAAATAGTTCGTAGTAAAGTGTGTTCCGATCAAAATTTGGTCAAACAGTAATGTGTGTGTGTCGATCAAATTTTTTATTAATAAGTCAAATTCTTTTTCTTTTTGAAGTTCAGTTAATACAGAATACAGGAGAAATATTCAGCTCAGCTTCTTTTTTATCGAATGCAAATTGCCGGGTCTTACGTTTAACACCTGCCATAAGATTTTGTACAGTCTCCTTGTCCACTTTATTCGCAGAACGCAAGTTTGCCTTTAACTGTTTCTAGCTTATAACAGCTTTTTGAGTCTTCTTAAGATTCCGCTTGACGATGGCCCAATATTGTTCGATAGGGCGCAGCTCTGGCGTATTGGGAGGGTTCTTGTCCTTGGGCACCACTTGAACGTTGTTGGCAGCATCCCACGCCATGGTATTTTTCCGTAATGGCAAGATGCCAAAATCCTGCCAAAACAGAACGGAAAAAATTGTGTCGCTTCCAGGAAAGGCAGTAGACGTTTTTGTATGCACTCGCTCAGATAAATTTCCTGGTTGGCGGTTCCGGTCACAATGTAAACGTTGCACTTTAAGCCACAGGTACAGATGGCTCTGGCACGCCAGATATTTCTTCGCGAACATTGACAGTAAAATGTGCTTGAAAATATTTTCCACCATTCCCGTCAAGTTGTCGTATCAAATTCCTGTCCAGGAAGCTGTTTAAAGTCTGCCTTGACGTAAGTTTCATGGCCCTGTACCACGCAATCAAACTTCATCAGCATCGTCGTGTACAACTTTCGCGGTCGTGCTTTGGCCGACGTGTTTTGTTTATTGTAAGTCGACAGTCCAGCTCGTTTTTTAGGGCAGCATAATTAATCGTCAATTAAAGAGATTGAGATAATACAAAATGAAAAAGTGCCATTAAATTATTAAGGCCTGTGCCAACAAATAATGTGATCAGCATTAAAAAATTAGGAATGAGCAATAAAAGATGAGAAAAAGATCTTCGGATAATCTAATTGTGACCGGTAAATCTGTCAAATAAAGCAACAGCTATTAGTATATAGTGCAATTAAATATGCGTATTTCGCCAAATTATGTAATTTGAACACTAAACTATTCGCATATGTCTTTTAATTTTGTTAGATTTTCCCATAAAAACAGTAAAATGAGCAATGGATATTTATTTATCCATTGCTCATTTTACTGTTGTTATGGGAAACTCCAACAAAATTAAAAGACATATGCGAATAGTTTAGTGCTCAAATTACATAATTTGGCGGAAATACTGCCATCTTTAATTGCACATATACTAATAGCTGTTGCTTTATTTGATAGATTTACCGGTCACAATTAGATTATCCGAAGATCTTTTCTCATCTTTTATTGCTCATTCCTAATTTTTTAATGCTGATCACACATTATTTGTTGGCACAGGCCTTAATAATTTAGTGGCACTTTTTTCATTTTTTGGTGCTTTTTCTGAATTACTAAGTGCAGGTAAATATTTTAGCCGTTTTTTAGCTCTATCCACGGTTAAAGGCACCACTTCCAGCTTCTTTGCAACTTCTCGGACGGAGAGGTTGGGGTTCCGCTCGAAACAGCGGGCAACTCTTTTTGTCGTCGCTGTGGCCTCCGGCTTTCGATTTCCCCCCGATCCAGCTTTCGTGGCTGTCGACAAACGTCTGTCGTAACAGTTGGTTTAGCAAAATTCAACAATTTCGCCAACTTTTCTTTTTAGATTGGAACTTTTTTTTTTAGATTGGATTTTCGCCACGCACTTGCAAAATTTTGATGCGTTGCTTTCTTTCCTTCGACGACATTTTGATAACTGAAATGCTAATATCAAAATCAAAATAGAGCCATGATGCTACACGCACACATCATTAAAACGAGGGTGGACAAAAATGTTAATGCACGATGAAATGCGTCAAGTTTAATTCGACCAAATTTTGATCGATACACCTCTTATAGCACTTTGATAAGCTTCTTCAGCTGAATTTTAAACTTGTTGCATGACTTTTGACAAATTTTAAATTACGTGTTATTGACCCTCTGGGCCGAATATTCTGAATCGTGTTTGCTTCTCCGAAGTCGGCAATTCGATACAATTTAATTCATTTATGAAGCAGGAGCCTCATGTGTCCATCATCGTCCTATTATTTATTCGTTGAAATATGCTGCAATTTTTGGCAGCAGCCCTAAGTTTGCACCTTTAAACTGAAGAAATGATCCATTAAACATTGAAATTGATTCCTTAAAAAACGTATTCATGACCCATTAAACTGTGGTCAATATCGATAATAAAATGGATATGATCCATAACATTTATCAATGTGATCCGTAATTTATATAAAATTTAGCAATAAAATGTCAAAAAAGTACCGTTATATATCTAGGGTATGATCAATAGAATTGTACGGATTACCCATAAAAATATAGCAAATGTTCCATAAAAGGTTCAATATCATTCCTTAAAGTTGTAAAATTGATCCTTAGAAAGAAACGTTTGTGAACTTAAATATATACACATGATCAATAAATTATTGATCCAATCGTCAATGATCCATGATAGTTTTGAAAAATTAACCACAAGCTTCTAAATATGGCCCATAGGAAATAAACTTTGGGCATTTAAAATAATATTTAGGATCCATAAATTGTGCCAGAATTATTACAATGTTGGGTTTATATTTTTTTTAATTTTGGCTACGGGGAAATCGATCCTTGACTGCGCTACTACTCAGATCTATTAACATGTCCGTTTCTTTAGCTATGCGGCTCAAATATTGCTATTAGAGAAGGATTGTTTTTTAGAAGATTTTCAATTTTTCAGAGAGCTGATTTACTTTCGCGATTTCATGTTCTTTTACGACCGCAACTGCGACACATGTTTTCCAATAAATTTTTTAACTCGAACTCGTGCATGTAAAGAACTAGGGAAGATTTTTCTGTATTAATCTCATCACTTTGCAATTCATCCTACATTAAATTAAACAATGAACAGGTGACAGGATTAGTTAGTAATGTTTGTTGTTGTTATTAAAAGTAAGCAAACATTATTAGAAAACGAAAGCGATCCTTCAACTGCCCAATTGTTTGATTCAACGTAGGATGAATAAAGGAACAATGAGATTAATATGGGGACAGTTACTCTACATGTCAAATTTGAGGCTTGATCAAACTATTATTTAAGATTTTTTTTATAAAATTATGCCGGGCAAACGCTTGCCGTCCAACTCGCTATCGCTCGTCGGACCTAACTACAAAAAACATCCTCCGTTTGCATTATACCGGGCAAATGCTTGAATCAGTCGTTAACTTCAAGACGATATCGGAAACTTCGACCGCTTTCTACTTCCTTAGTTCTTCAATCCTCAACTGCTCAGCAGGCAACATTGGTATTTCTAGCACTTGGAGTACAGCATAACAAATCGTGGCTACTATGTCACATTGTACAATATAGTGTGTCTAACTGAGAAGCTGTTTGATTTTTTTTTTCTGAAAACCAATGTTTGAAAAAATTGTAGTTGAGAAAATTTTCTATAAGAATAATTTGCTACGGATCATTTATATGAGTTTATAGATTATTATTCATTGTTTTATGGATCATAGACAATTTATTTATGGAACATTTTCAATAATTTATGAATCATGTGCACGTATTTTAGTGCACAAATGTTACATTCAGTGGATCAATATTACAACTTTAAGGAATGATATTGAACCTTTTACGGAACATTCGCTATATGTTTATGGGTAATCCATACAATTTTATTGTTCATACCCTAGATATATAACGGTACATTTTTGACATTTTATTGCTAAATTTTGTATAAATTATGGATCACATTGATAAATTTTATGGATCATATTCATTTTATTATGGATATTGACCAGAGTTTTATGGGTCATGAATGCGTTTTTTGTGCAACGATTTTAAGTTTTTAATGTATCATTTATTAGTTTTTATATGCAAAAGTATGTTTGCCATTTTTGGCCATGTTGGTTCCACTTCACGAGACGTCCGTAGGCTTTGATAAATGCAATGAAATTAATTGCGTTTCACAAAAAGTTCAAGGTCTTTGTTCCGAATGTGTCTCTAACGAGTATACTGTACCAATATACTTTATACTTGAAACACCGCATAAGGTCTTCATTTCCTTGGAAAATCTCAGTTCTATATTTGTACGCTATTCGCACTTTGAGGTAACTAAATCACATATCGTTTTTTTTCAGGAATACATAAGGGCCACTAACTGTTTTATCTTCGCAAAATTTTATCATACCCTTGTGTGGGTCCCATCTCATTGCTCGATATTGGGCAATGAGAGAACGTACTTGCTTGCAAAAGTGGGCGTTAGAGTACGCGATATTAATGATCGTCAAACCGCCTTAATTGATTTGTTTCCTATGTTCATTCAACAGTTAAAGTTCTGTCCAGTTAGAATCAGGAATGACTTATTGTGATGCATTGGCACGGAAAGTGACCGCTGCAAGAATTCTTTTACAGCGATTTGTTTCCCTAGGCGCTCATGGGCTTCAAATGGTGAGTTGACAACTTGGCAGGAGGGTGCGACCGACCTCTGGTCCTCACAAGTTCCTACCTCACGCCTCCACGAGTCATATGATCACAAAAGACTGCCAGCTGAAACATGGAGACGCTGGTTGGCGTAGCCTGGGCAATGTTGTCAATCCGACAATAGCGAAGTGAGGGGGTGCGACCGGTACATCATATCATAATTTTCCATTCTCATATCTTTCAGGTCTTCCAGGTCGTCAGGTATTACAAAATAATTTAAAATTTAAAATTCTTTTTTTTCATGGCGGTCATACATTGCCTAAATTTTCTGGTTCATAATGGATGCGCAAGTTTGTCTACAATTGCAACAAAACAGCAGTCGGCACACATGTAATTTTCAATTCATATTACAATATACCCTCACTTTATATTTTATCTTATAGGACATTGTTTATTCATAGCCTAATTCTGTATATTTCATTACATGTATTACGCCAGAAAGGTAAATTTCTCTCAGGTACCATACAGTTTAGGAGAGGAGGTCTTGCGGTTATAGGATGATCATCTTCTGGTAGAAGCATCAGTAAGAATTGGGATCAATTTTCAGCTGTATCTAGCACCGTCGGAGTGGCCTTCTCGAAAGTAGCAATGGATGTATATATAGATGTGTAGATACTAGTATGTGTTATTATATGATGCATGTTTTTTACAAGCTCTAGCATATATTCATTAATAGAAATGTTGACGACTCTCTCGACCGCTCAACCTTTAATTCCTTCATTATATTTTCCATTAAATGGCGTAATATGACCTTAACATTTCAGTACACGATCATCAACTACTATTTGAGCGGTTCAGAGGAACACAGCTGTTCATCATTATTAATTGCATATCATACATATAATATTATGGAAGAAGTAATAAAATAATTAATAAAATTTTAATTGCTTCAGTTTGGTGATCCGGCCGGTATAATTATTTTATTAAATTATATCAAATAATAATCAAAATTAATAAATGCACTTCATTCCAGAAGGTTATATATCTATATGTCATGATTAAATACGTAATAATATAATATTATGGTTTTATATACAATTGAATGCTTTATTGATATTTATACCTCAATGAATAACAAGATGACCTTCACATTCCAGAGATACAGTCACCCATCAGTGATACAAAGTGGTACGAAGCTGCATATTATTATTACTGCCTTAATATTATTATTTCAGAAGGTTAATTAATTTAGTTTAACATGGTTATCATAGGCTCGTGAACTCCAACTATTACATAATTTAACTAAATATCCTTATATAATTTTTGCTCTACTATATAATCATATATAACATATTATTATTACATTACATCTATATTTATATAAATATAATAAATACTGGGTTGGGAGGGACCAGGGTAACATTCAAGCTGAAACTGGACGATGGTTTGATTGACTGCCTGAGTCTAGGAGGGAACAAACAGTATCATTTCTTATCCTACCAATTCGAGTGTGGTGCTGCGAGTTCTACTCCAACAGTTTCAGGGAGAGTGACGCGCCCTTCTTAACAAGCCATCCTGTAGAAAGCTTAATGAGTATTGCGAATTGTGTTATTCGATTTGTTGGATCATATCGTTGGAAGGAGATTCTTAATTTCCCGTGGATTTCGTGTAAGTGTCTCTGCTTACGGGTCCACCCCTCCGTTTTTGGCCCTTCATACAGCGATAGTGCGAATTCAGATCGGTGGCCCAATTTGATCTTGCTGTTAAGTGGAGCTGCATCCAAGCCAAGGGCTAGAGGGGATGGTGGCTACCATACATACATACATACATTTGTTTCCCTAGGCGCTCATTTTCTATGATTTAAAGTACACGGTATTTCGTGCAGTGAGTCAAAAGTTATTTCAGATGGAAGCCGAGAGGAGAGAAAAAATTCTGCACACCCACGTTGATAATCCAACGTGGTCCATAAAGAAAAACGCAAAAACGTTTAAAATCGCCAAATCAACCGTGTATGATGTGCTCAAACGATTCAGGGAGTGAAAGTGCGTGGATCGAGTGCCTCCAGGTAAGCGTCGTAGTGGAACAGATGACCGCAAGCTGAACCAGAAGGTGTTGAGAACCGTCATAGCAAACCCTGGACTATCAGATATTGAAATCGCACAAAAATACGCTGCTGCTGGCAGTACCGTTCGAAGAATTCGTTTGCGAGCAGGATTTTGTTCTTATCGAGCCAGCAAGCAACCAAACAGAACGTTGAAGCAAAGTTTCGTCACAAAAACTCAAGCTAGGAAATTGTACCAGCAGGTTTTGACGAAGTACCAAGGATGCCTGCTCATTGACGATGAAACATACGTCAAAATGGATTTCGGACAGCTTCCTGGCCAAAAATTCTACATGGCGACGGCACGAGGAGATGTTACTGCGAAGTTTAAGGTGCTTTTATGGACAAATTTGCTAAACTGTTGATTTGGCAACGGATATGCAGCTGCGGAGCAAAGACCAAAGTGTTCGTGACGAATAAGACGATAGACTCGAAGCTGTACAAGGAATAATGCCTCAAAAACCGCGCACTAAGGTCTGTATTCACATTAATCTGGACACCTTCAAATCATTGTAACGTTTGAAATATTGCACGTAGGAATGAAAATTTCACTGTGGTATAGCTGAGAGTCTATGATGAAAAAGACTATGATTGATGTTTACATTTCATGTTTAGTATTCAAGATGTCGACGAAAGAAAAACAAGTGCCGGAGCGAATTTTGTACGGGAGTAATGCCAATCCTGACTTGTCAATACGGAACCTTGCAATAACATTGGATTTGCCTAAATCTACTGTTCACGATGTGCTCAAATCATTTTTGGAACGTTTGACGGTGGAGAGGAATCCGAGAAGTGACAAAAACATTGGACGGCCTGATCCTGTCATGGACCGAAAGGTGAAAAGGATATTAACGAAAAACCCAAATCCATTCGAACGGTGGCTCGTAAAATTGGGATGTCGCCTGGTTTTGTCCAAAAATCAAAACAACGTTCAGGACATAAGTCGTATAGAGTAAAAACAGTTCCAAATCGCATCGACAAACAGAACTTGGCAGCAAAATCACGGGCTCGACGTTTGTACTGCGAATATTTGACGAAGTTTTCATGCCTTGTTATGGACGATGAAACTTATGTCCTGAAGGTTTCAAGCAGCTTCCAAGGCTGGCTTTTTATTCTGCTATGGCCAGATATGCTACAGCTGAGCATTTCAGAACGAAGAAAGCATCGAAATTTCCCAAAAACTACCTTGTGTGGCAAGCAATTTGCACGTGTGGCAAAAAGAGTAAATCTTTCGTCACTACAGGCACAATCAACAAGGAGATCTATCAAAAAGACCCAAGTAGCACACCACGATCATAATTGCAACAACTTGATTATGACCAACAAGGGCACAGTTATGTTTTCTCAACTTATTGGCAACATGTGTGCTACAAGAGGAGTGTCTGCAGAAGCGATTGCTACCGTTCATCAAAAGTCACATAGAAAAACCTTTGTTCTGGCCCAATTTAGCATCATGGCACTATGCTAAAACTGTGATAGAGTGGTACCAAGCAAATCAAGTGAACATTGTATCAAAAACCTCAAACCCGCCAAATTGCCCAGAGCTACGACCAATCGAGAGATATTGGGCTCTGATGAAGCGGAAGCTTTGTGGAAAGAAGCAAGGAATCAAAGACATTAAACACTTCCAGCAAATTTAAACAAAGATGGCTTCTACAATTTCTGAATGGTCTGTACAAACCCTAATGGACGGAGTTAAGCGCAAAGTTCGAAAATTTTATGCAAATACCGAATAACTAAGTTTTGTCTTCACGAATTGTTAAAACACATCCCATGAATACAAATAAAACAACTACGACGGACATATAATGCGAAATTTATGTTCTATTCATGTTTTGAGGTGTCCGGATTATTGCGGATACAGACCTTACCTTTCATTAAACCCCATAAAGGTCCCGTGAAGTTTTGGCCAGATTTGGCGAGTTGCCACTACAGCCGGGAAGAGATCCAGTGGTTCCGATTCCGTCCAGTGGAAAAACGGCACGGGACGCGGCTCAGATGACCAAAATGTGTAACAAATGTGCCAAGGAAGTTGACTCCGGAGGTGTGCAGCGTTTGATGGGAGGCATAAAAAAAAGTTCAAATCTTCATAAGAAACGAAGAGAAATGATTTGTTATAATATTTTTCCTTCAAGTACAGTGAATTATTTTTGTTTTGATGTATTGAACTTATTTGTGCGTCAATCCGTTACCGAGATACAGATGATTTTATTATTCCGGATTCTAAATAGTCATAGCTTTATTTGTCATCTGGTTCCTTAAATAGAGTGAAGGAGTTTTGGGGCAATTGCAACATTTTATCATTCTTAGGGTATCGAACAAATTTTTAGTTTTTTGTCTCACCGCAAGTCTCAGTATAGTTATTCGAATGTTCATTTCTACGGTATTAACACACACACGGTGATGGGCTGAGCGACAGCAATTTTTGCGAATGTAAACAAGGTAACCAGGATGCAGATCAAGTAATTCAATCTTTAGCTAAGCATCAGAAGCCAGATTTAGCTTTGCGATTCCCTTCGGGCTCAAGATAGACAACCTAATGTACCAGTTCGAAAAATGTTGGTTCGTCGTGATCTGGAGGTCATGAAACTGTGTGTGTGTGTTTTTTTTTTTGTCAAAAATATTCTCTTTAAAAGTTCTGTTATTATAATAGATGACCAACAATCAAGAACACATGTGCTGTGAGAAGCATACTTTGAATTCCAGCCCATCTTCCTATTTGTAGTATTGTTATAGCAACTAACTTCGGAACAACCGCGAGTAACTTTAGTTTTCAGATACCTAATGTTGATTGAAAATATAAGCTTGGACCTGTTAAGTTGATTCGAGTTGTACAAATAAGTGAAGATATTAAAATATATATAAATTAAAAAAAAACACAAATCTTAGCAATATAGAGAAACTAAAAAATAGTTAATCGACTATTTTTTAGTTTCTCTATATTGCTATGATTTGTGTTTATGTAATTTATATATATTTTCATTTTTAAATGTTGAGGGAACAAATCTTACAAAGTAAATAGATTCCACTTGCCAAATTTTAATAGCCTGTATGCTATGATGCAGGGTTTTGCGATTTTCAAATTCTAGCGGCCTTCATTTTTGGGCGTCTTTAAGAAAAATTTTATTATCATTATGGCTAAATCTTCAAAATTCAGACAATCAAAAACTCTAAATAGCTATTCAAATCTGTTGCGATAGTTTCCTTTTGAACGTATGTGTATTATTTATCTATTTCCTAACCCAATTGCTCAACAATAAACTAATATTGAAAACTTTTAAGAAATCGAAAAAAAAAAAAAAGTTTCTAGTTGTTAGTATGCTAATAATCAAAGAGAGATTCTCGAACTATCATGGTGAGTTAGTAGACAAACAACACAGCACAACCTCAGCATATTCGTCGAACCATAAAAATAATTGCCCCCAACGAAGCGTGAGAGACTTAATTATGTTGTCATAATTAAATTTTCAAGTTGTCATTTCATCGTTCTGTAACCTCATCCACTGCTGGTATCCGCATGAGGAGTTGTTCTGATCAATGCCAAGATGCACAACATGGGGCTACTTTTTCATGAGGTGATGCATTTTTATGGTTTTTTATAGTGTTCTTCAAAAGAAATTTGAATATGAAGAAACGTGTGTGTTGTGAATCTTCTTCTTCTTGGCTTTTTTGACACTCATCAAACGAGCTTTTGCCTTCTTCTCAACTTAGTGTTCTAAGCGCACTTCCACAGTTATTAATTAAAAGTGCCAACCCCAATGCATGAATTTGTATCTTGTGTGGCAAGCACAGTTATACTCTATGCCCAGAGAAGTCGTGAAATTTTCCTAGACCGGTCGAGAATCGAAACCGCCACCTCCGGCTTGATAGACCATGCGTATACCGATTACGTTATGAGAGGCCCCTGGCGAGGAGTGTTGTTATATTTCAATGAAATACAACTATATAGCAACAGCAAAACTCATATACCACTCAAAGGTAAGTTGATATACCTTCGACTTTATTAAAACATAGTGATGCCAATGCGGAGACAAGTAAAAAGTAATCAATTGTAATATTTCACGTTACACATACAGGTAAGTTTACCTGTAGTAAGGAATGTATCAAAAGCTATGCACGTACATTTGCGTTTTGTGAGTGAATTTGTGATAGTTTTTATGGGTGCATCATAGCATACTGTGCTTTTGACTGTCATATTTCGTTTGTTTACTTGTTTGCACGGTTTGAATTCTTCTTTCTCAAAATGTCGAGCATTTAAGAAGACGTCAAAATCAAAGTTTTGGACACATGGCTACGTAAAAATGGTGTAACCATGCGACAATTGGCGAAGCGCTGTGGAATTCATCACGTAAGTGAAGAATTCGTCATAACCAAGTTTGGGGAGCACTGTTCTTTGGATGAACTGTCAGGGAAAAGCAGAAAATCCGGATCTTCCAACTCTGAACTGGTTTCGAAAGTGGTAGCTCAAATTTGGAAGAACAAAGCAAAATCGATACGTGATTTGGCCAATAAAGTGGGAACCACCGTCGAAATAACTCAACGTATCAAGAAGCGAAATAACCTGAAAACCGGAATAAGCAGAAAATCGCCAAGCAAAGTGCAGAACAAAACCAACGCGCAGCAACAAGGGCCAATAAATTGTATTCACGAGTTTTGTAGTGGTCGGATGCATGTATTTTGATGAACATATGACCTACATATGTCAAAGAGGACTCAAAAGTCTTTACAGGTCCACAATATTACACTGCCGTAATAGGAGAGGATGTAAGTAATGCAGACAGGTCGATTCAAGTGGAGAAGTATGGTTAAAGAGTGCGGGTAAGGCAAGCAATATGTTCTTGCGGTATGAGAACTAACATATTTTGCGCTACCGGAACAACCAATGCAGAAATCTGTTGATTTGAAGGTCTGTAGAAGAGGTTGCTGCCCTTATATCAGAAACATATGTAGTATCCCTCCACTGTTTTGGCCGGATCCAGTTTTGGCGTATTACGCCAAAACAACTCTCAATTGGCCCACGAAAAAGGTTATATATTTCGTTGAGAAAGACATCAAGTTGCTCAGCTGCAGCCCATCGGGTTGGTAAATGACTGAAAATTGGTAAATGACACAAAATCAATGTTACAATTAATACAGAAGTTGCTATGGACCGAAACAATCGGCAAGATCTTCGTGGTTAGCTGCTTGGTGTATGAATCTAGCCAACTGGTTCGAGTGGAATGTACTTTTGATGATATTCTTGAGTACCAGCAGCTCCGTCCATTTTCATTCAGGCATTTGGCCGGCTTCAGCCAACATCACATAGATTGGAGTCGATTTGAGGTACCACATAGCATTTCTGATGAATGCATTTTGGAGGGTTTGAAGTTTGCTCAGGTTTGTCTGTGCGGCATCTCCATAAATTTGGGCTCCGTATTCGTATCTGCTTCGTATCAAAGCATTTCCTATTCTGATCAACGTCTGTGGACTTTCGTTGCTTGAACGTCTTCCTAGCAATTTTATGAGGTTCAACTTTTTGGCTCCGCCTGCCTTTACCGCATCTATGTGTTTTCGCTGCGTGAGGGTCTGATCTAGGGTATATCCTAGATATTTGTGGGTGTTGTTGATTTGGACCTTGTTGTTTCCTATTTTTATCCTGAGGTATTCGGAGTTTTTTCTAGAGAATAGCTGCTGTTTTTGTTGAGTTGAGTGTCAGGTGGAGGTCTTCGAGTGCCTTTTTCAGTTTAGGTAGGAAGTTGTTTGCCCTGGCAGTTATTTCTTCAGAATCTTTGCCTATGACAACGACAGTAAAGTCATCCGCTAATTGGACAAGGACCACGCCTTCTTCCTTGATGTTGTGCCGACTAGTCGTGTATAGATTGAAGAGAGTTGGAGAGAAGGAGCATCCTTGGGCTAGCCCTTCGGTGACCTCATTTATGACTTCTCCATCCGAAGTTTTCAAAACCATTGTTCTCTGCGTCGCACTATGGTCCGAATGGACAAATTTCGCGACAAAAATCGACAACTCGAAAACCGTTAATTTTAGACAGATGATGTCTTCGGGAGATTTGATTTTTAAAATAAAATCTATCTTTTGGTTTGAGTTGTGACTAGGGAGGTCCTTTCATCTTTATAATAAAAATTTCAACGTTTTATTCTTATGATTTAGAGGATTTTTTGCTTCAACAGAATTGTAGATATTTTATTTAATGAAACTTTGCTGACAAAATGTTAATTTTATCTAATCTACGTATCGTTTTATAACAGTTTTTCTAACTTTCCTTAGGGTGGGACTTAAAAAACAGTTTTTTTGCTGTAAATTTTTTATTTCAATTTGAATTTAAAAATTCTGCAGAGATGACTTTTAGGGTATAAAATGACACACATTTTGAAGATACAAGATAGTTGCTAGTTATAAGAAAAGTTGTAGGGGTTGAAGTGTAAAATATATACGTTTTTGCAAGATATCTTATTCCTTTATTTGCAAACACAGAGTACGTGAACTGAAAGTACAAACTTCCATCTACAAGATCTATGCAAAATTGTTTGTCCCCTTTTGTCCCCTTTAGGGAAAAAAATGTTTTTCACTTTGTGCAAATACAGCTGATCTGGCAATAACGGAATTTCATCCGTGGGCGGTCAATCATGTTCATGCTCATGCTCTCCTATAAAAATCATTATAGGATTGTACCCGAAAAAAATGCCACACTTCACATTTTATAGTGTACGTAAAAATATATGAAATTTTGAGGAGAATTAGTTTAGAGTGTGATGTTTAGATGTGCAAAATTTCATTACAATCTACTGGTGATCGAGAGGATTTCCAAGCAAGCAGTACTTCTATAAAAAATTATGAATGCGGTCGTGACAAATACAAGCCAGTTCCTCTGGTAAACAAGCCTGTTCCACAACGAAACAGTGGGAAATCAACAATTTGACTGTGTCACGACAAGGATTTGAAGAAAGAGTGGATAGAGGTTATTTGAAAGACTATGCAAGTTTTGAGGGGTAGCGTTAAGTGCAATGTGCGGGAATTCAGCCTAGCACCGAAGGTTGAATAAACCAACTTTGCATACGTGT
Source organism: Aedes japonicus (assembly GCA_034211315.2). Classification (NCBI taxonomy): domain Eukaryota; kingdom Metazoa; phylum Arthropoda; class Insecta; order Diptera; family Culicidae; genus Aedes; species Aedes japonicus. The sequence goes on along the minus strand of JASCZW010000331.1, from coordinate 91,773 downwards.
TTATTTATTATATTGACGTGTTTATTTATTATATTGGCTGAAAAATTCCGGTCTGACACCTACAAATAAAAAACGCATCCATTTTTTTCCAGAAAGTACAACCTTCAAGAGATAAAATTTCACGGCATCCCTACTATTAGTTTAGAAACTACAGTGGTTTTAGACACGCTGCTTATGTTATTTTCAAGATAATGGATAAAAAAAAGTATCGCGTGTTAATTAAACATTGTTTTTTTTATTGATAAAAAAAAACAATTGAAGCAAAAACTTGGCTTGATAAGTGTTACCCAAGCTCTGGACAAGGGAAATTCACCATCATTGACTGGTATGCTGAGTTTGAACGCGGACGTAGGAACACCGATGATACACCATGGTTTATTTTGTTGGCCAAAAGAGGTGCTTACATCGGAAAACATTTGAAAAAAGTCCACAAAGTCGTTTTGGCAAACCGTAAAGTGAAGTTGCAGGTGATAGCTGAAACTTTCAAGATCACAAAGTCCACGAGAAAGCTGTTTTCTAAATGGGTGCCGACTTTGCTCACAGTGGACCAAAAACAACAACGAGTCGATGATTCCGAATACTGCCCAAGCAACACAAACCCGTCGTTATTGGAAGTCGTAACTTAATTGTGACTTAACTGCGTCACAATGACGTTGTTTTAACGCATGTGCAACAAGTATCCTACTAGGATGTTGGAAACTGTTCCGGCGAAATAAAATGGGCTTTTTGCGTCGGTATTTAACGGCGGGCGAAACTTGGATCCATTACTACACTCCTGAGTCAAATTGGCAGATAGCTGAGTGGACAGTAGCCAGTGAACCTCGCCCAAAACAGCCAAATTCGTAACAATCAGCTGGAAAAGTTGTGGTGTCCGTTTTTTTTAGACACACTTGAAATTTTTTTCACCAAGACAACGCACCGTGTCACAAGTCGAAGGCTACCATAGCTGAATTGCATTGGAATCAAGAGGAAATTGACGAAACAAACGACTATTTTGAGGCTATAAGAAGGGAATAAAAATGTTAGAGAAACACTGGAGTGAATGTATCGAAGAATTTTGAAGGAAACTGTGGTGTTGGGTAAAGTCAAATTTTACAAAATAAAAATTGTTTTCATCGTTAGACCGGGAATTTTCCAGCCGATATGGCTTGGCCTCATGGCGCACAAGTCTACCTTTAATTTTGTTTTTGTTTTTTTTTCCGTCGGCCTATTTACTCACATGGCATGGCAATCACCGAAGTCACACAGTGGGACGAAATAAAAAAAAAGTGGGACATGAGTATTTGCAGCGAAACTATTAAGTGTGGCGAATTAATGACTTCTACAATGTTTCTTCATTTCTTAAGTGCTTAATTTTTGTGTTAACAAATTTGATTTAAGGGGTGTATACACATGTGTAAAAGAAATTAACATTTTTATTTTTGGTTCAAATCGATAACTATGTATTAAAACATTGTTGATAAGGTCAATTCATGAAACTTTGTAGAAACAAAAACTTTCTATCTCTTAACAGTATTGTAAAAAAAAATGTTAAACCCTCCTAAAACTCGTTTTTTTATCATAACTTTTTTACTTGAATTTTCTTATTGTTTAAATGTTCTACAAAGTTTTAAGTATTTAAAAAAAAACACTTTTTTGTACAAAACAACTAATCATTATCTCGTCATTTAAAGGATTTACGTCGGTTATAATGAATTGTTGAGCTATCTTCGAGGATTTGTAGATTACAGGTGAGCATGTATTAGCAGCTAAACATAACGTTAATTCATTCAACAACTGATATTCTTCAAAATGACGTACACATTATAAGAGGGTCCAAGAGGGTATGTTACAATTAAAAAAAAAAAAGTAAGCTTCTTAATATATTGTGTTGCATTTTTCATCTTTTTGAATAAATATATAGACTTGCTATTAATATTTAAAAGAAAAATAGGTGAATTTATTAAATAATGAAGCTAATTTGAATAAAACAACGCAAAAAAGGCACCGTTAAGAACATTTTAAAATCGGGAAAATTCAAAAAAAAAGTTATGATAAAAAAACTTCATCCAGTTAAGAGCTAAGAAGTTGTTATCGATTTGAATCAGATATAAAAATGTTATTTTTTTTATTTTGGTGTATACACCCCTTAAATCAAATTTGTTATCACAAAAATAAAGTACTCAAGAAATGAAGAAACATTGCAGAAGACATCAATGGGCCATACCTAATAGTTTCACCGCAAATACCCATGTCCCACTTTTTTTTATTTTGTCCCACTTTGCGCCAGGGAGACGACTCCACCACCTGGACCCTACCTAACGACTCATGAATATGAGCCTGGACCAACGGATCTACATCCCTTCCGAAGAAAGACGTGACCAGATTTTTTCGCCTCAGAAAAACCACCGACGTCGACTGGAATTGAACCCAGACCCACTGGGGTGCCAAGAGGCAGTCATGCTTACCACTACATCACCAACGCCGGTTGTCGTCAATCTGAAATGAAAATTGGAATTTAGATACATCATTAGTCTGAGAACTGGAATCTCTCTATAGGTGGCATTAAACGAATCTTGAGTCATCACTGAACAATAACGAAAAGCTTTAATGAATATTTCAATTTATTTCGAGGGATTCTTCAAGTTTATAATCTACAACTTTGGTCCAACCTGAGGCAATGACGTACAATCTACTGGGCAGGGGTTTGCTTTGATCCTACTCAATAGAAACTTAACTGCATAATTCAAATAACCACCTGACCTTTAAAATTCATTTAAATAAAATCTACACTTTGTTCCTAGTACGTATTGTTCATACAATGTTTCCCTCACCCGGAACTTCATCACATTCATCTTGCTTCTTTCTTCGTCAACCCCGTTAAAATGCTCCCACACAGAAATGAGCTACTAAATAGCCTAACTAGGTGACATTTGCAACCAAAACCCACCCTTGTGGTAAATGGCAGCATAATTAATCATCAATTAAAAGAGAGATTTGAGCAATAAAAAATGAAAAAAGTGCCATTAAATTATTACGCCTGTGCCAACAATAGTGTGATCAGCATTAAAATTAGGAATGAGCAATAAAGATGAGAAAAGATCTTCGGATAGCCTAATCATGACCGGTAAATCTGTCAAATAAAGCAACAGCTATTAGTATATGCGCAATAAATATAGATATTTCCGCCAAATTATGTAATTTGAGCACTAAATATTCGCATATGTCTTTAATTTTGTTAGATTTTCCCATAAAAACAGTAAAATGAGCAATGGATATTTATTTATCCATTGCTCATTTTACTGTTTTTATGGGAAAATCCAACAAAATTAAAAGACATATGCGAATAGTTTAGTGCTCAAATTACATAATTTGGCGGAAATACTGCCATATTTAATTGCACATATACTAATAGCTGTTGCTTTATTTGATAGATTTACCGGTCACAATTAGATTATCCGAAGATCTTTTCTCATCTTTTATTGCTCATTCCTAATTTTTTAATGCTGATCACACATTATTTGTTGGCACAGGCCTTAATAATTTAGTGGCACTTTTTTCATTTTTTGGTGCTTTTTCTGAATTACTAAGTGCAGGTAAATATTTTAGCCTGTGGTAAATACCAGGAAGTCCCCCCCCCCCTCCCTTCTCCACTCCCTTCATTTGATTATGGCAATCTCGGCTCGAAAAGCTTTCTACACTTACACCCACCTGAAAAACCCGACAAACTGGGGCTAATGAGTTCCGACGCATCGGCGACGGGGTTGTGGAGGCCCACCGGAGGTAAAAATGATGGAGAGACTTGGTTGTTTTCAGCTTAACACTCGCTACTTGGTGTAATAATAAAAGGTTCGTGCGTTCATTTTTCAATTAACGAAGGAAGGGCAACATAAATCTTACGTCAACGCGCTCGTCTTGGTGGGAATCAAAACCTTTCCTTTCCTTTAGTCGTGAAGCTCGAAGGAGCTCGGGGGCAACGCCTACTTCAATAAAGTGGAAAATTGCTGGGAAATTACGGGCAAGGACGAACTGGGAGGGGGGGGGGGTATATACAAATAGGATAGAAGGCGCACCGCGGTCCACCTTTTTGATATGGAAAACTGAGTAGCGTAGGCAACGTGTTCGAGCAGACCCATAATTTTGACGGGAGCCGCCACCGTCGACGAGACGTCAAGGGTTTGTTTGTGTGATTGTGTGTGTGTGTGCTCCCCCCTTATTTGCGTTTATGGTTGGGTAAATGTTGTATAGAGCGTGTATATTTCCATAACGTGACGAGATGAGATTTATGATTGTTCCGCATGATAGCGAGGATAATGTCGCTGTGCAAGTAAATACTATGGGTAAGCTAGTAGTTATGCGTTTAGCACACTAGCCGTGTAAAAGCTTCGAGATGGTGTAATTTTCTTCGGCGGCATGTCGCTTTCAATGAGTTTATTTGTAGGCTCCACTTGTTGATGGATGTGACAGTGGGACGGGAATAGACGGTAAAAATAAGTTTGCGGTTTTTTCTAGTTTGACAGTTTGACTCACGAGCCGAAAAAAAACATGACTTTTGCATTGAAGGTGTAAAAATATGAGACCCTGAGGGAAGTCCTTTTATTTGGTAATAATCGTATTTGGTAATCGAGCGTTAACTATGACTAACCTAATGTTGTTGTAATGACTTGTTCATTTCACATCAGGAGTTTTCCAGAGCTCAATTCCTGGGCCTCTTCTTTTAACATTATATATTAATGACCTGTTCGAAGTAGTGAAAAAGTAACTATAAATTAGAAGAAAAATTAGTAATCTCCATTTAATTCCAACTACCTTTGCTTATCTTCGACAGATACGCGTATTTCGTCTACAATGTGCAGTCTTCTTCAGTGTCTCGTACTTGGCTTAGACTTTTCTAGTAGGCACAACCAATTAGCATCGATGTTAGGCTCCACCAAAGATTCAGTAGACACATTAGGCAGAGCGGGGGTATACAGAATCAAGTGTAAACACTGCAGCAAAATATATGTAGGTCAAACAAAGAGAACCTTGGCAACAAGGTTCAAGGAGCATCTAGCGGAGGTAACTAAGGCTGTCAAACAGAACGAGAAAGGAATTTCACATAACTTCAAATCAACAGTCGCAGAACAAATCTTCACGGAAAATCACGACCTAACGACGAATGACATCACAATATTACGGACTACATCTACACCCTGGAAATTAGACGTCGCAGAAAGCTTAGAAATAAACAAACAACAGAACACAAATCTACTAAACAAAGACCAAGGCAACGGTTACACATGGCTGTTCAACTTACTACCCAAACGACATCAAACCCGACGAAGCGGAGCATCCGCTGCTACACAATAAGTATGTTAGGTATAGATGAGAAAGAAGCGAGTTAGATATTAAGTACACTTGTTTTTGACTCAGGATAGGTATAAACAAACTAATAATAAGATAGGTATAAACAACATAATGATAGGTAAACGTTTTGTATTTAGAAAATAGTATATATACGGCAGGTGGCGAAGGTTTTCTTTCAGTCGAGTTATTAGTACGAGACACTGAAGAAGTCTGCACATTGTAGACGAAATACGCGTATCTGTCGAAGATAAGCAAAGGTAGTTGGAATTAAATGGAGATTACTAATTTTTCTTCTAATTTATAGTTACAAGTATTCCACAAAACAGCTCAAACCCTCTAGGATAGTGAAAAAGGTATATTGCATTTATTCGCTGATGACGCGCAGTTATCGTTCCATTCTGTAAGTTGGTTTGTTGTAGAAATATCCAGCAAACTTCAAAAAGATTAATGAAGTCATCACAAATCTTCCACCTGTTGTATTCTAATTCTTAATTCTAGGATAACGAAGGAAATTTTTATTTCTAACTCGATATTAAAACTGCATCATGATTGAATATGTTCATAATGCAACATGCTTAGGCATTCATATTCAATCAAGTTTCGGGTACGCTTCTTTGCGTTCACTTTTCATGTCATCGTTTTTTAACAAAAATGACCCCCCCCCCTAAATTTTGATTTTATTTTTAGAATGTTGATATTTATTTTAATTATTTATTACTTATTTTTAAATTGCATCTTTGCATCAATGAAAAAGTCAAATAACGCGAAGTTTCCTCGATTTAGTGACAAGTTTTTTGTAAAACAGTAAAAACTAACTATTTTACATTTGCGTTGTACGCATGTATTTGTGATGGTTTTTTATGCTCTGCATGCTGTGCGTTTGACTGTCAGCTTTCTTTTGCTTACTTGTTTGTGCGGTTCAAATTCTGCGTTTTCAAAATGTCGCGTATCGAAAAGGAAGTGAAAATTAAGGTTCTGAACTCATGGCTAAGTGAGAAGGGTATTACTATGCGAAATTTGGCGAAGCGCTTTGGAATTCATCATGCGAGTGTTAAAACCATCATTAATAAGTTTGGGGAACACTATTCTTTGGATGAGCTACCAGGAAGAGGCAGAAAACCCGGTTCTTCCAACCCGAAACTGGAGCAGAAAGTGGTATCTCTAATCATGAAGAACAAATCAATGTCAATACGTGATTTGGCCAAAAAAGTAGAAACGAGTGTCGGAATGATCCAGCGTATCAAGAGGCGAAACCACCTGAAGACCTACAAGAAGCAGAAAATGTCGAAACAAAGTGCAGAACAGAAGAAGCGAGCAGCAACAAGGGCCCGGAAATTGTATTCGCGTCTTTTGCAGCCTCCGGATGCATGCGTTTTGATGGACGATGAGACCTATGTAAAGGAGGACTCAAAAACCCTCCAGGTCCACAATACTTTACTGCCGTCGTTGGAGAGGATGTGAGCGATGCGAACAGGTCGATTCAAGTGGAGAAATTCGGTCGAAAAGTACTGGTATGGCAAGCAATATGTTCCTGTGGTTTGAAGTCAACCATTTTTTACACAACCGGAACTATAAATGCGGAAATCTATCGATCTGAGTGTCTCCAGAAGAGATTGTTGCCTTTATATAAGAAGCATAGTACACCTCCACTGTTTTGGCCGGATTTAGCGTCGGCTCACTATGCCAAAACCACTCTCAATTGGCTTGCGGCAGAGGGTATAGATTTCGTTGAGAAAAATATCAATCCACCAAATTGCCCTCAGCTTCGACTTTAACCTCGTACAATAAAGGATCAATTTTTTGTATGAATAAAATATCGGTTTTCAACATAATTTGAAAGAAAGTTTGTGGATAGCTTATTTTCGATACACTCCTTACAATCTTTTCCCTTCAACCTATAACCTAACGAATCTAAAAAAAATCTCTTATCCTGTTATGTGAACTATTAGACAAGCATTGATCGCGTTATTTTCCCGCCACCTGAAAATTAAAAAGCTATGCTAAATTAAATTTTTGAGTATTTAAACCAGTGCCATAGCTTGAAGATGCCAAATAATACTAGATTTAGAAACATAATTGACATTATGAAAGTGTATCAACAGTAAATGTGTATTTGAACTATTCAAGATATGGGCCATACCGATTAATGTTACCCCGCTGAATGTTACCCCGCTGAAAAATGTTACCCCGCTGAAAAATGTTACCCCGATTTACGGTACTGTAGTTTCGTATTATTGGGAATATATGTTAATCATTCTTAAAGTTTGGTTCACTGTTTTTTTTAAATTGTTTCCGTATCCAAGAGATTTTAATGTACTACATGCTACAATATTACCCGGCGAGACACGACAAATCGTACCCAATTTTCAGACCAATCATTTGATTAGCTAGTGCGAAAGCAATACAGCAAGCTAATCAGAGCGAGAAGTTGCAGTTGCCTTATCCTATTCAAAGATGTTATCCGTTTCTATGACTAAGAGCAAGATAAAGAGCATAATTGAGCGCCCGAAGAAGTTACTCCGTTACTAACAGATAAGCTGTTAGCCAACATACATCCTCAATGTGTACAAACTGGTGATCTCATACCGGTACCGGCCTCGCCCAAATGCAGGTCAAATAAGGAAAGGGTAAGAATGTGTTGACGTGATACTCGCTTTATCGGAAGCCAAGACCACCTCTGCACTTCCACGAGAAATCACTGAGATGTTGGATAACAAGATTGGGTGGCGGCCGGGTTCGTTTTGGTAAACGGTAAGCTATATTCACACTTCATTTAGTAAACTATTTAAATGTTAGTACCAATTTCTGATTTGATCCGATTTATACCAAAGGCAATGATGCTATTGGAGCCATTCAAAAGTGTGATGGTGTTTTTTTTTTGTTAGGAAGACAAGCTTAATTTCACTAACACTTGATAGACACATTGTTGTTTTTTTTTCTGTGCTCACTCGATCACTTGTTTTGCCGAGTTATAGATCAATCGCATCAAGCATCGAAACAATGAAGCATCGACATAACCTTTCACAGCCGATGCTCGAACCAAACTCTTTTTTAGTAAACTTTCAATTTTTGCTACTGGATCCTACAATCTATTTCACTACTGTAACTTATATCTGTATCAATCAAGCTGAAGCTTCTTAAGAACAGTCTATACTGATCCATTTCAAATTGCAATTTCAGGATTTGGCAAAAATAAGAGTCCGTCGTAGATGTGTTTCATGCCTTCTGGCAAGTTTTTGCTTCTATTGATGTCCATGCTCATCGGTTTAATAACAACCGGGGGAGACTTGGTCCAATGCACAATGATTTCATTATCTTGCATCCGCTCTACCAATAGCTATGTTTTGTGATTTAATGGACGGATTATTATAATTTGAAATAACTAAATGCAGGCGTCTTCCAAATTTGGCAGATCGGCAGGCAATCAGTGGAGACGCACCTGGCACCTCATAGCAAGATGCTTAGAGGTGGCCGAAAGATTCGATGAGCTAACTTTCCCTCAAAGATCTTATCCGTTTCTATCGGAGAAAAACGCGCCGAAACCTTTGCCGAATTCATGTACGATGGTTTGTCACTTGTTTATAAACAGAGGAATCTTCGTAACAAAATGGATTACCGAATACACTACATACATAAGCACTCAGTTACTGTTTTGCATGGCAATGGCATAACACAAGAATAAGTTAAATAAGTTCATTGGCAGGAAATTAATCAATCAAGTACATACCACTATAAGTCGAGAACACTCGCATGAACCAAGAAGAAATTTTTTATCAATATCGATGTTCATTACTTCTAATTTCAAATTTTATTTCGAAAAAGGTTACTGCTGGTGAATTTAGTGCCCATTGTGTGAATTGCGCAACGGTTTTTGTGAATAATTAGCAGTTCTAAGCAGTTCTTTGATTTATTGGTATTTTGAAGTACCATAAATGACATTCGAAAGTTTTTCAAGAGTGTGTAAAAAAATTTGCAGCATGTAGTTAAAACGAACAAAACTCAATCAATGTTTTTTATGCAACAGGATATTATGCTAAATGGTGGTTTTTCTTGAATTTCTACAACAATTCTAATGCAATTCAATGATAGACCGTTTAAGATTTATACTACCCAGGTAATCAATAAGTATTAGCATATGCAGTAAATCAACCCTAAATCTGCATTTCAGATGCAACAATCATTATTTAGCACTACATCAGCATTATGAACGCTATATGTTGTAAAGTTGAATTTCAAATGCTATTTATATGCGTGTAGCCATTTCGAATACGAAATAGTATTGCGGTAAAGCAGCTGTATATTGGGCCAAAAGCAGCATTTATTTAACATTTCTCTCTCTCTCTTTCTCTCTCTCTCTCTCTCTCTCTCAAAACAGATGGGTTGCCCCTTCCCCCTTTTTTAAATCCTCAATACGCCTACGATTTAATCCAACGCGAAACGCAGTTTTTCTACATGGAGATAATAGAGAACGTTTCATTCTGTCAATATATTGCAATTGGACAGTACGTGTCTTGAAGTCCGTGAAAGGGAATAAGCATAAAAGTAACATGCAAATTACTTCTTCTTCTTCATTTCCTTGTAGGACTTTCCAGCGTATTATTTGTCGTAATAACTAGCATATTCCGTCGTTTTCTTGCAAAACTGACACAATTCAGAATGAAAATTGTCAAAAATCCACTTTGATTGAGTATAGATGTAGATTTATTGCATGAACTGCGATATTTTGTGAATACTCCGCTCTTAAAATGTACGATAATGAGTAATAGAGTGATAACATTATGAATCGGACAGGATTTCCGAGTTAGGTAGCCGTCATGATCATATAATCTCTTACAAAAATTCAGTATAACTCTCTTTCCAAAATCATAACAATAGCCTCGACATGGGCCTTTTGTGAGGTATACATCATTTTGCTCCTCGTGGTTGCGTCAACCGGCTGACTAAGCATTCTTCATTGGTGTAAACCGATCGCATAACAAGCCACTTTCTATCAACAACACATTCATTAGTGATCGTCAGTCGTTGCGAATCAAAACAAACCCAAAAAAGGAGAGAGTTCCTCTCCCATGTGCGCATCAGTAAACAGAGTGCACACAATAGATCGCTAAGAATAAACTATACAAGCCACAGTGGTACATGAGCGTCTTTCCATGCGTCAATTTTTGCCTGTTGAAGTGGCGGACTTGTTCCGTCGCTACAACCTACCCCGCAGTGGGATGTTAGGCAAAGATTGACGTCCATGGTTCGAGTAACATTGGATACATGCCCTTTCGCTCAATTTTCAAAAACATCTGTTAATTTTCCTACCTGCCGCACTCTGACGGACCTTTCAACACTTTCTCTTCACATCTTTCATTCTAGCCAAAAACATTGTTGTTCACTCTTGGTGCCTCATGGTGATGAGCGAACATCTCCTTCTACATCATAATCGTTAATCCTCGCACGGAGAATACATAACATAACAATTAATGTATACGCCAACAATCGCTTTTTACTCGGTCTTCTTGTGCTGCAGGGCAGCCTGAAAAGGACAACACCTTGTGAAATGGTCACACCGTAGATAAGGTTTATCAGCTCCTCGTCGTTGCTAATCGCTAGTTGCAGGTGACGTAGGAAGATTCTGGTCAACTTGTTATCGCGGGCAGCGTTTCTTGCCAACTTGACTTTAGCCACCAGGTATTCCATCACCACAAAGAGGTAGACGGGGGCACCGAAACCAACGCGCTCGGTGTAGTGCTCATTCGGAGCAGACGGTGAATGCGACCAAGTGGGAACTGCAATCCGACCTGCAAATTTGTCCCGTCCAGACATGTTGCTAGGCAGTAGAGTGTGCTAGACGACTTGACGGTACGCAGTCGAGCACTGACAAAACATCTCTGAGATCGCCGAAAGAATGAAGCAAAATGCTAAGGTCCCTGTAAGATCTTTCACTGATGCATAGGAGACGTTCTTTAATTAAATTTGAAGTCCGTGATAGGAGCTGCTTAGAAGAACATTTAGTAAATTTACTCTGAAATATCGGCTTTAGACGTCACAATATATTTGCATTGTTTTAAATAGTTTAATGTTAAAAATAAATAGTTTTTTCTTCTCGATTATCGAAATTTTCAGCCCTGGGTTAGTTCATAATGGTCGAAATCACTCAAACACCTTTTGGGAATTTTCGTAACATGTCCGGGGTGAGATTTGAACTCGTGACTTTGACCACTATGGCAGGGTTACCCCCAAAATCAATAGTTTTCATTATCGCAATCGATAAGTAGAAGTATTTCCGAACGATTGAGGCAAACATTTAAAAAATGTTTGGAGAAACGACTGCATTTCGTGACGCTTGCAATAGATATTTTTTAAATTGTACCCCAGTGTCGAAAACAAAGACGTCGTTCTACGTCAAAACATCATATTCTTAATTCAAAAAGTGAAGAAAGCGGCGGGATATAGGTCGTTTAGTTATGATTGTATATAAATATGATAACTTGGCCCTGTAAAGTTAATTCGATTAAGCCTGTACGAATAAATGTTCTTAAAAAATAGGTTGTTCAAAATAATTAAAAAAAATCCATACAGGAACGAGAAGCAGGAAACCAGTTCGAAAACAAGACCCCGTAAACTATACGCTTAATTGCTGATAAAATCTGACTGCGTGGTTAAGGATAATGAAACAAACGTCAAAGCAGACTTTAAGCAGCATCCCTAGCAGCGCACTTGTTGCAATACAGTTGATGTTACTCCAATGCTACTCAATTAAGTCACAATCAAGTCACTATATCCAAATATAGTGGTTTTGTGTTGCTTGGGATTCTGGTCACGAATTTTATACCGCATTACAACGTGGCAAGGTTGATGACCATTTCAAGAGCAAAATGTTGTCGATGTTCTTTGAAAAGTACATGGTTTGACAGGCTATTTGTAGTTGTGGTTTGACGAGCAAAATCTTCATAACTACAGGTACGATTAATCAACAAGTTTACGTTAACGAGTGTCTGCAACAACGGCTACTACCATTCATCCTTAAGCACATGGGTTCTGTGTTGTTTTTGCCTGATTTGGAGTCTTGCCAATGTGTTAAAACGGCTCAGAAGTGTCAATATTGTACGAGAGGATTGTAATCCTCTAAATACCCTAGAACTTCATCCAATTGAAAACTATTGAGCCATAGGTGCAGCAAAACCTTGAGAAGTTGATAAGAGAGGCATATAATGAAAAAGATTTGGCTGAAAAGTGGAAAATGCTTCCAGAAAGGTGACTGAGGGCACTGTGCAGTATATAATGGATGGTATCTAACGTAAAGTTAGAGCATACTGATGAAACAAGTCCAAATACTAATATTGTATATGAGTTATACATCAACACTTTGTTACGGCAATTCGAATTTAAATCGTCTAAGCCACGCCAAACAGTCTATGTCGCTTCTGATAATGCAAAGAACTGCCTTCACTGCAGGTAATCGCATCTTCTGTTTCAATGCAGTGGATTCCAAAGTCTCGTCCCATTTTACATTTCACCGCTTCGAACAAACTGTCGCACTTGTGATCGATGCCATCAGGATCTGCACAATTGCTGGTGACACTGTACCGGCGAAGTTATTCCACTTTAAACGCATTTGTTTTGCATTTGTCACTTCTTTACCGTATCTTTAAAGTTTTCGCTTGACAATTGCCCAATATTTTTCGATCGGTCTGAACTCAGGGCAATTCGGAGGATTAATCTCTTTGGTAACGAAATTGACATTGTTTGCAGCATACCATGCTAGCACCGCCTGTAGGACAGCGGCTCTCGACTAAGTTTTAAAACCGAACCTCTCTGCCAGCAAATCCGATTAAAGCGAGTCAAGTTCAACTTACCAGTCAGTTGGATTGGGCAATCCACCATCAATGTCCACTTTAGTACAACACTCTCATTTGCACCACGCTTCGGAGATCATCGGTTCAATCTGGACTGCTTAGTACTGCCGAATCTCACCGTTTCGCTACCCAGCCGCCACATCGATGTAGCAAGGTGGCGCATTCCACACAATCTGCCGATGGCTGATCCTCAGTTCAATATAAGACAGCAAGTTGACATTATCATCAACAAATCTCGCTCGCCTCTGGGTACCCGGTTTTACAAATGGCTGTACTGGGATACGTGGTATGCGGAAAGGTAATGTAACAAGCTCACGATCCACTGGCAGTCCAGACCACTCACATATGCATAGACGATCTCCTCGACAAGCAGCTCGAAAGCTTCTGGGAAATCGAAAACTTCGACGTCGGCAGAATTTACACTCCTGACGAGCAACACCGTGAAGACCATTTCCAAAAAACTATTGGACGCGATTCAGACAGAAGATATATCGTCCACCTACCGCTACGAGGGGATATACTGCTAATGCTAGGATATTCCTACCAGCTCGCGTTTCGTCGACTTTATTCGATGGAAAAAAGTTCTCAGTCAACGAGCGTCTTCGCGTTGACTATCAGGAGTTCCTTGGCGAGTATGAACGCCTAGGTCATATGGAAGAGGTGAAGCCCGCAGTTTTTCCTACTCCGGTAGGTCAGAAGACACGAGTCGTTTTTGATGGATCCTGTAGAGGTTCTACCAGCTCGTCGCTCAACGAAACCATGTTTGCTGGACCGCACTGTCACTGGACCGTTATCAACATCCGCTTACCTCGGTACGCCGTCACTGCTGACGCCGAGAAAATGTTTCGAGAACCGCAAATATCAGCAAATACTGTTCCGGAAGGATCCATCAGAACCAGTTCATATCTACCAGCTGAACACAGTCACCTACGGTCTCACTAGCTCGTGTGCTTAACTAATTGGCCACTGACGAAGGGGAACATTTCCAGTTGGCTGTTCCCGTAATCCTGAAAGGAATGTATGTGGATGACGTGCTCACTGGCCATGACGATCAAGCTACACTTGAAGAAATATGTCGACAATCGATGGAAATTTTGAAACAAGGCGGCATCCTGTTCAGGAAATGGACCGCAAACAACACCACCGTACTTTCAAGCGTCCCTTGTCAGCTATGAAAAACCTCACCGCAGCTGGAAATCAATCGTTCCTATACCGTAAAGACCTTAGGACTTCTTTGAATACCACAAACATACGCCTTGTCTTGTCGGAACTTGGCCTTCTTGGACCCGTAGTAGTAAAGGCGAAGATGTTTGTCCAAGTGCTTTGGGCAGAACACTGGTCGTGGGACGATGAACTGTCCGAAGAATAAACCGCCTGGTGAACAACCTATGATCGGAGCTCTCTCCGTGCCTCATAGAGCCGTGTGAAACCCGAAATACAACGTATGTTGTTTCTGCGTCGCATCGAAAACAGTATACGGCTGCTATACAGGGTGTGGCAGAAAATAATGCGAAAATTTGTTCTATTTCTTTCAAATCCCTTTTTCAACTAATTCAAGCAATAATATCAACATTTTCGAAAGCAGTTATCTTTATAAAGTCTTTTTTAACAAATTTATTCAATGTGTCCTCCATTTTTATTAACAACATCCTCGAGCCGACGCTGGAAGCCAGAGCATGGATTTTAGACGTAGTCCTCCGACATTGACTGCGTGTTATGGTTGACTTCAGGGTTTTCACAGGCTTGCAGGCTCGTGCTTCAGCATATGCCCAAATCGAGTAATCCAACGGATTAAGATCTAGGACTGCTAGGGGGCCACAAATCCTTCGGCCAAAACTTCATGTTATCGTTCAGCCATTGTTGGGTTCAATTGGACGTTTGACACGGCGTTCCATCCTGCTGTAGGACAACGTTTTGGTCCTCGGAGAAGTTGGACTTCGGTATTGATTTTAACTTCAACATCAATGAAAACAGGTGGCATTTTCAAACTGTTGGACGTCACTAAGCCATCATGACACCAGCCGGATGTTTGGTTTGAAATTTAAACTTCACTTTTTCCGTAACGTTTTCCATTTTCTGCGGTGAAATGAACCGATCCGTGCGGCTGTTGGCCACAGCATCGATGCTGAAAAGCTTTACGTCGGAGAACAGGATTACCAATGTTTCCTTCTTCAACAAGGAAAGCAATCTCTTAGAACTAGTCACTCGTAGTTCCTTGACCCGGTGCGTAATCAAGTGGCGTTTCACTCTGGCTCTGGAAGATGGATGTAGGTATTTTTTGATGAATCTCCGCATGGATTTATCCGTATTGGCTTCCTTTGCAAGTTTGCTCAGGGAACGCACCGGGATGCGAGTAATTTTTGCACGTTTGGCGTGCGTGCAAAGCGCGGACGTTCGCTTTCCGGCTTCCGCTGCTTAAAACCATCCTGCAGGGACTTTTTTATGCGGTAAACTGTTGCCACCTTGGCAATCTCTTTCGGCTTCTTCTGGGCGAGCAACAAACTTGTGATCACTTCTTTCGCGAACATTTTGACGAATTTGCAATAAAACAAATAGAATATTTGGATGCAGCACTTGAAAGGAAACATAAACAAGTACACTTTCGAAAGAAATTAGTCATCAGCTACACGAATTAACCCTATACTCAAGTTTGAACATTTTCGTATTATTTTCTGCCGCACCCTGTATCTACGTCGTCTCTCGTGATGATTCCGGAAACCTCCACATCCGCTTATTAACTGCGCAATTGCGTGTTGCTCCACTGCGTGGCCAATCCATTCCTCGGCTGGAACGCTGCGATGCCTTGCTTGGCAGCCAATTTGCAGATAATTTCCGTCGAACTACCGATTTCGTTAAACCGCCAACCTTCTGCGTGGAGTCTATGATCGTTCTACACTGGATCAAATAGTAATCGAATGTCTGGAAGGTTTTCGTCTCGAACCGCATCGCAGAAATACAGCGCTTAACGAAGGATTGTACGTGGAGGCACGTACCGCCGAAATGAACCCTGCAGATTTTGCCAGAGGAATGATGGCAACCCAGATTTTGAAGAACGATTTGTTGTGGCATGGCCCGATTTTCTAGAAAGATCCTGTCGATCGTTGGCTTGAGTGCGTGATTTCGTTGCCAAATGCTCAAGATTTGCAGAAAGAAGCATAATTGATTTGTCGTTGTCAACCTCGGCTAAACCAACAAATCATGGCTCCACTTCCATCCGCTCGCATAACCCCAGCTAGACCTTTTTTTGTACTCTGAGATGGACTACTGCGGGCCGTTTCTCGTACGTCTGTTAAGTGGTAGCGTAAAGCGTCGGTTAAGGGTAACGTCGAGTTATTTGTGTGTCTAGTGGTGAAAGTCGTGCATCTTGAGGTCGCCGACCAGTCGTTCAAGGCCTGCATAAACGCCGTTAAACGATTTGTCACTCGTCGTGGTCGCGTACTCGAGTTACATTGCGACAATGCGACCACTTTCGTCGGGGAAGAACGAGATCTACGTCACATGCGAGACGAGTTTCATTCGAAAGTTTGATCCGACGACTGGATAAACTTTTGCCTTAAGAGTGGAATAAAGTTCTGGTTCATCCCAGCACGGTCACCATATTTTGGTGCTATTTAGGATGCTGGAATAAAATCGTTCAAATACCATTTCCGACGCCTTATGGGTCACCACTCATTCACCGTGGGCCGTCGTTGTCCAGATCGAAGCCATCCTTTCTCTCCACTTTTAAATTCTCCCGACGATTTCTTCGCTCTAACACCTGGACACTTCCTCGTTGGCGAACCTCTCGTTGCAATCTCCGAGCCCAGTTTGACCAACATGAATCCAAATCGTCTGTTGTGCCTCCTGGAGATGAAGCGGTCTCTCCAAGACTTGTGGCGTTGCTGGCAACTAAATTACGTCAGTCAATTGCAGCAGTAAACGATGTGGAAGCAAGTCCCGCCCGATTTCCGCACTGATCAGCTGGTGCTTGTAAAGCAGGCAACCATACAGCCACTTCATTAGCCTTTGGGGCGGATCATCGAAACCGTGGCAGGCAAGGATGGTCAAGTCTGGGTGGTTGAGGCAACTCAACTAAACTAAAATTGAAATATAATCTTCCCATCGTCGTCGCAGTTTTTCGCACCAATGGTTTGTGTTTTCTGGTTTTCTGGTTTGTGTTTTCGCAAATTTACAGCAGATCAGCGATTTTCCCAACGTGATCATATCATGGACAAATTTGACGAGCTAACGTCGCGAGTGATACACTGAGGCAGTTGTTGTGTACTTGTTATTTACTCCTGATTTATTAAGGCAACTATCACAGCACTCTCCGTAAGCTTCTTCTAGTGGAAAACTCACCTCCCTCCCATAGTCATACGCAATACTTTTACCACTATCGATTTGTACACAAATAACGGAAGACATTTGCCTTCGGAAGCTTAGGTTCCCTCACGAGAATGACGCCCGAGACGAAGATGAGATGAGACAATCACAATGTCTTCGACCAGCACTTTTCTTCCTCCTTCCCAAGCAAATGTATCGAATTGTGTGGTCTACGGTCGATGGGTTGTTGTTGTTGGTGGTGTACTTCCCGGATCCCTAGTGGTGCTCTAAACGGAAGCTGCTTAGCTGCTGCTCCAGTTGACACAAGGAAAAAGGTATCAGGACTACAAGTTGATAGAAATTTAATATCACTTTCAATTTAATGAAATTGTGTTAATGGGTTCCACTGTTCGTTATGAGCCAGACGACTGGCATCTTGAGCTGAAGCGATGCCGAAGAGTGGAGATACTTTTCTATAACTATAACTTAATACTGGCTGGCTGATAGTTATGCTTGATGGGCACATTCCAAGCTTTGCTGCTCGGAAAAATCCCTGTCGCTTGGCCAACAAACGATTCGTTAGGCAAAAAAGCAAAAACGTCTCAAGAAAACGATACCATGCCGTCTTCATGCCATCGAGAGGGGCTTCTTCCTCGGTGCCGCCCCCCTGTGGGTGGAATATCTGAAAGGACATTGCAAAGCCAAATGATGATTATTATGAAGGAGGATATTTATCCAAAGTGCTCTGAAAAGGACATCGATGTGAAGTGAAGCTTGATGTGATCCCATTTATGGGTAAAACTGTCTCCATGGTCTATTATGGAGAGTTAGATAGAACGGTGGCCTGGTGGTTTCAAACTGTGTGCTTATAATTTGATTACTTGAAGCCAAGCGATTATAACGCATGGGTGAGTGGGAGGAGGAAATATAATATGATTCGGTATGACCTTTTAGTAGTTGCTACGGTTGTTGTTGTTGTTGTTAAAGTTTTTATATGAATGAATATTGCCGAGACCTAGTTATTCAATGAGGTAGATAACACAATAATGTGCTCAGGCTTTGAAACAGAGTTCACAAATGATATAGTGAAGAACACAGTCTAACATACAACCGCAATATGTTGGTTAAATTCAGTTATTTTTATTTCCTTATTTATTTGTTTAGAATTTCGACAGATAGTGATCCCAATGCACAGAATGAAAAATTAGCAGGAATAAATTATTTTCACTATGAAGATGCAACTTTAGAATGAAACTGTCTTCAGCAAAGTTGCAGCTTATAATTAGGGCTTTAATTTGAAATCAGTTTCAGTTAGGGTGGTCCTTGAATATATTGAAATAAAAATTCTATCTTTCTCATTCCTTGATATAAAGCAATACTGGGTTCGACAGAGTTGTTTCTTATTAAATTTAAAGCAACTTTGCTCCAAAAATCATAGCCGTAGGTCTTTTGTGTCAATAGTTATGAACATTTTTATGCTTAAGAGTAGGGTGGCCCTGAAAAAAATAGTTTTTTCCGCCTAACTTTTTCATTTTAAGTTTTAAGAAAACGGTGTTTTCAGCAAATTTTTAGAACTCGTTACATTTTGATGAAAAATCATGTAATTTTATGCATTCGTTCAAAAGATATCGTGATTTTAGTCCATAAATTACGACTTTTTCAAATTATATTATTTTTTAAAGGGGGAAAAACGGGGATACAAATATGATTGCATATGAATGGTAAATATTAGAGGTCTCTTTTGTTTATAAATGTTCAGGTGAATTTAGAAGAATTTGGGGTTAAATGGTACTATGAATGTATGTCCTTTATAAAATAAAATTCATGATTTTTTCTTAAATGTTGATGACAATGACGAGTAAATCGCCATATTTCAATAGAGAACTAATATTTGCATTGTGTTCATTTTTATAACAAACATGCATGCTAAAACGTACCAAAATTATAAATTGTGCCACTAAACCACTAAACATCATTAAACATAAAAAAGTATTTTTTAACGCCCTGCGCGTTTAAGGGTTAGCAAAATCTTCGAGTTTGAACTTTCTTGTGTTGTGATCTCAAAAACTTTAGGTATGAAGCGCTTCAACGTGTACACGGCTTTGTTTGCATGTGTTTGGAACCAACATAATGGTAAAATCAAACTTATGTCAGTTGAACTTAACTGCTTAGTTCCCGGAACAATAACTCAAAATTTTAGTTCGTTTAACCACCGTAGGTAGTCAAATCAAACTAGATGTTAGTGACCAATTCAACGTGAAATCCTGTTAAATGAAACTAGAATATATTTGCGTTTAGGAATCTTTTTTCTCAGTGCACCCTTAGTAAAGTGATATTTTTCTTTTCTTTTCTTCGGTGGCTTTCCATTGTGCTGAAGGTTTCAGAGCGTCATACATTGAGAAGTATAGTGGTTTCAATACAGAACTTGATTGATCACACTGTGCAGCGACTGTGGGAAAGCCTGGGCCTTAACTCTAAGATTTATTATTCGTCAAATGATGACATTCACTTGACGGTGAAATGGGGATGCGATCTGAGTTCGAATCATGCTCGTTATAAGCAACCATTTGGGCATAAGGATGATACTGAGGAAAGTGCTATTGGAGAATACAGTGACTCCCATATCTTCGCATTGTCTCTTCGATTGATCATCCACAAAACAAATTCAGGGGTCAAGGAAATCATTTGGAATAACAATCTATCATCATCAATTTCCCTGTGTCGACCAAATAAACTGATTTTTCAGAAAGAAGCGGCTGATTTAACCAGAAGTGAAGTTGAAAAAGTAGAACAGCAAATTAATGCTTTAAAAAAATACGGAATGCAAAACAGGAGACAACAAAGTGTTCGTTAAAGTTGATATGCTTTTTTGTATGATCGATACTAAAGTTGTCAACGACGTTACAATGACTAATTCTCAAGCGTGTTACATTTGCGGAAAATCAGGTTGGTCTTCAATTTTGTTTAGCATTTCCTTATTTTTATATCATTTTACACAAACCTAGGAATGAGGCTTAATGCAATAAGTGATGAAATTAAGCCAATGGATCCTGATAAGTTGGACTTTCACCGCTGCACGCCTACATTAGAAGCATGGACATGTTTTTAAAAATAGCAAACCGATTGGCAATGGAAAAACCTTGCTGGAGAGTCAGCAAATTATACGTTGCAGTTAAAGAGCGTGAAGCAAAAAACAAAACTGAGTTCCGAAGGCAACTTGGACTCCGTATAAGTGAACCATTACCATCTGGTGGTAACTCAAACGATGGGAACACGACAAGGAGATTTTTTGCAAATTGGAAAACAGTTTCCAATATTACAGGCTTGGATAAAGAATTATTAGAGCGCTTCCATATAATTTTGAGTACCATCAACAGTCGGGCTGATATTAGCGTAGAAGCTTTCCAAACTTATGCGAAAGAAACACGTGAGCTTTATAATAAGCTATACAGCTGGTACGCCATGACACCAACAGTGCATAAACTGTTGGTTCATGGTGGTGATGTGATTGAAAATGCCATTTTGCCAATCGGTATGCTAAGCGAGGAAGCGCAAGAGACTAGGAACAAATGTATACGAAATTTTCGGGAGCATCATGTAAGACAGTTTAGTCGTGAAGCTAATCTTGAAGATGTATTTAAGCGGCTGTTGATCACATCCGATCCAGTCATTTCAATGATGTCAAAAAAAAAATGACAGAACAAGAGAAATCAATTTGCCAGAAAAAGCGCATGCACTAATCAACAATCTAATGTAATTACTTTTAAGGATTTTCAGTTTTAAAGAACTTTTAAAGAATTAAATATACTTGCGATCGATTACATTTTTTTTATAACTCATAAATGTCGGTCTTAAGCATAAAATTGGGTCTATTCATGAATGCAAGTTCGTCCCGTTCGATCGATTTTTTATTAAATGTAGTTGTCGAACGGGTTTCTTCCTGATTTTATGATTTAAGGCATTGCCAGCTTTATTCGCTTTACCCAACAGAAATTTTCACAAAACAAACTAAACCGAATATGTTTTGAAATACTAAGAGATTTTTACATTTGGTTTATTGGCCCTTTGATAATGAAAACAATAATTCACTTTGCACAGGTTTTGTACCTTTGGTTTGTGTTTAGATGCGACATTTGGAAAATATATAATCGAAACTCATACATTTCCATTTTACATTTTCCATTTTCATCGATTCACATTTAATACACTGCAAATATTAGTTCTTTATTGAAATATGGTGATTTACTCGTCTTTGTCATCAACATTTAAGAAAAAATCAAGAATTTTATTTTAAAAAGGACATACATTCATAGTACCATTAAGCCCCAAATTCTTCTAAATTCACCTGAACATTTATAAACAAAAGAGACCTCTAATCTTTACCATTCATATGCAATCATATTTGTATCCCCGTTTTTCCCCCTTTAAAAAATAATGTAATTTGAAAAAGTCGTAATTTATGGACTAAAATCACGATATCTTTTGAACAGATGCATAAAATTACATGTTTTCTTCATCAAAATGTGTGTTTTAACGAGTTCTAAAAATTTGCTGAAAACACAGTTTTCATAAAGCTTAAAATGAAAAAGTTAGGCGGAAAAATCTATTTTTTTCAGGGCCACCCTACTCTTAAGCATAAAAATGTTCATAACTATTGACACAAAAGACCTACCGCTATGATTTTTTGCAGCAAAGTTGCTTTGCTTTATGAAGTTGCTTTAATTAGAAACAACTTTGTCGAACCCAATATTGCTTTATATCAAGAAATGAGCAAGATAGAATTTTTATTTCAATATATTCATATTTGCTGAAGACAGTTTCATTCTAAAGTTGTATCTTCATAGTGAAAATAATTTATTCCTGCTAATTTTTCATTCTGGCCCAGTGTGGAATGACTGTAAATAATACAAAAAATTCCACTCTTAAATTTTTAACTAACTACAATATTGGACACTGATATATAAAAGATTTTTTCTCGATAAATACATAGAAAAATTATGACAGTTTGTTTCTTGGGACAAACTTACATAGAAAACGAAGGAGGACTATTAAACACACGTTGTTCACCAATGAATACGCTGTTTATCCGTGCTTAGTACGATGAGAAGTTAGTCTCAGCATTGAATTGTTTCGCAAAGCCGTTGGATGAAAGTTCTAATTATCCGCCCCCAGTATGAAAGGACAACTAACCCTTCCGTGCAGCGTATCTGTTACAAAAAGCGCTCGTGCGATGTTTTTTCGCGCTTGCAGAGTATCCAGATGAATTTGCGGACATCGACTCTCCTAAGTCAGCAAACGGAACGGACCGCAGAGAAAGTTGTCGAAGAATACATCGTATGAATCGGCGTTGAACAGATTCTACTCTCTTCGTTCAAAGCAGAATTCGAGTGTTGAACGAACGAGTTGACAGTACAGGGTTTCTCACAGGATGTGTCACTAAATCAAAATGGGATAACAGCAACAAATGAACCAAATCATAGCATTTATTCTTCATTTGAAAGATACCTGTTCTAGAAACAAACCATAAAATGCAATTCGAGTCTCTGGCACATATCCTTGATAATTTTGCGCAAACTCCTTGTAAACCCATGGCAGCTGGCACGCACGATTTCCTGGGAAATTCAGTCCCAAATATCAGCCAAATGTTTCTTGAACCCATCTAAAGTAAGCTCTTTTGTAGGGCCTATATGTTGTAGCATATAACTCCAAATGAAGTAGTCAAGTGGGTTGACATCCGGTGAAGATGCAAGCCATTCTTCGAATGAGATGAAATTGGGCAAATCTTCCGCGCACCACGCTCGTGTCTTCTTTGCCTTGTGAGCTAGAGTTGAGTCCTGTTGGAAACAATATGGTGTATTCCCATTCAGCGTTGAAGCATGAGGAAGCAGATGGTTCTTCAAAACCTGCTCGATGTAATATTCAGGGTTGATTTTTACGTTAGGTTCTATGAAGAGAGGAGTAAGTTTTCCTTTTCGTGAAATGGCGCCCCATATCATGATTTTCGATACATTCTGATAGCGTTCTACAGCTCTCTTGGAATACTGACAAGACTTTTGCCATACACACGATCATTTGTTGATTATGACTGTCCTAAAGAAGAAAGAGTTTTTAATGCGAAACTAAAATCTCGTAGTAACCGTGCTGAACCAAAATATTACCGCTTCTTTAAACCCTGGCTTTCTTTTGAGACTCTGTTAACGCATGAGCCCGTTGTTTCTTGTACGGTTTGCATTCCACATCATGTCTAAGGACTAAGGTCTAAGGACATTGAGGCAGGGGACCTTTGAAATTGTTCGATCAATTTACGGCCAGATACGGCTGGATTAAGTCTTATTCCAGTTCGTCTGGCACCTCCTTTGTGTTGAATATGGACATTTCTTTCCTGGAACCGTTTCAAGTTACGAAAAACAAAACGCCTACGAACTCAGAACTGCTTGAGGCTATTGAATATCTGAAACGGTCCAAGTTTTTGCAAATGCAATTTTAAAACCTACATATAAACAATATAAATCTTCTGCGATAAGCTCTCAAAAGAATACACCGAAACCGGGTATAATCAATTCTGCTGTTAAAATTACCCAGCTGAAATAAACCAATACTGAAAAATGGTGACACCTATTGTGAGACACACTGTATAGTGATATATAAGTTTTCTCAGAAAGTCTAAGCACGATCTTGATACACCACTATTGCTTCCAGATGACGTCTTAACAGCTGATCATTAATGTGTATGTTATTGTTATTATTTCAATCAATAATTCTGCGAATCTCAAGTGCCGGTGCATTTGCTTTTCATGAAAATTTCTCAGAAAATGCGCAAATAGATCCTGCACAAATGCTGCGTTTTTCCCATCGTTTCGCTGAGTTGTTTGGCAAAAATGGAAGGTGTGAGCATCGGGGCAGTTCGCAACGCGGTTCGAAAGTATGGTGAGAAGTCTTCCTTTCAGGACAAGAGTCCAATTCTCCTGCTTTAAAAAATGGTTCAATGAATTGTATTTTTTCCTTGAGCTCTCCTGCGAAGGGTAAGATTATCACTACAATCAACACATTTCTGCACAGCTGGTATGCAAGAATCCTCTGTGTGGGTTTCAGTCAGAAAGTTGATAGATTTTTTTGACGCAGGGCTACCAAAGTATTATTTCCAAAACCATCCTGCTTTATTGAGTTTTAATAATGTTTTGTGAAAACCACGGGAAATAAATTTGGTTTCAATATGGCACTAAAAGGTGCCATTAGGTTTCAAATTTGAGTCAAGTTTATGAGAACCTATACATCTTCTTTACAACGATCTTGAAACCTTGTGTTCTAAAGTTTCATTTACTGCTATCAAAGGTTTTATTTTGACTTTATGAACATGTAAAATGCCATTTTAAAATGCCGTTATAGGACTCCTTCAAATTATCTTATCATTGTCAGTTGGAAAAGCATTTAAAAACCACTTTGCCTTCAGTAAATTCATAACACGGGAAATTACCATTGAGTAAAGTCACCAAATCACCAAATTGTATTAGAGAAGCCATTGCGAAGTATATGGTATAATTGAAATATGGAAAAACAAATACCCCAAATTACAAATTTAATGCAAATGAACTGTAGTTCAGTGACCAATTTTAGCATTCTTATAGATAACCTTATTGAATTCCATAAATTTTCAGGAAATTCACGATTAATTTATCGATTATATTTGTTTCAATTTTGTTATTGTTGATGTTAACTCTCATAATCTCCGAGGAGCATTTATTTTCGGCTCTTATCGTGCTAATATTCACCATAAAATTAAAGTACGCTTTAAAAAAAACTCAATTTGTTTTGAATGTTTTGCTATCAAACAAAATATTCCGCAATACTACGACTTTCTTCTCAAATATTATTAACTGATCAAGGAATCAGCAAAGCAGAGAATGGAACAAAGCAGAACAACAACAACCAACCACGACATCACCGTGAAGTTTGACAGATGTCGCCATTTGGTCCTATGCTGGTTTTCATTGCAACCAAAAGGTCTCATGGAGGTTTTCAAGTGATCATATCATTGGATTGGATTGGATTTCTATACTTGAGAGACTTCCAGCGCTTGGTTTGGTTCGTCGAAGGATCATAACATCTTCTAACAGAACATATCCAAAATCTTAATGGTCTTATTCAGGTTTTATTAACTTGTTTCCACAACCATCTATATACGGAAAAAATAGTCGTGCTCAGATCCGTGAGCTGCAGTCATGAATTCGAAAACAAGCAAATATACACCGTAAACTGAATCGCGTAATCACGAACTAAATAACGTTCGAAGGAAAAATTCCTGAAAACGGGAATTAGTTCACGGTCCGTTTTTGTTTTCAGGAATTCATTTTCTCACTTTGTAGAGTGTGTCACTTCGTACAAATTTTGGCTTTAAAGAAACATAGTGGAGGTATTTTTAGACAAGACAGTTTTCAATGTAGTTTTATCAACAAAGCCGAGACGAGTGCTATTCGACTTGAATGTAACTAAAATTGTTTCTTCGAAGGTTGCCTGTATATACTTATTCATCAGAGGTGAATCTTGAATATGTTTTGGTTCTGTTAGGAGAGTATTGGAATAATTTTTATTGTTTGCTGGGCACCCATTACAATCATCAGATTCTCAACTCTACTCGTAGCAAACTTATTTCTGGGCCAAGGTCTTACGTAGGTTTAGTTTTGAACACTATATTGAATCTGTGAATGAATATCTAAAACTCATACCACACTTTTTGTCTAATCAAGTTTTGCCAAGTTTGCTAGTCGACACTGTCAACTTTTGATAATTTTGGCAAATATTTGACTGAAAATTGTTTGGCCAAACGTGGAAATCGATAATATGACCAACATTCATTAAATATATTTGATGGCGAATTACACTGTTTGCCTATGTTTGCGTATTTATATATATATATATATATATATATATATATATATATATATATATATATATATATATATATATATATATATATATATATATGTAATTTGATCGCTGCTTTTATCCGATACTAATGTGATGAAGTCGGGAAGTTTTTGTATAAAAAAAACTAGATATTCCGAGTTCGCTACTGTGGAGCAGCATATCATATTTATTACGGTGTAGTTAAAAAAACTTCAATGAATTCCAGAGAAACTCAGAAAAGTTGTGAAAGTGTCATCAAATCTTAGGAAACTTCAATGGATTCCAGAGAACTTCAGTAAAGTCTCGAGAATTTAAGTAAAAT
The DNA here is from genome assembly GCA_034211315.2 of Aedes japonicus. Lineage (NCBI taxonomy): Eukaryota > Metazoa > Arthropoda > Insecta > Diptera > Culicidae > Aedes > Aedes japonicus. The sequence goes on along the minus strand of JASCZW010000331.1, from coordinate 65,076 downwards.
TTCAAAGCTTCAAGGAAGTTCAAAGCATTTCAGATAATACTCTATAATTTCAGAGAACTCCATAAAATTTAAGATAACTCTCTAGAGCAATTCAGAGAAGTTCCGAGAACTTCAGCGACGTTCCGAGAACTTCAGAGATGTTAAAAGATATTTTAAAGAGTTCCGAAAATATCAGAGAAGTTCCAAGAAGTTCAAAAAGTTCCGAGAATTTCAAATGAGTTCCAAGAACTTCAGCAAAGTTTCGGAAATTCCGATATTTCAAGAACTTTTAAGAACTTCAGAGAAGTCCTCGAAACTTCACAGAAGTCCCAGAAACTACAGATAAATCCTCAAAACCTTAGAGAAGTAAAAGGAACTTCAAAGAAGTCCTCAGAACTTCAGATTATATCACGGAACTTCAGAAAAGTCCTTGGACCTTAAAAAAGATGCACCACAGAAGTTCACAGAATTTCAAAGGGGTTCATGGAACTTCAAACAAGTTCACGGAATGATAAAGAAGTTTTCGGTATTGTTTTGAAATTTAATGTTTATGGTGAAGATCACGGAATTTCAAATAAATCTTTGAAACTTCAGAAACGGTCTCGAAACTTCAGAGAAGTTTACGAAACTTCAGAGAAGTTAACGAAGCATCAAAAGAGTTCACGTAACTTCAGAGATGTTCACAGATGTTCAGAAGGGTTTTTGAAATTTCAAAACAGTTCACAAAACTTAAGAGAAATTCTCAGTAATTAAGAGAAGCTCACTGAACTTAATAAAAGATCGAGAAACGTCAGAGAAGTTCAGAGAATTTCAAAGTAAACATTAAAACTTCAGAGAAGATTGCGGAGAAAACTCACGAAACTTCAAAGAACTTGCCCAAGATTTCTATGGTACTTACGAGAGATTTTTAGAGAAATTCACAGAACTACAGAGAAGTTCATGGATATTCAGAGAAGTACACTTAACTTAAGAGAAGTCCTTGGAACTTCAGAGAAGTTCATGGGACCTTAAAGAAGTTCACGGTACTACTGAAATGTTAACAGAACTTCAAAGAAATTCACGGCACTATAGAGAAGTTTACAAAACTTCACAGAAGTTCACATACCCTCAAAAAAGTTCACGAAATTACAAATAAATTCTCAAAACTTCAGAAAACGTTCACGGAACCGCAGAGAGATTCACGAATCTTCAATAAAGTCCTTGGAACTTCAAAGGAATTCGCAGCACCTCAGAGAAATCTTCATTCGGCAATTTCACGCCTGCCCTCAATATACCAGGTATCTTTTTTGCGTTAGTATGATTGTGTGATAAGTGATAAGCCCTCTTCATCATGGTGTTGCTTTGTCGCTGCATCTTTGCCAACTGAGCTAAGGGAGGACATTCGTGGTTAGAACAGTGTGTTGAATCGATAATCTTGAAGTCTTAAGGGGGGATATACAGTTCGAACGACCCTTGCGCTGAACTGGCCGGCTTGACGTGCCGCAATGGCTCAGTAGGGATTTCAGGACCCGAAGCTAAGAGTCAGTTCCATTGTGGTTATATCACATCAATTATTTTTTCCACTATAGCAGCAGCACATTGATATGGTAGATATACTATTCTTTGTAATTTCAGGTCATCCAAGGAACTCCTAAGTATTTTGAAATAATTTTAAATATATTTTGTTTTTTCGGTGGTTATGATAATTTATCTAAGGTTAGTAGTGCATGAGCGGGCCCATCTACAATTGCAGCAGGATCAGAATCTGTAGATATGTGAATACAATTAAAATTGGTATTATCATTTTATACTATAACATCCCTTCGCTATTTTATCTATATTCTATAACATTTTCACTGAAAAAAAATGTAGGAAGCATTATATACGACAAATTATACTCAAAAAGGCATTTCCTTTATTTACCAAAACTATATAATTTATAATCATTGCTTTCCTGTTTCCCATTATCATTTATAGATCCAGGCCAATAAGAGTTCTCGGACTTTTTTTTTTGTCTGGTTTTACTTAATCTACGTTTTTGGCATTATTCATGCTTATATATCATTCATTTCTCCTTGTTTGCTGTTTTCAGCTTTTCCAAAACTATTAGGATATTAAAACATATCTAATCTTTTTTTTCAGTTACAAACCAGTGGATAACAGATATATATTATACTTACTTTAAAAAAAATGTTTTCAAATTGTATTCAACAAAATGGCGGCCGTTAGAGAGCGTTGAAAAAGTCGTTGTATTTTGCTTGTGCCGGCTCTCCTGGTCGCAGTTTTGATCTGAAACCTGCTTACTTAAAATAATTACATCAATTACATTTACAGCTAGTAGATGATTTGAAAAAAAATAGTAAAAAAATAAACTTTGCTCTTTTGGCGTAACTTTTTTGAAAAAGTCCACATTTTTTCCGCCATTTTATCACATTTTTTCATATTTAATAAAAAAAATATAACAATCATTTTAAATTCATATAGAAGGTAATGCTTCAATAAAAAAAATCTTATGGGCTTCAGCTTAATCAAATAATTAGTTTTCGACTTATCACCGGCATAAACTCCGAAAGTGCTGTATTGAGAAAAACGCGTTGAAAATACAGGGGATGATCAAAAAGGAGAAGACTAGCTAAATTTTGTCCAGATTCAAAGTGATACAGTTCGGTGAATAATTACCGATTTTAATGAAACTAGAAGCGTTCGACGGGGAATGTATTCTTATTTGTTCTTATTTTTTAGAAAACCTTCACAATATACTTAAAATAACACAATTGCCCAACAGGTGCTGCCAATGATGAAGACCATCTTTGCTGATGGCAGAGGAATCTTCCAAGATGACAATGCTCCAATCCACACTGCTCAAATCATAAAGGCGTGGTATGAAGAGCATGACACAGACTTTCATCACCTTGATTGGCCAGCACAGTCACCAGACCTCAACATTATCGAGCCACTTTGGTCTACATTAGAAGCACGCGTGAGAAGTGTATTTCCACCACCATCGTCTCTAAAAGCGTTAGAGAAGGTTTTGATAGATGAGTGGTATAAAATACCTATCGAAACAATCCGAAAATTGTACGATTCCATCCCTAGGCGTATCCTAGCCGTTTTGAATGCGAATGGTGGACCCACGCCTTATGAAACGCGATTTTCCTTTGAAACGATCTATCTAATCAAATTAACTGAATTATTGTTAGCATATCCGAACTTTCATATATTTTCAAAACTATGTTTGAATAATTTGCCATTGAATCCTGATGCCCACAATAGAAACCTCAGATTCGCCACCAGTGGTATTGGTATGTAAAATCATGAAGTTTGATGTGTCGCAAGCCAGGGTTTGACATCATTCGAAATTTGGCCACTTCCCTGGGGGAACCCGGAATCTTGAACGTCACCAGGTGTGGCCAATGTGAAAGAATACTCTCAGGTTGACTACCAGTGGTATTGGTTTGTAAAATCATGAAGTTTGATATGTCGCAAGCCAGGTTTGATACAGTTCTAACTCTGGCCATTACACTGGTAGGGTACATCCTTCACGATTCCCGATAATGAATCCGGAACTACGGAAAATAACAAAATGTCCGCTACTCTTCCAAAAACTAGGATAAATTTGTGATCGTATGGAAAAAGTTGCATCTAATTTGGTTAAGGGTACGCAGAGTTACAGATAAATTAAGAGGGAGTTTTTCAACATAAGAAGTGTCAGGCAATTGGGTAAAAAACTACATTTTACGGAAATGGCCATATCTCGGTTGTTTATGGGCCGATTCACGATCTTAAACCATTGACAGACTTGTTATGAATTCTAAAAATATAATATTTCCGATTTTCAAGTAACATAAAAAAACGAGCTGCAGAAAATTAGCACATTTGACACAACCTCAAAGTATCCGTGATATCACCGGTGCCCTGAAGTCAAATCGAATTTTGATTAAACATGCTAAAGAATAAATTCCCCGTCGAACGCTTCTAGTTTCATCAAAATCGATTAATTATTCACCGAACTGAATCACTTTGAATCTGGACAAAATTTAGCTAGTCTTCTCCATTTTGATCATCCCCTGTAGGTCTTCTCGGTCATACGTCTCTTTATGCTGCACACGAAAAAGGCGTCTTCGAAAAACGTTGAAAAGAAACACTTGGAGTTCAAATTTCGAAAAAAATAGTTTCATGAGCATGTACTCCGCAAAATTTTATAACTTGATATGCAAAAAAAAAAATGAATTTTTTGGTCATTCTAACTTAGTCATTCTATTCTTAGCTTAGACACCCTTACGGAGTTGGAAATATTGTATGAGCCAACTGGTATTTAAAAAAACATAAACGTGATTTAAAGTGATGGTAAGTACAAGACCTTCCAAATAATCTCTCAACTTTATGAAGTCCTGAAAAAAATTACAGAGGACCTCCTGAAGATCTTTGATATCCTGAAGGTTTTTGAAATAAATGTTGAGCAATCTGGTATTAGAACGAGTATCTGAAAGGCGGTATTTCCATTGATGTTAAGATCACTGTAGTTCAAAAAATAGTTGTTCACCTTGAAGTCCTGAAAAACTATCAAAAGAACTTTAAAGATCTTTAACATCCTGAAGGACTTCGAAAAAGTTTTTGACCCACCTGGCATCATAAAAAAAAATATCAGAGAAACAATTGATGTTCAAAATAATTCCTGGTTGTTGTGAAGTGTTAAGAAAATATTCAAAGAACTTTACTTAGATCTTTGATGCACTGAAAGATTGCGATATTGATTCGGTAGAAATCTGGAATTGCTCGACCATCAAAGTTCGACTACATCCGCTTTCTCTGCGGTAAACGAAACGTCGAACGCAGTGCGATTGTGTTCACTCTACAGAAAACGAGTAAACTCGAACTTTAGTATTCAGGTAATTTCAGGTGAGGGATAATCTTCTATTACCTGTAGGTGCTGTTAATAATCCCTGGTTTGTACTTTCCAGCTTTGATAATATTTCTGTCATATGTTTGTCGTCCACTGCAGCCACGAACTATGCGAGTAACATTTCCACACGACAACATTAGTTCTCGCTCCTTGGCCGGACTTCGTCTGCTTGAATTTTGTGTGTTAGGACATAAACTGAATTCCAAGGTTCGACCACTTTGCTTAAAGTTGATCTGAATCGAAGACATTGCGGAAGATGTTTTTCTACACTGAGCTCCGAAGATTACGATTTTTGCAATCTATATATCCTGAGTTCCACAGGAATTCTTGGGATTCCACCGAGACAATCAAAGCCAAAGAAGATTCTGCGCTCCACTCATCCGTTACATTCCCGGAGGCCCGGAGGTTTTCACTGGAAAAGTAGGGTTTAAAGCTCCAACGCTCTTCATATCTTCGAAAAAAAACCAACTGAGTCGTCATTTGTCAGCATTTCGGACATGATTAATGATTGACTCACAACAAATTAATAAAATAATAACAAACAAGTAAAAAAAAAACACTTAACACAACCGGTGATCAAACGGATACAATTGACGAATGTTTACAAATTTACAGCGGTTATCCGTGCAGGCGGTAAGCATTTGCTCATGTTTGCCACTTAAGAATTTCTGGAGTGTCAAATAAATTGTTTGCTAGCATTGAGCAAATATATTTGCCAAACCATAATAAAGGTCAATACGCTATTTCAGCCAAATAAATTTGATTTTTTTTTTTTATATGATCATTTATTTGTACAGGCTCAATCGAATTAACTTTACAGAGCCAAATTTTCATATTTTTATACATCATTTATCTTAAAACTAAAGTTAGGAGGATAGAGCCGATTACTCGCGGCCGTCTCGAGGTTAATAGGAATTACAAATTACGGATGGTAAAGAGGGTGGGAATTTAAACTATGGTTCACATAACACATTAAATTTAAATTCTAAATTATCTGAACACTTAAAACTATACAATTTATGGTTTTCTTTTGACTTGAACATTTCTTGAAAAAGAAAAAAAAAACACACACACATACACATATAAAAAAAAAAACTTATACTAAACATACAGGTTAAACTAACTACAATCTAATGCTAATGTTAGTCAAAAACACATAAATGAGTTTCATGTACTCCAAATCACGTACAGCCAAAATATCTCGAATTGGCACATTGGGTTGTCTACCTCGAGCCCGAAGGGAATCATAAAGCTCAGATCTGACTCCAGAATGTTCAGCACAAGACCAAATGACGTGATCTGCGTCCTGATAGCCTTGTCCACACTCACAGAGATTGCTGTCCCTCAGCCCAACCCGGTATAAATGAGCGTTCAAAGAATAATGATTGGACATGAGGCGAGACATGACACGAATGAAGTCTCGACCCACATCCATCCCGGTAAACCAAGATTTCTTCGACACCTTTGGGATGATAGAATGTTGCCATCGCCCCAAATCTCCTTTACTCCATTTATACTGCCAGCTGACGAGTGACTGTTGACGAAAAATAGGAAAAAATTCGTTGAAGGCGATTTGTCAACTTTGCAAGCGAGTCCGCTTTCTCATTGCCCGGAATTGAACAATGAGATGGGACCCATACAAAGGTGATGATAAAATAACGCGAAGATAAAGCACTTAGAAGCTCCTGTATTTTCATGAGAAAATACGAGGAGTGCTTTACCGGTTCAATGAGCGAATAGCTCTATAGAACTGAGACTATCCGTGAAAATGAAGTACTGATCCGGTGTTAATGAGGCAACAATTTCTAGCGTAAAATGTATTGCCGCTAATTCAGCGACATATACGGAACAAGGGGCTTGAAGTTTACGGTTGGCGCTATAAATTTCATTAAATATACCAAAGCCTGCTGACTCCTCTATCAATGATCCGTCAGTGAAGAACGATTTAGTGGAATCAACTTGGCCAAACTTTGCAGCAAATATCACCGGAGCAATCATAGGACGATGATGCTCTGGGATTCCATGAAGCTCCAGCTTCATGGATAAATCAAAATGAACCGAATTGTCGAAATCGGAGAAGCAAACACGATTGGAAATGTTCGGCGAAGGGCTGACATCCTGTGTTATGTACAAATGGTACAAGGTCATGAAGCGGGTTTGAGGGTTCAACTCAAGGAGCTTCTCAAAATTTTCGATCACCTGGGGGTTCATAACTTCACACCTGGTGAGGAGCCGGAGAGATAATTCTGTAAACCGATCCGAGAGTGGCAACATGCCAGCCAGCACTTCAAGACTCATGGTGTGAGTCGAGTGCATGCAACCTAACGCGATACGAAGACACCGATACTGAATACGTTCCAGTTTAATGAAGTGCGACCGAGCCGCTGACTGAAAACAAAAACTACCGTATTCCATAACCGACAAAATCGTTGTCCGGTACAACGTTAGAAGATCTTGTGGATGAGCTCCCCACCAGGTTCCGGTATTTGTGCAGAGAAAGTTGATCCTTGGCTGGCACTTTCGCTTCACATACTCAATATGGGATCTCCAGGTGCACTTTGAATCGAACCAGACCCCAAGATATTTAAAGGACATAGAATGAGCTATCGGTTTACCCCAAATTTGAAGCTTCGGTTGTGCTGGGTTATGCTTCCTAGAAAAAACTACCAACTCAGTTTTCTCCGTAGAGAATTCGATACCTAGCTCTAGAGCCCAAGTAGACAAATTGTCCAAGGTATCCTGTAAGGGTCCTTGCAGATCGACCCCATTGGGTCCCGTGACAGACACTACGCCGTCATCTGCAAGTTGTCTCAACGTACAGTTGTCACCTAGACAACCGTCAATGTCTTTGACATAAAAATTATACAAAAGGGGGCTTAAACATGATCCCTGGGGGAGACCCATGTAGTTAAATCGTGAAGCTGTAGAGGTTCCATGAGAGAAGCTCATATGTTTCTCTGACAGCAAATTGTACAAAAATGGTTCATTAATGGTGAAAAGCCACAAACGTGGAGTTTATCTGAAAGAATTTCAACAGATACTGAATCAAAAGCCCCTTTATGTCCAAGAATACAGAAGCCATTTGCTCTTTTTTAGCAAAAGCTAACTGAATATCTGTGGAAAGCAACGCGAGACAGTCGTTCGTTCCCTTACCCCTACGGAAACCATATTGAGTATCTGAAAGCAGGTTGTTCGTCTCAACCCATTTGTCCAGACGGAAAAGGATCATTTTCTCCAACAACTTTCGAATACAGGATAACATCGCGATGGGTCGATAGGAGTTGTGGTCGGACGCGGGCTTACCAGGTTTTTGAATGGCAATAACTCTCACCCGTCTCCAATCATCCGGTACAATGTTGAGTTCCAGAAACTGATTAAACAAGTTCAACATGCGCCTCTTCGCGACGTCTGGGAGGTTCTTAAGCAAGTTGAACTTGATCCTATCAGCCCCTGGAGCCGTATTGCCACACGAAAGGAGTGCGAGAGAGAACTCTACCATTGAAAAGGGTTGGCTAATCTCATCTATCGAATTCGTGTTTTCACGAGGAATCATCCGTGCCGGCACAGAATCTGGACAAACTTTTCGCGCGAACTTTAGGATCCATTTGTCCGAGTACTCCTCGCTCTCGTTGTTCGTAGTTCGGTTACGCAACCTTCGCGCCGTGTTCCAAAGAGTACTCATCGACGTTTCGCGCGATAGCCCGTTCACGAATGTTCGCCAGTAACCGCGTTTCTTGGCCTTGATGAGGCTCTTAAGTTCGCGTTCGAGAGCCGTGTATACTTCGAAGTGCTCAGGTGTTCCACGTCTACGGAAAACTTTAAACGCGTCGGACTTTTTTCGGTAAACCTCGGTGCATTGCTGATCCCACCATGGAGAAGGAGGTTTCCTGCGAGATGACGTCCCTGGAACTGGTCGAGTTTGAGCTTGAAGCGCGCTGTCTAAGATCAGATTGGAGAGGAAGTTATACTCTTCCAGCGGTGAAAGCCTTTCTACCGTCGTTACGGCTTCATCTACTGCTGTCCTAAACTTTGTCCAATCGATGTGACTGGTAAGATCATACGTGACGTTAACAGATTTCGACGGATTGAACCCGGTGGCAACCGAAATTTTTATGGGCAAGTGATCACTACCGTGGGGATCTTGAATCACATTCCATGTGCAATCCAACGATAATGAATTCGAACAAAGTGTGAGGTCTAATCTACTGCCAACTGAGGATGTACCAGCCAAACGTGTTACTTCTCCATTGTTAAGAACTGTCATATTGAAGTTGTCACAGAGGTCATATATCAGGGAAGACCGGTTGTCGTCGTACAGTTCTCCCCAGCCTGTACCGTGAGAGTTAAAATCTCCCATGACCAACCGCGGAGCAGGAAGAACCGAACAAACATCTGAGAGTTGTTTTCGGTTAATAGAGGCTCTTGGAGGAATATAAACGGAAGCAATGCAAAGGCTTTTATTTTTAATAACAGCCTGACATGCGACAACTTCAATACCTGAATAGGAGGAAAATTCACTCTATAGAAGGAGTAGCACTTTTGATCCCCAAAAGTACTCCTCCTCCACGTGAATCCTCACGATCAAGACGAATTATATTGAAATCATGAATCGGAAGATCGATTTCGGAAGAGAGCCATGTTTCACATAAAGAGCGAATGCATCACAACCGGTAGTGTGAGCTAAAATTTAAAAGATTCCAATTTAGGAATCAAACTTCGACAATTCCACTGTAGAACAGTGATCAAATCCCTGACCTCATTTGGAAAATTATCCATCGAAGGAAATGATAGCTGCAAGGATGGGCCACTTTAATGTTAATTTCTGCAAAAAGTTTTCACAGTGGGAAGCATTGCCATAACAATGCTTTTGAGAGGGTCAGAAATTTCAAGGTACTTAAAGATACCTTCGGCAATGTCATCAAATGAGAACAGCCAACTAGAGGAGGGGCTTCTGTTCTTAAAATTGGGGCTTCAGGGGTTTTGGATGTCCCCGGGAGAGATGGAAAGTCCTGGGTGTAGTTAGTACTACGAAAACCAGGTGGACTAGGATTTTCCTTTTTCCACCTTTTCTTGAATTGGGCAAGCTGGTTTTGGGCTCCGGTTCAGCAACTTTCCGTGGGCGGACGCGTCTTCGCTTCCGTGAAGCACCTTCCGGAAAGCTGAATGATGTTCCCTCTTCAGCCAAATCAAAGTCAGACTCGTCATCTGACAGAGGAGCAAAGGGATTTGTATTGACATTGGGTGATGGTGAGGCTTTTTTCAGCATTTCGGCGAAAGATTGCCTGGAACGCTGTTTTAGCGAGCGTTCCAATTTTTCCCCGCGTTGTTTGTACGCCGGGCATGATGAGAGAGCACGTGGAGGAGTGCTGTCTGCACAGGCGGCATCCTCGTGCTTCTCCCCACAATTAGAGCAGCGTGCCTTATTGCTGCAATGGGAGGTCGTGTGTCCCATCTGCTTGCACTTTTCGCAGATCATGACCCGAGGTACAAACAACCGCACAGGTAGTCGAAGTTTTCCCAACTCGACGTATTGAGGGAGGGCTGAACCAGAAAAAGTCACACGAAACGAGTCTGAGGGGGTAAATTTCTTTTCACCCTTAGTGATCGATACTGTGCCTAGTTTTCGCACATCGAGTATCTTGACTGAATGAAGCAGAGGGTTCTTAAATCGACCAACCCCTGCTTCAACAGGATCTCAGGGTTCAAACTCGCTTCGGAGACCACACCTTCTATCTCAATACCTCGAGCTGGGATGTACACTAAATATTCCAGTGTAAAAATTGAGAGACAGCAATTTCGTTAGCTTGTTTAAGGTTGGACACAACGACTTTAGTTTATTGTGTCTCACCTTAATTATCTCGGTCACGGCCGAGAATCGCTTCGTCAGATCGTTTGAAATCTGGTAAATGTTGAGAGGTTTCGTTTTGGGCCGAAAATAGACAACCCAAGGACCAGCTGAACTATCTGGATAAGCGCGCGATCGGGTAACTTTAAAGGCTACCCCTATCATTTTGCGCCATAGATGATTCATCTTCCGATAAATCATCCATGGCTCGCTTGTGGGAGCTTATGGCTCAACCACTAACGTAATTATCTACAATCAATCACAGATACACAAATTAAACCTAAGCACACACACTCACACACTCTCAGTCACTCTTCACACTCACACACAATACGATTATAATGAATTCAAAGGAGCGAGAAATAAAAATTATCTTATATACTACTAAAAAAACTTATCTTATATGTATCACTGATCTACTGCAGACGGGCGACGAATGTGCTGCTGCTGCTGCCGAGCGACGATGAGTGGCCGCGTGTACCGGCTAGGCGTGTAGCTCAACGATGATGATAATGATACTGGTGATACTGGTCGGTGGTGGTTAGCAGACGATCGACTGCACGCTACACACGATGGCCTGCTGGTGTGCGTGCCGTATAGATGGGGAACAATATGGCCTTTCGATCGTGGCAATATTGCTAATTGCAATAAATGGCGTTGTTGCACTGTTTAACACTCACCGTTTTCTACTTCCAAAAACCAAGACTTGTATTCACTCGCGATTCAGAAAAAAATAGAGCTGAGGGCTTGAAACAACTTGTGAAAAGTTTCCAAAGCAACGGAGAGCTGACCGAACGAACTGTTCTGTTCGCTTGTTCACTGGGCCGTAAATTTGATTTGATTGATTTGACTTTATTAGAGAGACTTTCAGCCGTTGGCTGGTTCGTCTCTTAGCCAAATAATTGGTACGACCAACACAAACTAAATATTTGCCGTAGCAGCTATATAATCAAGACAAAAAAAAAGCTTGGTAAAAAAAAAAAGCTTAGTAAAAAAAAAATTTCAACCAATTGGACAGTATCGAGATCTGTCAAAATCTGTCATCCTGTCTTGCTAGTCAAATTTGTTTTAATTAAATTTTACCCACGTTGTGGTACATGTTGTAGGACATTAAAAACCTTCCTTCCATCTAAATTGTACGATTCCAAATTGCAACACCCTCATGCAGGCTCTAATGGCATCATTCTGGCAGTAAACTCTTAACGATCTCTCCCCCATCGACCTTCTGCGTCAATCCGGAACTCCCGGACAAGTGTTTTGGTGGCGAAGTGCATGCAATAAAACGCTTGAAAGCATTTTTATTATCCCTACCTACTTTTGCAGAGGAATGCGATGCATTCACACAACCTGACTCACAGGTCGGTTAGAACATAAGCAAAATGGTCAACGTATAAATTAACACAATAACATAAATTTCTATCTTTAGCCACAGCAACACATCAAATCGAAATTGGACCAAAATGCAGAGAAAAAAACAAATCCAACAATCAGACGGCACCTATCGATCAACCTCGGGGCTGATGACCTCCCGGAAGCTGGGAATTTGTTCGGCAATTTTTCTCTCAAATCCTCCGACATCCATGTTTACGTCGACTGGAACGTATGCTTGAATCAGCACATTTCCGCAAACCAAATCCAGTGCTGTGAATAAATTCAATAAATTATAATCAGATTCGTCGTGCTCCGTGCGATTACTGTTCGGTGTTATTATATTTCGATTTAATTTTTATCTGTCTTTCGTTTTGTTTTGCCAGTGCCACTGTGGAAGTTGCCAAAACAGACCCGACCCTGTTGCAACTAGTGTGGTAGAGTAGAATCCGGTGGAGAAGCATCACATTTCGGACGGATTTTTTTTTAAAGCCAACCAATAATAATACTTGTAATTTATTTTTATCGTTTCCCCAAGCGAGTTCAAGTTGTGGATCAATGAATGGCTGTGTTCGGAGCGGTTTTTTTTTTGCGCTTCGATGTTTGACAAAAGAAGAGCAAGTTTGGTTCCTTGGGCAGCAACTGTCTGTTGTCACCAGAGGATCGTTGGTGTCATCAATTTTTCACGGTAATTCCAGACGACAGTAAAATGCTGATGTTTATTAACCGGGCAATATTTTTCTCGATTTCTGTCGGTCTCCATGGTGCTAATACTAGTGGAGAGGTCCCAGCTGCATGGTCTGATCCGTTTATTTGTGGAATATGAAGTTTTTTTTTCATTTGCAATTGATTCATTATTGATTTCAAGCAAAAATCTAAAAACGTTACATAGGTTGTTTTGTTGATTAGCGAAAAATATATGACCCGTATATTTTATTTCGTTATTGTGGTAACCACTTCCGTTATTTTTTGAAAAATTTATAAGTTTTTAACAGATGTTAATTTTTGAAAACAAGAATTATATTCCTTTTACTATGATATTCATGGTCTCTCTACCAAATAATTTTCTCTTTCCTATTTTATTTTTAAAAAGTTCAGACCTTTTAACGTAGCTTATAAAAAAGTTGCATTGTGTGTATTTTAGTGTTTGAGCTATTTGTTATTCAAATATGATATGTTTGTTGTTTTTGCTGAATAAGTATCCACGCGTTTTCATTATTTAATGTAACTTTCCAATCATACGTGCCCATCAATTTAAAGTGATTTGCATACACTGAAAATATATTTTCGTAGATTAGCTTTCATTCGTTTCGTAAACAAAAAACCAATGTATCGTAAATTGTATGAAGCATTATTGTTGCTTGTCATCTAACAAAATGCTATCATTACAACTTCTTTTTACAATGCACAATATAAATTTCGTGAAGACCAGCCAATCGTTGCTCCTCTTCACTCATAAATGTTTGTGTTCCTGCTGGGATGATGGGAAGCATTAATTTATCCAAAAATAGAAATGAGAGCGCTGTCGATAGTTAAAACCTCAAGCACAATAATTAAAGTACTTCTCACGAGTCAACATGGTCTAGTTAGATCAACCACGGACTAAATAACAGCTCTCCCTGAAAATGCAGGATCGAATCCTATGTCACGAACAACAACTTCTCATGATTGAGTTTTTTTTTTTTTTCAATTATATTTTGAGCCGATAAAGTAGATCTGTCAGTCGTTCATGCAACCACCAGAGATACGTTTCTTTTTTATTGGTAACAAATTACTCGTAGCTCTTTATATTGTTTTCGTAAAATGAACGAATGTTTTTTCCGTGTCAACAATTGCTAAGTTATTGTGACAGTTATGCGTGAGGCATTAAATACGAAGGTAGCTACTTAAATAGTACAAATAAGTTTCGTTGCTGAAAACAACGAATAGATTTGTTAATTCTACCTTCGATTTCGTTATATAAACGATAATTTTCGTTTATATAATTTTCGTTTATATAACGAAATCGAAGGTAGAACTAGCGATGTCTGATTATTTATCGATTAATTGATTAATTGATTAATAGCCCATATAATCGAGCAATTTTTAATCGATTAGCTGAAACTCAGTAATCGGGCTACTCGATCAATTTACCTCGATTAACCTCACGATTCATTAAAATAAATAAACATAGATAATGAATGTATTTTTTTTTTAGTTTGCTTTGGGTATGTCAATTTTTTAAAAGTATAAAAAAATACATTTTTATTTTCTATACCTTATAGTCAAACATAATTTTATATACTATAAAATCTCCAGATTCCCAGCTAGTAAGTTGCTTGTTGGAAGTATCCAAATGCGACCAATCGAAAACGAGGTCATGCATAGCCAATTTACTTCAAAATTATTGTAATGATTGGAGAATCGACTTTACAAAAGTTTCATGTGTTTTAATGCGGTGCTCGTAATGGTAATGCAGTAAACAATCAATTCGATGATAAGCGCCATCATTCTTGTAATTTGAAGCAAGATCATTCCTCTAGTGCACTTATTGAAAATAGTAAATAATTAAAATTGGAATGAACCTTACCTCAGTGTTCATTTATAAACTAAATACTTTCAGAGCTATGCAAATATGGAACTTCAGTCAAAGGAAGCCGTTGTTTTGAAGGAAAGGATATTACCATAGACTAACTCTAAGACCAGTAGGTACCGAACAAATACGATTTTTTTCTCAGTCAATACTAGCGCATCGGTCCCAAGCTCGGTCCAATGCTTAATAATGCGCCCCTTATAATGAACTCACACGAACACACTCTCAGATATTCTGTCAAAATAACACAGCAAATCAAAACAACGGCGCAAATATTTACAGCAAGGTGTACTTCGGACCAAGGGGTTCTACAACAGTGAACCAATTTCAAATCGCTAGTTGCATATTGATTGTTGATATTACACTTCATTTGGAAATATTTCAAGGACATTGAAAAAGTGAGGTTGCTGAAAATTCTAGAATTTTTTTTCATTAGGGCGAATCTAACATTGTGGGCGAATCTAACGATTTAAGAAATTCACTTCGAAAGTCCTCAATTATAGCCTTTAATTTCAACTGTTTTTCCTCTTCTGGTGGAACAAACTAAGGATGGTACAATAGAATGGAAACCGATTCGATGTCCCGCACAAATAACGCACCATAACAGGAAATATCAGACGATTTTTTGTCATTTCACAATATTTTATGTGTCAGATGTAAATCACGAACATATGCCGGATAGTGCGGGATCCCTCCTGCACTATCCGGAATAGGAAGTGGAACTAAGACAATTTCTAAATGCGCAGTTAGTATCGAGGACTAGCGACCCATCGTTGACTTGGAAAACTATTCGAAATCAATACTCACACCTTTTTAAAGTAGCGATGAAATACTTTTGTATTTCCGCGACTTCCGTACCTTCAGAACGATTATTTTTTAAGGCTGGTCAAGTAAAGAGAATCCGTTTATCTGGTCCTTACTTGGACAAAATCCTTTTTGAATTCCATTCATGACAGCATGTAGCAAAAACAAGATCTAGAATACATAGCATTTGTATTTTTGTTGGATTAATTATGTTATATTATATTAAGGAATGAACGAACAGTCGTTAAAATGATTACTAAAGTGTTAATTATTCACTTATTTCACATATTTTGAAAATGCTGAAAACTAATCGAACTACTCAAGGTAATCGATTAATTGTAGACGATTAATCGAACTATCCAATTAACTCTACATCACTAACTCAGAAAATCAGACATCGCTAGGTAGAACTAACAAATCTATTCGTTGTTTTCAGCAACGAAACTTATTTTCAGTGTAAGTTCATTATGGTATTTGAGAGCTCGTTACTGGTCCATAAACCATGTGTTCTTTTACATGAGGTTTTCAGATCCCACTTCCTTATGGTTTAATTTGTTCATAAATATTATTTTAACTTTATATAGAGCATGTGTTCTGGTAAAAAACCAGTGAGGTTGTGTATAACACGCCCGTTTGACATAGACTAAATTAAACCATTTGAATAGTTTCGTTAGTTTCGTAGCGGAACTTTGCAACGCAGGTACTCTTCGAACTGGAATTTGGGTTAGCATAAGTAAGTGAGTAAGTATGATAGAACCTCCTATGATTCGCTTCTTAGAAATTCTTTGGCGGCTCTGAAAACGGACGTTTGGTTTGAATGTTGGTATGTTGAAAGAGTTACGATTGTGCTGTAGTAATTGTGTTGATATGATCGACCAGCTGGAGACAATTATCTTTATCGTGATATAAATTTCCAAGGTCTGCTTGGGAATTCATTGTCAATAATTAATGCTATTTTTGATAACTGAAAGTCGCAAAAAACTTCAACTGATTGAAGCAAAAATCTCAAAAACCTATCGAGAAATGATAAAGCTACTAGTGTTCAAACTGTATCAGTTATTTTCAAATTTTCATTTGACGCCTATCCTAGCCGTTAGGCATAGTCTGATCAAAATAGCGTGAGTGTGGTTCTAATAGATCATTAGACCTGCATTAGATAGTAAGTATGTTAGAAATTTCTACTGTACACTCTTTCGAAAGCATTTGGTGGCCCTAATGACGGCCGTTTTGTTTAAATGATGAGACGGCCTCGAGTTAGAGGCATTCTCCAGCGTCTCAACCAATGCCTTTGGATGCTTTCAGTTTCACCTGACGGGAACTCTCTCGGTATCAGTACATTGTCGTTTCGGAGGGTTTTCCGTACATTCGATCTTAACGCGCTTCCGTAATTTGCGCATAATTATTCTCTCTTTCAAAGTTTAATTCAAGTGGTCGATAAAATCTGAATCTTTTACCAGAATGTAGGGTATGTGTCCCTTGACTCAGCCTAATATGAAACAATCGATTACATTTTTCATTGTAAATCATAAGGTATTTCAGCTGGAAACAACATTTAACTAGCTATACACTTTCTAAGATATGTTTAATAAGCCATCTGATAGTGTGTATCATGAAAGGCTACAAAACTCGTTTTATAAAGTCCGAAACATTCGAGGGATATGGATGTAATGTTGGTCTATGGGTACCATATTGGGTCTAATCATGGATGCATGTTTGTCCTATACGATGGATCTTTTGGAAAATGCAATCTTCGTACGGGTTTCTTCCTGATTTATTGATTCAAGGCGTTCCCAGCTGTATTTGCTCTACCTAACAAACAATTTCACAAATCAAACTATACTTAAACAGCTAAGAAACACTTAACGGATTTTAACATATGATTTAGCGGTCGTTCGGCAATCAAAACATTATAATTCACTTTACACAGATTTTGTTCTCTTTATTTGTGTTAAGATGAGCCATATGAACAACATTCAACCGGAACTCAGACATTTGTATTGTAAATGTTAACAATAACAACATGTTTACTACGCTTTCCATGCAACAGGCCATACTTGGGAACCTAGAAAAAAATATGTCCCTAACATTGGGTCTATCGTTTGCTTGTTAAATCATTGTTATTTTACCAATGTGACCTGTTAATTTATAACATGTGACTATATTCTGCACATCTTGGCAGCATTATTCGGTTTATAGGTTCAATTTCGACAAATTTAGAGCATTCGAAGATCGTATCGATAATCTGTTCAGCTTAACCAGTAAAGTTATGGTGTCTAAAAAGTCAAGGAAATTGAAAACTACGTGGAAGTGAACTACTACAAATTGAATAATTATGTCTCAATTGCTTTGAAATAAATCGGTCATGCTGATAGCAACATGATTTTGTTGATTATCGAAGAAATAATGACATATTTGGTACATAGGCCGAATCAAGGAGCTAGGCTAACATTACATCCCGTTATCCTACATAGTGTAAAAACAAAATTTGATGAAATGTTCCTCGCCAGCAGCAACTGCAATAATGATGTCATCATCTTCACCGAGACGGGTCTGGCTGACTTCATCGACTCACTCCAGGTTGTTGGTACCTCCTACAATGTGTACCGTTGTGACCGTAGGGAAAATAATAGCAATATGACTTTGTAGGGAGTGGTTTCGTTGCTGTTGTCCAAAAGTACCAAAAGTATGATTGAATTCAAAAATGAACAAAATTTGAAGCAATTATGCGTTTCGTGTACTCAAGGGCCAAAAACTGTTGTTGCACATAGTGTTGCCCCTCAAGAGCTTTTTAACAAAAGATCCTCTACCAACTTAATTCTTGCTTGTAGAGATTACTACCAATTACGACTTTCTTGGGCGAGAGGAGATGATGGGCTTCGCTATGACTACTCTTTTCCTCTAACTGTCACAGGTGCTATCCTGGTCGATGGTTTCGACTTTCAAAACATATCTCAAGCCAATCAAAATTGCAAATACCTTCATCGTTCTGAGAATATTATCAACATATCAAAATTTGTTGTCCCCTTGCTGACCGTTGATCCTAACCATCCTCCATTGGATATTTCCGTGGCTATTTCTTCCATACAAGTTACTGTTCCAACACGAGGTAAAGTAAGACCTTCGAACTACCGGCTTAACAGAGGTTACTTCGGAAGCAAGTTTCCTTCACTAATCAACAGGTGTTTAGACTTGCAAGAGACGCATTCCCTCTAGTGAATGCTATTCTGTACCAATCTCAGACATATGCGCGTACAGTTTGGCTTGCTTAGAGATCCAACAAGTTTCTTGAGTATTGTAAATTCTAAGAGAAAAAGCTCTTCCATCCCATCAAGTATATTTCTAGACGAATCAGAATTGTCTTCAATTGATGAATCATGCGAACTGTTTGCCAACCATTTCACGTCCGTGTTCTCCACTGGCATCACATTTCAACAAGAAGCTGAAGTGTACTTTACCTTTAACTAGAAATTAGAAGAAAAATTAGTATTCTCAACTTAATTCCAACTACCTTTGCTTATCTTCGACAGATACGCGTATTTCGTCTACAATGTGCAAACTTCTTCAGTGTCTCGTACTAAGTACTAAGTCGAGTTATTAGTACGAGACACTGAAGAAGTCTGCACATTGTAGACGAAATACGCGTATCTGTCGAAGATAAGCAAAGGTAGTTGGAATTAAATGGAGAATACTAATTTTTCTTCTAATTTCTAGTTACAGGTATTCCACTAAACAGCTCTAACCCTCTAGGTACTTTACCTTACTAATCATACCAAAGAGGATGTGGCTGAACACAGAAGCTGTCTCCATTGTAGTCGGTCCATAATTGCACTGCTGCCTGCGGAGAGTCCACTGGTCACCTTCTACTTGATCGATCCACCTCGCTCGTTGCGCGTCTCTTTTTCTTGTATACGTTAGTTCGTTTTCAAGAACCATTTTAATAGGGCCGACATTCTTACGACATATCCAGCCCATTGTAGATGACCGATTTTAGCGATGTGTACGATGGAAGGTTCTCCCAGCAACTGCAATTCGTGGTTCATTCGCCTCCTCCACGTTCCATCTTCCATCTGCTCTCCATCGTAGATCACGCGCAGCACCTTCCGTTCAAAGACACCAAGAGCGCTGCGGTCCTCCACTAGCAATTGCCATGTTTTGTAGCCGTAGAGAACTACCGGTCTAATTAATGTCTTGTAGATGGTCAACTTTGTAGTTCAGTGAACTTTGTTCGATCTTAGCGTCCTTCGGAGTTCAAAGCAGCCACGATTGCCAGCCATAATGCGCCTCTGTATTTCTCAGCTAGTGTAACTATCGGTGGCCAACAATGAACCCAGATACACGAATTTGTCTATTACCTCGATTTCATCACCGTCGATCTGAACTCGTGGTAAGAGGCTAACATTGGCTTCTCGTGAGCCTCTTCCCTTCATGTATTTTGTTTTTAAAGCATTAATCACAAGCCCAGTCCTACCAACTTCGGCCTTAGCCTGATGTACGTGTCCGCCATCGTCTCATGTGCTACGATATCAACGTCATCGGCGAAGCCTGAAGCGACAGCTTCTAATTTATCTGCTGATAGATTTGACCTGGACACCTTTTCCATCACTTTGGACATGACCATTGCTGCTTCTAGGAAACTCGAATGCTCGCATTCGCCTGGGCCTGATGGTGTACCGGCTGTTATATTTTGTAGTTGTGTTGCTTCCTGTACCTGTATTACGCAGATTGAATCTAAAAATCAAGTGGGTGCTGTAACTACGGACTTGAAAGCCGCTTTTGACAGCATTGATCACATAATACTTCTATGCAAACTATCCAATCAAAATGCATGAGAGCGACTTGTGGTACGGCTGGAAAGCTACTTGACGGGTCATGTTTTTAGCGTAAAGCTTGATTCAGCTGTTGTCAGTAAGTTCAATAATAATTCAGGCGTACCACAAGGCAATAACCTGGGGCCTTTGCAATTTGCGCTGTTCTTCAATGATGCTGCTTTGGTGGTATAATCGAACTACATACTCATAAACGATTTGAAAATCTACCTGGTGGTGAGGTCTTTTGAGTACTGCTTCTGGCTTCAGGAGCTTTTAGACATATTTGCCACCTGGTGTTATATGAAAAAAAAACTCGTAATAAGCATTACTTAATTTATTTAAATAATCATATTTTCTGTTATTGCATGAAGCACGAAATCAATTATAGTGTTTGAAATTGAAAATATCCCTCTTAACAACATGCAACTGCAGGAGTGGACAGCAATTTCTGCAAGAATCAAAGATGTGAAGAGAAAGTATTGATAGGTCCGATAGCTTTCGGCAGGCTGTAAAATTGAATTGCAATAGTTAGAAAATGAGCGTAGGGCTTTCTGTTTAGCAGTATTTCGAAGCAAACACACACACACACACACACACACACACACACACACACACACACACACACACACACACACACACACACACACACACACACACACACTTTTGCCACACATCCCTATGCGGCGTAGGTCAAGGCAGGAACGGATCCGCCGCCTGGACTGGTAAAAATGTACGCGCTTGATCATGCTCAAATACCGCCAATGGCACAGAGTAGTTCTAGCGATGTGAAATCTCGATGTGACAGAAATCAATTTCCAATTGGAGTTTTTAAAAGACACAACTTCTATTGTTACCGGTTAGGCTTCCCTCGACGTCGTTTACTTTACAACCTCAGAGAGAAATGGAGATGAGTGGCAAAAGTGTGTGTGTTTGCTTCGAAATACTGCTAAACGAAAAGTCCTACGCTCAATTTCGAAATACATACTTCTTTTTAGTCTCACAGCCTGCCGAAAGCTATTGGACCTATCAATACTTTCTCTTCACATCTTTGATTCTAGTAGAAATTTCTTATAGAGTAGGGAACGGCTTAAGCACACCGGGACCCTATTACAAGCACGGGGTAAACGTTAATCTACAACGCTCATTTTTTGCAGTATGATTCTTCACTAGATGGAGCACTGCAAAAAATGCGCCTTATAGGTTCCCGACCAGAAGCCTATAACATAAAAAATACAAAATTATAGCAAACCTTGTTTCGACTAACTGATTATGATATAAATTACTTTAAAACATTTTAATCTTGACAATTGTAAAACATACCTATAACAAATTATGATAGAATGCCCAGGAAGGCACAAGCTGCGTTAAGAAAGTAAATTAATTTTAACACTAGCTGATATGATTTTGCTATATCGTAACAAAACTGTTACAAAGTATGTTTTGTTTATGTTATATGTATTTCATAGCTTGCTATAGTTTTGTTATCTTTTTTTTTTTAATAATCATTTATTTGTACAGGCTCAATCGAATAAACTTTACAGAGCCAAATTTTCATACTTTTATACATCATTTATCTTAAAACTAAAGTTAGGAGGATAGAGCCGATTACTCGCGGCCGTCTCGAGGTTAATAGGAATAACAAATTACGGATGGGAAAGAGGGTGGGAATTTAAAGTATGGTTTACATAACACATTAAATTTACATTCTAAATTATTGAAACACTTATAACTACACAACTTTTGGTTTTCTGTTTATTCGAACATTTTTGAAAGAGAAAAAAAAAACACACGAACACAGAAAAAAAAAACTTATACTAAACATACATGTTAAACTAACTACAATCTAATGCTAATGTTAGTCAAAAACACATAAATGAGTTTCATGTACTCCAAATCACGTACAGCCAAAATATCTCGAATGGGCACATTGGGTTGTCTACCTCGAGCCCGAAGGGAATCATATAGCCCCGATCTGACCTCACGATGCTCAGAACAAGACCAAATAACGTGATCTGCGTCCTGATAGCTTTGTCCACATTCACAGAGATTGCTGTCGCTCAGCCCAACCCGGTATAAATGAGCGTTCAAAGAATAATGATTGGACATGAGGCGAGACATGACACGAATGAAGTCTCGACCCACATCCATCCCGGTAAACCAAGATTTCTTCGACACCTTTGGGATGATAGAATGTTGCCATCGCCCCAAATCTCCTTTACTCCATTTATACTGCCAGCTGACGAGTGACTGTTGACGAAAAATAGGAAAAAATTCGTTGAAGGCGATTTGTCGATCACAAATATCGCCTTCCATAGCGCCCACCTTTGCAAGCGAGTCCGCTTTCTCATTGTCCGGAATTGAACAATGAGATGGGACCCATACAAAGGTGATGATAAAATAACGCGAAGATAAAGCACTTAGAAGCTCCTGTATTTTCATGAGAAAATACGAGGAGTGCTTTACCGGCCTCAAGGAGCGAATAGCCTCTATAGAACTGAGACTATCCGTGAAAATGAAGTACTGATCCGGTGTTAGTGAGGCAACAATTTCTAGCGTAAAATGTATTGCCGCTAATTCAGCGACATACACGGAACAAGGGGCTTGAAGTTTACGGTTGGCGCTATAAATTTCATTAAATATACCAAAGCCTGCTGACTCCTCTATCAAAGATCCGTCAGTGAAGAACGATTTAGTGGAATCAACTTGGCCAAACTTTGCAGCAAATATCACCGGAGCAATCATAGGACGATGATGCTCTGGGATTCCACGAAGCTCCAGCTTCATGGATAAATCAAAATGAACCGAATTGTCGAAATCGGAGAAGCAAACACGATTGGAAATGTTCGGCGAAGGGCTGACATCCTGTGTTATGTACAAATGGTACAAGGTCATGAAGCGGGTTTGAGGGTTCAACTCAAGGAGCTTCTCAAAATTTTCGATCACCTGGGGGTTCATAACTTCACACCTGGTGAGGAGCCGGAGAGATAATTCTGTAAACCGATCCGAGAGTGGCAACATGCCAGCCAGCACTTCAAGACTCATGGTGTGAGTCGAGTGCATGCAACCTAACGCGATACGAAGACACCGATACTGAATACGTTCCAGTTTAATGAAGTGCGACCGAGCCGCTGACTGAAAACAAAAACTACCGTATTCCATAACCGACAAAATCGTTGTCCGGTACAACGTTAGAAGATCTTGTGGATGAGCTCCCACCAGGTTCCGGTATTTGTGCAGAGAAAGTTGATCCTTGGCTGGCACTTTCGCTTCACATACTCAATATGGGATCTCCAGGTGCACTTTGAATCGAACCAGACCCCAAGATATTTAAAGGACATAGAATGAGCTATCGGCTTACCCCAAATTTGAAGCTTCGGTTGTGCTGGGTTATGCTTCCTAGAAAAACTACCAACTCAGTTTTCTCCGTAGAGAATTCGATACCTAGCTCTAGAGCCCAAGTAGACAAATTGTCCAAGGTATCCTGTAAGGGTCCTTGCAGATCGACCCCATTGGGTCCCGTGACAGACACTACGCCGTCATCTGCAAGTTGTCTCAACGTACAGTTGTCACCTAGACAACCGTCAATGTCTTTGACATAAAAATTATACAAAGGGGGCTTAAACATGATCCCTGGGGAGACCCATGTAGCTAAATCGTGAAGCTGTAGAGGTTCCATGAGAAAAGCTCATATGTTTCTCTGACAGCAAATTGTACAAAAATTATTCATTAATGGTGAAAAGCCACAAGCGTGGAGTTTATCTGAAAGAACTTCAACAGATACTGAATCAAAAGCCCCCTTTATGTCCAAGAATACAGAAGCCATTTGCTCTTTTTTAGCAAAAGCTAACTGAATATCTGTGGAAAGCAACGCGAGACAGTCGTTCGTTCCCTTACCCCTACGGAAACCATATTGAGTATCTGAAAGCAGGTTGTTCGTCTCAACCCATTTGTCCAGACGGAAAAGGATCATTTTCTCCAACAACTTTCGAATACAAGATAACATCGCGATGGGTCGATAGGAGTTGTGGTCGGACGCGGGCTTACCAGGTTTTTGAATGGCAATAACTCTCACCCATCTCCAATCATCCGGTACAATGTTGAGTTCTAGAAACTGATTAAACAAGTTCAACATGCGCCTCTTCGCGACGTCTGGGAGGTTCTTGAGCAAGTTGAACTTGATCCTATCAGCCCCTGGAGCCGTATTGCCACACGAAAGGAGTGCGAGAGAGAACTCTACCATTGAAAAGGGTTGGCTAATCTCATCTATCGAATACGTGTTTTCGCGAGGAATCATCCGTGCCGGCACAGAATCTGGACAAACTTTTCGCGCGAATTTGAGGATCCATTGGTCCGAGTACTCTTCGCTCTCGTTGTTCGTAGTTCGGTTACGCAACCTTCGCGCCGTGTTCCAAAGAGTACTCATCGACGTTTCGCGCGATAGCCCGTTCACGAATGTTCGCCAGTAACCGCGTTTCTTGGCCTTGATGAGGCTCTTAAGTTCGCGTTCGAGAGCCGTGTATACTTCGAAGTGCTCAGGTGTTCCACGTCTACGGAAAACTTTAAACGCGTCGGACTTTTTACGGTAAACCTCGGTGCATTGCTGATCCCACCATGGAGAAGGAGGTTTCCTGCGAGATGACGTCCCTGGAACTGGTCGAGTTTGAGCATGAAGCGCGCTGTCTAAGATCAGGTTGGAGAGGAAGTTATACTCTTCCAGCGGTGAAAGCCTTTCTACCGTCGTTACAGCTTCATCTACTGCTGTCCTAAACTTTGTCCAATCGATGTGACGGGTAAGATCATACGTGACGTTATCAGATTTCGACGGATTGAACCCGGTGGCAACCGAAATTTTTATGGGCAAGTGATCACTACCGTGGGGATCTTGAATCACATTCCATGTGCAATCCAACGATAATGTATTCGAACAAAGTGTGAGGTCTAATCTACTGCCAACTGAGGATGTACCAGCCAAACGTGTTACTTCTCCATTGTTAAGAACTGTCATATTGAAGTTGTCACAGAGGTCATATATCAAGGAAGACCGGTTGTCATCGTACAGTTCTCCCCAGCCTGTACCGTGAGAGTTAAAATCTCCCATGACCAACCGCGGAGCAGGAAGAACCGAACAAACATCTGAGAGTTGTTTTCGGTTAATGGAGGCTCTTGGAGGAATATAAACGGAAGCAATGCAAAGGCTTTTATTTTTAATAACAGCCTGACATGCGACAACTTCAATACCTGGAATTGGAGGAAAATTCACTCTATAGAAGGAGTAGCACTTTTGATCCCCAAAAGTACTCCTCCTCCACGCGAATCCTCACGATCAAGACGAATAATATTGAAATCATGAATCGGAAGATAGATTTCGGAAGAGAGCCATGTTTCACAAAGAGCGAATGCATCACAACCGGTAGTGTGAGCTAAAAATTTAAAAGATTCCAATTTAGGAATCAAACTTCGACAATTCCACTGTAGAACAGTGATCAAATCCCCGACCTCATTTGGAAAATTATCCATCGAAGGAAATGATAGCTGCAAGGATGGGCCACTTTAATGTTAATTTCTGCAAAAAAGTTTTCACAGTGAGAAGCATTGCCAAAACAATGCTTTTGAGAGGGTCAGAAATTTCAAGGTACTTAAAGATACCTTCGGCAATGTCATCAAATGAGAACAGCCCACTAGAGGAGGGGGCTTTTGTTCTTAAAATTGGGGCTTCAGGGGTTTTGGATGTCCCCGGGAGAGATGGAAAGTCCTGGGTGTAGTTAGTACTACGAAAACCAGGTGGATTAGGATTTTCCTTTTTCCACCTTTCCTTGAATTGGGCAAGCTGGTCTCGGGCTTCTTTTCAGCAACTTTCCGTGGGCGGACGCGTCTTCGCTTCCTTGAAGCACCTTCCGGAAAGGTGAACGATGTTCCCTCTTCAGCCGAATCAAAGTCAGACTCGTCATCTGACAGAGGAGCAAAGGGATTTGTATTGGCATCGGGTGATGGTGAGGCTTTTTTCAGCATTTCAGCAAAAGATTGCCTTGAACGCTGTTTCAGCGAGCGTTCTAATTTTTCCCCGCGTTGTTTGTACGCCGGGCACGATGAGAGAGCATGAGGAGGAGTTCCTTTACAAAAAGCGCATTTAGGTGTGCTGTCTGCGCACGCGCCATCCTCATGCTTCTCCCCGCAGTTGGAGCAGCGCGCTTTATTGCCGCAATGGGAGGTCGTATGTCCCATCTGCTGGCATTTCTGGCAGATCATTACCCGTGGTACAAACAATCGCACAGGTAGCCGAAGTTTTCCCAACTCAACGTATTGAGGGAGGGCTGAGCCAGAGAAGGTCACGCGAAACGAGTCTGATGGTGTGAACTTTTTTTCGCCCTTATTGGTCGATACTGAGCCTAGTTGGCGCACATCCAGTATCTGAACTGGGGGAAGCAGGGGGTTCTTAAATCGACCAACCCCCCGCTTAAGCAGGATCTCAGGGGTTAGACTCGTTTCGGTGACCACACCTTCAATTTCAATACCCCGAGCTGGGATATACACTCTATATTCTAGAGTAAAGAGCTGGGAGACAGCAATCTCATTAGCTTGCTTGAGGTTGGACACAACGACCCGAAGTTTATTCGGCCTGACTTTAATTATCTCGGTCACGGCCGAGAATCGTTTGGTCAGATCGTTCGAAATTTGATAGACATTCAGAGGTTTCAATTTGGGCTGAAAATAGACAACCCAAGGACCAGTTGAACTGTCTGGATATGCACGTGATCGGGTAACTGTATGAGCTACCCCATCATTTTGCGCCATAGATGATTCATCTTGCGATAAATCATCTATGGCTCGTTCGTGGGAGCTTATGACGCTCAACCACTGAATCTATATACCTATAACTAAACACAGAAAAAAAAAATTAAAGCTAAGCACACACTCAAACACTCTCAAACACTCTCAATCACTCCCATACACTCACACACACTATAAAAATAACGCTTCTTGTATTCAGAAGAGAAGGAAACAAAAACTTATCTTATATGTATAACGGATCTACTGCAGCCGGGCGACGAATGTGCTGCTGCTGCCGAGCTACGATGAGTGGCCGCGTGCACCGGCTAGGCGTGGGGATGAACGATGATGATAATGACACTGGTGATACTGGTCGGTGGTGGTTATCAGATGAACTAATGCACGCTACACACGATGGACTGCTGGTGTGCGTGCCGTATAGATGCGGAGCAATATGGCTTTTCGATCGTCGTAATATTGCTAATTGCAATTAATTACGTTGCTGCACTGTTTATCACACAACCTTTTCTTCTTTATAAAACCAGGACTCGATTTCACTCGCGATCGCGAAAAAATATTGAACTGAAGAATTGAATCAACTCGTGAAAAGCTTCCAAAGCAACGGAAAGCGGACCGAACGAACTGTACCGTTCGCTTGTTCACTGGGCAATGAGTTTTGTTATCTGTAGAGGATCTTTTGCTCGAATTTCAGTTATTTTAACAACATCCAAAATTCTAACAACCTCTGTTATAAAAACAGCGCAACTTAATAACAAAACTTAAAATAATTTGTCGGGTCTATGTTAACCCCGTGCTTAGAATAGGGTCCCGGGGTGCTTAAGACGTTACCTACCCTAATTGATAACTAAATGTGTTGCTACTTCGTTACCGATCAGAACTAGTGTAATTGCACAGAGAACCACATAAGATGGAGCTTGGGAGTAGGTTTTCTTCAATGTACAAAGTTCACTAATTCTATTTATAGATCAGTACCGGCGCCGGCCACGTCCTCACGTTCTTTGGGGGAGGGGGAAGGATGATTAGTTTGACAATCGTTGGTTGGAGATCGTGTTTACCTCAGCGTCTCCACAATTGTCAAGGGAAGGATAGTTTTTTGTGTTAGTAAGGCAGGTTATTTTTAGATCATGGATTCACTGTGGTAATTAATGCGACCAATGAAAGCGCAGTAGACTGCTTTTAAATCTTTTACAACATTTAAATCTAGTGGTGATAGAGAGAGGCAAGTGACAAATGACAAGGAAGGGGACTGTCCTGGGATTGAACTCCCGACCATCTACCAAGTAAGCAGAATGGATAACCACTGAGCTATCCAGCCACGTCAACGCACAGTGATTCCATTCCTTACAAAAAAGACATATTTTAGGTGTGTAAAATCCCATTTAGAGATTTTACACACCTAAAATATGTCTTTCCAAGTAATTTTGGGCCGCTGATTTTTAATATTCTTTCTAAATTGTCATATTAGGCCACACTACCTAGGTATGGCTACTTAATAGTCCTCTGGAATATCCGACAAAATGGTAAATTCGTTAACCTCGTTCTAAATTATTCCGATTTTTTTAATCCTTTTGTTTATAATACGTAAAAAGTGAAGCGATGTGGAGAACAAGAGGTTAATTGGATCTGCATCTCATTTGGTAGGATTGTTCCTTTCCGGAAAATATATGACTCGATTTTTTCTTCTATCATTAAGGTGATCCAAGGTGACCACCCTATCTCAAGTCCAATGAACGAAATATTAGAGAATATATATATTTTTTAAAGAATCAAAACGTTAACAACATAATTATAACCCGCGCTCTTAGACTCATCTGTGCAGCAAATAAAAGCTCTCCCGTTGATTACTTAGCTCTCAGTTCTGTAATTCACTTCTGTTAAGTTGTGTAGCTTTTACTTCTTTCGCAAAGTTTTCAAAACTCTTTTGAGGTTTTCTAGTTTTCGTGTTTCTAGTGTCAAGCACTTCTGGTTGGTCAAATATCAAGTATCTTTCAACCAGTCGACATTTTCCCTAATGAACTCCTCAACTTTCAATTGCGTTTTTTTTTTCATCGACGATTATAATTTACCTGAAAATATTTTCGAATCCGGTTTGCATCCCACCTTCACTTTTTTTAACTTTTTTAATTTGTGTTGCGCGTTGTTTTGTTATTTTTCTATCTGTTTTAACCCTTTATTTAGCAAAAAAAAGAATTGGTTAGTTCCTTTTTTGCTCCATAATGACTTTTCATATACTTTTCTGCTGATTATAAATCACGTAACTAAGTTATGTTTCGTCAATCTAGAACGAAAGTTGTGAACAATTTTGCAGATTTTCCGAATCATTGGATTATCCAGAGCACTATTTAGTGTCCAGTCAAAATCACTACAGTGAATTTGTTCTCACATTACATGTAATTTTATTTGAAAATTAAACCCAGCTTTATCCTCCTACCGTGAGACCTGACCCTTTTCACACTTCCCTGGGAATACTAGGAATACGAACCTAGATTTGGTCATTGTGATACCGGAAATTTGATATCATCAAAATAGCTCTAATTTTTGAGTTATCATGTTATTTGATGTGTCGCATCATGATGGGTTTTGATCCAAATTCGAAACTAGACACATGCCTGGCTTGCCGGAACATCAACCCAAATGTGGCCAATGTGGTTTTGGATTGGAATTATTTGTTAATTTTAATGTTATTTGAGGTGTCACATGACGGGTTTAATTTGGCCACTTCGCTGGGGATATCTCCGTCTGGGCCGATAGTGCTCAAATCGGTTCGTATATAAACTCTCCTTTGTAAGAAGGGTAAACTCGTGGTAATTTAGTACGAAATTTTTGAATTTATCAATACATACGGGTTTTTCAGACATTGAAGGACAATGGCCTCCCGGAGTCGTGTTTGCGCAAATTTGCGTAAGATCAAACATAGTTTTTCAGAAAGCTAATAAAAAAATCTTCAAAATAAACCCATTGTGGTGTATGTGCGCGTGTGTGCTCACATTTGAAAACTAAGTTTTTTTTCAGTTCTCTTTACATTTTATATGGGAGTAAAAAACCTCGTACATCTAGGACAAAATTTTAATTCAATCTTCACAAAATTTTGGAAAAAGAAATTTCGAATGGTGTACAAAATTACAAAAGTATATATATTGCAAAATGAGATAGTTGATTTTTTCACTTTTTTCCGCTTTGGAATCACTGTGCGACGCACCTGCACCTTTGTCTTGAATTGACTTTCAAGTGGGAAGACAACTTATATCGTCATCTCTACTGCTGACCAGATTACATCGGACTTCTTACGATTTTGATGAGCCGCCAACATCATGTTTACGTATCTTTTCGTTGGTTGATGAGCTTTTAGACTTTGGAGAATTTTCCAGAACTTTTAAACATAGAATTACTGCGTCAAGACTGCTACAATAGTTTTAATACATTCATGTAGACTACGGACGGATAAATTTTTATAAAAAAATAAAATAAAACAAAACAAAGGTCTTTTTCTTGGCTTTTTTGACGCTAATTGTACAAGCTTTTGCTACCTTCTCAACTCAGTGTTCTAATCACACTATCACAGTTATGAATTGAGAGCTTGCTTTTCCAACACCAATGCTGAATTTGTATTTGTTTGGCATGCACAATTATACTCTATGCTCAAGGAAGCCGAGAAATTTTCCAACCCCAAAAAATTCTAGACCGGTTTAAATTGACCCCGCCGCCACCGGCTTGGCAAACCATACGTTTGCCGTCGAGGCCCCTAAGGTTAAGGACAATTCATAATTTGAATAATAAACCTGCATCATTGTACAGAAACTAATCATACCTAGACTGGGGTTTTCTCAGTGTTAAATATGTCTTTTTTTTGTGTTATTATTGGTCTGATACCTTGATCATAACATTCACCCCTTTTCAAAATAGTACAGTTACATTCAGTTATTAGAAAATAAGCAAAAGAGGTATTTTAATATTAATTGATTGATTGATTATTCATTCCATAAAACAAATGGATGAGCAACAACACAAATTGCCACGAAAATGGAAAGTGTACTTTAAGTCTTTTCCTTTCGATTGAAAGCAAGAAGTCTAAGAGTGAATTGAGCAGAGCTTGAAAATATCATATTCAATTTTCAAATTGCACCCTTACTGAGACAAAATATTAGTCATCACGAACTGTTCCGAGCGAACATGAAGTAAACACAAATTTGCCTTCACGAATCTCTTGTGCAAGATGAGTCAACTTGTTTTGTTTTGCTTTACTTTAATCATTCATTCGTTCCAGAAAGCAGTGACTGTCCATAAGCGCAAACAACTCATTCAATTTCAACGTTCTACCGTGATAAAGAAAGAACAGTCATTCATTTGGAGAATCAATGAAGTGGAAACACCAACACTTCTCGGATTGATCCTGCAAATGCCTTTTCTCGAAAAAATGCCCCGCAAAATCTGTAACGATTTCGGCCATTACTCCGCCTTTTGGCTTCCTATGGCTGAAAAAATCACTCACGAACGCGAAAATGAACGACTAGTTACCGGAACATTCAGTCAAGCAATCAAAATCTCTTGAAGCTTGAATAGCCAGGTATGTGCTTTGCTGTGGTGTGAATGAGTTGTGAGGAACACAGGGACAACGGAATGACTGAGCACAGCGAAATAAGTAAACACGAATGTATTGCGTGAATGATAGAACGAAATGAAGAGAGCGAAAATTGTACACACTGTATATTTTTTTACTCGTCGTTCACAACGGGTGTCAATTTTTTCGAGCTCAAATTGAGGCATAACCCGTATCACACCTTATGTTAGTGCCTTTATATAAACGTTCTATGACGTGCTAGTGAAAAACTAGACTAGAATTTGTGATACTTTCACTACTGGTCAAATTCTTGGTCTAACATACATGTTCATGGCACGAGAAGGATGACTTTAATTCAAGAGACTATTAAAGCAAAGATTACCGACATAGTGAAGAATTAGTCTATGACCTCAAGGCTACTCCCTATTTGGACCCTCTGCATCCTACTCTTTTCATAAAACCTTAGCCTTTAATCCTTTGTCAGCATCTGTCCTAAGTTACACTTTTCGATGACCTTTGTTTAGTTTGAAAGGTCTAATCCCTTGCTAAATAATGAAGTGCACAAAAAGATTAATAATGATACCAACTGTATAGGTATATTTGATGTTTAATCAATGACAATTAGAGAATAAGCAACAATGAAAACACTGTCAAGTAAATGAAAGGGCCCTTTTTGTCGTTTTCCTAAATTATTTGAAATCAGGTTTTTGTAGATTGTTCGTAGCTTCGTCTAAAAGTGAATTGCGGCTAAACCCACCAGCATCACACATTTTTGCCTTCAAATAAACGTACTACGACGTGGCAATTGAGAGAATGCCGAATGTGATACTATCACTGCTGATTATGTTCTTTGTCTCTCATGCTTCCTTTTTGCATGGGATAAGCCCTCTCACCTACGACAAGGTGACAACCATGATCTTCGAAAGGGTCATAACAACAATGTAAGAAAGTTAAGAAAATTTTGTTTCTTTTTACAAAGTCCCGGTACTTTTTGATCGTACTTATGAATCACAGGTACACAAAAACGAGCTACCGATAATTTCATAATAAATAACTCATTCAACTATTCATTACACTTTACTAAATTTCCTTCACCGAGCAAATTTACTTTTAACATGAACTGCGATTTATATATAATCCATTTATACCAATGACACTTCTAATAGAATCTGGTGAAAAAGCATTAAAACTGAAAAATAACATTCCAACATACCTCCTGGTAAGAAAACTCCGTGGGAGCTAAACTCGCAGCAAGCAATCCTGCCTATCAGGAGCGACACCGTCCACCTTGACATGCTGAGAATAATGTTCCCACTGGGCTCACGTAGGACGGTCTCCCCTGATGGACCGCCAGGACCTGCTACCTATTGCTCGGGATGGGTGCTGGCTGCTGTTCCGAGTCGACATTTACCATTCAACAAGCTACACTACTACCCCCCTGGAGAAAAGGCTGGAACTGTTGCATCCCGGTTGCAGGGCACGTAAACACACATAACACAAAGTTCATTATTCATTGGGAATTACTTCGGCTGTGACTCACTCCGGGAACTGAGTACCGTGGATGGATGCTGCCACAGTTTTGCAGATGCCATGAGAAAATTCAGCTCATTTCTAAAACATGGTTATTGCATACTCTACCGCGCGTGCACTTTTCCCCAACCCGGAAGGTTGGCGGTGTAGTGATTCCGGAAAAGAAGCTGTTTCGCTCTTGTCACATGGGGCATAACATTTTCCTGCACACAAAATCGTCAGCGACTGCAGCGGAGAGGTTGTTAGAGTTTACAACCTTTCGGAAAACAAGATTGATACTGTATTATTAAATCGCAATCTGTCCCGAGCCGTTGTTGTGCCATGGACTGACTCGTTCGACGATGACGGCAGGCGACCCCATCGTGATCAAGTGTCACTAGTGTATTGATGAGTGAACTCAAATGTGCACGGTTCCGGACCATAGCAGTGTGGGTTCCTCCCAGGACACGATGGTGGTTCCGGAATTTTATGAACCTTCAGTACACTTTGTATGATGGGTAAAACTATTGAAACCTTCACAATGAAGCTGGTGCTGTGTTTGTTGTGCCGTCCGGGACATCGACTAACCTAGATCTATAAATTGTATCGGATGTGCAGTAGCAGTGTAGGTCAGGGTGTAGTTTGTCGGAACATGTACAGATTTTGTACAATTTGATCCATGCGAGATTTGATGGAAATTGTGGCACGCGTCAAGAATGAACCACGTGAAATATTCCACCGCCGATGTCCTTGCTACAACGCTGCCTTTCTGGCGTGGAAGTGATAAACCGCGAAGCAAAATTTCATTCCCGTGGGGGCTGTTCAAGAGTGCGTTCCTACGAAGCGTATCACTTAATGGTTTAGATTTTGCACTTAAATCTAGATCGTGACAGAGAAGCCAAAATGTGATTTCAGTTTGATGAGACCACACCCTAGCAAAGTAAAATAACAAACTGATATCAAATAAGTAACAAGTTTTGTTATCTCAGATGTCATTTTGATCTCGTCTGTTATCGCATAACAAATTTAGTCATCAACATCGACAAATTTTGTTATCATCTGTTATCAATTTTTAAGAACGATTTTCGAAAAACGTAACTGAATTCTACCAGCATGCTGACGAATGCTGAATATTACCAGCATGTGATGTATATTAAATTGAGCTTCTTACCAGAAGTACAACTTCAGTTCTTAGTGTATGAATTTGATATCATGATGATAACATAATTTGAAAATATCTCAAGAAATTTGTTTATATCACAAAATTTGTTATCAAAATGAACTCGATGATAATAAAACGAGTTAATAATGTGATATCCAACGAACATTAATTTGTTATCACTCTTGTTATGTTGCCTGTTTATTCAGCCTAAATGATAACATATTTAGTGATCAAACACTGATAATATGATATTAGAACTTGTTATCAATTTGGTATAAAACTTTGCTCGGGCAGTGGGCCACTTGAAGTGTCGTTAAATTTGTTCATTTCAGGAACGATATCCGCTAGAATAATGAAAATTCCGTGCAATCTTAGAGCGAATCATGGAATAGAATGGCTGGGGTGGAGTCAAGAAAATAGCGAAGGGTGGGGAATGATTTTCGATTTAATTAATAGGGATCAGTCACGTTCATCAGTTTTCAAGGTTTGTTTAGATCTCCCCTCGTACTTTTCACACTAAAAGTTTCCATTTAAAGGGTGTTCAAGTTGCAAAAATCGTCAATTGCAACACACGCAAATTGCTTTTAAGATACAATGTTTGAAACATTTGGTAGTTTTAGTTCTGAATGATTTAACCAAATTTCATTAAAAAGTACGTTGAAGATTTTGACATGAAGTCAAAAGAGCAAATCTTCCGATTTATGCCATATCAAAACAAAAGTTAGGACTTTTGAACTCCACTGTTTCATCAAACGTCAAAGAGACCATTCGACCATCGATCAGAAAAAAAAGAAGCTAACAAAAAATACTCTCGCAGGCGCTCTAAAGACTTTAAAGGTAGTTGAAGCTCTAAAGCGAAAAACAAACGCCTCAGTCCGTTGTATTGCAAAAAAGGTAACCTTGCCCAAAATGCTTGCGCAAAAGATCAAAATTGGGCTGGACAACATACGTTCAAAGTCCAGAAGGCACCAAATCGCAACGACCAGTAGAATGTGGCAGCAAAACCACTGGAATACCACGCAAATGGTGACGGAAAAACTTGGCTGCGTAATGGATGATGAAACCTACATAAAGGTGGACTTTAAAAAGATTCCAGGCCATCAGTTCTACACTGCAAGAGACAAGCTCAATGCCTTTAAAGCACTGACGGAAGCAAACAACTCGAAGTTTACCTAGAAAATCATGATTTGGCAAGCGATTTGAACGTGCGGGATGTGCGGGACCTTACCTCTCCAGGACAACATAAAAATAGTGGTACGAGGCTAGATACAACCAGAAGATGGCAGAGCCCTCGTGTTATTTCAAATAGGAAGCAAACGCTTCTGTAGACACTCCTTGAGGTAGATCTCCCCGTTTACAGTCCCGGTAGTCACGGGCGGTGCACTCCGTTTGTCACATGAGCAGATTGCTCGCCACATCATGTATTTCTTGACAAACTTTGAAAGTTTCTGCTTCCTTACTTCCTCCTGAACATCAAACTTGTGCTGGGCGGTGAAGAACAGTAGCCCCAGAAGCTGACGAAATTCCGCCTTGACGTAAGTCTCATCATCCATAATGAGACAATGAGGCTTCGTCAGCATCTGAGTGTACAGTATCTGGGTCCGTGACTTTCCCACCGTATTTTGCATTTCATCACGATTTGGAGCCTTCTGCACTTTGTACACATGCAGTCACTCCTGGCCCTTGACTCTCTGAACGAAAGACTTGGACAGATTAAACTTTTTGGCCACAACCCTGACCGAAGCAATGGGATTCCGCTTAAACGCTTTTACGACACGCTTGTGATCCTGATCCCTAATAGAACATTTATTCTGACCACATTTCTCTTCCGTTCGATGCTCAGAGTTTTTTAATAACGTTTAATCACCCGACTCACCGTCGACTGCACAATTCCGATTTGTTTTCCGATGTCTCGATGTGAGAGTTTAGGATTTTCCTGGTGCTTGCGCAAAAGCAATGCGCGATGTTGCTTTCCGGATGACGATTTTTTTTTCAATTTTCGATAAACTACAGCGATAAAAATACAACACCAAGAAAACACTCTAAACTATTACAACCCAAAGTGTTAATAGGAAATATCAGATGGGTAATTTTCTGTAGCGCTTTTCCCGTGATGCAATTTGATGTGGTACACCCTTCACTCAAAATTTTACTGGAATGGCAAGAGGAAAACAAGATCAAAAAAGGTACTGGAGTGGTATGAGAAAAATAAGGTGAACTTCGTATACATGGACTTTTATTATCCAAACACCCCAGAGTTGGGACCAATTGAAAAGTATTGGGTTGTTGTGAAGCAGAGATTATGCAATCATCCTTTAGACAGTCAAATTAGTTCTAGCATTGACGAAAGCACGTGTTCAATAAGTTCGAAAAAACTTTAGAAATGTGTTACAAAAATGATAATACAAGATATTAAGATATTCTAAGTCTATTTTTATTGAGGCAATGTTTATTGAGAACCTTTCCGGCATACCAGTTGAGAGCACTGCCTTTCCCAAAATAATTGCAAGCAGCACGCACCTGGTACCTCGGCATATCGTCCAGGATCTTGGAAATGAGCTTCTTCAATTGGTCCATTGTGCTCACTTGATGCTCGCTTTGCTTGGCCAGCATGTACGACAATAGATAAAAGTTTAGGGGATTAAGATCCGAGGAGCTTGCAGGCCACAAAGTCTTATCTTGAAAATCAGTCAAATTCTCCTGACACCACGTTTGGACGATATTCGCCATGTGGGCTAGTTGAAAGCCGTATTGATCCTGCCTGTAGAGGTTCCGAAGAGCCGGGGCCACATCTTTCTCCTAAACCTCGGTCTTGTACGTGGCGTTGATTTTCACGTTTCTCGATAAACACCAGTGGGAGCTTCCCACACATGGATAAGACCCTTCATACCATCACCGACGCGTCGCTCTGAAACCGCGGGATCTGTGTGTAGAACGTGGGGCTGGCCAACGTCAGCGCCCACAGCCGATAATTTTGGACACTATGCGGCTGTTGCACCACAAAGCGCTTCTCATCGGAAAACACGAACTCCTGACCTACGTGCCGCGAAAGCATCAGTCTGCCTCTTTCCAACTTCTTCTTCATTATGGCCTCCGTTACCCTGTGAAACTTGCGTTTCTTGTACGGCTTGTATCTCAGGTCTTTCGTCATGTCCCGATCGACATATCCAGGTCAGCACCGGTCTTCCGAATCTAGCGGTTCATTTTTCGACGAATTACCTCCCTCACCATCTTGATGCTGCTGGCATCCTCGCCAACCGCGGCCGCCCGGATCTCGCACGGTCTTTGGCCAAGCCCTGCTCCCGGTTCCGACAGATGGTGGTAAAGATGAAACTCTACTTCACTCCGTGAGATTTCAACCGCCGGAATATGTCGCCGGGTCGCTCACCTCTCGCAAACAACTTTACAACGACGTCGCGGTACTCTTTCATCGAGCGTTCTAAACAAATAACAAATGACAGCAAGTGGCGTTGGTTAGCCTATAAATGGGGCAAACACGCTAAGATAAGGTCACGGAAAATAAAGTTTTAATTTTACCGAAAATTAGCTTTGGTAGCAAAAGTATCGGTATAATTTACCGAAATAAAACGTTTGATTCTACTTTTTTTGTCAGTAGAGTAGATTTACAGATTTTGTCGTTGTATTTCACCTAAATTTGGTGAAAAACGCTCTCCTTGAGCTGCAAGTAATTTCGGTATAAAGAACCGTACAAAAATAAGTAATTATTTACGTTTTCCTTGCTTTCCAACAATACCGAAATTTCGGTATCCCATGTTTACCGATAATATCAGTAAGTGCACTTTTCTGCGGTTTTTGGTGTTTTTTTCCCGATTTTTCCGTGTTATTGTCTTAGCGTGAAAACTAACACCAATACGATGAAAAGTTGTCTTCCAACTTATATAACATCTTGTATAGCAGCTGGTCGGTGCTGATATTGTACAAAATCTCATGGAGAATAAAGATAGAAAAGAAAAGGCAGTTGAATGGAGCACATGTTGAATACAGTGAACTTCGCAAAGATGTTTTGCTTGATTCTTCAAACATTTAAAGACAATTGGTTGAAACAAGGGTTGTTGGCAAAACGCTTGATTTGTTGCAAATGTAACGTAGACAACCTTTATGTGAGTTTAGTTACCTTCATCCTCTGAGAATTTTGTTGGTTCAGCGTGATGTATATGAGAATATTTGATTTTGAGCATAAGTATCACTGTGCAAAATTTTAAAATTCATTATTCATTTTTAGCTTAAATAGAATAACCCAGAAATGAACAAACTGTTCTAGTCCATTGCGAAGAATTATCTGCTGCATGAGTTACTTATTTGCAACGGTGGCCTCTTTAAATGATAGGGGGATGGTACAAAACGCACCGTTTAAACAACATCGTGAATTACTAGGGCATTTCGGAAATTTCGGAATAAATTCTTGAGTATGGTGCATTACGATGTTGTCGTTGTAGATCAAACGTGATTTAACGATGATTTTTCATGATTTTTTAATCCAATTTGATCCCAAGATGACTCCGGGGTACGCCTCCTCATTCTCACCTCCTCATTCTCACGCGAGGGGGGGGGGGGGCATTGTGACGTTTTTTGTACGGGGCTTAATATGTTTTGTATGGATTGTCACGTTTTGCCAAACCCAAAGTTGTACGCAACGACGCTGACGAAGTTTGATTGGTACAGGACGATGAAACTTACGTCAAGGCAGACTTTAAACAGCTTCCTGGACAAGAATTTTATACAGCAACCAAACGGGGAGAAGTCGTAGATATTTTCAAGTACATGAAACTGTCAAATATCGCGAAGAAATATCTGGTGTGGCAGGCCATCTGTACCTGTCACTTGAAGAGCAACGTTTACATTGCGACCAGAAGCGTCAACCAGGAAATTTATCTGAGCGAGTGCCTACAAAAACATCTACTGCCTTTCCTGAAGCGACACAATTATTCCGTTCTATTTTGGCCGGATTTGGCATCCTGTCATTACGGAAAAATGGCCATGGAGTGGTATGCTGCTATTAACGTACAAGTGGTGCCCAAGGACAAGAACCCTCGCAACACGCCAGAGCTCTACCAAATCGAACAATATTGGGCCATCATCAAGCAGAACCTTAAGAAAACTCAAAAACCTGTTGTGAGCGAGAAACAGTTCAAGACAAACTGGCGTTCGGTGGCGAATAAAGTGGACAAGAAGACTGTACAAAATCTTGTGGCAGGTGTTAAACCAAAGACCCGACAATTCGCATTCGGTAAAAAGTTAGCTTAGCTGAATATTTTCCTGTATTCTGTATTAACTGAACTTGAGAAAGGAAAAGAATTTGACTTATTGATAAAAAATTTGATCTACTCACACACATTACTGTTTGACCAAATTTTAAAGGAACACCCTGTAGTTTTCCATTTGAATTTTTGTTTTCAATTTGTTCAAATCATTCTTCAAATTTTCTACTATTGGAACTTATATCTGAACCAACCATTTAAATGTCGTAAAGCGCAAACTATTCTTACCTTCAAAAATAACGATCGGAGAATTTAAGTAGAAATAAGGGTCTTTATAGAGGTTCCTGTTGGGACCGCTCAATAAAAGTGATGGTGGTTTGCTATTGGGAAAACCCTTTCAATTATACAAATGATATACTATTTTGCAACTGCAACTTATATCTGCATTAATCAAGTGGAATTTCCTAGAGAGCAGTCTATACGTATTCATTTCAAATTACGGTTGAAAGATTCGGTGATATTAGAGTCTCTAGAAGCATATTGTGCCTTCTGGCAACTGTATCCTTCTATTGATTTCCAAGCTCAGGCTTTTTATGCTTCTATTGATCACCAAGCTAGAACCCATCGGAAGAGACTTGTTCTTCTGCCCAATGATTTCATTATCTCCAATATGCTCAACCAATGGCAATGTTTTGTGATATAGTGGGTGGTGAACTTCCAAATTTAGCAGAACCACAGGCAATTGGTGGGTAAGCACTTGTTACCTCATAGCAAGATGTTAAAAAGTTGACCATATGGTTCTATGGGCTTCCTTTCCCTATGGTTATGATTGCAGAATGTTTCAAAAACTAGAAAATCAGTTAACCGTAAGCGCTTGCTATGTGACGCGCTATTCAGCGCTCTACATTCGATGAGTGGTATAACAGTATTAAGAGATAACTCGAATTTCAGTCAACGGATTTTCCAGCGTTTAACCACAGTCACAGTATTTTAAGAAAGGAAAAATAAAAAAAAACTATTCGAGAGAAAACCTACATATGAGTAACAGAGAACGTTTCAAGGAGTTCTGAATTTTATGAAAAATCTCACAAGAAAATGAGAAGAAAGATTAGTAATTTCAATTTTATTCCAACTAGTTGTATAGCCTATCTTGACAGATACGCATATTTCGTCTACAATGTGCAGACTTCTTCAGTGTCGTGTACTAATACTCGAGTGGGTAGTCGAGTATTATTACACGACACTGAAGAAGTCTGCACATTGTTGACGAAATACGTGTATCTTTCAAGATAGGAAGAGAACAATGTCCAATTAGTGAAAAAGGCGATGAATCCTCCAAATTGTCCGCAAATAAGGCCCATTTAGAAATGTCCGGCTTTGATGAAAGGAAGACTGCGGAAGAAGGCTAGAGGAGTAGATGACATCATCAAATAAAAAAAAGACTGGGTAAACGTAAGCAAAACCAGACGGAACGGTTGTGCAAAACCTCATGAGGAAAATTATGAAGAAAGAACGAGAATGAAGAAGGTGTAATGGGCTTTTTTGTTGGTTAATAAACAATGTAAATTAATTTGAGTTCCAAAATAAATAAAACATTTATAAATACAGCAATTCTTAGGTGTACTCATAATTAACAATACTGTCCTTAGTAGCAGTTTTTTCAAATCACTTTTCAACGCTTACTTGCTGATTTACAATACCTGTTGTTCTAAAGACTTTGCTCTTCAATCTACAACTACTATACATATAGCCTGCCACATCATATTCTTTTAAGCAAAATTCGACAATTTGTTGGCCTTAAAAAATTGTCGACGTTGTCACGTTGCAATGCGGTATGAAACTTATGACCAGGGCGCTGTTCGAAGTCCGCACGGTTTCCTGTTTCTTGTTCTGGTTTGTGATTCTTATTATATCGAAAAAAAAAATCCAACAGTTTGAACGGAAGACTATGACATTTTGACTGTTTTGGCCACATCGTGAGTAGAAAAGTTCGGATTTCGGTTAATCATTCCGAACATTGGATTACGCTGCAATTTGAAGTTGTCGTTTCGCTTACCCCCAGATCCTTCCTTCCGATAAACCGTCAGTCAATACCGGAAGCGTTTTGAAACGCTACTTACTGTCGACGGAGGAAATTTTAATAATTTTGATATGTCATGATGAGACATTGGTGGCATCTCAACACTTAGGTGCAAAATTTGTCATTCCTTGGACTCCATTTTTGAAATAAAGATCAAATGTCAACAAAGCGTATTTTTGAGGCGTTACAAATATAATGAATTTTAAAAGGCTTTGGTAAAAAAATCAGACCGTTCTACAAGAGAGGCGAACTTGACTGCAAACACACCACCATGTGGCTATAATTCACCACTTTAGTTTCGTGCTTATAGATGAACACGAAACTCAAAGGACGCGACACGAGTTTACACGCTCGTGTATTGCTTTCGAAATCGTGTTTGATTTTTGGGAAAATACACGAGCCGAGTGGTTGCGATCACCAGAAAGCTCTCAACATACACCCAGTATGACGCTGGTTACCACGGATAGAGCAATTCTCGTCGGATGATTCTAAAAATTTGATAATTTGATTTATTGGTTTGCTTTCTTGGCTGTTGGGTGACGAGCGCATACGTTGATTAAGTTTAACAACCACGGAACGGTTAGATATAAAATTAATAAACCACGCGTGTTTTCTGCAATCGGACGCAATCGGAAACACTCGGCTGAGGTGTTTGCCGAAACATCAATCATGATGCCCGAAGCCAAACCACGAGCACTGACACTGGTGTTGTACCCAACGCGTTGCGTGTTAGTCTGGAAGCACGAAGTCAAAGTGGCGAACATAATGCACGCGCTAGCGTGGTAAAAAGTAGCTCGGCTTGTAGTGTAATGTTTGGACATGGCTGATTAATTAAACCGACTGAAATTTGCTGCATACCTTATTTACCTCAAGAATACAGAGCAGTGATCTACAATCAAATGCCCTACAATTAAAATTGAAACAATTTTGACCTCTTAATTTCCGAATGTGAACCAGGGAAATTACTCGGGATTTAATTCAATTTACCTAAAATTTCAAATGAACCTTCCAACCTAACCTCCAAATTAAACTCGAAACGATGACACTCTAGTGGCTGTTTGATTGCACTGGAGAATGTAAACAATTCAGAAAATTAACGAATAGATAAAACACGTTGGGAATTGGTTTGAACGTGAAATAAAAAAAACGTGTGGCCCACTAGTGGATTGGTGAATTTATTTAGTCTACCACATTGCTCGACGGAAAATCGGCTGACCTATATGACCTGTAGCATCTGGCTGTCCGATGGTTTCCGGACCTGACCAAAAGTGTGGCCAATTTCGTCAGCCATTAATTATTCGCGGGAAGGGGCATTCTAGCATCGGAACGCACTACAGTCACATCAACAGCTGGGACTGGGAGCAATTTGAGTCAATCAATCACCATTTCGCGTTCGATTTTTGCCTGCTAACCCGATACTACGCAGACAGAACTGTGTGTGACTCGTGAATAGTTCTGTATAGAAGAGACTCTCTACTTTGCATGCTGGCTCTTGTCGCAGGTCGTGGTCATCAATTAAAATGAGCAGTATGTCAATCGTCGAATCCCACATGTTCTCGGCTGTCACTTAGTGGAATGCCGTTACGTCACTCAACTGTCAGTGCAGTGACGTTCGAGAAGTCGATGAATAAACTAGAGGATTTTTATTGGCCATGGATGACGCTCGAGGATAGTGCAAAGGCCATCAAATATTGGTTTTGCCTAACAATAGCACAGTAGCACATTCACACAGCCCTATTCATTCAATATTTATCTATTGAAAACGATACCGTTTCGCTTGCAAATCAACCGTAATTGCTCGGTAATTGATTAATTAATTAATAAGTAGCGTTTTGTTGCTTACGCAACGAGTGCTGCAATTTACACGTGATGTTTGTTCGCGAAGATATAAATCTGTAAATGAATATTCACACGTTTGATATCATTATTTACAACCAGTGCACTTGTGCAAAATACGACACCGAACATGAACCGAACATATCACGCATCGTCCATTAGTGCAACCATCGGGAGCGGCCGAGGCTTCCGACAACAATGCAAACGGTGTTGGATTTATTTAACGTCCACATACAGCACAAGCTCCAGTAATCAATATCAATTGCAAATACATTTAAATCATGTTCGACTGGCACTCGCATATCAATATTTACATATATTTTATTATTTTTGCAGCAAGTTGGATTGAAATTAATTATCTTCAGCACAATCACTTTGGTGAGGAATCACTCTCTCTCTCCATATGCTTCCACATGTGCCGCTCCAGACCAGATAGTTATAGACATCCCGCGGAAAATCACTGCATGCATCATTGTTCAAGCGGATGCCGATATAGTGAAACAGGGAAGAAAGTTATTAGTTACCAAATGATACAAACTGTTGATAACTCTCACTTCTTCAGCCTTGAGACGAGATCACATATGTGACCTATCTTCTTCTTTCAAGCTTATTGCTTTCGCAATTTGCTTATTGCTTGCCCTCAACTAGCACTTCCTTAATTATTAGTTAAGAGCTTTCGAAGCCATGTACCATTTTTGCATTAGTATGATTTAGTGGCAAGTAGAATTATATCCTATGCCCAGGAAGTCGAGAAATTTTCCTCAACGAAACATTCCTAGACCAGACCGGGAATCGAACCCAGCCACCTCCTGCATGTTGTTGCTTTGTAGCCGAGCCTTTGCCGACTGAGCTGTCCACCCCTAGCGCTTCGCATGGAGATGAGAAATTATCTGCTTCTGCAAACTTCATAAAAATGTAAATATTAAAAAAAAACAAA
The DNA here is from genome assembly GCA_034211315.2 of Aedes japonicus. Taxonomy (NCBI): domain Eukaryota; kingdom Metazoa; phylum Arthropoda; class Insecta; order Diptera; family Culicidae; genus Aedes; species Aedes japonicus. The sequence continues at coordinate 20,728 of JASCZW010000331.1, read as the reverse complement.
TTTTTTGATTTTTTAAGTTTTTGATGGTAAAAATTTGAAGTTATGCACATTCTAGCGAAAAAGTAATGTCAGAAAAAAACAAAGTTTCTAGAACATCAACATTCGGTGTACTTCTCAAAATTTTAACATTTACGAGAATAAACGTATTCTGATTATATAATCTGATTTTTGAAGTACTTTTAAATTGTTAATGATTTCACATAAGTTTGTCTGCATGTAACAACCAGTTATATTTTGCTTTTCATAAACTTGATATTGCCAATTAATAGAATAAAAAGAGATTAAAGCTTTGAGATTTGAAAACTCAAACTGACAACCGTCAATGCTAATCAATGCTGTTAAACTTGTAAGTACCCGCATAAAAATTATGAATTTTACATAAGAACGTAGTTCAAATTTGATGTATGCCAAAGGACGTAAACAACGATTCCATGTTAAATTAGGTGTCCCGAAACAGAAACTGCCGCAACTCAACAAAAGCTGTCGCTGATTATATTGATTTTCTCGTCTCATTTGATTGATTTGTTTGTCCTAAAAGCCACTCGTAAATGGAATTCTACATCAAATTGCAATCACGGAAAAAACGCTGCAGAAAATTACCTAGTTGACCGTTTTTTTGCAAACTTCCAGACAATAAAAAATAACCCATTAGTAGGCTTTTGACATATTTGTTTCAGTCAACTTCGAAACTATAACCTTACGTTCGCACTTTACGCTTAATTCCGCTCCTTAGGTCCTGTACACCATCTGGCTGCAGTTTTTTCTGCACGGAAACCCACCTTTTCTTCATGTCTTCCTTAGATTTGACCCTTTTTGGGATGTTTCCGTAGTGCTTGCTTCATAATAGCCCAGTATCGATGGTCCTTATTTCCGATGCGTTGGGGGCGTTTACATCCTTAAGTACGAAACTGACCCCATTGGCTTCGCACCACTCCAGGACAACATTTGAATAGTGGCACGAAGCAAGATTCGGCCAGAAGATCATACTCGTGTTGCTTCAACAGAGGAAGCAGGAGCCTCTCTTTGAGATAGATCTCCCCATTTGCAGTCCCTGTAGTCACGAACTGCGCACTCCGTTTGCAACATGAGCAGATCGCTTGCCAAATCATGTATTTCTTAGCAAATTTTGAAATTTTCCTTACTTTCTTTGGAATATCAAACTTGTGCTGGGCGGTGAAAAACAGTCAGCATCTGGGTGTACAGTTTCCGGGCTCATGACTTTCCCACGGAGAGTTGGGGATATTCAGAGTGCTTGCGCACAATCAATTTGCGACGTTTTTTCCAAGACTCGAAAAACTGATAAAAATACATAAAAATAACTCTCTAAACTACTTCTATCCAAATGTTTAAGAGAAATTACCCAAAAGGTAATTTTCTACAGCGTTTTTTCTGTTATGCAATTAAAAGTGGGACACCCTTTAGTAGCGTAATGCGCGTTAAGCGAATATTTTCGGATGGTAAAAGCGAACGGAAAAAGATATGCTAACAAACCAAATTGCATTTTTTTTCATTAAGAAATTAAAAACTTCATGAAAAAACTTTCTTCTCTCTGCAACGCCGCATTGCGGCAGTTAGTCGGAACTTTAATCAAAAGTGAAAAAAGAAGCTTATAGGCATATTTTTTAGTTCGATGATCGCCCTGGAATGCCCAATTGCTCCATTTCTTCCAGCGCCCGCTTCGACTAGTGGGCCGACGCTAGATCCAGCCAAAACACCACGTCGTCATCCTTGTGGAACGTTTTATTGAAGGCGGCAACTTCTGGGAGGCACTTCGTACAGTAGATCTCACCATTCACTGTCAGCCACGACAAAAAGAAGAGCGGACCTGACATACCCTATTCACTGATTGTGAGTCACAGCAACACCTTCTTTGGGAACGTGTGTGCTATGTACTTCACATTACTGATTATTTCTTTTTTCGGGAAGGTGAAGTAGACTTTGACTTTTCAATCATTGCAATTCAACGTAGGGTACGTCTCGTCGTCCATAACGACCACCACGTTCCGCTTCGCAGGTAAGGTCTGTTAGACCAGAATCTTCAGCCATTGTTTCTGGGTTTCCACTCGGTTCCAGCTGGCATGGATTGGCCAAGGTGTTAACAGCTTTCGACAACCTGCTGGTGGTGTTTAATAATAAGAAGCCTACCAAAACGGGAGAGCTCCATCTAGTCGAGAAATATTGGGTTATCGTCAAGCGGAGCTTGAAGAAGACTAACAAAACTGTTCGATTTAGTAGCAGTTTACGCTAAACTGGCTTGGCGAGGCGATTCTTCATATCTAATGGCAGGAGTTGAACGAAAGACCCGGCAATTTGAATTGGGTCGATCGAAAGATAAGCTAAATGTTGTTCTGTATGCTATGTTGATTGAAGTTGCAAAAGAAAATATGTTTAATATTGACATAGGACTACATCTGTATCTTCAATGCAAAGGTACATGTTGCGGATGGGAAAAATTGGAACGTCACGAACTTTCTTTAGATTTTCAACGTCAATATCTCAGTCATTTCACAATCCGTTTTTAAATCTTTTATATCAATCGATCAGGACATTCACTACGCGTCGATTTAAATCTATTGATTTTAAGCATATTACTTTTGAAAAATAATTAAAAGTGAAATGCCATCAAAACAAGAATCAACCAATAGCGTGCATCACACGAGGGTGTGTAATGTTTTTGATAATTGCACCTTTGGCTGCGGTGTACCCACACAGGCCTTGTAGAAACCGTATGCAATTGGTGATGAATGATGTATGTCAATTGAGGTAAAAGTATCCCAAATGACTAAAACGGTTAGTGTATGGGAGTGCTATCCAGGATACGAAGCTCACGCGCATATGGATAAGTATTGACCGAAACTAATTTTGGCCACCCTTTGAAATTTTAAGCGATCTAGATCATACATTTCTACGTATTCCTGCGTCACCTTTGTGTACAACCCCATTGGGCTGTTTCTTGAAGTTTTGTGAATTAAAAATTACAAATTCAAACACACTCTTCTTCGACTTAATTTTGCTTGTTCCACCCTTTGTTAAACGTTAAATTTTGGACACTTTTTTTTCAGTGTAGATTTTGAATTATCTGATCACTGAAACGTTTCACTTATATGCCAACTGAAACTCTACACTTTATATCGGGGTTCAACATGTTTACATTCTTATTACATTCAGTAAAATGTTGTCGAATCAAGTGGAAGTTCGCAATCGCATTTTGTGCGAACAAAAGCAGGCTCCAAATTTATCGGTACGCGATCTTGCCAAAAAACTAAAACTACCGAAAAGTACCGTGTTTTGTGCTTGCAAATCATTTGACCAGCGCTTGACTGTGGATCGGAAAGTTGGAAGTGGAACAAATCGAAAAATATGCTCCCGACAAATGGACAAGAAGGTGGTAGCCATTATTTAGACAAATCCTTCTGTGCAAAATGTGGCTTGCAATGTTGGGAAGTCGAAATTATACGTACAAGACTGAAGGCGTAAAAAGTGAAAAAGGTGCCCAACCGTGATGACAAGCAAAATTTCACTGCAACAAGTCATGCTAAGGAACTTTACACCATTTTTTCGCAAAAAAATTCTTGTATTACAATGGACAGCGAAACATACGTACTCGAAGACTTAAACAGCTTCCAGACAAAGCAGGTTTCTTAATTCCTGAAATTCTTGATTAGGGAGGCCATATGTAGTTGTGGTCAAAAATCCGAAAGTTTTGTCTCTACCGGCACTATAAATACGGCTGTGTACGAGAAATAATGCCTGCAAAAGCAGTTTCTACCGTTTATCAGAAGCCACGACTCTCTAACTCTGTTTTGGTCTGATTTGGCCTCTTATCATTCCGATAAAATCCAACCTGGAATGGTATAAGGTACGAGAGGTCAAATACGCGCCAACAACAGCCAATCCACCAAACGTCCAGAACGTCACCCAGTAGAGAAGTACTGGGCACTAGTTAAGCGGAAGTTTTCGAAACTAAGGACCGATGATTTCATGAGAAGATGGAGAATCGTCACGGTGAGCGTATCTGAGGATACCGTACGGAAACTGACGGCGGGTGTTCCACAAAAAGTTCGAAAATGTTACAGAAAGAAGCATGTAGATATAACTATTATCTGGAAATGTTTTATTGAATGTGCGTATTTTTTTTTTTTTTTTTGCTGTTTTTTATAGTGATGTCCGATATTAACTGTGAACAGGCTTAACCTTATGTTTCTTCACATTTGGTTTTATGCATCTTCATTAGTTTATTGTTGAGTAATAAAGTAAAGGATGTAAGGAGGGTCCTGGTAGGGCCTCCAAATTCTGACTTATGCGCCAGATGACCGGAGTCGTCTGCCAGAACTCAAGATGGATTTGCTCTAATAGCTCTTTGTCCAACCCTACAGCAGGATCCACCTTCAGAGATATCCAACCCTTCCATAACCTCCCTTCCAAATTCCTTATTCCTTATAGTTTCCCAAATTTATTAAATTTACTAAAAGTTCGTGTTGATTTACCAGTGGAAAAACAAAGCATTTATTGAAAAGAAATTTAAAACCTCTATTTTGTTCTCATGCAATAAAATTCTAATTTTTAACATTTACTGTTGATTTCCAAAGTCTATTTACAATAAATTTTTCATTTTGTTTTGAAAACCTTCTTCTCTCCCTACCTTCTCCTATCTTATGACGTCATTCCCTCAGTGTACCCTGTACGTGAGTCCTTCTACTCCCAGTTCCCTTTCCCCTTCTCATCCCCTACTAATATAATTGTTAGGCCCTTATCATGCTGGTGTTGTATTCGTGTGAGTACTAAAAAAACGGTTCAGGTACTTACAGGTGTCGCTGGTCGATGGTCATCTGGCTTCCCGCTTTCGAAGTGGGTTAGCGCCGTAACGCTGCCCAAGGAATTTCGTCGGTAGTCTATCGACGGCACGGATCCTTCTATATGCACGGCAGATGGACGTGTTTCACTGACCCGGTAGCGGATGGACGTTTCCCGGTTTTCTTCGGCCGGCGAAGATGGACAGCTGATTTGCACGAGTATGGCTGAGTTTTCGCGGAATGCCGCAGGGAGGATCCAGACATTCGTCCGGAAGGCTATCTTGCTGAGATTTCGGCGCTCCGTACGGTGACGTCATGCATATGTAGGTGAGGCTGGAGATGTGCTGTGTGCTGTTGGGCTCTGATCGGGACTGGCTGTCAATTGGTTTTTACCCGGGACGTGAGTCTGGGCGATACGCTCTGGCGGTGGCAATCTTTCCCCAGACAGACCACTCGCGAAATGTGGCAACCACGTGGTGACGGGTGGTGCTCGCGAGGCCGAACTTCCTTCTCCGATGACCACGCACTCTGAAGCCATTCGAAGCGGCACGCAGCCGTGAGGCTAAGAATATTCCCAGGGGATCGTCCCCAGTCTCTCCGATGGCACGCAGATATTTTGTGGGTGCTGCAATAGCCGTAGCAAGGATTACGGTTTCTGCCCGCACAATCTCCTCAAAATGCACTCGTCGAAATAAAAACGAAAACCCAAGGATGCACGTGCTCACGTGTGGTGACTGTGGATGATTTGTACACAGAGAAAAAAAATTAATTTTAACAAGCGCGTAAAATTTCCTCTCGTTTAATTTCAACCCAAAGGAGGCGTAAACAACTAAGTTGTATGCAATATTCCATGCACCATACAAACATTTTTGAAATCTGTCATACAACAGGCTAGATGCACGCGTTATCTGACCTCAATTTACATGAAATATCCCATTAATATCTGCCAATTCTAGCATTCCCTTTATGTGCATTAGAAAATGCATAAAATTCAATGTTTCTTTTTAACTGTGTAGTTAGTATCCCACATGAAATATATACTTTCCCAGCAATTTAGCCTCAATTCCTAGTTTCCGTTTTCCTTCCGGTGTGCTTTCTTGATCTTCTAAATTTACTTGTATAATCTAAATTTTCTAAAGTCGACCAACTGACCATTTGATCAACTGACACCTAAATATCCCCCCACTTGGCATACTGATTCGAGCACTACATTGCCTACTACCGAGGCGCTAACCACCCGAAAAATAGGGTTCTGTATGAAACGTTGACCGAAGGACCGTTTCAAGGACCGTTTGTTGTGTTAACTCCACGGTCTTAAAATGCGATTCCTTAGTCTGTCTTTTGCAGCTTCACATATTACTTCATAACCAAAAGATTTTCAATCAATCAACCATTTTCAATCTATCAAATCTATCACCTCCCACAGGATGCGAGTCTTGTTTCACTTTCTTTTTTCAAAACCGCAATCAAAGCCATTAACGCCACTTCCTATGAACAGCATCCGCGGTACATGCATTATTCGACAAACGAAAAGGCAATACAAAAAATAGACTCTTCCTCTTCCAGAGATGCCATTGCCTATCAGGCAGCATTTGTTGAAATAAATGACATCGTTGGAAAATGAAACACTTGAACGAGCAACAGCTGCTTTCCTAATTATCATCATCATTATCTCGTTTAGGCCGTTGCATTTTTGACCGCTTGCTCTCTCTCTCTCTCCTCTTGTCATCTGTGATCAACGGCACCCAGAGTGGCGGAATTTTTCAAAAGTTTTAGTTTCATCTTCCTAAGCAGCATGCCCTCTATCCATTCGTGTATAATCAATCTCAGGCTGTCGCACAGCTGATGTGGCGCTCATTAGAGTGTCTCACAGCTTTCAAAATAATGCCGATGGTTGCTCATTAATGCAATTCGGGTTCCGTATACGTTTTTTTAATTCTTGGAACGTAACTCAAATATCGAAACAAACTATCCACCAAATAGATGCCAGCTTCACTCATAGAGCACACCAGCTGAATGATTGCAATTTGGATGCACTAAGTACGCCTGAAACGTGAAAAGATTTCACTAAATGCAACACCTAAGTAAACACCCCAGTTCGGCATCAATCTATTGTTGCCGTACGGCCAGATTCAAACGGAGAGCAGCTTTGCTCCTTTTGCACACAATTTTAATCCTATCTGTAGCTCTGCCGGCAGCGCTCTGGCAATCTCAGTCCACTTTCGAGTGCAGTTTTCGAGATTTTGCTTTACTCTTTGGTTTTTTGGTTCCGTGATGGATGCACTTAAACCTGCACGGCGTATTGCAACAACGGAGCCTGCATCTTACATTCCAGTGGACGATCGTTGTTTTTCGAACAAGATTACAGCTGACCTTCAGTCCCTGTTGGACATGAGTTGACAGTCAGGAGCTCTCTGACAGGGGAGTGGTAAGATTACCTCTGGATGCTCGTTCATTAGATGCAACAAATGAAAAGAGCATCAAATAGGGATTTCTGCCGATTGGCAAGAATGAATCAAGAAATGTTATGGCTATTTGCCATCCATTGGCACGTGCATTGGTTGCTAATGATGTTGCGAGATGAACTATTTTTAGATTGAAAATTAAATGCAAGGGCACGATAGTTTAAGCAATTAAGGAAGCAAAACTCAAAATTGAAGATTTTTTATTTTTCACAGTCGTTAAAATTCCATGCAAAGCATCACAGGTGCTGACACATTCTAAAAAGAACATGTTATTGATGATTTACCCATGTTCGTATTGCTATTCTCGACGAAATATTCACAAAAATTGAGCTTAGCTGTGTCTTAGCTCATAGTTCAATGCGAACGATTGAGGAGATGGTGGAGGTGTTTACTGTATTTTAATGTGGAGACGTGGGTAATGAATCGGGTCCTCCCTTAGCTAAGTCGGTAAAGGTGCAGCTACAAAGCAACACCATGCTGGAGGTAGATGGGTTCGATTCCCGGTCTGGTCTAGGATTTTTTCGTTATGGAAAATTACTCGGCTTCCTGGGCATAGGGTATGATTGTATTTGACACACAATCATATTAATGCCAAAATGCTACCTGGCATCGACGGCTCTTAAGATCTGTGGAAATGCATGTAGGACACTAAGTTGAGCAATTAGCTAATTGCTTAGTTGGCAATAAGCTAATCGCTAAAATGAGCAATAAGCTAATGGCGAAAGCAATGAACTTGAAACGCTAAGTAAAAAGAAAACGTGAACAATGAATATTATTACAGCCAATAAAGCTCGATTCCAAGTAAATCTGAACGCACGGTTTAATACAACACCGCGTTTTTCTCGATTGATCGACGCATCTCAAAATCACGGATCATGGAACTTGAGTAGAGAAAATTAATTGTGCACAAACATCTAGAGAATCCTTCGTGGTCTGCTTCAAAAATAGCATAAGTGTTAAAATTCCCAAAGTCAAACGTTACAAGGATAATCTGAGTGTAGATAGAGCACAGCGCATCTATCATAAAAGTGGCACTATGGCAATGAGCTGAGGAGAAAGGTGTTGAGGTACGTGAATGTCAACCCAGCAGCCGAATTCCGAGCACAAAATTTCTTCGAAGAAATTAAAATTCCGAAGAGATTTTTAAAATTTTCTTTTTATGGAATTCCGAATGTTTGTAGAAAGAAATTTTTTGACGTTTGGAAAAGAAAACGAAATTAATTTTCTCTTCGAGATTTATGCGGAAGAAACACATAAAGAAAATTGCTGCTGCTCATAAATTTTATCAAGTCATTTAAATAACAGTTGTTTTGATTGGTCTTAAACATGGACGCATTAATTGTTTCTTATTATATCGCAAGAAAAATGTGGTACAAGCGACAGGAAAAGTTTGATTCTACATCGTCGGTATTTGAGATACATAAGCAATCCATTCAAAATATCGGATGGAAATTTTGAGAAACTGTTTCAAATGCCAAAATGTTTGGCTGAGAAGCTCATCGATTTGATGGATCGACCTCTAAATGAGATTCCTTTAAAAGATGAAAGGACCACTACAATACCGGTATATCTACAGGTTCTAACAACGATGAGGTACCTTGGATCAGGTAACTGTTTGATTAAATTGCCATCATTTATATGGGAGTCAACCTGTTTCATACTGTCAAATATCGCACAATAACAATGTAGTCCACCAAGTTTTTTTTTATCCATCGTGATGTACTTTTTGAGCCTTATACCAATTAATCGATTAATGAATTAATTGAAGATATTTTGAACAAATTCTTACTTACGCTGTGGTAGATGCCATTCTCAATATTTTTTGTACCGATTTGCACTTTTTGAAATTAAATTTCACTGCTGCAGATAAGCATCACCGTTTGTTTACAATCACAGACTTTTCTAGAATAAGTTTTGAAAATATCTCAATGAAGATTTTGTCATTTGATGACATCAATTAAATGTTTATACGTACCCGTTTGAGTCACTTGGCGTAGTTTTACTTTCGTAGTTTGAACTATATTATTAAGAATAGACTAATATGTCGTTAAAATTTGATGAGAAAGCCTATTCGGTGCAAAATATCAAAACAATTAAAAAGATCGCAGCAAAAAATCTAATGAGCAACAGGACGTTTTGAACTATCATTTGAGAAAACTTCTTAATGCCATCTAGCGGTCATGACGAAAAGCACATTTTTTTCTTCAAGCGAAATAATTATTTTCTCTTTCTCTTCAATGTTTCGGAATTCGATTGAAAGAGAAGAAAATTGGTTGAAGAGAAAGAGATTGAGAGAATTTATTTTCTTGAAGACATTTTTGATATTTTTCTTTGAACACTGGAATTCGGCTGCAGAGGTGTCTCCATGGGCGATTTGGCAAAGAAATACGATTCCAACTTTTCCACCGCGCGTAACATCCTTTCAATAGAAGGATATAAGGAAATTTAGTGGCCAAAAAGCGAGCACGATTACTATACGAACGAGTTTTGACGAAATTTGATGGCTGTATTTTAATGGATGACGAAACATACAACAAAATGGATTATAATCAAATCCCCAGACGAAAATTTTACCTGGCAACTGGTCGTGGGATGTTCCTTCCAGGTATAAATTTGTTTATGATAATAAGTTAGCTCGGAAACTAATGATATGACAAGAAATCTGCAGTTGTGGCCTTAAAACCAAGGTTTTCATCACATCTCACACAATGACGTCGAAGGGTTACATTAAAGAGTGTCTGAAAAAGCGGATTTTACCCTTCATTCGGCAACACAAGACCAACGTTGTGTTTTGGCCGGATCTAGCCAGCTGAAGAGCTTCTAGAATGGTTTGCTACAAACAATGTTTATTTAGTCGCTTAAAATATTAATCCTCCAAATTACCATGAGTTCAGACCGATCGAAAAATATTGGGCAATTGTCAAGCGAAAACTTCGAGAATGCGCTAAAGAAATGACAAATGCACAACGAATGCGTTTAACCCATTTTCGCCGTTTCCCACAAAACATTTTTTATCGACGATATCGTAGACAAGACTTATATATTGGGATGCATTATTGAAATTTAGCATTTTTAGAGGGTTTTTTTTTTGACGCTTAGGAACACCGTGACAGCATGTTGCGTATACGCAACACTGGCGCATTGCTCGAAAAATAGAATGCAACATACATTTTAAGCTCAAATGGTACACACTCAGCCACACCTTAATGGATGGTTAACTAGCTACAAATAATATTTGGCCTTTTGTGAACATATTCCCATTGTGAAACGACAAAAAATATAACCAGTAACTTCTAGTATATGATTGAAATTGTGTCCATAAGACATTACCAACTCACAATGCAATTTGTGAGTTTTTTCTATTGTGTGAACACAGTCCGTAAGATAGCCAAAGGATATACCTTTCAAACAAACTAATTTGTTTTGATCGTATTCAACGTACATGCATACACGAATTTTTCAAAACCACTGTTGCGTATACGCAACAGCGGACGGAAATGGGTTAAAGTTGAATAAGTTCGCCGGTACAGTGTCACCAGCGACTGTGCAGATCATGATGGCATCGATCACAAGTAAAGTGCGACAGTTTTTTTCAACCGGTAAAATGTATTTACTTGTTCGTTTGAAAGCTGAATAAATACCCTTTCGTTTGACGTTTTGATCAACCGTAAATGTTGTTTAATTCTTGAGTTATGATCACTTGAATGCGTCCAAATTTACTTCGAATCGGGCTTTATGAATGAACTTTGTATAAGGTGCTTCTTCAGTTCCTCAATGATCTCTTGAAGTTCAATAAGGTTTTTTCCTGATCTTTTGCAAAATTCCCAGATTAACTTATGTAAAGTTCCCTCCTGAACTTTAGGCAAGTTCTGTCATAAACATCTGAGCAGTTGCTCCTGAATTTCTTGGAAATTCACTCCTTAAGTTCGGAAAAGTTTCCTTCGGGCTCTCTGAGAAGTCCTATCCTGAACATCGAGGAAGTTTTTTTCGAAACTTCGGGGAGTTCTCCTTTGACACAAATTGACTAGGTTAATTTCATCCTTAACTTCGAGAAAAATTATTTCTGAATTTCTGGGAAGTATGAAGATGAACTTTGCGGCTGGTTGTTGTTGAATTTACTACTACTACTAAGACGGACCTTCGGAGTTTTTTTTTTTTGAAAGGAATTACTTTTCTGATCTTCTTTCCTTCGGTACTTGAAGAATCCTTCCAGAATATTCCTCTTTGAATCTCTGAGGAATTCCCTTTTTTTTAGAGAGTTCTTCATCAACGTACTAAAATTTTGTTGAACATTTGACGTGCTAAAAAAATGTATGAAAAAAAGTCCAGACCATTGTTTGCATGTATACGTTAGTGTATACGAAATACTAACGAGTATTGTTCTGACCTTTCTACATTTCCGTAAAACTTCCGTAAAATACTAAGTGAATCTAGTCTATCTCTAGTTCAGCTTGCTATTGACAAATGTGTTGGATAGTATTGAGAACAATGGAATTTCCGGAACTCGCAGATTAACGTGTGAAATAAAACAAGTTGACTAATTTCGGTTGGCGATAAAAAAATAAGGTAATTCAAATTTTGCATTAATCAAATGTTGATTAAGACAGAAACCATGCGAAAGATGTTTTATTATCCGCACCTTCAGCCACCCCTTCCATGCTGCTCCGATACGGTCGACCTCGATTAACGCTTATTAAAGCAATGTTTATCTTACTCAAGTACTTCTCTACCGTTTGGCTTTCTTTTTCTGAATCCTAGAGAGTTTGAGTTTTCTCCTTCTGTTGCTCCTTACGATCATTTTGCGGTTGGGACCAGGCCTTCGTTTGACGCTCTCGCCTTTCTTCTGAAGAGAGAGGATCTTGTAAATACCGGATCGACTATATCCAACGGATACAAATTGCCTCACGATTGCTTCGGGGACTACCTAGAACGAACAAACCATCAAGCTTAGTTAGTTAACTATTTTTTCAATTTCTGCTTGTAACGTTAGTCGTTGTATAATATTTTTGATTCATTCGTTAGAATAATTTAGATCTATTTTTGGAACTAGGTGTGAAAAGATTTGAATTTTACATAAAATGTAAATATTGACAAAAAAGGTTGGGTTAGGTTCGCTATACTACGCTTAACTACGAAATAACCATTTTGACGAACCAAAAACATGAGCCAAAAGAAATCTTCATTGGCTATGTGGATTGTTTGCTGGCGCTTTCATTAAAGATAACAGATAATTGTGTGCCGGAAACTAACCGGATCCTACCCGATATATAGCGGAAACGTACGCGAAGCCTGGTCGCTTAGGAAAGCGGGCTCCAACTTCGAAGGAGATGGTCAATTCCGGACGCTTTCGGCGAATTTAAAATCGGAATCGTTTCGTCCCTTCGCATCTGTAAATTCGTCCATACTCCCCGAGCTCGTCTGTCATCGCTGGACGCCATTTCAGCAGTGACAGCGGTCAAGTTCCAACGACACCATCGTCAACGAGATAGGAGCTTCGATCTACGACGCCGGTATTGAGTCAGCAAGTCATAGAGAACTTCCCTAGAAACCTGACCAGGTATGTGGAAATCATTTTTCATGGCCATGATTGTTTTCCAGTAAAAGTTTCCCGTAACCGGATGTTCTGGATTCTCGAATGAGTGTGAGTAACCGGGAAATAAATTTATTAGATTATGTAGGGATATGAAGTACTGAGTTGAAATCCGTTTCCGTTTTTCGTTCAGTTGATTTTTTTTCAATATGAGGCTACTCTTCTTCCGTTCTGGTTAGCTCACTCGGATTGAGCGAGTTTAAATTGAGGGTTTTGCTTAGGCACGCAGAATATAGTGGCCGAAACACGCGCTCAGCAAGTTGCATCACAAGATGCAACTAACTAATTAACGTAATACCAAGGATGCTTACTTTTTAGAGCATTTCCAGTCAGAATGTTAAAATATACAAAAAAAAAAAATGATTTCAAATTAGATTAATTTTTGCTCACACATTTGGTTAAGTATTATCCAGTGACTGGAGTATTCTCCAGTAGTGGAATATGTTTTAATCAACCAAAGTTATTAAGAAGTTAATTTTTAACATAAATTTCAATTGCAAAAGTCGAGCTTGAGGAAACCTTCTGTTTATAGGAAAAACTTTCGTGGTTCTCCCGCAAAAACAATAAAGGGTGTACGGAATAAAATTGCGGCACAAATAAATATTCGGCGAAATTCTCCCGTTCAACCAATCATCTTCAAACTTTCCGAGAGTAAAATAAAACATATTATAAATATTTTCTCATGTTTGTTTTATTCAATTTCAATTCCATATCTAAATGCACGAACGTTCTTCTTTACACTACTCATAAGGTCCAGTACAACATTTTTACCAACTTTTTTTTGCGTGGCCCCCTATTTCACTTCCTTAGAATGCTTCCGAAATGCCTGCTTCATGATGGCCCAGTACTTTTCAATTGACCGCAGTTCCGGTGCGTTCGGGGGGTGGAGATGCTTTGGCACGAAATTGACGTCCTTAGCCTTGTACCACTCCAAAACCTCTTTCGAGTAATGGCATGAGGCTAAATCCGGCCAGAAAATCGTAGGACCATCGTGTGACCGCAGAATAGGAAGTAAACGCTTTTGAAGGAATTCCGTTAGGAACACCTGCCCGCCCATTGACCGTTTCAGTTGCCACGAACGGGGTGCTCCGCTTTCCAGACGAGCAAATTGCTTGCGAAATCAAATATTTTTTGGCAAACAGAAGATGTCAACATTTTTGCTTTCTTTCGTCCTCAGAGACATCGAATTTATGATGAACAGTGGAAGACTGAAGCCCCGGAAACTGCCGGAAGTCTGCTTTTACATACATTCCATCATCCATAACGAGGCAATGTGGTTTCGTCAACATCTGGGTATAGAGCTTCCGTGTACGTGTTTTACCTAACGTATTCTGCCGTTCTTCGTGAATACGGAAAATTGCCAAACAAATTTGACACATCTCATTCAACATTATCAGGAAAGAGAAGGTTTTCGAGATCTTAGAAGTCGAAATACACCGAGAAGAAGATTATTGATGTTTTTCACTCTTGTTTTGTGTAATACACTTATGTTTCTAAAATGTTGTTCCAAAGTTACAATTTCAATAATTTTCCGAGAGAAGCTCTTTCCTGATCTTTGGAAAAGCTCTTAGCTAAAATTCTGGAAAATTTCCTCATGAACTTATAGGCAATCCCTCCTATTTTTCTTGTAAATTCACATCTAACAACCAAACTTAACCTTCCAGAAACACTTGATAAGTTTTTTTCCTGAACTTAATTACTTATAATAAATCCCATTCTGCACTGTGTAGAAAATTTGTTCAAAACTTTGGTAAAGATTTTTTTTTGAAAAATCTTCCTAAATTTATTTGACTTCTGAGAAGTCCTCGTCTGGACTAAAGAGAAGTTTATTTGTGAACTTTGGAGAAGTTTATGAGAAGTTTTTTTTCCCTCTCTGGCAAGTTTTTTCAATAAATTCGGGGAAGCTTTTACCTGAGCTTATTCTTTCAAAACTGCTTATTAGTCCCATTTGAACTCCGAGGAAAATTGTATTGAAACATTGAAAAAGTGCACTCTAGAATTTTTAGGAAATTCTTGCTCAAACTTCTAAAAAGTTCTGTTCACTGGAGATGTTTCAACAAGAATTTCGATAAATTTTGATTCTAAATTTCTGAAATTATCTGTTCTAAACTTCGAGAGAGCTCTCTTGCACATCTGGGAAGTTCTAACAAAACTTTTCCTGAACTTCAAAGACGCTAAGAAAGTGCCCTCCCTGGTTAGTTTCCTCCCGAAATTCTGGGAAGATTTTTCATAAGCTTTTGGGAGGTCCATCTTGAATTTCTGAACCTCTGGAAATTTCCAAAGGTTCAAGAAGTCCTCTGCCCAAAACTTCTTCCAGAAGCTCTGAGAAGTCCGAGAAAGCTCTCTCCTGAACTTCTTATAAGTATAAACTTGAAGAAGAAGATTATTTTTATACTTCTAGCAATCAAGCACTAATTTTAAATCAAACTGTGACGTCCTCAATGGACTGCCACAGTAATTCTAGGTGCAAAAGCTACTTATTTCTCCGAGTGAGGAGACGTCTTTCGCTTATACACTGATAGGCAAAATAAAGTGCCCACCTCATCGTTTTTTCAATTTCTCTCATTTATTTGGTTCAAATTAAAGTAAACACAGTGTAGTTTTTTTTTCTTATTTTATTTTTTATATTTTTTTCAAGTTTCACTTATGGAATACTGAAAAAAAGGAGCCCATTTATCAGCAAAGCAAACAAAGCCAAACGGCTTAAGTTTGCTAAGGAGCATGCTGATAAGCCCCTAGAGTTCTGGAAAATGGTTCTCTGGACAGACGAATCAAAATTCGAGCTGTTTAACCGAAAGCGGCGGGTTCGTGTTTGGTGCAGATCAGGAGAGGACCTTCAGGAGCGCCACATCCAAGGCACGATGAAGCATGGAGGAGGAAATGTGATGGCCTGGGGGTGTTTTTCGTGGGGTGGAGTGGGACCAAGACCAAGTCTTTCTTCCGGTCTTGTCGGATCAAACCGCTGGAATGGCCTCCACAAAGCCCGGACCTCAATCCCATCGAGAATTTGTGGGCGATTCTCGATGCCAGGGTTGACAAAACTGGTGTTACCAATAAAAATAACTATTTTGAAGCCCTGGAGCGCGCCTGGGAAGAGCTAGATCCACAGCACCTAAAGAACCTGGTCAAGAGCATGTCGAAGCGCCTGCAGGAGGTCCTGAAGGCCAAAGGAGGACACATCAATTATTGAAATGCTTTTATTTTACTTTAATTTATGTTTTCTGTAGCCTAAATGATGTGGGCACTTTATGTTGTCACTGCTTTTTTTGAACACAAATTGATTTTCATTTCTTTAAGTAAAACTCTTTTTTTTGCAGTATTCCATAAGTGAAACTTAAAAAAATATAAAAAATAAAATAAGAAAAAAAAACTACACTGTGTTTACTTTAATTTGAACCAATTAAATGAGAGAAATTGAAAAAACGATGAGGTGGGCACTTTATTTTGCCTATCAGTGTACACGCTGCAAATTCTTTTTCTCTAGGAACTCAGGAACTTCACTTGTTTCTCGTGTTATCGAGATACTTTTTCGATCCAGAGAGCCAAACCAAAAAGTCCAATTCGAAACTACTTGTTTTTCCATTACGGAGATACGTTTTCGTTTCAATTAGGGAGATTGAAGATCGGAATTTCGGAGTTTCTACTAAGAGAACTTGGAATGAACATCGAACTTGGTTTATTAATTCATCAACAAGGGGTTAGGATCTTAATACTACATGGTGTGTTACTGATTTACAATTTTCTAATGTCTTACTACAACATATTTTTTGTCTCAACCTTGACCTACAACATATTTTTGTCTTAATATTCAAACTATCCTTGAATGTGTGGTGATCTATCATCATAGATCTTATTGCATTTTTGCTATGCTCTATATACTGCTAAAGAACTACATACTAATGCACTTGTGATGAGGCCCTTCCAGATTTGGTAATTTGCTTCAATCAGTTCTATTTTGTTTGGTTTCCTCATCCAGATCTGAGAGGGCTCATAATTTGGGGCGTTGCTTATGGTCTAATATTGCATAACATTTGTACTGTTCGACAGTACATCATTAATGTTTTCTAATTATGACATCTTAATTATCATTAAGGTTTCATTAAGGTTTTCTTATTATGACATCAACATCGTTGTGGCTTAGGCCAGCGCGTTGCAATGCTTGATGCAACAGCACGATTGCTTTTAATGCCGAACTAATTTGATTCGCGCAGCGACGCAAACCAACTAAATAAACATTCAAATCCCTAGACTAAATGTACTTAAATGATTTCTTTAGAAGAACTGTTGAAAAATATCAGAGTTCTAAGATTAGTTTCAAAAGCTGATCATTTTTACTGAGGTTAAAATTTTAATAAATAAATAAAATTTACTTATAGTTATTCCGACCCAAGGTGGTACTCATGAATCGTGCTCTTGGTCAGTTTCCTACAATTTTTGCTTAACATAAGCTTTGCTGGCTCCACACCACAAAACCCTCTGGCGATGGTCATCTCTATTTTAATGTGTTCGATGAACCAGTTGAACTGACGGTAATTTGTTTTGTTTTTGATAGGATTAGAATTTTTTTTTGCTAGAAGTAAATTGTTTTTCTGTTAATACAGCTTCAAAAAAAAAAAATAGTTTAGTATATTTCTTACCTTCCTTAGCCAATATCCACTATCCGGTGAAAAACGCGTACCAAAACAAACTCCTACTCGACAAAAAGTGACAGATCAGCCACTAGTTTTCGGGCGGTCGGTTGAGTCGACTATCTCGACAAAATTTCGTCGATCTCGACATCTGTAATAGCCAAAAAGAACCGCTTGAGTAAAGTGATGGTCGACTCGACTTCAAGAATTGGCCCTATATTAATTGTAGGTATCATTACTTTTATCAATTTTGCTGTTTGTGTCAACTGTAATCAATATATTAATTTGAATTGCAAAAAGCATTGACATTTATATAATATTCCGATTTCTGAAATTGTATACAGCAATATTGAACTAACGGTTCAGAGTGCGTATCTTACGAAGGAGAAAAGAAGAATGCCTAGCCCAAACACTCATTCAGGCTAGGCATTCTTATTTGACCCATTCGGCTTATTGGCATTCCCATTGTAATTTCAAGAAATATATTTATTTTTTACAGATTTCAGAAGAAAAGATTATTTGATATCCCTTACAATTTTTCGAATACATACACAGTTTGAAAGAAACATTTAATTTTCGGCGCTAGTTAATGCACATAGAGGGAATAATAGATTTAACATAAATTGATGGGATCATCCATGTTAATTTAAGCCAGATATCACTGGAATCAGGTCTGTTGTATGGAAGATTGCAAATAATGCTGTATGCTGTATTAAAGATTGCAGACAATGACGTTGTTAACGCTTGTATTAAAAAATAAAATAAAAATAAGAAAATAAATTTTTCCTGTTCAAGATTATCAATGTATCATTTAATTACTTCAATATGAACTTTAAGGCTGATCTCATGCCGAGAAATAATATAAAAATAACAAACAACTTAGCCATCATAACCTAGACCAACTCTTCGCAAACAAACACAACTTTAACGGTCTGCTAGTTAGTCCGGATGATTAATAATGATTTATGTATGATCCCTTCAGGATCCGGTCAGGTTCTACCCGAGCCAATTTATTCTAGTGCCCATTTCCTCGCCCAAATTGACTGGGCTGGCTTTCTGTGTTCTATTTTGGATTTCCTCATTTGTTCAAAATGTGAATTTATCATTCCACCAAACGGCTTCGGAAAGCCACCGCTTAGATCCACTTCGGCATTAACTATTTGCCGACAGTAGAATCGATTAATTTAGACAATCTAGAGCCATTCAAAGAAGATAAAAACAAAACAAACTCCGCTAAGAGAATGATGAGGGTACGCATTATTAACTGCGCATCGAAGGTCACCACCAGACGTTTTTCCCGAATTGTATTACCAACCAACGAGAAACGTACAGTTTTCAACCAAACTAGCTCAGGGGGCGTTCGAACTTGCCTGCATTCACTATAACTATGTGGGAAGTGGTGTCACGTTGAATCAATCATCATCCGAGTGCATTCACATATAATTCCAAAAACTTGGCACCCCTGCCCCGAAAGATGGAAGACGCCACAGCAGCATAAAACAAGCGAGCAATAGGTTCTGAACACGCAGCTAATCTATATGTTAATCACGATCGTGGAATTATTATAATTTCCAGGCACCTTTTACCGGCACAAGGCAGCTCCTCAAAGACAAACAAGATACACAAAACCGCCATGCCTCGATGCCGCCGTCGGGTCAATCCCGAGGAGGAATGATTTTTGAACTAGAAAGGATCATTAATAAGCGCACACCAGTCGAAATGTGGACCAAAGAAGCGCACACACCCGCCACTCATCGTAGCAAGCTTGTTAGCATGCAGCAGAAGGGAACAACAACTGGCTCCGGTTGAGAAAATGGGATCACAAAAGTGTCAGTTGGCTCTCGAAACCATTAATTTCAAAGGTCGGACGACCCACAGAATGGACGATCATCTCAGAATCACGCCGGGCCGGTAAGTCAAGGGCCGCACTGTTCAGTGTTTGTTTTGATGTTAGTTTTAGCAACAGGTTCGGGACCTGCCCCGATTGGGTTGCTGGAAGAGCAGGCACAACATAATGGAAAAGGTTCTGTTGATGAATTGATCGCTGTTGGTTTTTGCCTGTCTTCGGAGAAGGCTTAGCATTAGGAAAGAGGTTTGATATTGCAACCCACGATGGACGCTGAAAGTTCGATTGTCGGCTACTGCTGTTGACCACTTTTCGCCAAAACTTTTGCACATCTGTTGGGCGCTGCGATTCTTTTCGGAGAATTTGATAACATTTTGGCAGATAGACCTAAAGCATCGGGATGTCATAGGGGAAAATTTGCAAAGAAATGGGCATGTGCCCTTTAACTCAGCCTAATATGCAACGATCGATTACATTTTTAATTACAACTCATACAACTTTTCAACTGTAAGGGAAGGTCCATTAATTATGTCACGAAGTTAGAGGGGAGGAAGGGTTTGGAAAAACGTGACGATCCATACAAAAAAAAGTTGAAGGTCCATACAAAAAACGTGACAAGGGGGGAGGGGGGTTTATAAAAAGTCATTTTTTGCGTGACGTAATTAATGGACGTTCCCTAAGCAGTATTTAGTTAGTATGCCAAGTAGACCTTTGGTAGTATGTAACATGACAACTATACAACACAATTTATAAAGTCCGGAACATTCGAGTGATATGGATGTAATGTCGGTTTATAAGCATCAAATAAGATGCATTCATGGGTGCAACTTCGTCCCATTCGATTGATTATTTATTAAATTCAGTCTTCGTACAGGTATCTTCCTGATTTTATGATTTAAGGCAATGTCAGTTAGATTCGATTTACCCAAACATATTTTTACAAAACAAACTAAACTTGAATCTCTTTACAATACTTGAGAGACTTTCATAAATGATGTATTGGCCCTATTTTCTCCTATTTTTATCTCTCTTTCGCTCGCAAACTTCCTTGCTATTTCAAATTAATATATCTTGATTATAAGTGAATGAACATCGAATCATTCACAGCAAGTAAGCATACAAAATTATATGATTAAAATTTCAATATCTAGTACAGATTCTGAGAACAGATTCTAAATGCTGTGGTAATGACTGCCGTCAAGAATACTTCTGCACTAGCCGTGGAGCACACTTTAAATGTTCACTCGATTGATTGTAAACAACGGAATTGCTGGCAATCTTTCGTAGTTGATTCGATTGAGCCTGTACAAATAAATGATTAAAGGAATATCTCCCTTGGATTGACATGAAATATCCCATGGATTTGTGCCAAATCAGGAAATGTGCATTAAAAGTCCCAGCAACGA